>OX030951.1:40645498-41845498 GCA_943735915.1 Pherbina coryleti | reverse complement strand
TGCAACACCATGATATTGGCTTCTTTTTCCTAGCCAATCCAATGTAGTTAAGAGCTGCTGCAATGGACTTAAAGAGGCATTGCGGCTATGATTAAATTGTAGATGAACTCCGATGCGACTCAAAATAAACTCTATTTGAGTCCGAGACATTCTAAAAGTCTCTAAAGTGGCGCAGTCAATGTTAAAATTTATTCTTTCTTTTATGGTACGACTTCCTGACTGTTGATCTTCGTCTTCCATAAGATTTAATAAAAAAAACCGCGACATTTCTTTTAAAGTGAACCAATTACTTTGAATGAAAAAACGCAACTATTCTTCATGCTGCAAGGTAAAATTTTTCTTTACAAAGTATTGCTAAACCTAGCAATTTGAGAAATACTTCTTGCAAAGTGCTAAAGCTTGGTGCAACGAAATGCTATAAAATTTTGCTAATTTGCTAGGTTTGTCCGTTATCTGCAAAGAACATTTCTCTTCGCATATTATTTTTTTGTGCAACGCTTATCAATAAGTGTGAGTGGAATTTTACTTTTCAAAACTCAATTGAGTTATTTTCACTTTGCAAGTTGGTGAAACACTTAACTTTGCAAAATTTTGAAAATTTGCTTAAATGCTAATGCAAAGTCATTGGTGCAATAGGGCCCAGCATTGCATACTGAATTCGGAGAAAGCTTTTCCTTTTAGTGACTGATTGGTTTTCGGACGTGTTAGTTAGTGACATGAAGACCACAGAGTGGAAGGCTAATCTAAGAGAGTGCGTAAAATCTAGATAGCAATCAAGATGGAGTCAAAGATAGAATGGTGGTGTCATCTTTCGGCTTATACATGACGTTTCGTTCGTTGAAGATCTTCTGGACCTCTCTGAGTCTGGGCTTCATTTTAACTGGCCATGACCATAAATTAAATGCTTTGCTATCAATTAAATTACACAAAAATTAGAAAAGATAAAGATGAATAAATAAAATGTAAAACTTTATTAAAAAAAAATTAATGTTGCTGTTGCTGTTTTTGCATGTTATGACAAAGTAGACAAAAAAAAAACAGTATGCCGCTGTTTGTTATTAAAAACTTTTTGTGCATCATCTGAAAAAAAAAACCCTAAAGACCCTAGAATTAAGAAAGTCGTTAAAAAAATAACGGAACTGTAGCATCCAAATGTAAAAATTTCAAATAAAACGTATTTGTTACGTCCATAATAGGTCCAGCTCCTTTGTTTTTGGAGTTACTAGTACTAGTACTGGTGAGTAGCAGAGGATGACTGGTGTTTAAAGTATGTGGTGCAAAAATTGTTCAAATCGGACAATTTTTTTCTATAAGTTCTTATAACAACAAAAATAACAGAACTGTAGCATCCGAATGTCAAAATTTCAGAAAAAGATTTATTTTTTAAGATTTAAAATAGGTCGAGCATCTTTGTTTTTTTGAGCTACCCTCATGATACTGGTGAGTGCCAGAGAATGACTGGTGTTTAAAGTATGCAATGCAAAAACTATTCAAATGGGACAACTTTTTTCGATAAGTTTTTATCCATTAGCAAAAACAGTGGTTTCGAGATAAACGCATTTTTAGTTATGGTAAGTGTTTTCGTGGCGGCCGTGGCGCAGTGGGTAGAGTGCGTGACCCATATGCCAGAGAACCCTGGTTCAATTTCCGTCTGACACAGAAAGTTTTTTCAATTGAATTAATTTTTCTGTTCGGCCGTCACCTCACTGCAGACAATGATGGTATTATGTTAAACCTCAGAGAGTAAACAATGCTTCTTGAGAACATGCACAATAGCCCCGATTTTTGTTTTTTTTTTTTTTTCTAAGTAAAAAGTACGAATTAAATTAAATTTAATTAATAGAATTGGAAAATTAGTCAGGTCGCCAGTCGTCCGAACATGACTTTCGATTACTTATCGAAAAGCATTATCAAGGTGCACGTATCTAGTGTAAAGATAGATGGTCAGACAGTGTTTTGTTTAGTTTTTGCAGCCTTGCCAGTTGGTGTACGTCGTTAAGTTTATGATTTTGTACATGCAGGTTGCTACGTGTCCTCCAAACTATGAGTTGCTTCAACTCGAAGGATCTATGATAACATCATGTTTCACAAGCGGAGGGTGGAGAGAGGACAAAATGCAGCAAGTTACTCGAAATTAATTTGGTTAGAGGTTGCTTTTATGACCCTGATGTGACATTTTCAAACATGTTGCACAATCCGCACATCCTTTCTCTTCTTCACTACGACACGAAATAATCATAATCATGTACTTGATATAATCAACAATGACCTTGGTTTGTCTAGCAGCATTCTGCAACGTATGATTAACTTGCTTTTCGCTTTGGTTTTCTTCTAAGATTTCCCCAAACTTTCTCTATTTTCGAAACTAATGCAACTTCAACTTTCGCTAAAGTTTTTTGATATTGTTAAATTCGTTTATGTTATTGTTGTTGTTGTTACTGTTGTTGTTATTTGTTTCATGCTACGTAACATTAAGTTAATCCATTTGCACGATGTTGTGCGCAGAATAAAGAAAACTAGCGTGGTGCATGAGCCAAAATGAAAGGAAAACCTTGATGTTTGCTGTCCCTTGGGACTTAAGCGAGGAATAATAGCTATACAGGGTATGAAGACAAAACATAACGTTCAACTTGTGGTTTAGATGAAAATTACGTGTTGGAAAATGTTGTCAATTGATGTAATTTTTATATAGATACAGCTATTTTAAGCTCTTAAGCTCTTGAAATTGTAATTTTTGCACTTGCGAAAACACCCTGTATAAGTTTTGTTCTCTTATTTTTATTTTAAATGGCAAACTAAAGCTTGACAAATATGTAGCATTGACAAAAGAAAAAACAAAAATTCTGCACTGCATACAAAAAGATGCCAAAAAGGTTACGACTTCTGGCACTATGAGTATGTGTGACATTATTGCTGTTTCATGCATGCATGTCTCCACGTATGTGTGTATGTGGAAGTTGATAAAATGAGCTCATGAGTATGCCTGTGCGTGTGCGTATGCGCCAAGTTGCATCGTGTTTAAGCGTAAACTTATTACAACAGTTGACTTTAAGTGAAATAGAGTTCGGTGTAACGAAAACAGTACTTTTCACCCTAATACATGCAAACGATACACGGAATACACACACATATACACATTTACACACCCACACACACATACACGTGTAAGCATGTGTGTAACTATATAATGGCTGTTTTTGTTGTAACTTCGGTGGCCTTTTTTGTTTTGCTTTTGTCATTTTGTCATCTAGTGTAATTTCAAAATAAGTAGAATTGAAATACGTGCTCTATAGCTGCTCTGCGTCTGGAGTTTTTCCGCACCAAATTCGCTAGTTGTAGAAAATTGACAACACAACATATTCTAGCGCAGTTTTTTAATGCTTTAGCCAATGATTGGATTTGGGAAAAACAAAAAATTAAAGTTGTGGGAATGGGACTAAGTTTTCCAGCATACATATATAACACATTTTTTTTTTGTAGTATTTTTTGTCGTGAGAACGTTATTTTTAATAGAGCTCTCGATTTTCGCAATTCGAGCTAAAATTCTAAACTACCCGGGTAGCTCGAAAGCTCAAAAATACCCGAGCATTTATCATCTAATAACCCGGGTAACGCTCGAAAACCGGGGATTTTGAGCTAACCGGGACTTTTTGCGGGTGCCCGGGTACTTGGGTACTCGAACCAAACTCGAAAAATATCGAGAGCTTTTTAATACTCAGGTTTTGCAAAAGTTGAAAAAGGATGGAAAACAAAAACAAAAACAAAAACAAAAACAAAAACAAAAACAAAAACAAAAACAAAAACAAAAACAAAAACAAAAACAAAAACAAAAACAAAAACAAAAACAAAAACAAAAACAAAAACAAAAACAAAAACAAAAACAAAAACAAAAACAAAAACAAAAACAAAAACAAAAACAAAAACAAAAACAAAAACAAAAACAAAAACAAAAACAAAAACAAAAACAAAAACAAAAACAAAAACAAAAACAAAAACAAAAACAAAAACAAAAACAAAAACAAAAACAAAAACAAAAACAAAAACAAAAACAAAAACAAAAACAAAAACAAAAACAAAAACAAAAACAAAAACAAAAACAAAAACAAAAACAAAAACAAAAACAAAAACAAAAACAAAAACAAAAACAAAAACAAAAACAAAAACAAACACAAAAACAAAAACAAAAACAAAAACATTAATAAAAAACGACGGTCTTCAGGAACTATGATAGGAACAAGAATTGGGACAAAAAATTGCGGTTTCGGTAGTCGAGTTGGCCCTACGCTTTATCTTTTATGCATTTCTTTCCTAATTTCTAATCGACTGAAATTGAATACTACAAAAAATGCTCCTTCCTTCCCACTTATCTATCACCCCATTTCGAACAAAGGCAGACTTGACCGAATAGGTCAATGTAAGGCAAGGAATTGACCTGAAATCCTTACAACTGAAAGTGTAAGAAAAAGTATAAGAACAAGATATTGTACAAGTATAAGGCATGGACTGGGAAAAGAACTAGGACAAGGATAAGAACAAGGATAAGTTAAGTAACGATAGGGATACGTATTAAAATAAGGACATGGACAAAAACGCGTTTTCATGAAAAACTCATTTCAAGCAAAAACCAGAGTCCTCTTTTTAACCTCTGTAAAGATGCTTCTAAAAAGCAAAGTAAGCCCGTTGAAAAAACATTTTGACCTGTTCGATTTTTAGTGAAGTTTTGAGAAATAAAATTATATTGAAGTGGAACATATTTTATATCGAAGATAATTTTTTTTTTTAACTAATTAATTTTACTTGCAAAAGCTATATTTAAATGCGTGTTTATTTTAGATAAGGAAATCGTCTACAAAATTTTGTCAGAGACTTTTTGAGTATTAAATGTGGGAATTTCCATCATAGCTTGTTTAAGGTAAATGCTTAAAACTTGTCTTGCCTTATAAACTTTCCCCCTTTAAGTTAAATTTTTAAGTTCGATTTTTCTTTTAATTTTGAATTCTGGAAGCCTATTTCAAAAGTTCTAGAAGCTATTATTATATAAGATTTTGTAATTTTCTTTTAATGGAAAATATTTTACTTGTGTTTCAAACAGCCTACTTTGCATTTGTTTCTTTTTATACTTTTTGGAATTTTTGGGTCGGTTAAGCACAAAATCACCTCCCCTTTTCTACAGCATTGAATAAAATTTTGACCAAATTTAGAATTTAATGTATATTTTCATTTTGAACTTATTTGATTTAGTGATTAGTGCTCAGCCAATTTTTAAAAAAAGGCCAACTTTACTTCTTAGAAACTGTTTTCTTTGAAAAGTTTCTTTATTATGTCATATTCTTTATTTAAGTGAATTATATTAAACTTTCCCTTTAAGTTTCTCATTTGTTGAAATTTTTTATTCCCTTTTTTCGAACCTATGGGGGGTGCTTTAACTCTAAAAATACCCCTATTGACCAAATGGTCTATTGGCCTGAGAAATTATAATTTATAAAGAAGCGCTAATGATTTACTTCCTGATTGAAATTAAATTTTAAAATGATCGCATGCATATCAAATTTAAGAATTATTCAACGTAACTCCTTTTCATTGTTAGTAAATCGTTCATATGTAGATACACTCGTTTGCATTTTTATTTCCGGTCCATTTAGAATAAAACAAGAACTCTTTTTAACTTAACATAAAATAAAATATTATAGTCTGTAGAGTTCAATGGACTGCAAACTGGCCTTGTGTTTTCATTTGTTTGTTTTTGTATGTGTGAGTGGGTGGGAAGTAGCCTCGCATCGAAAAGCAATCAGGTTCAGGACTTGTAAGCCACGCAGGTGGCATACAAGCATTTTTTTGGTTTTCTTGCAGCTGTTAAACGTCTACAGCCACATGTGGTTATTTTATGGCATTAAGATTGGTTGCCTGGCAATGAAATTTGTACAAAAAAGAAATCATAACTTAGAGTTCAACAACACGACATGACGAGGCGGGTGATTTATAGCGTTAGAATGGAGAAACGATTTACAAAAAGGTTTTTTTGTGTTTTTTTAACCGAATTATTAAGATGTTGAAACATACACATTTGTATTCGAGGGCAATTTGAAAAGTTAATGACTTTTTTAATTTCCTCCGTAGTAAATTCAAATGCAACACTGGTCCTGTCAACTAATATCTGTCAGTAGACTACTGTCAAATTATGAGCAAGCTGAGTCATTCGGTTTGTGTTGGACATCCGTTGAAAGTAGACAACCTCGTGAATTTCGACGAAAATGGAAAAAAATTAATTTCGTGCATTACTTTTTGCGTTAAAAAAACTATCACCGAAAACAAGGAAGACTTGATGAATACTACGGGGACTCTGCACCATTAATTTCAATGATTAAGGCCACTCTAGAATTTTCGAAAAATATTTTTTTTTAAATGGTCCCTTATGACCTCAAAAATAATGTCTCAAAAGAATATGGTCGCGAAAAATTTCGAAGTACTTGGCTTTTGAGTTTTAGTATGAGACAGGTTGGTACTACTACTATGATTTTTTAGGAAAATTTTTCACTTTCCACTTTAGAAGTGCGCCATTTGGCAGAAAATCAATATATCAAAAATATTCTACGTACTTCTATAGCTGATCTATAGCTGATATTATACATAATCGAAAAAAATTCAATGACTTTTTATAATTCAAAAATTACAGAAGCTTAACCCCTTAAAAAGTGATTTAATGATTTACTGAACACAAAGGAGCTGACAATCATGGCACTTACATAAAAGAGGTCGTCGACGATCGGAGAATGAAAGTGCGTAGGCTTAAGCCTGTATAACACTTAATTTTTTTTGTCCAATTTTAAAATCTGAAAACAAGTGACGGGTGGGCAAGACAACAATATTCTTGTCTATTGTGCGAGAATAGGATAGAAACATATTCAGTGGCAAGAACCAATTTTGACTGTTTAGCGACGTTGCTAGTTGTCGCTAGCTAGTTGTCGTTTTTTTTTTTCTTGCAAGGAGCTACACCAACAAAAAAATTCTGGTGTATTAAAATAAAATTGTTTTCAACTAAAGCCCAGTATGCTGTAGAAGCGGAAAGAAACTTTCCATAAGGAATGCATTGAGTTTTTGACAGCGAAAAGGCAGCGGAATTTTTTTTTCGCTACTTAGTACGCTGTAGAGGTGAAAAATTTGTTCAATGCTAGCAAGCACAACCACCATGTGGAGAGTTGAAATGTCAAAATTTCGCTGTCGATTATATGTCCGGGCATTTAATTTGCACCAGAATTTTGACATTTCAATAAGAAAACAGTACGACCTCGCTTTACGCAACACTGGATTATCGTAATACTCAAAAATTTATATTGTTGACTCAGTAAACGCAACTTAAAAAAAAAAATGCACAATTATCGCAACTTCCATTTGCGTACACTTCCATAAACTTTAATATTATTTACTTTCAGTTCTTCTTTTCTAGTAAAATACGTTTTTGATGTACGAAAAATCTCTTAAAACAATATTTAAGGAAACAAAGTGTATATCTTAATACATAAAACCACAATATCTAGGATTCAGAGCCATAAAGCTTTATGTTTAGAAGTTTAATTGCGTTTCGTCAACATTAACTACGTCAACTGGCCGAATTTCTATTAGTTGCATTGAGCTAGGTCGTACTGTAGTTGCTTTTTTCTCCACACAAACATTTTTGACTCTACACTAATATTTCGGGTGTAGAATTATATGCCAAGAAATTTTCGTTTCTACAGCATACTAGGCTTAAACAAGAATCTTGTTGAAAAACAACAATAAAAAAATCTTGTCAATACAAAGATTTGAGTATTTTTCAAACTATTATATGCTTGCTATAAAGCAAAGAATTTTTTATTAAAAGTATTTTCTGAAATAAATTTAACAACACTGACATTGTTAATAATACCAACAAGTTTTTTTTTGGTGAAGTTGCATTGAAACAAGAAGCTGACAACAAATATTTGATCGAAACTTAACGACGAGCGAATTGAGAGAAACGTCAAAAACAATGCATTAAAAATGCAGTTCGTCACACATTTTTTTCTCCAATTCGTACTTTATGCGTACTCACTCACACCAATTGAATATATGGATTAGTATTATTTGAACTGCTCTATTTTCATATTTAATGACAAAAAAATGAGCAATTTAATGAAGTATCATACGGGCTTTAAATTTTGAATACGAGATTATAAAAAAATAAAAAATGAAACTTTTTGAACAAAAAAATAAAAACAATAAGCATATAAGAGCAGCACGGAAAATAAATTTATTTATTTTGTTTGATTTGGGCGAGTTGTGCTTCAATTAATTATTTTTCCAGTGCAAACTTCTTCAAACTAAGTTTTTCCATAAAACTATTGTGCATTTTTTTTTCTTGCAAGTTTTCCTCTAGTGCTTCGGCTATACGTCGCGTATAAGATTCAATGGCTGCGTTCTGCAGACAGAACTGTTGCACAACTGTTGACTTTAAGTCTGCTGAACGAGCTGCTACATGCAACATGTTTAGGAAGCGCTCGCCATTTTTGGTAGCGAAAAATTTTAATGCTACTTGCGCTCACTTATCCTAAATACAGCTGATTTTTCTTGTCAACTATTTGAAAAAAAAATATAATGGAAAAAAATGAAATTAAATTCTTTTTAATGCAATATTTTGTGTAAGATGGAGTTCAAACTCATATTCTTGAATATGCCTCAGAACTCTAATCAACTGAATGTGTTTTTAATAGCTCAGCGTTCAGCAGAATTGATCGCTTAGTGAAGAGCGCTCACTAATCGCTCAGTAAGCGATTACTTCTGCAGAACGCGCCCAATGCCTCCAAAATATACATAATTGGTCTTCAATTAATTCATTCGTGGACATCTTCTTTCGTTTCCTGGCAAGAGGCTCACTTGCAGCAACTGTATTTTCGTCTTTAAAAATTAGGAATGTTGATACAAAATCTTACAATGTTTTGAAACATCTTACCATCACTTTCAGCATTCTCCTCGTTTGAAACAGCGTGGTGCGAAGATGTTGAAGGTGTTGTGGAGCCACTTCCGCCATTTCCAAAACTTCTTCTTCCCCTCTTTTTTTAATCCCTTGCCTAGTTTGGAAATGTGTGTTTTATGTGTGTTTTAATTTTTGTCCGAATCCATATCTTAATTCATGTCATAGACCTTTTACGGTGGTGGTGGTGGTGTTGTTGTTGTTGTTGTTGTTGTTGTTGTTGTTGTTGTTGTTGTTGTTGTTGTTGTTGCTGTTGTTGTTATTTTTGTTGCTTTTTTTTGTTTGTTCAGACAATCAGCTGTGTTTTGTTTTGAAAAATAAACTACCACGGGTGTTTTTTATTTTCATGGGATTCTGATATCATCACAAAAATAAATAAGTTTTCTTCGATTATTTCAAATATAATCCGATAGTTTTACCACAAATATGTTCTTCTTAATGTTACACAGCTAATTTGCGTTTCAATATTTACTTATGAAAGCATAACTTATACATTTATTTCTTAAAAAAGTCCCATATGTCCTATTTCTTAGAACACTCCATTGTGAATACTTTTCACTCACTTCGAAAATATGACAACAAACATCGAAATTGAGAGGAACAATGTTCTCGTGTTATTTTACTTTATCCCTTCCCAACGGAAATCTCGATTGAAATTTTTATCACGTCGGGCGGAAAGCTTCCCGACGAGCGGAAAATCCGACAGTATCGCGATTGGGCCCAATAAATAAACAAAAATTATTTGAATTTTTGTTTTAATAACAACAACAATTTAATAACAAATTAAAATTGTTTCATTGAAAATATGAAGAAAACAGCAAAAAACCAGCCACCGGCCACACCTGTACCCGGGTATAAGACCGCGCAGGTGTCGACTTTGGAAGCTTATATCTTTTCAATGCCTTGACCAAATTTAATAAGGTATCAATCGACGTGTAATGACTTCGTTTTCCTAGATCCGGAGTTTTGGGTTGATATCTTAAGCGGTTCAGGAGGTACACCACTTTAAAGGGGATACTGGCCACACCTGTACTCGGGTATTAGTCCTAGAGTTAATGAAGTATCATACAGGCTTTACTGAGGTATTAAGAATTTTAACGGAGCGGGTACATCACATTTTACGTTAATATTTGGATATAAAAAAGCTATTCTCTCGACTGCTGCTGCGATTGCTCACAGTTCAAAGGAGTTCTTGCATCATTTCGTAACCGTAGATTAAACATATATATCTACATCACAGAAGGAAAACGAGTATTTTACATCTTATGTAACGTAGACACCTGCCATACGGCTTAATTCTACGTTGCCCCATGGCAGTGAGGTCGTGGTTCAAGGAATTGATGCCTTGGAGATAAATTTTTTAGGACGTCAGTGCCATGCTAATGATATATACGACGTCCGTCATATCTCTCCTAGGCGTCACTTCCATGACTCCAGGCGCGACAATCGCCCTGTCATAGTAGTTTCAACACCGGTCGCACACCATACTTAAGGGTATATTTAAATTAATAAATATACTGTATGGATAGCAACCAATGCTGGAACGCAACAGAACCAATTATGAATGATTAGTTGGGTCATCATCCACATTTATTGGTGGAAATCGAGACCCATCTAACTACTCTTGCAATGTAGGGCATTGCCACCCAGTTGTTTAGCGCAACTCCACGCCGATCACAGACCTGTTCGCAACATTGAACTACCACAGCCAGCACGATACTCCCCGAAGGGCCAGCCGTGCGATAGTCTCCCCGGGCAAAAGGGATTTACTTTGACACGCACTTAACACAACACTAATACATTTGCATTCATCACTCTTGACTGTGGTGGAAAAACCACCACTACTTGGACGTGCTACAGCGTAGACCCCATCGCATTTGACTGTGTGAGACACAAGGTCGCCACTCATACTGGTTTCATACAGGTACTTCAAGACCACCGGGATGAACTCTTAGCCACCTGCAGCACTTCTTGACTATACATCATATCAACATTCATTGATACAATTTATCATCACACCATGATAACCTCATCAATCTTGTACTCCGAGGCTATTCAGATAAGCTTTCACACTCGGAGTACTCAATATGACACTCCTTGATACACCTCATATATCACACCTTGGGACACCTCACCAACTCCTCAATACTCGGCTACCAAGTCTAGTGCTCAAGGCTACCAAGATGAACACCCAGTAATTCAAAGCACCAGCATGACACCTCCTCATTACCACCTTTGAATCTGGTACTCCGAGGCTACTAAGTTTAACTTTTCACACTCGGAGTACCCAATCTGACACCTCTTGATTACGTCGTTTATACCAGCCATATAAGTCTAACAAGACTTACAAGACTATCCAGGAGACCATACGAATGTATCAGTGGGGACTTGCAACAGTACGTCTGTCGAGAGTAACGACTATCCCCGTGCTAACAAATTTTTATAGGATTATTGCTATTCCCTCGTAGGCATACGCTACCGTTGATCAAGTCAAAGGTCCACCTACTCCCCAGATTGGGCGACCAACTCCAGGATCTGGGTAGTCCCTCTACATTTACACAGGAAAGGGCGAACCCGTTGCCCGCGACCATCCTCCTTTATCCTGACTTTGGACAGGTTGCTCGTGAGAACAGGCGGAGTTATATCTACATCACAATACACCAAAGGCCAAGGAACAGTCAAAGCAGTGATCTTCTCCAAGGGAACGTGAAAACAATCTCCGACGAATATTATTCACAGCTGTTGGAGGGATTCGACATTGATTTGAAGCAAAAATGACCGCATTGGTGAATAACAAAATGCATTTTCACCATAACAACGTACAAGAGCACACGTTTGTATAAAAATTTTGAATTTTACATTAAATCCCTCTCTTTGAAAATGGAAAGTCCTTTCAAGGGTTTTGGTATGGAACTGATGTATGATACTCCTGCAAGTTATCTTATTTTCTCTGAGTTTTGTGTTCTTTATTTTATTTTCAATTTCTTCCATAAAAATTACTGTTTTAAAGGCTTGCAACTCATTTTCATCTTTCAAGGTTCTACTCCATCTAACTTAGCTGCTTGTGTTCGCCAAAAATTTAATTTAAAAACAACGAGCTGATAAGGATTCACTTGCTGTTGCTGCTGTTGCTATTGCTGCTACTAGTTCTCAACCAAATCCACAAAATCTACAAAATCCGCTTTAATGAAATGTTGTCTTCCTGCACACTGGGGATCAATGTCGAAGAAGTGCTGCCAAACTTTTTTCATATCCGCTTGCAACAAGAAACGCATTAAGTGGAGAAGAAAAAACCCGCCCCCCCCATTGCCACACAGACATACACACATTCAGTCATGACAACAGCCAAACAATATAAACATTAAATACAACCGCTGATAAAAATAAAAAAAAGCAACAACTACACAAATTTAGGTCAAATCATGTTGCATTCAAGTGAGCGTCGGCGCAGCTGGATCATCGCTGTTAAGCTAGCAAAACACAAAAACAACTCAGATAACATCAATATATGTGCCATAAGAAGCGGAAATGCGCGCCATGGATTGCTGCCAACTTTGTTTGAATCATATTTTTTTCTTCTTTTTTTTTGTTTTGTTTACTTCAACTCGTTTTATAAGCGTTTTTATTACCAAAAGATAACTGATATTTCTGTAATTATTTATGTGCAGCGCATACTTAATTTAATTGTTGCCTGATTGCTACAGGATCTTTTTGCTGCCAGTCGAAGTTGTGGGTTGGAAATTTATCCAATTAAAAGGGTTTTTATTATTTCAAGCCAGGCCAGGCAGAAAGCAAACGTGTGAGGATTGTACATGACTTTTTATTAAGGTTTTTGTTTTTTTTTATCTTGCTTTTTTTATTATTTTTTTTTTCGTATTTTTCATATACACTAGCGAACCTACAACAAATAAAGTGCAAACATATTTTTCAGCATTCTATTCATTGTGCTTGACATGGTTTTTTTATGCTGCTTCCTTCCTTGCTTCTACTCCAAGTAGTGGCGTCACCGCTCTTCATTGCATTTCTATGAGTCCCTTCATCATTTTGGCTTAAAAGCTACACAAATGCAGACACACACAAACATACACATTAACGCACACACCATACACACACGCTGCTTACACGATGAGTAAAAAATGCCCGCAAGACTAAGTGTCGGCATGGCGCATAGAGCACATACCACGCACCATGCTGATGTTGGCGATGATGCTGATGCTGATGTTGATGATGATGAGCTAGCAGCATGTGAAAAATGCATGTTTCGCAGTTTTACTAAATTTTCATTTATGTTTTTATATTTTTTTCTTTCCTCCCTCATACTATATATATTTTTTTTTTTTTGCTTTTTTGTTATCAAATTCAGCTGGTTTTTTTTATTTTTATTCATTTTTGTGGTAAACGCTTTGCATAGCTTTCGACTGACTGCATTCAGTTGGTAGTGTCTGTCCTCTATTTAAGCGCATACTTCCGTTTCCGTTTGAAAGCAACATAAATAGAAGACAAAGAATTTGTGTTAAGGGCATGTGTACAAGTGTGATTGAGCGTGTATTTGTGTGTGTATGTGTTTGCGAGTGTGTGTGCTTGTGAAGTGTTCGCTGGCATGTTTGAAGACTTGCTCAAAGGATTCACAGTTTGCGGCTGTGCTCTAGTTTTAAGCGGCGGTCAAAGCGGCGTCGACAAGCATTTTTGTTTTTTTTTTCATATTCTGTGCATATTGTGCTGGTATGCGTAAGCTTTCTTGTGCTCTAATATGTGCTAATCCGGATTTATGTTCACTCTCATATTTATTTATTACAGCTCTTAAAAATGCCATAAATATTTAAGGGGGAAACATCTACTTTTTATAGTGAACCATAAGATTTTCTCATAAAAGTTGTAGTCGCAAGCAACAGCAAGATATTTGCTCTCCAACAAGTGGCTTTGAACAAGCGATTAAATCAGTTTTTGCACAGGTGGATATCCATCCAAATACCGCCATAAAAACTCCTTGTACATAACTTTGTTTTACCCATGACATATTAATTTTCGTATAAGATGAAACTATTTCATCTAAAGTGTTATAATCATGCTAATAAAATGAACAAAAAAATTGTAAAATAGAAATCTCCTGCACCAAATTTTTGAGAATAATATTTAAATACAATATTTTTTCAAATATATTAATTTTGTATTTATATCAGATTTCTTCAGATATCAGATAGAGAAAGGAATAAATAAAATTAATAAAAAAATAAATGCTAAATTATGAATCTTTAAAAAAAACATATTACATTTTCATATTATTTTTATTTGGAGAATGAGATTATGTATTAATAGTGCAGGGCTATCAATTTTAAACGGAAAGAAAAGTCATTAAATGAAAATTTTGATAATTTGTGTTTATTTTTAATTATTATTGGATTTTTTTTTGTTTTTTTTTTAATTTTTTTTATTTTGTATAACAGTTTGAACATTGAATTTATGTCTGAAATACACAATCTCTTGCTGACGAATTCATCTCAGAACTTTTAAGAGCTCCAAAGTTTGAGGTTTATCCAAATAAACACACCTTTTTCCATAGGCTCCTAAAAAAAAAAAAAAAAATCAAATCGCGCAAATTGCATGATCACCGATCACCGGCCAATTGACGTAACGAAAGCATAAACTTCGCATTCTAGAAACTTCTCTCACAATCAAGCCAAAAATCAAAAAATATCAAAAAAAAAAAAGTCCAAATCTTCAATCGCAGCACATTAAAGTCTGTTATCATGCGACCATAGCGTTCCGCATTGATGGTAAGTGTAACATCCTTATCGTTTCCGAAAAAATACGGTCCGATCACGCCTCTAGCCCATAATGCGTACCACACATTTTATTTTTGCACCTCATTGTGCCTTTTCTCAATTACTTTTTTAGCTCTTTTGCTTGTTTATGTATTACCCACCGAGTTAGAAATGGGCCTAAACGCTAAAGAAGTTTCTTTGAAAAATTGTCGCTCTCAGCCAGTCGCACAGACAAAAATAGAAGAAGTTATCCTAGAATCATGAAATTGTGTGAAAATGAGTTTTACGATGAAAGAATTATTTTTATTTATTTATTTATTCGTCTACTGGGCTTGGCCCTCACAGACATTACATATGATACAATATACAATTTACAACACTAAAAATATATGATAACAGGATATTATGTATAGCATTTAACAAGTTCAACTTAAGAATAAAATTGAGTTTAATCGAGTTAAATTGAGTTTACATATTTAAAGACATCACGTTTAAAAACATCTCTATGTGAACAGAAATCTAAATTATTACAAGCTAGATTGCAAAAGTAAAGACATTTGGATATAGGCTCATTGAAACCGTAATTAGTTCGGTGAAAATTAATGAAAAATAGACTTCTTTCTCGGAGCAATCTTGAAGGGGCGTAAAATGGGATAAGCGACAACAATTCGGCACAGTCAATTTTGCTATCCAGAATATCCTTGACGAATAGGATACTTTGAGCTTGCCTTCTCAGTTGCAAACTGTCTAGATTTAAGATCTTACAACGCATAGTGTATTTAGGCATATTTTCCCAAGAGAACGATCGACGGAGAGCATTTTTTGTAAATTGTTTTTGAATTCTTTCAATGCGGTTGATATGGTTATCGTAAATAGGATTCCATACAAGACTTACATATTCCAAATGGGATCTCACAATGCTTTGAAAGAGCGTTTTTAATGTTAATGGGTCTTTAAACTCCCTCGAAATACGCTTTAAGAACCCAAATTGAGAATTTGCTTTAGAAATAATATATTCTCTATGATAGTTGAAAGTTAGCTTTGAATCAAAATAAATACCTAGATCTCTAATAACATCGACACGATCAAAGATACAATTGTTTCCGTTACAATAATCATTAATTATAGTGTTCTCGCTACGCGAGCATGTAAAAATTTTGCATTTAGAAAAATTGAGGCTCATCCCATTTAAATTGCACCATTGTAAAAGAGAATATATATCATTTTGGAAATTAGCGCAATCAGATACATTATTAATGGTTTTGAACATTTTTAAGTCATCCGCATACAATAAGGTTTTGCATGAGTGAAGGTTATCGTTTATATCATTAATGTGGATCAAAAATAGCAGAGGTCCAAGGTGGCTTCCTTGTGGAACCCCGGACGCTGCAAAAATATTTTTCGAATAACAGTTATTGATTTTGACTATGAGCAATCTATTGCGTAAGTATGAGTCCAACCATTTTAGAAAATCAGAATGGCAACCAAGTTTTCCAAGCTTATACAAGATCAGATTGTGAGGTAGAGTATCGAAAGCTTTCACAAAGTCAGTGTAAAGGATATCGACTTGTTGTCCTTTTTCGACCTCATTTATACAAAAATTTGCAAACAGGGACAGGTTGGTTGTGGTGGAACTACCTGCAAAAAAACCATGTTGTTGGGGAATGATAAAGTTTTTTACCTCAACAAAAAGCCTCTCATTTACCAATTTGTCTAGAATTTTCGGAATCACCGATTGTTTTACAATGGGTCTATAGTTATTTATACAAGATTTAGGACCGGATTTAAAGATTGGCGTAATAAATGCAAACTTCCAATCGTCCAAGAAGATTCCACTAGAAAGGGACTTATTAAATATAATTGTAAGGGGTTTCGATAACGAACTGGCGCATAGCTTGAAAAACAATGGAGGAATTAAGTCAGAACCTGCACCCTTGTTAGAGTCAAGACCAGCCGTGGTTTCAAAAACTTCTGATTCGGTTAGTACCATGTTACCTATATTTAAAATTTGTTGCAGATTGGAAAAATGCTCTGGTAAGGTTGAATGGTTTTGCGAGTTAAATACTGAACCGAAGAAGTCAGCAAACAAGTCACAAATTTCTTGCTGGTTACTAGCTGTAATACCCTCTAATTCCATAGTCTTAGGAAAACCGCTAGTATTTCTTTTTAAGTTATAAAATGACCAACAATTTTTTGCATTTGATTTAATGTTAATTTCAACAGTGAATAAATAATTCTTATACAAGAAATTAGAGAGAAAGTCGAACTCTCTTCTACGGAGATAAAATAGATTCTTAGCATGAACAGAATTTGTTAGTTTGAAATTCTTATGAGCCTTGTTTCTTAAATTTTTGAGGTTAAGCAAACGACGATTATACCACGGAAAGTTAGAGTTTAGTTTACAATTTTTTAGGGGTACAAATAAATGAAATGCTTCTTGAAGAGCCTTTTGGAAAATAAAGTACATATTATACAGATCTCGATCACCAAAGATAAGATCCCAATTAATGGAGTTAAAGAAGTTATTAAGACCAGCGTAATTTGCTTTTTTAAAGTTGGACACTAAAGTTGTATCTGGTGTAGATGCATTTAAAAAGGTGAAAAAACTAAATGTCATTATAATTGCTTTGTGATGAACTGATTCGTTAGTTAGAGGCAAATCACAATGAGAAACATTGAATTTAAAATCATTAGGAACAAAAATTAAATCAAGTATTTTGTTGATGTCGTTTTTTATAAAATTAATTTGAGACAAATCAAGAGAGTAAAGAGAATCACACAATAAAGATTCGATTTCATTGCAAATATTAAAAGGCATTAAGATTTTATCATTTAAATTAAATTTCCAATCAATGTTTCCTCTGTTGAAATCGCCGAGCACGCATGGTGTTTGATGCGAGTTCAATGAGTTGATAATAAAATTAATATTAGATATATGAATATTAAATATGTCTATACAAGTATTAGGAGGAATATAGCTTAGAATGAAAACCATCTCGCTCTTACTCGAGGGTGTGGCTCCGTTGAAATTTACAGCAACGCAAAGTTGTTCGATGCCTTGTTGATGAAGTTTAATTTCCCTGCTCGCATACACAGAAGAGACAGCAAATAACACGCCACCGCCTCTCGTGGTGTTGGGAGAAAGCTCACGATCCCTGCGGAACACCTCATAGTTGGGATCAAATAACTCCGATGACAGAAAATGAGAAGTTAGCCAGGTTTCGACTATAGCTATAACGTCATAATCATGAGCTGCAGCTGCAGAGAAAAGGCTATTAGTTTTGGTACGAAGTCCACCAGCATTATGAAAATAAAGTGAGAATTCATTGCTTTGAAGATGAGGTAGCTCAGATGACTCCAGGTTGTCGTAGTTGATGAGTGTAGGCTCAAATATTTCTACTTGATGAGGCGAAAAAGATTGATTGTTGGTGATAGAGTATGACGGTGCCAGGCAAGAATTAAGCTCAGATGACTCCAAGTTGACGTGGTTGATGAGTGTAGGCTCAGCTATTTCTACTTGTTGAGGCGGAAAAGATTGATTGTTGGAGATAGTGTATGACGGTACTTGGCAAGAATTAAAGGCGTTGCAAGTATAAAGAAAAGAGTTTTCTAGTTTTTTGGAAGGACTACTCCAGCTTTTTCACGAGAAATAAATTCATGCACTACAATCCCTGCAGGCCAGAATGCTTCAGAGACGAGAGTTTCAAAAAATTCAACAGGAGTGTAGATCTTGAAGGATGAGATGACTTTCTGTAAGTGCGGGCTAAGTTTATAGCACTTGATTGATGCCGCAGATTTCTGTAGCTTTTTAGAGATGAATGAGAAGACTGCGTCAGCCGAGGTGGTTCCCAATAGGCGAGACAGAAATACAACCTTACGTTCCGTTCTTTGCACCACGATAAGGTCAGATGGCGCTGGCGAAGGTGGAAGTCCATAGGATGAGGCGGTAGTAGCTGAAAATTCAGCAGAGTGTGACGTTGATAACACCTTACTCAACTCAGTTTGAGAGCTAGAATGAGTTTTGGCTGGAGATATAGATGAAGATAACTGAGGAGTACTTGCAGAATTCTCGGGAGGACATAGATGAATAGAAGATGACAAGGAATGTGATAAGTCCGGTACTGAAATGCAACCACCACCATGCGGAGAACTGTTTACTATGGCTGGTGCAGCGGCGACTGAAGAGGCAAATGAGATCGCACTAGTGGGTTGATCAAGGATCGCAGGCCGAGAAGAGGGACTGGACCCAATAGCACTATCCTTCGTCGCATTGGTATCTTTATCAGATCGAGCGGGAGTACCCTTTCTAGGTTTAGCATTGGCTCTAGTGGCCTTCATAGCCGGTTGAGTAGAATTGACAGATCTAGTAGCAGGGATAGAGTTTGCGTATGATTTGTTGCAGTTTTCCGCGTGAAGTGCCACTATATTCTGTAGGCGCGCTACTTCCTCAGCCAATTCAGCCGTTGACTTCTTTAAGGCAGACAGCGAAGCGAGTACAGTGCTAGCCGGCACACTGCGACATCCTGAGCAGCGCCACTCTAATCCATTAGTCATAGAGCCAGACAGGGCATCACCAATTTTGGAAGACAGCCCAGCGCACTTCGCGTGGAAGAGTTCCGAACAGCTAGAACAGGAGATAAAAGCTCCAAAAGTGTCCCACTCTGACTTGCAAATAAAGCAGCAGCCGACCATAATGGCTGCAAAAGTAGGGTTATGTTGCACCAGCAAAACCACGCAAGTAGATGATAAAGTTAATAAAATCAACAGCAAGACAGGCTCCTATTATGTGGAGGCTGCCAAGTATCCGCAATTTGATAGTTTTCACAATAAATTTGGATTAATTAACTAATTAATCAATAATTAAAAGAAACTTAAACTCAGAGCAGAAAAAATATGTCGTAGCAAGAGAAGAGTTGCCATATATGATATGCCATATTTTCACAATATTTCGTTCAAATTAAATGAATGGCACGCCTACCTCCCATATGACCGAAATCGGTAATATGAAATAGTTCCCCAAACTATTATCCTAGATCAATAAAATTTGGTACACATTGTTCGTTTAGAGTTATAAGTACCAGGTGTGAAAATTAACCAAATCGCCCGACTAACACGCACACCTCCTATAACTTATTTTCCAGTATAAACGTGAAGGGCATTTCAGCGAAAACAAGACTCAGATAATTTGCCATTACTCCTTTTTTTTAGCTTTTTTGTTGATAAAGTGTTTTATTTGAAAGTTTTATTAAACAAATTAATTTTTTTTTTTAAGTTTGAGAATTTTTTTTTTTCTTTTTCATATAAAATTGTTTTTTTTCGACAAAACATGCTTCAGAAAAGTGGGCGTAAAATCTTTATTATTGAGTTTCGCCAAACCAAGTTTTGGGAACATATTTAAGAAGTGTTGTTATTACACATATTAAAGTTTAAAAAACAACAAAAATGTTTTCTTTATTTTATTGCGTTTTGAACTTTGTGAAAAATTTGTTATTTTTTCATATAATATTGCTCATTTTCGCCAAAACATGCGTCAAAAAGTAGGCGTAAAGTCGTTATTATTGAATTTCGACAAACCAAATTTTGGATACATATTGAGAAAATGTTGATATTACACATACTAAAATTAAAATAAAATGCTTTTTTAATTTTATTGAAATTGTATTGAAATTTAATTGTTTTGAAATTTGTGAAAAAGTTGTTATTTTTTCATACAAATTGTTCATTTTCGCAAAAACATGCTCCAGAAATGTGAGCATAAAGTGCTTTTTTTTTGTTATTTCATTTCAAAGTTTTGGTTTTTTTAGATTTCTAGAACCTGTCCTTAGTTATACAAAAATTTTGTAAACAAAAGTTATACAAAAGAAGAATATCATCATCTTTTCAAGTCAACTTTTAAAGAGTGGAATGTCCGTAATTGAAAAGATATCGCAAAGTCCTCTTACATGAAGAATACTAATACTAATTCTGTATATTTAGATTTATAAATTTATGACTTTTTTTCGTAAGCTATTTTTGTCCGCACTCGTTCCACTGTGCGTCGTACAGTGTAACCGTTTCATATAAACTGTGGCCAAAACTATTTGCAGTTGCCACAGAGCAACGAAATTTAGTGTGGACGACTCTTTACATAGATTAAGAAATTTTCAAAATATCGGCCAAATTAGAGAATGACCACGCCTACCTCCCATATAAGACAAAGTTAAAAATCGAGGTATCTTTGAACTCCTTCAATATTTTTTAAAAAATTTCCTATTTGGTCTAAAATCACTTAAAAAAATATTCGCGCTTAAAATGGCTATAATCAGATCATTATTCGGGGTACCCTCCATATACCCCGAATTTTAAATATCTCGTATCTTTAAAAATAAATACTTTATTTTATTATAATCACACGCAAATATTTTTAGTATTATAGCAATGGTCTTTACTAAAAATGGGTCAGACCAGTTTTTGGGTTACCCCTCATAAAACTGCGATTCTTAAAACCTTATTACTTTTATCATAATGACTTCGTTTGAACAAAATAACATAGAGAACTTTATTTTAACCCAATTAAGTCTTTGCTTTATTTTTTTTATTTATTATTTTATTTTTATTTTGGATAAATAAGTACGGGTTAGACCAACTTGAAAATAACTGTACCCAATTTTACAAATGTTTGAAGTGAGCGGATGTTTTGGTACAAAATTTGGTTCGATCATATATACTCTCATTTAAAATCTTCTCTGTCTAACTCATATACTATATAACACTTTTAATTGCTTTTTAATTGGAAGTGGTCGTATTTGTGGGCGGACTACGCCTATTTTTTTGCATATTTCGCAGTTTCGATGCTACTTTCACACGTACCAAATATTATATATGTACCTTAGTTATAATCCATTTTATAGTATTTACACTGTTGTGGGTTGTATGGGAGGTGGGCGTGTTCGCGAACTGTTTTAAAAAATTATCATTTGTCCAGGACTTGGTACATGTGTACCAAGTTTCATGTAGTTATCTCAACTCCTTCCGATAATTCTACGCTAACGGACCACATCTTTTCAGGTGACATGTTCGGGAGTAGGTTCTACGAAAATTTTTTTTCTTGCGTTTATACCCAAGCAATTAAAAATTTAAAAAAATACTTATTTCTATATAAACATTACTCCTTAAGCTGAATAACTTTTTTTTCAAAAATAAAATAACGTGATTTTCTATGTACATTTTACCAAAAATTACCCAAAAATACCCTTTACGAAAAATTACGAACAAATAAAACAACGCAAAATCACACCTCAATCTTTTCAACAAATCTTTTAAATAAGATGATAAATAACATATAAAAAATTAAAAACAAAAATCAAAAAATGGTTTTTGGAGCTATTCACACTCAAATTTGGAAAATAGTTTCCGGTTTTTCAATTTCAGTAAATTTAACATCACCAAAAACGCCATGCTTAATGTTGAATAACTTTTGAAATAAAGACTGGATTTAAGTAATTAAGGTCATATTGAAAATATAATTATTCAGAAATTTCTAAAACTATCAAACATGATTCAATTCTTTTTAAAATTTATCCCACAGCTGACTCACAAAGTATGTACGGGTTGCCCATATTCGACGGACCCATGTTTTTGTTAAAAAAATCAACAAGTATATATGTTTACATCAATTTTTGAATATGATATCTCTCAAATGGCCGCCTCTGGCGTTGATGGCGTATTGTGCCCTTTTTGCAGCATTTTCCATCGTTTTCGCCAACATTTCGGCCGGAATAGCGGCTATTTCTTCACGAATGTTGTCCTTGAGCTCTTCTACGGTCCTTGGCTTGTTAACGTAAACCTTTGACTTCAAATATCCCCACAAGAAGAAGTCAGGCGGCGTCAAATCGGGCGAACGCGGTGGCCAGTCCAAATCACCACTTTTCGACATCAAACGGCCCGGAAACAAATTCTTCAGAAAATCGATTGTTATGCGACTTGTGTGCGGTGGAGCGCCGTCTTGTTGAAACCAGAACTGCCTCATACGCTTTCGACGAATAATTGGCATCACAAAATTGGTCATCATGTCGCGATAACGCTCCTGGTTGATGGTAACAGCATGGCCATTTTCATTTTGGAAGAAAAACGGCCCAATGACCGTTTTCGCACTAACGCCGCACCAAACTGTGACTTTTTCGTCATGAAGAGGCACTTCTTGAATCTCCTGAGGATTTTCAGTGGCGTAAATACGGCAATTTTGCTTATTTACGGTCCCATTCAATGTGAAATGGGCTTCATCGGACATGATAATTTTGTTCCAAAATTGCTCGTCATCTTCGGCCATTTCGATGACTCTTTGGGCCCATTCCAATCGACGAGGCTTGTCCGCAGGCAACAATCTTTGCGTCAATTGAATTTTGTACGGGAACAAATGCAAATCAACGCGAATAATCCGTTGTAAAGTGGACCGAGCCATGCCCAAATGCTGAGAACGGGGTTTTTGGGATGTTCTTGGGGACCTCTCAACACTGGCTCGTACGGCAGCGATATTCTCGGCCGATCGCCTTGGTCGACTTTTATTTGGCCTCTTCGGATTAGAAAGAGCCTCACCAGTCGAAAATTTTTCGTATAAACGCTTAATGGTGTTCTTAGAAGGCGCACTTCTCACATTTTTTAAGTTTTTAAAAGCACGTTGAGTTTTCACAATTGACTTCTTCTGTTGAATGTAAATTTCAACTATTTCAGAGCGCTCGCGTGGCGTGTATTGTTCCATGGTAAAAATCTGCTTGGACTGACGCTTCAAACGCGGTATGTCATTAAGCGATCTGACATCTCTGTCAAAAGTTATGGCGTTGCCAGATGGGTCCGTCGAATATGGGCAACCCGTATAAATGACTCAATTTACAAATTTTAATTTTAGGCGAAAAACTGCCATCACATATAATTAAATTCAAGACAAAAAACGCAAAATCGCACCTCTATCTTTTTTTCCTCAGTTTTTAATACATAAAAGATGACTTTTTGAAAGTTTAAGCAAAATCAAAAAATAGTTTTTTTTTCCTCTTCACTGCTGAAATTTTCAGATTTTTTTAAAATTTTTAGAAATATTATATTTTTCAAACTAATTTTATATCTGATCTAATTGAAGGATTTTTTAAAAAGAAATACCATTAAAAGCATTCGATTCTATATTTTTCAAAATTATGCAATTTTATATACTTTGAATATCTCGTTCGAGAGTTATAATATTTTATCTGTAGAAGGTATATGCAAAGACGAAAACTGGTAAATTCACAGAAAAAATTATCAACTTTCAGCTCGTGCTGTGAGTCCAAATCTTGACGTAATTTAAAAATTTTTGTAGAATTCTCTTAGTTGAAGAATTGTCTGTCGATTGATATATAATAAGTCATAATATTACAACAAAAAATACAAGTTAGTTTTGGCCGCAATTATTACACTGTGCGTCGTGCTTTTGTATCCATTCGACGTGACTCCTACGTTGTGAAAGGTCACCCGACTTCAAGTGCGGCCTGAGTTGGACTTTGTAGGTATAAGTCTAGAAAGGAACGTTTCGGTTTGGTCATAGTCAAAACCCATGAAGGTTTTATGATTTTGATGGGGGATAGGATTAGTTTTAATTCAATTTATTAAAATTTCAAACTTATTTTGATTTATAATTTTATGTACAGTATTATATATTGTAATTTAATGTGTTCAATATCAAGTCAATACATGCATTTTTGTGGAATTTATGAAGATTTTCTTATTTTGCTGACGTCACTTTGTGTAGGAAGGAAGCGTGATTTTAATTCGATTTTTACAAATTTCAAAATAAATGTTTTTATTTAGGATCAATGCTAATGAGCAAAATTTTAAGTTCTTAGATTTGAATTTTTTTTTGTTTTTTCTTTTTGTAAATTTTAGAGATTTTTATGACGTCACTTTGCATGGGAGGTAGACGTGATTTTCTACTAATGTGTTTTTCAATCAAAACTATCTTGTAAAATTTCAAGTGCTTAGATTAATTTTTGTGGAACTAATGGAGTTTTTACTATTTTGATATAGTAATTTTGTATGGGAGGTAAGAGTGGTTTTCACCCGATTTGGCTTATTTTCGAACTTTTGGATTTCTTTCTTTTTTAAATAAAAAAAGATTAAGTACTTAATTTCATTACAATAGCATCTAAATACGTCTGTAAACGTGACGACAGACATGGCTAAATCGACTTATCTGATGATGCTGATCATTTTTATGTACCTTTTACGTCTCCATATAAATAGACGTTACAAACGAAGTAACAAACTTAATATGCTCCTTACCTAGTAGGCTCTATAGCACTAAAAACAAAAAAAAAAAAAAATCAAAATGTGATAATTCAAAATGTCTTTTCGATATCCTTTCATGTATTACAATTTTTAAATAAGTTGTTTTGTTATTTGCCAAAAACCATTCTTTGTTTTATTTGTGCCCTTTTTGTGTAAAAGGACTTTTTGGTTTTATTTGTAATGTTTTATTTTTTTTTTGTTTTGTTGTGGCCACAAATACATAACAACATCTCAGTAATAAAATTCATTCCATATTCCTAAATTCACAGATCGAGGTCTATGCCATTCCATGAATTCCGCCCCATAATATCACAATGAATTGACCACCATGATTTATTTTAGGGTTATACTTGGGCGGCCTTGGTAGTCGACTAGGTAGCGTGCTCGACTGCTACCCCAGAGGTCTCGGGTTCGATTCCCGGCCAGGCCATGGTCCTACGCTTTATCCTTTCGCATTTGTAACTATATATCCTCATTTCTAATCAACTGAAATAAAAAATTCATTCAAGCTAAAAAAAAAAAAAAACACGTATTTTTTTCAGCTAATCAACAATAGACTCACTATATTATTTCTACAAAAATTATATCTTGTTAATATTGTTGCACCCACCTAATATTGTTGTTCAACTGGTTTTTCTTAAATAATTTATTCAAGGGCTAACTTTTAAGTCTTGCGCCTCGGTAACTTTTAGCATTGCCAGATGAATTTTGATGGTATCATTCGAAAAGTTGACATTTTCTCGCATAAACATACTCACAACATTTTGGTGTATGTGCGCTTATTGTGTTGTTTACTGGGGTTTGCAAATTGTATTTGAGCAAGAAAATGGAATTAACACGTGAACTTTTTCGGGTAACGATTGCGCCGATTTGCACCGAGCAACTTAGTTCGGCTTTTGGTGATGAAGCACCACATTCAACCAGTGTTGCCAGATTGAGGTCAATTTCCCTAATTGAGGTAATTTTTGACTCAGTTTTTGGGCAGAGGTAAAAAAAGTAATTTTTGACCAAAAGTGGTAAATTTAGCGGAAATAATAATTTTTTTAGACTTGCTTGCTAATTTATGTACACTAATCATACTGTGTAACAAAAAAAGAAAATCTGAATTATCCATCTTTAGTTGCTGAACAAAGACCCCTTTTACATTGGTGAATAATTGAAAGCAATTTTTCGAGTTTGTAGGCTAATTGCGGCGAATTGGCTGAGAAGAATAGGGGAAAAAATTGACAGTACGCTTGTGTTGTATCGTCAACTTTTTGGGTTGAAAAGAGAACCAATGTAAAAGGGGTATTACAAGTGAATTAAATTCAAAAATAGCGGAACAAAATAGCCGGTAAGTCCCGTTTATACACGTCAAGAGTTGACGGTTAGCTTGTTGATGAGAGATAAATATATGTATACTGACAAAAAAATTATAACGGTTGTTAATCATTTGAAAATTTTTTATTTTTTTTTTATTTTGGGAAAAGGTAAATTTTCTCCGAAAGTGGTAAAATTTTTCCCAAATGGTGGTGAATTTCAGTTCGTTTCTCTGGCAACACTGCATCCAACGACTATAAAACGCTGATTTAATGAGTTCGAGCGCGGTTGTCGTTCTCACCAAAACAAATTTCATGGCGGTTGTTCAAGGACGTCTGTACTGATGTCACAGAAAACATCGATACTATGCGTGAACTGTTTGAAGCAGACCGACATGTGACATACCGTGAGTTGGAGTCATCTTTGGGAACTAGTGGGACTAGTATACATTCGATTTATCAACACTATACAACATTATCAACACTCAACTAGTATACATACGATATCAACACAGGTAACGAATCATGGATCTATGCTTATGGGCCCGAAACGAAGTAGCAATCCACTGTTTTGATCCTTAAAAGTGAGCTATACCCGACAAAAAACGTCCACGGACGGAGCACATACAAGCAAATGGTTGCCATTTTTTTTTAGAAAACCTGGTCATGTCATGTTAAACTACAACTTGAGAACTGTTAATGCTGAATGGTACAGAACCATTTTTTTGCCAGAAGTCTTCGGAGAATTGTGGGAAAACTAACCACTGAAGGAAGTTCTTTCCCATCACGACAATGCGAGTTCCTAAACGTCAGCTCAAACAAAAGAGTTTTTGAGTACTCAATACGGGGAATTGATAGGTCATCCGCCTTAAAGACGCGATTTGGTACCCAATGACTTATTTTTGTTCCTCACGTTTAGAAAAAAATGCGCGGCGAGCGTTTTTCTACGGCCGAAACGAAATCGGAGATATCAACTTCAGAGTGGCAAAACTGTTTCTAAAATTGGTTAAAATGAATGCAAAAGTGTATTGATCATCTTGGAGAATACTTTGAAAAATAATACAAGCATTTTTACTGATTAACCATTGTTTTTTCATTGTTAGGTGCAAGACTTAAAAGACAACCCTGCTATGAATAGAATTAAAAGAGAATTTAGTCATATTTTCCAAGAATGGCACTTACAACTTTAAGGATAGAAATAGTAATTTATGTAACTTAGCGAACATTTTCATTTATTTTAGCCATTTCCCGCAACGCAAGCTCTTGGTCGAGAGTTTAGAGGAGTTTAAAATTACTTTTTAATTTTTACATTGTCATGGAAGTTCTTCGTCTAGTCGCTTTCGAAAAATCTTTACACAAAATCGTAGGCAATTTATTTTCTTAAGGTTTGCTAAATACTAATTTCATTCTCGATCAATTATCGTGCAAAGGCCTTATTTTCTTGTGCATCCAACGAATAAACAATTTCATTGATGTCGCATTAACTACGATATTAAAAAAAAAAAAATAATTATAACCTCATTTAAATAACGCAATCTAGACGAACCAGTCTTCTAAATTAATGTGTAAAATTCAAGAATTACTTTTCCAAATTGCAAATTTTAATTAAGATATCTGAAAAATGCAAACAAACTCTTATCTCTGGTTCTACGATAACCCGATAAGTTTGTCTCGCACAAAATTTTACGCACTGCTTCGCTACTCATCGGTTGAGATGCTTCCGCTTGAGTGCACAGCATGGTCAGAAAGTCGAGCACTTGCCAGCACTAGTCATCTGTGGCAACCCTAGGATACCGACGACTCTATGCTTCGATAGAAGCATTAAAAAGAGCTTCTGCTTGACTTGTTTTCATTTTGTTGCCGCTTTGAAAGAAGCTACTCAGCCAGTATTCCTTGCAGAAAGTTTAGTAGTTGTGTTATTGTTGTTGTTTTCACAGTATTTTTCATAAAAAAAAAAAAAAAATTAATTTTAGATATGGAAAAGTTTAAAAATTTGCAATGGATTAGTTTCTGTTGAATTTTGTTGTCCACGAAAGTGCACTCATGTGCGTTAAGATATAGACGCCAGATGTTGACAAAGCATTACTATGGTTGAGCCGTGTAAGGCGTACGTTTATCAATGAGATGAGAATAGTGACAGTAAAACTTATAATTCCTAGCTGTTAGGTGGTCAAAAACTTAACGACATGGATGATATTTTATATAAAACACAAATTGAACGAATTAAGCCAATGATATGAAAACACTGAGCAACAAAATCAATTTTTTTCCAAAATAACAAGGTTCCGACAATGGATTCTGGTAGAGGGGACAAAAAAACAATATACGTGTATTGGCGTTTAGAAAGTTTACGTTTGAGTCTTATTATAGGGGGGATTTAAACATTCCCCTTTTTAAACATTCTTGTAGTGAATCGGCATAGGAAATCATATTATCCTTACATTTTGGGTATAGGATGTGTTCTGAGGATTTATGTAAAATACTACGAAAAATATTTTTGTGGAACATTTTTACCCCCTAACTTCTCAATTTATGGGTCTTTTTTACCTTTTTTTGACAAAAGGCAAAAAAGACCAATAAAATAAGGATATAATGGGTTAAAATGTTCCACAAAAAAATTCAACTTAAAATTCTATTATAAGTCTCTGAATACACCAAAGCTGAAAGTTCAACTTAAATGCCAGAAATTAAAGAGTTAATTTCTTACTTATTCAGAACTGATGATAAAATGTCGTATAAAACTTGGTTTTAGCGGGTTACTTTATATGAAAAAAATGTTGTACTCATTTGGCACATCATACTTAGCAACAGCAACGAACCTTATAGGATGCATTTAAACTTAGTTGCAAATTATATTTTATTTTAATTTAAAAGAAATAGAAGAAAGATTTAAGAAAATAATTTCAGAAGTTCATGCTTAAAGATATGTTTATTTTGAATAATTTTGATTCTATTAGGCAACGTATTCCACAATCTGATGGCGTTCACAAAAAAGAAGAGTTGGCTGTGTCGTGGACACACCCGTAGATTTTGACGTGACGAAGTTTCTTGTTTGTTGTTAGTGTTGGTGTTGTTTTTGTTGTTGTTGTTGTTGTTGTTGTTGTTGTTGTTGTTGATGTTGATGTTGATGTTGATGTTGATGTTGATGTTGATGTTGATGTTGATGTTGATGTTGATGTTGATGTTGATGTTGATGTTGATGTTGATGTAGATGTAGATGTTGATGATGATGTTGATGTTGATGTTGATGTTGATGTTGATGTTGATGTTGATGTTGATGTTGATGTTGATGTTGATGTTGATGTTGATGTTGATGTTGATGTTGATGTTGATGTTGATGTTGATGTTGATGTTGATGTTGATGTTGATGTTGATGTTGATGTTGATGTTGATGTTGATGTTGATGTTGATGTTGATGTTGCTGTTGATGTTGATGTTGATGTTGATGTTGATGTTGATGTTGATGTTGATGTTGATGTTGATGTTGATGTTGATGTTGATGTTGATGTTGATGTTGATGTTGATGTTGATGTTGATATTGATGTTGATGTTGATGTTGATGTTGATGTTGATGTTGATGTTGATGTTGATGTTGGTCTTGATGTTCATGTTGATGTTGATGTTGATGTTGATGTTGATGTTGATGTTGATGTTGATGTTGATGTTGATGTTGATGTTGATGTTGATGTTGACGTTGATGTTGATGTTGATGTTGATGTTGATGTTGATGTTGATGTTGATTTTGATGTTGATGTTGATGTTGATGTTGATGTTGATGTTGATGTTGATGTTGATGTTGATGTTGATGTTGGTGTTGGTGTTGGTGTTGGTGTTGGTGTTGGTGTTGTTGTTGATGTTGGTGTTGGTGTTGGTGTTGGTGTTGATGTTGGTGTTGGTTTTGGTGTTGGTGTTGGTGTTGGTGTTGGTGTTGGTGTTGGTGTTGGTGTTGGTGTTGGTGTTGGTGTTGGTGTTGGTGTTGATGTTGGTGTTGGTGTTGGTGTTGATGTTGATGTTGATGTTGATGTTGATGTTGATGTTGATGTTGATGTTGATGTTGATGTTGATGTTGATGTTGATGTTGGTGTTGGTGTTGGTGTTGGTGTTGGTGTTGGTGTTGGTGTTGTTGTTGATGTTGATGTTGGTGTTGGTGTTGGTGTTGGTGTTGGTGTTGGTTTTGGTGTTGGTGTTGGTGTTGGTGTTGGTGTTGGTGTTGGTGTTGGTGTTGGTGTTGGTGTTGGTGTTGGTGTTGGTGTTGATGTTGATGTTGATGTTGATGTTGATGTTGATGTTGATGTTGATGTTGATGTTGATGTTGATGTTGGTGTTGGTGTTGGTGTTGGTGTTGGTGTTGGTGTTGGTGTTGTTGTTGATGTTGGTGTTGGTGTTGGTGTTGGTGTTGGTGTTGATGTTGATGTTCATGTTGATGTTGATGTTGATGTTGATGTAGATGTAGATGTTGATGATGATGTTGATGTTGATGTTGATGTTGATGTTGATGTTGATGTTGATGTTGATGTTGATGTTGATGTTGGTGTTGGTGTTGATGTTGATGTTGATGTTGATGTTGATGTTGATGTTGATGTTGATGTTGGTGTTGGTGTTGGTGTTGGTGTTGGTGTTGATGTTGATGTTCATGTTGATGTTGATGTTGATGTTGATGTAGATGTAGATGTTGATGATGATGTTGATGTTGATGTTGATGTTGATGTTGATGTTGATGTTGATGTTGATGTTGGTGTTGGTGTTGGTGTTGATGTTGATGTTGATGTTGATGTTGATGTTGATGTTGGTGTTGGTGTTGGTGTTGGTGTTGGTGTTGGTGTTGGTGTTGTTGTTGATGTTGGTGTTGGTGTTGGTGTTGGTGTTGGTGTTGATGTTGGTGTTGGTGTTGGTGTTGGTGTTGGTGTTGGTGTTGATGTTGGTGTTGGTGTTGGTGTTGGTGTTGATGTTGATGTTCATGTTGATGTTGATGTTGATGTTGATGTTGATGTAGATGTAGATGTTGATGATGATGTTGATGTTGATGTTGGTGTTGTTGTTGATGTTGGTGTTGGTGTTGGTGTTGGTGTTGATGTTGATGTTCATGTTGATGTTGATGTTGATGTTGATGTAGATGTAGATGTTGATGATGATGTTGATGTTGATGTTGATGTTGATGTTGATGTTGGTGTTGGTGTTGGTGTTGATGTTGATGTTGATGTTGATGTTGATGTTGGTGTTGGTGTTGGTGTTGGTGTTGGTGTTGGTGTTGGTGTTGGTGTTGTTGTTGATGTTGGTGTTGGTGTTGGTGTTGGTGTTGGTGTTGGTGTTGATGTTGGTGTTGGTGTTGGTGTTGGTGTTGGTGTTGGTGTTGGTGTTGGTGTTGGTGTTGGTGTTGGTGTTGGTGTTGGTATTGATGTTGATGTTGATGTTGATGTTGATTTTGATGTTGATGTTGATGTTGATGTTGATGTTGATGTTGATGTTGATGTTGATGTTGATGTTGATGTTGATGTTGATGTTGATGTTGATGTTGATGTTGATGTTGATGTTGGTGTTGGTGTTGGTGTTGGTGTTGGTGTTGGTGTTGGTGTTGTTGTTGATGTTGGTGTTGGTGTTGGTGTTGGTGTTGGTGTTGGTGTTGATGTTGGTGTTGGTTTTGGTGTTGGTGTTGGTGTTGGTGTTGGTGTTGGTGTTGGTGTTGGTGTTGGTGTTGGTGTTGGTGTTGGTGTTGGTGTTGGTGTTGGTATTGGTGTTGGAGTTGTTGTTGGATTTGGAGTTGGCGCTTTTCGTTTAGCTTTTTTTTTTGCTTCCCCATTGGTTGTGCTCTAATTTCAATTAATCCAGCAAAAGTGATGCATATGCGTCACATTATGCGGTTCCCTGGGTGTTTTTGACACGCCGTCAAATTTTTTTTTTATTTTTGTCATATGCCCGAAGACCTCACCTTTGTTTTTGTTCCTTAAAATTTACCGTTGCACCAGTAGTCACAGAGTTAAAAATCCATGCAACGTTTTTTCATGGCTTTAGCATTTTTACTGCATTATGTGATTGCATCCCTGAAATCATGACAACTAAATTTTTTTTGTAATTTAGTTGTGAAGCGTAATAACACATCCCTGCTGTCGTAAAACAAAATTTACTGTAGCACTCCTCCTGAGTGAGTAATAATTCCATGCAACGATATTACATTTCTGTTACATAAGCTGCTATATTCACGACCTGACGACGCCGGAATTTTTTTTTTATTTTTGTCGTAAAGCCATGTATAAAAAATTTATTTTCCTTTTTAAACTTTTATCGTAGGTTATATACTCATTGAGTAAAAATTCAATGCAACGCCGCTGCATGAATGTTGCGTTATCAATCTTTGAGCGGCTCTCTCAGCGTCCCCATGGCGACAAAAATTGTTTGTCTATTTTTGTTGTGAAGGCTTACAGTAGGCCTTTATTGGCGTATCGTATTTTTAATCCTAGCGCTAATACTCAGCGAGTAATAATTCCATGTATCAAATTTTAGGTTGTGCTGCTTACGCAGCTCCCACTACGTCCCTATGCCGTATTAAATTTTTTTTTTATTTTTTTAATATAGCCAAAGAATTAACCTTTACGGTCATACTATTTTTTTTATCATAGCTCTTATACCCAGCGAATAACAATTCAATGAAACGCAGATGAATTTTTAAAAAATTCATTTTTCAACTTTTTTGGAAACTAGAGCAGTATAACGTAACTTCGTCACGTCAAAATAGTCTATAGGAATTCAAATAATTGTAAACTGGAATTAGAAGGTTGAAATATCTATTAGATCTGCAGAATTAGAGTTTCTCAAATAAGTAACTAGGTGTTTGGGAATAAATTAAATTGTGTAAAAATATGCAGTTTCTAGCATTTAAGTAACTAAAAATATTACATCCCAGAAATTTATTGCTCAAGTGACTGATGCGATCAAATTTCCTCAGACCATAAACGTACCTCACAGCATTATTAAATGCCAGCTCCAGCTTCATCTTGGACCTGGAATCAAGTTTGCTGTACACGACATCTGAGAAAGAGATGATTGATGATGAGATGATGATGAGCTGTTGGACTAACTTCCTTCTAGTTTCAGTAGGAAAAATTGATGCAGTCCACCCCAAGTTCTGCAACTTTGTTGTTTCTTTGCAGACTTTAGAAACAACAGAATTGATATGATTTTCGCAAGAGAATGAAGAGTAGTGTTGCCATATGTCCCGTATTTCACGGGACGTCCCGTGTTTTGCATAATTTTTTAAAAGTCCCGCCACACAATGCATCGAAATGGTACGAAAATAAGAAAAAAAAATTGTTGTTTTTTTTTTTTTAAAAAGTATGCAATTTAGATCTATATTATTTAGTTCTATAAAATTTAAAAGATCTTTTAAAATATTTTTAGTAATAAACAAATGCGATCACTTTATATAACACCCTGTTCTTTTAAGATAATCAAGTAATTTAAAATTGGGTTAGTGTTTTAAAAATGACATCATGTTTTTTCTAAAAAACAGTAAAGAGGATTATTTTAAAATGTATTTTGCTTCTGAAAGTAATTTTGTTAAGTATATATTTTGTATAAAAAAATTTTCGGCACCTTAAAAAAAAAACACCTAAAAACTCAAAAATTTGCAAGTTTTGATAAGTTATAACAAAAAAAACAATTGTTTGATTTTAGCGAATCTTTTTTGTAATTTTATTTTAAGTATTAACTTTTGATTTCTAAAATATTATTTGCCCTTTTTTATAAACAAGAAAGTTATGCATATTTAAAAAAGTGACTTTTTGCGAAAAATGCTCAATTTTGTATGGAAAATTATTCAAAATTTAACAAAATTCAAAAGGGAATTGCAAAAAAAAAAAGAATTCTTTGATTTTAACGCAACTTTTTTTTAATTTTATTTGAAGTATTGACTTTCTATTTCCAAAATATTATCTGCCCTTTTTCATAAACAAGAAAGTTATTTCAAGAAAGATTTCAAAAAGTGACTTTTTTGCGAAAAATGCTCAATTTTATATGGAAGAATATTCAAAATTTAGCAAAATTCAAAAGGGAATTGCAAAAAAAGGATTCTTTGATTTTAACGCCATTTTTTTGTAATTTTATTTGAAGTATTAACTTTTAATTTCCAAAATATTATCTACACCTTATAAAAAGAAAGTTATATATTAGATAACAAAATAATTTTAGTAACACAGGGTAATTCAGCTAGTTTATATATAAAAGTGCAGTTAAAAGAAAATGAAGAATTGGTTGCCAAAACAAAAAAAGAATTCAAGCTGAGTTTAAGAGCAAAATGGGTCTCTTGGTCGACAAACCAAAGCCAGGATATGGGTCTACTAAAGATGGAAAGACAGCTAGGGGCTTTTTCTATAACGTTGAACTAAGCTCGCAGATAACTGGCATAAACAAAAGTTTGATAGAACAATTTTTTTTTTATATATTGAGAGTTCTGGCATGTGGCTACACCATATATCTGAATAACTTCACATCGTTATTAGAAGAAACTAGGCAGTTGTATATAAATTTATATGGCTGGTATTATATGCCGAGCAGTGTTCATAAAGTTCTCATACATGGATGTGAAGTCATTTCAGCATTTTCCTTACCAATCGGAACAATACCCGTAAATGCTCAAGGATTAAGTCTAATACAGATTTAATGAAAATATTGTTGCTGACATCTGAGCCTCTCTTAGCATCCAAAAGAACTATTAAATCAAAATCAAATGTAATTATTGATGAAGAAGTTGAGAAGTTTATTCAATTAGTTGATGACCCTTATATTGTTTGTAGTGATTCTAACGAAGAAGTCAATAGCGATGAAAGTCAATAGCGACATGAGTTTGGTTGTTTGTACATATGTATGCACACATTACTTTTTTTACTTTTTTATTTCACATTTTCTTAATAAAAATAAGCTACCAATTTTATTTTTCTATTGTAAATAATATGAAATTTGCCTAAAACTGATTTTTTTTTATTAATACAAATGGGAATATTTATAAGTAACAGATGTACCTCCCATACATAATCATGTAAAAAATTAATATAGGTCCAAGGGAGGTACCCCTAGGAACCCACCGATTTCAACCATTTCTAGAACACATATATTGCTTTATTTTACTAACCTTTTCACCGAGTTTTGTATGGATCGACCAACTTTTGTATATACCTCCCATACAATATAATGAAAAAAATTAATATAGGTCCAAGGGAGGTACCCCTAGGAACCGACCAATTTCAACCATTTTAAGAACACATGTGTAGCTTAATTTGTCTAATCTTTTCATTGAGTTTCGTAAGGATCGGCCAATTTTTGTATATACCTCCCATACAAAATAATGTAAAAAATCAATATAGGTCCACAGGAGGTACCCCTAGGAACTCACCGATTTCAATAATTTTTAGTATACTTCTATTTCATTTAATTTCTATTTAATTGCCTAAAATTTTGACCAAATTTTGTTAAGATCGCTCAATTTTTGTATGTACCTCCCATACAAAATAATGTAAAAAATTAATATAGGCCCAAGGGAGGTACCCCTAGGAACTGACCAATTCCAACCATTTTTGCAGTTTTTTTTAATTAGCTTAAATTAATTCAGCACACTCCTTCTATATATGTTCCAATTTTGTATGGGTTCAATGCACTGTGCGCCGGGACAAAGTTTGTCCCGTATTTTTGACATTTTTGTAAAATGTCTATGATTTCAAATACGTATTCACATAAACTGAGGCATTGAGAAAAGAAGTGTCATGCCGGACATAATATGTATAGAACTATTTCATAGTACATACATTTAAAACAACATTGAGTGCGAAATATATATGAAGCGCAACATTTATATTTATTCTGCGTACCTAAATAAATTGTTTTTTTTGAGAAATACTATTTATTTATTTCTATTTATTTATTGTCCCGTAAAATTTTCCAAAATCCCGTTTTTTTTACATATTTTGCATTTGTTCCGTATTGTTGGAAAACAAGTCTGGCAACACTAGTGAATGTGATAACCAAGATTTTTTATCTTGTCAACAAAATTTAGTTCAACACTATTTAGATAAATGGTAGGTATACTAGAGAAAGAGTACCTAGATTTAAAAATCGGTAAGACACAAGATTTAAGGGGGTTAAGCTTATTAGTTTGAGCCCATTCTGTTATGTTACTTAAGTCTTCGTTCATTTTGATACATAAGTCATCAACAAGGTCACGAGGTCTAGACAAGTACAGTTACAGATCATCAGCATATGCATGCATTGTAACATGTCTGCATTTACTGAAAATGTCACTAATAAACAAAGAGAATAAAAGCGGATCAAGTACATAACCTTGAGGAACCCAACAAGTTAAATTACAGAAAGAGGACGGACTATTACCCACCCTCACTCTTTGAGTTCTTCCAACTATAGTAAACTATAGGTAACTATATAATAGACGGACTGACATGCTAGAAAACTTAAAATTATCTTCAAGTTTGCGGCACAAAATAGAATGGACAACAAAGTTCAAATGCCTTAGAAAAGTCTAGCATGCAAAGGAGATTAATGTGACCCAGATCATATGTCATTCTGATGTCATCTAGAATTTTTAACATAGCTGTAGCACAGCTGTGGCCTGATCTTAAACCAGACTGAAGTGGAGACATAAGGTCGTGTTTTTTTTTTATGTGCTCCGAGACTTTCTCTGCCTTGAGAGACTCAACTACTTTTGATAGAGGTGAAAGCAGACTTATTGGGCGATAATCAGCTGGTTCGTGAGTATTGGATTTTTTAGCTATGGGAACAATTTTTGCTGATTTCCAAACATCAGGGAAGCAAGAACTAGTGAAATAGTGATTTATAATGTGGGTTAATGGGCTTAATATGTGAGGTAGGACAATTTTAATGAATTTAATGGATATTCCATCTTCACCCACGGCATTTGACTTTATTTTATTAACACAACGAGCAACATCACTCTCACCTACAGCAGAAAACTTAAAATTAAATAGACTTACAGGACCTAAAGATCTTGGTACACTAGGCAACAGAGTATTAGTAGACGCAGAGGAAGCAATAAAATAATCATTTAAGATATTAAGATCAATGTGATAGTCATCAGATTTAACATTGCATACTCCAGCCTGTTTTCAGTTGTTCCAGAGTTTTTTAGAAGACTGTGTAGAGTGTAATTTGTTAATAAAAAAATAGTCGTTTTGCCAACTTTACAGCCAGGTTAGCTTCATTTCTTGCTCTCTTGTACTGATCCAAGTTTAATAATGTGGAATATCTTTTTAAGCGATTGTACATTTTATTACGAGATTTAATGGCTAGCATAACATTTCTTGAAAACCAAGGACAACTTTTGTTAGTGACACGACGATTTACTAATGGGACATGCAAATCGAATAGTGCATGTATTTCAATAATGAAAAAAATTAATCTTCTCATTTACTGTACTGAGAAACCAGAATTGAGACCAATTTATAGCAGATAGGTCATGAAATAAAAAATTATAATTAACGGACATCTGATGTCACTTTTTTACTTTTTATTCCAGTGTTTAAAATGTTAATTTCCTGTTATTTTCGGATTTTCATAAACGGTAATACGATAACGGAACATATCGGTTACGTTTAATACAACTTCTGTCAGATAATAAAATATGAAATTTTTCTTTAAAGGTCTTAAGTCCTAAGAGAAAGAAATCTGCTCAGAATATTATATCAAAAAAGCAATCCTTAAAATTTTTGTCTCTTAAAAAAAGTTTTAAAACTCTATTGTTTGTCAGTTTTCGTTACATATCTCAGCAATTCATCGGCACTTAAGAATGGCGACATGAAAATGCTTGAAAGAAAAAAAAAAAAAAAAACTGAGTGAGTGAACATAAACCTTACTCCTTTACAACCAACTGCATATCCTGTGCTACTCCACTTTTCGCATCCAAAGCTTTGCCAAAGCAATATTATGAATATAAATAGCATGCCAGGATTTAGTTTCTCATTAACTCTGTGGCTAGGCGAAATACAAGCTCTGCGAATGCACTGTCAGCCACTTTTAGACTCGATGGATGGGGTAGCTTAATTTGAAATATGAATCGGGACAGCGCGCATGTGAACTGAGACAAATGGCAGGCATTAAATTATAAAACTAGAGGAGTAGCTTATATTTAACAATAAATATATGGACAGCAATTATTATAAGTTTTAAAAATTTTCTTGAGTGTCTGTACAGTGCTTCTTCACAAAAAACAAAAAAAACTTAAACTTAACTCCTAAGATGAACACAATGAATAACTTTATATCCGCCATTTAATTAAGTTGCTGCCATTCTGTCAAGCAGACGCAAGTAGCTTCACATCCATTGTTGCAGCTAGCATAAAGGCGGCAGCTGCTTAAGCCGCCGCACTTTAAGTATTCTTATCATATTCTTATTTTACACTTAACGACCGGATGTGCAAGAGCAGGATGTGGCTATGTCGTATCAGCAGGATGTACTTGACATAAATTCTTTGGACAACGTTACAACGCACTATGGAGTATTTGGCTGATTAAGGGAAATGATATTTTTGTATTGAATTTTTTTTATTTCAATAAAAATAAAAACTTTTAAAACATCTCTTAAGTTCACTCAACAGTCGATTATAGATTGAGATATAAAACATAGGGTGGTCTAAAACTAATTTTTTCAAAAATGTTAACCTCCCAAGGTTGTAAGTTATTCTCTATGGACTTAAAATAAGTTGACAAAAAACAGTTTCAAAATAAACTAATTTTTGAGTCATCCCAAACAATAAGAGTTTCGACAATAAACAATCCGAATACCTTAAAATTCTTAAGAACTCAATTTAACAAAGAAGGCCGGAAAATTAATTTTTTTTTTATTTTGTTTTGTTTGCACAGTATTGTTAACGCTTTATAAAGAAAAGGTGGCCAAAAACAATCAAAGCAACGCCACTGTTTTTGGAACTTTAGATTCCGAAGAAGCCACAACTGACGATGAGAGCTCAGGAGATGAATACACTGCTAACATTCATGCTGATGCATGTTAAAGCAAAGTAAAAGTCAACACTACTAAAAAGTTAAAACCAATTATAACACCAGAGTGGACAGCTGTTCTAAAGGATGTTTTTTTTAGAGGTATAGAACTTCGAATTGAAATAAAACACAAGAAAATCGTTTTAATGTCCATCAATTTGGCTTTATTGGAAGGATAATTTTATGCCATTAATGTTTAAATATGATTTCGGGCATGTGGCCTCCGCGGCTGGCTCGAATAAAGCCAATTCTACAGGTCCAATTTTCAACCACTTTTTCGAGCATATGGGGCCGTATGTCGGCAATAACGCCACGAATGTTGGCCTCCAAGTCCCCTAACGTTTCTGGTTTGTTGGCGTAGACGAGCGACTTCACATATCCCCAAAGAAAATAATCCAATGGTGTCAAATCACACGATCTTGGTGGCCAATTGACAGGTCCATTCCGCGAAATTATCTGCTCATCGAATGTTTCCTTCAATAAATCGATTGTGACGTGCTCTGTGTGGCATGTATCGCCGTCTTGTTGGAACCACAACTCATTCACATTCATGCCATCCAATTCGGGGACAAAATAGTCGGTTATCATGGCTCTATACCGGTCTCCATTAACGGTAACTGACTCTCCAGCATTATTTCGGAAGAAGTAGGCCCAATGACTCCACCAGCCCATAGAGCACACCAAACAGTCAGTTTTTGTGGATGTTATGGCGTCTCAAGGATCTCATGTGGATTCTCTTCACTCCAAATGCGGCAATTTTGCTTGTTGACGTAGCCATACAACCAAAAATGAGCCTCATTACTGAACAAAATTTTGCGATGAAAATCAGCATCGAGATCAATCTCATTTTCGGCCCATACACCAAAATCACGACGCATTGCATGGTCTCGCGGCTTTAATTCTTGCACAAGCTGGATCTTGTAAGGTCGCAAGCCAAGATCTTTGCGCAAAATCTTCCATAAAGTTGATGGACAAAGCTCCAATTGCTGTGCACGGTGGCGAATCGATTCATTCGGGTCCTCTTCAACATTTTGCTCTACAGCGGCAATTGTTTCTTCGGTGCGCACTGTTTGACGTCTCTGCGGATGCGTATTATCACATAGAGAAAACTTAGTGCGAAAACGACCCATGGTTAACCGAATTAATTGCTCTGATGGACGATTATGTCGACCATAAAATGGACGGAGCTTGTGGTAAACCTCGCGAACTGAACCATTATTTTCGAAATAAATTTGCACGATTTGCAAGCGTTGTTCTTTTGTCAACCTGTTCATGATGAAATGGCAAACCAAACTGAACATAAATGACATTAGAGTTGCCAGATATGACCACAAAATGCCAGTTTTATCTCTATTCGAAAAACAAACCCCTAAAAAAAACACCCTTTAGATAGAACCAAAGTTAGCGATCGGCAAGCAATGTTCATTGTTGGAGCAACAGCTAAAAGCCTCGGCGTAGATATCATTTCCTTTGCTTGCAGCCGTAGTTCGATTAAATTACATCGTGAAAACTGTAGACGAGAAATGGCTAATTTCATAAAAAATTCATTTTCACCCAGCTGTAAACTAACAGTTCATTGGGATGGAAAGCTAATTGTTGATCTTACTATGCAGAAACATATAGACCAACTTCCGATATTGGTTTCAGGAAATGGAAAAGATAAATTACTTAGTTTAAAAAAGCTGTTATCTTCAACTGGTAAAATGCAAGCCGAAGCTGTGTTTAACTGTCTAGACGAGAAAGAATGTCGAGTTTTGACACGACATCTTCTAATACTGGAAGTCAAAATGGGGCTTGTGTGCTCCTTGAACAAAAGCTTGAAAAAAATCTATTTTGGTTCGCTTGCAGACATCCTATGTTCGAAATAGTTGCTGCCGTATTTCAAGCAGCTATGCCCACTGTCACTTCTGGACCAGATGTGAAACTTTTCGTTCGCTTCAGATCATATTGGCCTGAAATCAATCAGTCGGATTACATCACAGCAAGCATGTCAACTATTGCCAGAATAACAGAGGAGAAACGTGATGAAATAGTTGACTTTTGCCACGGGCTTCTAAAGAGTAAGCAAACAAGAGATGATTATAGAGAGCTCCTTGAATTATCAATTATATATCTCGGCCGAGGGCCCACTAGAGGAATTCGATTTATGACTCCAAGTCAGTGGTACTCACTACAGGGTTTCCCATAGCCCGCGGGCATCGTGTGTTTTTGTGCTTTTGCACACGAAGTAGCAATCGGCTCGTTGTATTTATACACTGCGTAAAAGTTTGTTTTTTCTGTCAGTATTCCATTCAATTTCAAGTCAGTATACCAGAGATAATAAGATTGGAAACTTCGGCAAAAAAGGGATAGATTTATGCTAAAATTCAGTCAATACTAACGCAAATATTATAAATGTGTTAGTAAAATTTCATGACAAACTCACCCCTCTCCTTATATTCACCGCTCTCCAGGGAAATTGAGCGCTAGTGAAAATGCAATTTGTTCACCACCATACACACAGGGAAAAACTAACTTACAATTGTTATTCAAACATTTTCAAGCATATGGGCATTTCTCCAATGTCGAATGCGACATTCGTACGCATTCAAAGTGAAAAAAAACATGTACCAAAACATTATTTCATTTTGACAAAAGGCGAAACTTATAGCTCTTGATTAGCACTATAATTAGGGCTAAGGTTGATTTTTGGCAGTTATTCGTTTTCGAGATAATTACAAAAATTCAAGGCATTCGCACGCGACAAAAACAGAAGTCGCTTTCATGGCAAACAGTTCAAACACTGATTTCAGCGAAACCTGAAGGAATATTTTAATGCGACTAATTTTTATATGTTATGCATTGATGTATCTTAAAAATGTTTTTCATTTGATTGAAAAATATAAAGTAGTTTAGTTTTTATTAAATTTTTATCACTGTCGAACGCGACATGTCGAATGCGAATTTTGTTCCATCATAGATTTTATGTTTTTGTTTTTGTATTTTTAATGTCATTAGACATGCATATGATGTACGGCCCTATGCTCTAAAGAAGAAGATGATTATAAATGATTTTTAATATATTCAATATATTTATTTACAAAACAAAAATTATAAACCTAACAAAATATCTTTAATAGAGAAAAAACTTTTAGAACTTCTTTAAAAAAGAATTTTTAGCCTTTTATGCACGTCCTATGGCATCGTTTTCTCCACTTTTTTAACCGCTTTCGCCAAGGTTTTTTTTGCATTCATAAGACGCATATTGGCTTTGATATGCATATGACATTTTATTTTCTAAGAGTTTTTTGCACCTCTCTCGTTGTCGTAGGCGATTATATTTCCGTTTCTCTCTAATTATATCTTAATAATTTTCAGCCAGCGCTCTCCACGTCTGTCGACCATTCTGCATTCTTTCCTTGATTTTAAATTATAGTTTTGTAATTTTGTTTCCTCATCCTTTAACCTTTCTCTCCACTGTTTGCAGTTGGATTTATTTTTCTCACCGCCATCTTTACTCATCTACATCAGTGGTGTTCACACGCATACTACTACAATTTTCGACTTTTGTGCTTGTGTTTGTTGCTTTCTCGCTTTCTGCACTGACAAAAATTGTTGTGCAGGTATTAAGCAAGAATTGTGTTATAATTACCATTGTCATCATCATTATCATCATCGGTATCATTATCATTTACACTATAATTATCATTGTCACTATCACCATCATTATTATAAGTCTGTAAATAATGCATTTTCATATGCCTCAAACATTTCGTGCAGTGCAAAACACACGATCAAGTGATACGAACCTCTCAGCTTCAAGTTTACGCGCCAACTGATTGAGAGAATTTCGTGCATTCAATCGTGTATGTGTTTCGATTCTCGAATAAAGCTTTCGAGTCTCACCACGCGTGGTACTACGTGAACATCTCTGATCTACATTAAAAATTTCATATTTTGTATTTACATAAAAAAAATGTATCTCGAATTTAAACATTTTACACTTACGATGTCGAACGCGACAAACTTTAAATAAATACCAAGAGCAAAGCAGTGACTATTTTCAGAAAATTTTTTTTATTTAGTTTGCAATAAAAATATATGTTTTCTACGAAAATTTGATGCATATTGTATAAACACCTTGGACACGCTGATAACAAATGCTCTTTTTCAATGTCGCACGTGACATCGAAATATATGCTAAAGCAATGAAAAAATTTACCGTAATTAGCAATCACATCGTTCCCTTTACATTTTTCTTATATTCTTTATATATAAACCGATATTTAAAAGAGCAAATGTCAATGCAAAATAGCTCTCATTTAGAACATTAATCAAAACAAAACGTGCTATAGAAATGAACAAAACATAGCTTTTGCACTTGTTCGACTTTGCATTTGAATATTTCAAAATGTGTTATGCATAAATGTAAAATTTTATCATATTTGTTAAATTTGATAGATTCTTTATAAAAATATGTTAATTATATTTTTCTGTTAACGACAGCACTTGTCAATAGAACAATTTATTGTATTTTTATTTTAAATTAAATTTTTTTCCATCAAAAATATGTTTTTTCTATTATAAAAGCAACTCCATAAATTAGATTGACAATACTCACATTTCTATTAGTATTGACTAAATTTATTTATCGACTTTTATTAACAATATTCTTGCTCAGCTTAAAACAATTTTTATTTAAATATGCAAGACTTTTTTGGGTGTAGTACCCATTTTTGACAACTATGAGGTAAACTCACATACACAATACGTGATTGCATAAAAAACTGAAGAACAAGCATTTTTATCTGTCAAAATCAACAGAATTCAGAATAGAAACGAAGTTTCCCATCTCATTATCTCTGAGTATACTTTGAGCGTTAATGCAGTAGGGGTGTCGCTCGCTGTTTTTTTAATGAATGTACTTAAATATTGTGCAATGTTTCAGGAAAAACATTAATACATTCTATTCTGCACTTTTACCTTTTTTTGATGTTTTCTATGTAAAAATAGCGAAAAACAAACACAAAAATAAAAGAGAAATGATCATATTGAAAATCCAGCACTCGACAAGGTTTCCTTGCACCAAATGTTGTGAGAGCTTTCAACAACTTCTTGTTTCAGTGTAAAGCTGTACAGCACTTGGAAAGCTCTCTTTGTTCTTGTTTGAACCGTGCGTTGATCACCACTGCTCCAAGTGCATCAAAGTGCATCCAAGTGCATCAAGCTTTATGTGCTCCAAACAACGACTTAGAACTCAAAGAAATTATTTCTCTAAGATAATCCAGAAATTGCAAAAGCTACAGTTAAGAAGATGTTGGGACATTTATGGTACCTTTCGGACGGGTTAGTCGGGCCTTGCCTGTTTGACAGCAATGTTTCTATCGAAACAAAACGAAAAATTATGAATGCAATGCTGTATGAAGCTGCTTCTAGCGTTCGTGCAGTTCGACCAAAAATTAAACAACACGACTTTGGGAACTTGCAACTGTACAATTTGGCTAATCAAAACACAATTAAGATTTTTAACGATTTTGTTGTGAAAGAGTTCTGGAAAAAGGATGTAACAGAGTGGAGCAACTCTGAGAGCTACATGGAGGCAAAAGAACTTAACAAATGATGTGGCCGAACGAGGAGTTGCCCTAATCAAAGAGCTCAACCGTAAAATTACAAAGTATGAAGACGAGCTTCAATTTTTACTACAGGTAGTTTCCGAACATCGGAAGTTATTTCCTAGATGCAGCTAGGAAGCTCTAAAAGAAGCGACGGAGAATATTTATGCATAGTTACTTAAAACTTTTATTTTATTTATTAAATTGTTTGCAATAAATAAGTATGTATGTATTTATGTTTGTACTTATGTAATTTATCAAATGTAATTTATCGCCTAAAAAAATCAAATAAATTTTAAAAAAAATTTATGGAATTTATTTTCAAAATCTAAAATTCTAATCGTCTTGGGATGATTGAAAATTAAAAATTATGAAATAATTTGTTTTTACCGTTATTTAAACCAAAGAGAACAAGTTAAGACCTTGGGAGTTTCACTTTTAAAAATTTTTTTTTCAAGTAACTTTTAAACCACCCTAATACATACACAGTAAAAAATTTGATGGTAAATTTTTACATTTTAGTGCAGTGTCGGCCAAAAAAATACATACACAGTTCTTTTGGTTTTGTAGTAGTGTGCGCCCAAGTGAGAGCAAAGAATCTCTCTTTGGCTTACACTGTGAAAATCTTACTCCGCAGGAAGGTTAAAAAAATTTTTTATTATTAACATTAAGCGGAACACAATAACATAATAAATGAAATTACTAGGTAAATAATGTGCAATATTATTTATTGTCTAGGGGCCGCGTTATTAATAATAATTAATAATAACATTAATATTAATATTTCATTAATAATGTCAATATGCATGCATTTATTATTAAGATCAATATTAAATATTTGATTGGAAGTAATCTTTTACTTGTAAGATTTTACCGACTCCTAATTGTAATAATATTATTTACATTGCATATAACTTCAAAATAAAAACAAACTGGTAGCGCGTCCTACTTTCTTCTGACAAATTAAGTTTTCGCTTCCCCAAAACAATTTTTAAAGAAAAAATATGCTTATTCCCACATTCGGTTGAACATTTTTTTTGCGTGTAAGCATTTAAAATGACGTAATTTATTGCGCGCATAGAAGCGTGGTGTTAACTAGCCAAAAGCGAAACATCGACTGAGCGCTCTTGCTACGAATAATCGGCAGCATCGGTGTAAAAGCACGACAGCCAGTTTTATGTCGGTGGAAAAATATGAAGTTACACGAAGCATGCGTGCATAGGCGTCGGCGGACACTGTTTTAGTGTTATAAACTCTTTTTTAATATTTTTGATGTGGATTTATCTGAAGTTATGAAGTTTTTATTATTTTGCATACGTCAGCTTATATGGAGGATAGTGTAATTTTCATTCAATTTATCTAATTTCCAACTTTATTGTAAGTTTTAAATATCACAGCGTATGAGTAAAGTATAAAGAATCAGTAAATAATAAATTTTAAAATTTATAAAGGATTTGCTATTTTGATGACGTCACTGCGCATGGGAGATAGGCGTGGTTTTAATTAGATTTTGACAAATTTAAAACGATGGGTGCATTCTTAGAATTAAAGCTCCTGTACGAAATTTTAAGTGTTTGGATACATTTATTTGTAGACTTTTGAAAGGTTCGTTTTTAAAGTCATTTTGGTGACTTCATTTTGATGACTCGAAGTAGGCGTATTTGGTTGCTTCATTAGTCGAGTAAGAAGCGCACCTGACTGCTAACCTAGGGGTCCCGGTTTCGTATCTCGACAAGGTAATGGCCTTTGCTCTTCAATATTTACGCCTAAGTCGTTGTAGTTGGTGGTAAAAAAAGTTTGTGGATGGCATTGCCTTTAACTAGAATTGAAACGGCATTTAATTATGCTTGAACATTCTATACATATTTCCCTTGATTGTTCCTTCTTTCCAACTTAAATGTATCTCTCCACTTTTGGATCAATGCAGATTTGTCTTAATAGGTTAATAGGTTAAAATAATAAAAAAAATAAATAAATAAAAAAACAAAAAAAAAAAAAAAAAATAAGTATAAAATCGTTTAAGGAAAATTTTATGTTTTAGTTTAATTTTCATGCAAGTTTAAGAGACAAGCGTGGTTTTCATCCGATTGTACTCATTTTCAAGTCATGGTCAGTGTTGACAAAATATTTTTTTATTTTCCTAATTTATATTATTATTTAGTTATTTTACGATATAAAATTCTGACCGCCTATATATGATAAGTACTCCATAGTGCAACGGTACAAACGCATTGTCTAAGTGAGTGAGTTGTTTGACACACACTGCATTGCAATGTTTGTCAACTCAATGCGTCTGTCGTGTCGGCGTCTTAGTTGGCCATGTTGTAGTTGTCGTTTTCGTCGTCATCGTCATCATTAACGCTGTCAGGCTCATTGTCCCCATTGTTGTAGATCGTTTTGTGGAGACTTCGTCTCATTTCTGCAGCATCAACATTTTATTTGAATGGTTATTGTTGTAAATATTTATGGGAATGTTGTTGCCATTGGCGCCGCTAGAGACCTTAATTTCTAATTACTTTATCGCAATTGGAGTAAAATGCTGGGAGAAACAGTTACCGATTCATTTTAACTTAGCTTCAGGAGCTATCGTTCATACAGTTAGAGAAATTTGATCGGGATTGAAGATGTTCATTAAGGAATTTAAAGTTATCCTTCTAAAAATGGGGACCGGATTTAGAGAGTAATAAACTCACCCTTTATTTAATTAAAAAAAAAAAATTCTTAAAATATGCAAGTGACACTTTATATCGATTATTTTAAGTACATATAGAATGTAGGGGGAATTAATTAATATTATGCTTTCATTGTTAGTATATTTAAAAGTATACAACAGTACTTAGGAAACTGAGTTATAAAATGATATATTTTTGAAATTTGTTCATTTACTTTTATGATGACAATAAAAGTTAATTTTTTTAAACCTCAACAAAAACCAAAATGGAAGCTTAAATAAAAATTATAACAAATTTTAACTTTATTTTTTTTCCATTCTGGATTTTGCCTTTCGAGACACCGATATTAAATAAAGGGTAATGTATTTCGGGTTTCGGAAAGTGCAGCCCTGGCATTTGTTCATGTCATCTAAACTACTTTTTGGTGATTAAAAATTTGCCATTTTACAAAGTTTTACTACCAAGCAAAGCATTAAAATTGGTTGATTGTCAATTTTTGTTAAATGCAGATTTCTCGAAGCAAATTTTCTTCGCAAAATGGATACTTACATAAGCAAAATTGCCGTAAACGGGGCTCCGAAAATTCCCAACCGATTTTAGAGAAGCCATTGTATCCGCAAAAAGTGACTGTCATATGTGCTTTATAAACTGGTGGTGTCACTGGTCCGTATTTTTTGAAAACGCTTATGGAGCAACCATAACAGTCAATTGTGTACACTATGACCGTACGAGGGCTACTATTTATGTTTCGGGAACTGGTAAGACTAATGTCAATAGCTAAAATCTGACATCACCATAATAAAGTTTGACATTTGTTAGCAGAAATGCACTCACAAAGTTTTGATGTACAAGTGCAATTTGTTTTGTTTGCAGTGAGTTAAGAAAATCAATTTGTTCAAAAAATGGAAATTTCAAGATAAGGTTTTCGTTGGATTATTTTACAATTTTCGACGTGGATTATTAACAGTAAAAGTGTGTCGATGAACTCAGTTCTTTGTACCATAGTATGTATGATAAAGCACCATCAAAAACCACAGTATATCGCTGATAAAGTGAATTCAATCGTCTTCGTAGTTCGGTCGCCGACGAATTCCGTGAAGGTCGTCCAAAATCAGTTGTTGTGCCACAAAACATCGATGCAGTACGTGAACTAATAATGCAAGATCGTCATGTGACATATCGTGAGATAGAGGCATCCTTGCACACTAGTTCCACTTCAATACATTCGATTTTGCATGAACACTTATCTGTAAAAAAATTTGCTCTCGTTGGATAACCCATAATTTATAAATCGCTCAAAAAATTGGTGTGAGGTAAGCTATTGTATCCGCAAAAAGTGACTGTCTGGTGTGTATTATGATCTGGTGGTCTCATTGGTCCGTATTTTTTTGAAAAGGATCAAGGAGCAACCGGTACAGCCAGTTCTGAGCGCTATGGCAGTATGTTAACCGACTTTTGTTTGACCTGAAATTAAAGATATGGATCTGATGATATGTGGTATCAACAAGATTGGGCCACAAGCTACACAACAGCACCAATTAGGACTTTGTTGCAACAAAACTACCAGGACGACCTATTTTGAGATTTGATGGAGTCAATTGGCCTCCGAGACCATGCGATTTGACGCCGTTGGATTGTTTTTTTTTTTTTTTTGTGGGGTTTCGCAAAAGATCGTGTTTATGTGAATAAATTTCAAACTTAATTACTTACTTATCTGGCGCTTACAACCGAAGGTCGGTTTTGGCCTCGTATAAGAAATTGCGCAAGCCATTTCTGTTTTGTTCTTGCTGGCACCAGTTGGAAACACCAAGTGTAGTCAGGTTATCCAACACCTGATCCTTCCAACGAAGATGTGGGCGTCCTCTTCTGCGTTGACCATCACCGGGCACCGAATTGAATATTTTTTTCGCTGGAGCGTCGTTTTCCATTCGCTCAACATGACCTAGCCAGCGGATCCGCTCAATTTTAATGCGCTTAACTATGTCGATGTCAGCGTACAGCTCATACAGCTCGTGGTTCCATCGAATTCGGTACTCGCCATTGACGCAGATTGGACCGAAGATCTTACGAAGGATCTTTCTCTCGAAGGCTCCCAAAGTCTTTTCATCAGAACTGCTCAACGTCCAGGTTTGTGCTGCATATAATAGGACGTGCATGATTAGTGACTTATAAAGCGTGAGTTTTGTTCGTCGAGAGAAGGCTCTGGTTCTTAATTGCCTACTCAGGCCAAAGCAACACCTGTTGGCAAGAGTTATCCTTCGCTTTATCTGAATACTGACATCGTTGAAAACGTTTACGCTGGATCCCAGGTAGATGAAGTCCTTAACAACCTCGAAGGAGATGTTGTCAGTGTCGTGGTTTCCAAGACGCTGGGACTATTTATTTGTTGACACTAGGTATTTCGTCTTATCTGCGTTCACTACGAGACCCATTCAACTCGACTCTTTCGCTAACCTGGAGAATGCTGCACTGACTTCGCGCGTATTATGGCCAATGATATCGATATCATCAGCATACGCCAGCAGCATAATACTATTGTAGGATATCGTGCCACTGCGTCTCAAATCAGCAGCTCGGATGATCTTCTCCATCATTAGGTTGAAAAAGTAGCACGATAAGGAATCACCTTGCCTAAAACCTCGTTTGGTATCGAATGGAGGAGTGAGATCCTTCCGATCTTAACTGTGCTGCTGGTGTTGCTCAGTGTCATTCTGCAAAGGCGGATGAGCTTTGCAGGAATACCAAATTCAGACATGGTGGAATATAGATGATTCCCTATTAGACTGTCGAAGGCGGCTTTGTAATCGACAAAAAGATGGTGTGTGTCGATTTGTTTTTCTAGAGTCTTCTCCAAGATTTGTCGTAGCGTAAATATCTGGTCTATGGTGAATTTGCCAGGTGTGAAGCCACACTGATAAGGTCCAATCAGCTGGTTTACGATGGGCTTCAGTCTTTCAGATAGTACGCTCGACAGGACCTTATATGCGATATTAAGAAGGCTTATCCCACGGTAGTTGGCGCAAATTGTGGGATCGCCTTTCTTGTGGATTGGGCAGAGCACACTGAGGTTTAATTCGTTTGGAATGTATTCTTCCGACCATATTCTGCATAGAAGCTCATGAATGCATTTAAATAGAGCTTCGCCTCCATTCTTGAAGAGCTCAGCAGGTAAGCCATCGGCTCCTGCGGCTTTGTTGTTTTTAAGCCGAGCAATATCTTTCAAGACTTCACTATGGTCGGGCAGCGGAACTTCAACGCTGTCATCCAAAATTGGGTATTCCGGGATATCATCTCTATTGGCGGGATTGTTGTCGTCGTCGCCATTCAGAAGCCTAGAGAAGTGTTCCCTCCACATCATCAGTGTACTCTGGATATCTGTCACTAGATTCCAATTTTCATCCTTGCAGGAAGAGGCCCCGGTCTTGAAACCATCGGCCAGGCGTCTTATTTTTTCGGAAAATTTTCGGACCTTAGTCGTGTCACCATACATCTCAATTTTCTCGCACTCACGCATTTCCGCTTCTCTTTTCTTTCGCCTGAAAATGCGTCTCTCTTCCCTCCTCTTCTCTTTGTATCGCTCCTTAGCAGCACGCGTTACAACCGACTGCAGGGTGGCTTTGTAGGCGGCGTCTTTTTTTGCAGTGGCGTCGCGACACTCTTGGTCGTGCCACTGGTTTCGGCGAGGGCGGTGATAGCCAATCACCTCATCGGCAGCCGTATGCATAGAGTGTGAAATATGATTCCACTGCGCGCATATATCGTCGATCGGAGGAGTACTTTCTTGAAGCAGGAGTAGCGAAGTCTTCGGCTGTTTTCTTTGATTGCAGCTTTTCGACGTCTAGCTTTCTCTGTGCTGGATTGCGCGCATTCTTGGTTGCGCAAAGGCGTGTACGGATCTTGGCTGCGCCAAGATAATGATCCGAGTCTATATTGGCACCACGGATCGTGCGTACATCTAAAACACTGGAAGAGTGCCTTCCGTCAATCAAAACGTGATCAATTTGGTTGCGCGTCTTTTGATCAGGAGACAGCCAAGTCGCTTTATGAATATTGAGATGCCTGATAAATTTCAAACTCTTGAGCAATTAAAGACCAATATACTATATGAATTGTATATATAGTATACTATATACATATACTATACCAATATAATATTTTAGTCGTGGCCGAACTAGTGCCGAGTTATGCACAAAATTCATCGAAAAGTGCCTCAAAAGGATTGAGTTTTTCAAAAACCCCCATGAGGACATTTGTATGATATTGTATTTCATTGTATTTGTATTGTATTATTTTATGTTGCATAATGATAACGTAACGTATTTCGTAATAAAATAACGAAATAAGAATTTTGTCGAAATTTGCATTTTTAATGTTTCTTTAAACTATACTTTCCGAAGGAGAAAATGTATAACCAACTATTACTCGTACAAAAATTTAAAATAAGTGTAGTGCCCTGCAGAGACATGGCAAATCATTTTTTGGCATCGGAGATGGAGTATGCGAACACAGACAATTTTTTCTTTTAATAGGATGTTGCTGCGTGGCATTAAAGTCGCTAAACAATCTAGTTATTGCGCACGAATTTGGCATTTTGCAAACAAGAATTGGTCATCAAGATATTGCGATTTGACTCTGTTAGATTTTTCTTTGGGGTTTGTTAATAGTCTTTGTTAAGAGTATGTTTTGCATTAACAATCCGCAAACTATTACATATCTTGAAATTGAAGTTGAACACTGTAGTCTTCATCGCCCAAATAGAGCCCCAATTATGCGAAAGAGTGATACAAAATTTCGAAAAAAGTAGTAAGGTAGTAAAAATTAAGTATCAATTTGAAAAGTATTGTGTTTTCCAAATAACGTAGATACTAGTTAAGAGACAAAAATTATTGCATTTTCTTGTGACTTATTTTCAAAATCCCGAAGCAGTTCCCGTATATAGGTGATCAGATTTTCAATCATATAGGTATATCCTGAGACCATGGTATAATAATACAAGGTAGCATTGACAGTTGCTTGGGAAAAAATCTACTGTCAAAAAAATATACTCAAAAAAAGAGCGCTCACAATCCGCCATTGAAAATACAAGCAATGTTGAAAAAGTGGAAGTGAAAAAAACAACAACTACAGCAGCTGCAGAAGTATTTCCACAAAAAGCTGTTTTTGACAGGAGATGTTTTCTTGTAGAAGAGAAAATAAGCAGTTGTCAATGCTACCTTGTATTATTATACCATGGCCTGAGACTATGAAAACCTTGCGGGATTGGACTCCCAACTAGGTACCTGCATTAAAACATAAATTACTTAAGAACGGTGCAAAATGCGTTAAAAATATGACCTACACCTACAAATGCGTTAAAAATATATCACCTACCAGGAAAAAAAAATAACTGAGATTGACTCCCATGGAAACTTAAATCGAAACATTATCGAACAAAGTTACGCAAATTAAATATTGAAAGTTTGTAGGAAAATTTTTTTAAAGCTTTCGATACCACAAAACTAACCATTGAAGAAAAAGGCAATAAAATCTTCGCAATGAATGCAAAACCGTTTTTCTTATTCGTTTCGATTAAAATTTTTAAACGTCTCAACTGGTAATGATGCAGAGACAGAGCCTTCAGGACGAATGCTTCGATTGCTATTCCATGCAAATGACGTTTATTATTGCTGTGAGTGAGCCTTTGCGGCACTGCAAACTTTTGCATCATTTGATGATGCAAACCTTGGCCATTGCTTTTGTTTTTGGCGTTCCAGCTGCTAACATTGTGGTAGTTGTTGTTGTTGTTGTTGTTGTTGTTGTTGTTGTTGTTGTTGTTGTTGTTGTTGTTGTTGTTGTTTTGTTTAGGAAATGCGAAAATGATTTTCTGTGTCACAGATAAAAAGTAGTTGAACTAAAATTACCAGCAATGATTGCAGCTGACGATGCTGTTGTTATTGTTGTTGTTGATGTTATTGTTGTTGATGTTATTGTTGTTGTTGATGTTGCCGTTGTCGTGGTGTTCTTCTTATTGTAAGCTGGTTAGTTGGCTGTTGATGTTGTTGTTGTTGTTGCTGCTGTTGTGCTGATGAATTATGACATACATAGTTGGCCAGCTTTTGTCAGCTTGACTATGTCCGCATGTTTCGGACGTTTTTGTACGGGAAATATTTTTCATCGTACATATCATGTTTGTTGCATCTGTTGACGAAGTTTTGTGTAAAATGCAATACATCCGACAACAGCGCAAAAAACAACAAATGCAAAATCAAAAATATGAATAAAATTAATGAGTTGGGCCGTGGCCGCTCAAAGAAATGGGTTGATGAGGTTTCAATTTTCATCAACTATTGCCAACGCCAACTTATTGACTTATGAACAAATATTCTAGTCTTGTCGCTTTGCGTACGTGCTGTTGATGCTCTGCTTATTACGATAAAAAATAAGTTCTAATTAAATCGGTCAACAATTTTTAATTAAAAATGCATATTTTTATCGTTTCAACTCTACTCTTTTTTCAGCGCGTGTTTTTAGAGACGATGTTTTTAGAGCTTTGTGATGCAAATTGATGTTGCAGTATCAGTGGCAGAAAATAAACAAAAACTTATACATGTTGACATAATAATAACCCTCTTATTCCCATTTTTTTTATCTTGTTCAAAAATTAAACCTAGGTCAAAAACATTAAAAAAATGTATCTGTCGTCTCAAAACTTCGATTAAGTATGTATTTAAGCATGTACATTCAAGAAACTGCACCCCATCTGTAGGCGGACCTGTGTGAATGAAAAATAATGTAGGCATTCACCATTGCAACATCCAACAAATGAAAGAATATGCGATTGGTCCATTTCCTAGTCTTGATGCGTATGTGATATCGACCTATTAGCCCATCCATGAGGTCGACTCCACCCATATGACGATTATATTCTTTTATTATGAATGGACAGTCAACTTCCGTCTCCTTTTTTGTTTTACGATCCCAACGTTTAACTTTTTGTGGTTGTTCGTCAATATTTTGGTACACAAATGGCTTGATACCAACGTAAGTTGACAGCAATCGAAGAGTTTTGTTGTCCTTCCATAAAACATTGCTTATGTCGATTCCGTATGCACTGGCAACATATTCCTCAAAACAGTCTCGCTGAATCTTTTATCTTGCCAACTCTACTTCACTTGACAACTTGATATTTGGAACACGATTCGCGCGTACTGTACACTAAGGGAAATAACGCATATTAGCATTATCCACGCCTGAGTATAAACTTTATTTAAATATTTACGTGGATAAATCAAATGTTTTCCTTACAACTCGTTTTTTTCCCGTATTTGAATTTTATTTATACCACACACGTACACACATATTCCATACAAGCAAGCAGCAACAGCATCGCATACGTACGCACATATTCCTACAAGCAGCAACAGCATCGCACTCTGTTCCTTCGATATATAGTTCCAATAGTTTATTTCTTGCAGTTGCAACCTTAGTTCTTATAATTCTCATTTAGTTATTAATGCAAGAGTAATATAGCCGCATGTTTGGCCAGGATGCGTTGTGAGTGCGATTGATGATCGCAAAATAAATTTTTGTAAGGTTAGAGTGACAACATTTTTCACGAATGTCTTGCACCGGTTGTCATTTTCCTGCATATTTTTATGTTTATTCTATTTTTAATTTTTTTTTTCTCTAATGTATATTATTTTGACATTTGGTGCAATAATATTGCAACAACTGTCAAAATTAGTATAAATAAGAGAACGAAAAAAGAAAATAAAATATGCTACCAAATGGCATTTGATGGACGCAGCTCGTGGGAAATATTAAAATCTGTTGTTTTTTAATTCCAATATTTTTATATAAATTTTCTTTAATGCGATAGTTTTATTCTCAAATAGTAAATACTTGAAAGGATATTTAAAAAATAATAGTGCATAATTTTAATATATTTTTTTTTATTAATTCTGTTTAAATATTTTAATATTTTATTTAATTGAAAATGTATTTAAATAAATTTTAAATATTTACGTAGTCGATTTAAGCAAATGCGTTATTGGTGCAAAAATTACTCGTTTTTTGGATAAATTAAAAAAGTTTTTGGATAAATTTAATATTTTTTTCCCTTAGTGTACCCAAACTATAAGTTCCTCGACTTTTGAGATACGTCACCAATCCCAGCGATGTATAAAAATTGTTGAAATACACAAAATGATTGACATTGTTCACAATTTTGCTGGTCAAGCGAATGATGATATTCGACGAAGCGCCAACATCTGGTGCATTTTCTGGATTCACGTTATCTTCAGCACCAGTATAAATTTCGAAAGAATATAAAAAGCCGGTATAATCGCAAAGAGCAAAAAGCCCACTTGTGAGATTTACCTGGCAAGTACTGACGAGTCGGATTACCTCCCAGTTTTGTTCCACACATTTGTTCGTCAACACAAAGTTGTTGTAATTTTGGAACAGATCCAAATCGTTCATTGAAGTGCTTCACCAACGGACGCACTTTGAATAATTTATCGTTACCAGGATCTGATGAATTGTCATTGACTGTCTAATTGCCTCAAACGAATGGCGTGCCAAATATTCACGAATGCTGGATACCGGTATGCTGACATAAAATAAAGTATTGCAATGAATTTACGAACCTCCGCTGCATTTGTGGTGAACCGAGATTCAATGTGTCCTTGACGGGCATACAAACTAATTTGTTCGGCTAGGAGTTTAAGTAATTCATTGGTAATGAAATAATGCACGCATTCGAATGGCGTTTTTAAATTAGTCAATTCTGCGGGCATTTCTCTTGTGCCACGGAATACAACTTCATTCACATGCAACTGCAGATTTTTCTTCTTCCAAAGTGTAATGTATCTAGACAGACCACTGTAATGTAATGTATCTATACTGACCACTGTGCGACGTTTTTTTGGTTGACACACTTCTTGTGCAACATAATCGCGCTTGCTATTGAAACTGCAGTGTAAACATTTATGCAGCGTAATCAGTGCAGCGAACCCAAGTGACACTCAGTGCACTTAAGTTGGAAAGTAACCTAAATGCTGACGATCGCATTTTCTATTCATTGATTGGTCATCGATTCGTTTTTAGGGTATGTCTTTTTTTTAAGTTAAGTAAAATATTCATTTTTGTTATTGTATTTGTAATTTTAAGATATAAAAGCAGTACACTGCTCAAATAAAATTCAGAATCAAACTTAAGACTAAAGCGGCAACATTGCCTTGTTTTTTTGTTTTGATTTTCAAAACAAGATCGGCCTTGAGGCCTTTAACTTTCGGCGCGGCACGCCTAAATGCCAAAAGTTAGGGTTTTTCCATAAACACCAGACTCACCACATGGCGATCCTGCCAAATTAATGACATCAAAAATTATAAAAAAAAAAAAAAAAAAAAAAAAAAAAAAATATATATATATCTGCGAAGTTTGAAAAAGGAAGCACATGGAAGAAGAAGCTGAGAACATAAACAGAATATTTAAAAAATGGGAAGAAATCGTTCACCAATCAAAGAAGGACGAGGAATACACCCCAACTGCTTCAACTACATCAACAGAAGAAATACCAGTATACAGGCCAACACCAAAAACAGCTGGGCCTAAACCGATTACAATAGAGGAATACCGTAAGAGACAGAAGAAATCCATCCCAACTGTGAAACCTCAAAAGAAAAAGTCCCGAGGTGGAAAAGCAGTGCAAAAGAGGCGCAGACTCGCGGAATTATATAGAATAATTCCTATTGCCACAGGAGAATACAAGAAGAAATTAATACAAGAACTGACAACAATCAAGAAGCAACAATAGATGGGAAGCATTTTATCTACAACAGGAAGCATAATATCAATAACAAAAATGGGCAAAACACAATCCAAAATAGAAGAGACCGTCAACGTGAACCAGGCAGCAAGCAATAATGGAATTTACAGCAACGAAGTTAAAACCAGCGCTATAACAATTATATTAATAGTTATTATACTATATATAGCATTTAAGTTAAACAAATACATAAAAAATTATATATACAAAAAAATCAATGGTACCGCAATTTTAAATGCATAAAATAAAATTATATAAAATTTAAGTTTTTTTTTTTATAGTACTCTTATGGACAGAATAGAAGAAATTATTGTAGAAATAAAAACATTAATTACAAATTTTAATAAATGTAAAAATAGAGGTTATACACAGAAGACTTTAGAAACAAAATCAGAAGAACTAAACAAACTACACAACGAATTTAAAATTTTGTCTATAAATTCTCAATTAGACCAAGAAATATTAAACGAAAAAATTATACATTTTAATCATTATTACAAAATAGCAACACAAAATTTAAGAGATAATATAACAATGGCTGAATTTAACATGGAAACGGCCATGAAGGCAATACCAAATTTTTCCGGTGACAACAGAGAACTCGACAGTTTTCTAAAAATTATTGAAATTCTCTCTAGAACTTTAACTGAAAACGGCAAAAAGAATCTGATAGAATTTGTTTTCCATGTCAAACTTAGTGTATGTGTCAGAACAGCAATCGGTTCAATTGCATCACCAACTGATTTTCAAACTTTACAAAAACAATTAAAAGATAAATATAAGTCACACAAAACCATTTCACAAATATAATCGACTCTTTCAAACTTTTCACAAAGAAATTTTTCAGTAAATTCATTTCAAGAAAAACTCATAAACACCATAGCAGAACTTAATAAATTACAAATAGATCAATTAGGTGCAACGGCAACTGACCCAGAAAAGGCAGTGGTAGTCAAAATTAATGAAAATTACGCTTTGAATATTTTTAAAAATGGTTTGAAAGATAACTTAAAAACTACCATATTTGCTGCACAACCTAAAACTTTGACTGAAGCAGTAAATCTTGCACTAGAAATCGAAAAAGAACACACAAAGACAATTATGCATTTTAACACGAATAACAGAAATTTACATTACAAAAACAACAATTTCAATAACAACAATAACAGAAACACTTATGAAAGAACAAACAATACCTACCCCAACAATTTTAATCGACATAATTTTAACAGCAACAATAACTATAGACCAAACTACAACAACAACAGGAACAGATTTAGTAACCAAAGTAGAGTGAATGACCGCAGCAATTTCCATAACCCAGAAAATCGAAACCGTCAATCCTACAATAACAATCAACACACAAATTTTAACAACAGAAACTCAAGATGCCCAATTCGCAACGTACGAGCTATTTATAACGACGACGCTGACTATGCACAAACAGCAACACACCAACAGGGAAATCTGCAGGGCTCGGAGTATGCAATTACTCCAGAAAGCCAAAATTAAAAATTTTCAGAATATCGGATAATAACACAAATTACATAAACTTCAAACATAAAAATAAAAATATGACTTTTCTGGTCGATACTGGAGCAGATATCTCCATTTGTAAACTTACTGACCACTTAGAAAATGAAAACTTCTACCCAGACGAAAAATGTAAGCTAACAGGGATTACTAAAGAAGAAACATACTCTCTCGGTCTTATAGAACTCAAATTAGAAATAAGCGAAATAGTTTGCAATCATAATTTTCAATTAGTAACCAAAGAATTTCCAATCGAAACAGATGGAATAATAGGTAGAGATTTTCTGAAAAGATTTCTATGCAAAATAGATTACGAAACATTCACAATTTCAATACTAATAAAAGAGACGAATTACATTTTACCAATGCACTCAAAACCATATCAAACATTAAAAATTAAAATACCACCTAGAACTGAAATTATACACCCTATTAAATTAAATTTGACAGAAGATGAAATCATACTGAACAAACAAATTGCAGAAGGTATTTTTTTAAGCAATTCAATCGCACCGAAAACAGGCATGACGCACATCAAACTTTTAAATGCAACAAATTCAGAATTTACTATAGAAAATTTAGAACTACAAACTGAACCACTTAAAGACTACAACATTATAACATACAATAAACAAAATCATTATGATAAAACACGTTTCAGTAAAATTATTAACAAATTAAACATAGACTGTGCCGATGATAAAATAAAAACTTCATTGCTAAAAATTCTTGAACAATATCAAAATGTTTTTCATTTAGATGATGAAAAATTAACTGTAAACAATTTTTATACACAAAAAATTACAACTCGAGACAACAACCCCGTTTATATCAAAAACTTTAGAATGCCACATGCACACATGGACGTAATTACAGAACAAGTTGAAAAAATGCTAAAAGATGACATTATAGAACCATCAGTTAGCCCCTACAATGCACCACTTTTGTTAGTACCAAAGAAAAATACTGAGGATAAAAAGAAATGGAGAGTAGTGGTAGATTTTAGAAAACTAAATGACAAAATTGTTAACGACAAATTTCCACTTTCAAGACTAGAAGACATTTTGGACAAACTTGGAAGGGCAAAATATTTTTCAACGCTTGATATGACCAGTTCATTTCATCAAATTAGTTTAGACAAAAATTCCAGACAACTAACAGCATTTTCAACAGTAAATGGACATTATCAATTTAAACGTTTACCTTTTGGATTAAAAATATCCTCAAATAGCTTTCAAAGAATGTTAACAATAGCACTTTCGGGATTAGAATCAGAAGCATTTTTATACGTAGACGATATTATAATCTACGGTTGCAGCATAAATCACCATAACGAAAATTTAAGCAAAGTTCTAGACAGATTACAAAGATATAACTTAAAACTGAATGCAGAAAAGTGTTGTTTTCTACGTCCAGAAGTAGTATACCTAGGTCATTTAATCACCAAAGACGGAGTTAAAACAGACCCCGCAAAATTCAAATCAATAAAGGAATACCCAACACCTAAAAATGCTGACGAAGTTAGAAGATTCGTTGCATTTTGCAATTATTATAGGCGTTTCATATCCAATTTTGCAGACATTGCAAAAGAATTAAACCATTTACTAAAGAAAAATACAAAATTCAACTGGACAAGAAATTGTGAAACCGCATTCGAACAACTAAAAAATATGCTAATCAATCCTCCAATATTACAATACCCAAACTTTGAAAAACCATTTATATTAACGACTGATGCTTCGAACTACGCACTTGGCGCTGTTCTATCCCAAGGAGAAATAGGCAATGATTTACCGATCTCATACGCTAGCAAAGCCTTACAGAAACACGATTTAAACAAACCCGTAATAGAAAAAGAGCTTCTTGCAATTCACTGGAGTATAAATTTTTTTAAACCATATTTATACGGTAGAAAGTTTACTGTTGTTACAGACCACAGGCCACTAGTATCGCTATTCACACATAAAAATCCTTCGTCAAAAATGACAAGAATACGTTTAGACTTGTGTGATTATGATTTTGACATCATATACAAAAAGGGTAAATTAAACACAAATGCAGACGCACTATCTAGAATACACATCGACTCAAATATTTTAAAAGAAATGATACCAAAAGAAGTAGATGAAAATGCAAAAAGGACATTAATAATAACAAGAGGCATGACAAATAAAAATAATGAGGCAAATAATGAAAATAAATTACTAACAAAAGACACAAGAGATTCTCAGAAGCCTGATCAACTTCATATATGGGAATGCACTTCGGTCAGTGATATCACAAATATTATGAAATTAAAATTTAATATGGCAAATGAAAATGAAATATATGAAAATGAAAATATAGAAAATTTTAAAATTATTATTAAAAATAAATTCGTGCATGTAGGATGTAGTGATAATTCAACGAAACAAGTTTCGCCTTTGAACAAACTACAATCCAATATAAAAGAAAAATTTACAAAGAAAAATATGCATGCAGGAGACAGTGATAACTCTACAAAACTAGTTTTGCTTCTGAGGAAACTGATATCCAAAATGACAAAAGAAAATATAAAAGAATTAGCGCTTGCAAGCAATGATGAAATTTTTAAACTATATGAAAAAGAAGAATTTAAAGAAATATATATGAAAGCATTAAAGAACATAAGTCCTCAAACAAAAAGTCCTCATTTAAAAATTCTAATTTACGACCCACCCAAAAGAATAGACGACGACCTTTTAAAATTTAAACTAATAAACGCATTTCATAACAATGCACACTTAGGCGTCAGAAAAACACTTATAAAACTAAAACAAAGATATATATGGAAAAACATGGGTAAGATGGTAAAGAAATTCGTTAAATACTGCGACACTTGTGCACGAAGTAAACAAACAAAAAACACAAAAGAACCGATGACATTGACAGACACTCCAAACAACAGTTTTGAAGTAATTTCAATTGACACCGTGGGACCTTTAAGAATGTCCAACGATTATCGTTACATACTAACAATGCAATGTGACCTAACAAAATTCGTTATCGCACATCCTATGGCGACGAAAGATGCACTTACAACTGCCAAAACACTTGTAGAACAATTTATTTTAAAATATGGTAATTTTAAAGTACTTAAATCCGACAAAGGAACAGAATTTACAAACGAACTTATGCATAACATATGCAATTTACTAAAAATAAAACAAACATTCTCAACACCATACCACCACGAAACAATAGGGTCACTAGAACGAAATCACAGAGTGTTAAATGAATTCTTATTAACGACGTCAAATGATCATGAATGGGACAAATGGATTCCTTACTTTACATTTTCATACAACACGACACCACACATCGACACAGGGTACACTCCTTACGAATTAATTTATGGTCGTTTACCAAATTTACCAAACGACATAACCGAAAATACAACAAAAATATATGATATGGAAAACTATCTACATGAAATGCGCGCTCGATTACATTTTTCTCTGAACAAAGCCAAATCCATGTTAAATCAAGCCAAAGAAAAACGAGTCGCAAAAGACAAATTAAATTATACAAATTCACTTAAAATAGAAATAGGAGATTTAGTTTTATTAAAAGTAGAAAATAGGAGAAAGGACCAATATCCTTTTAAAGGTCCATTTAAGGTAATAGAAAAGAAAGGCGTTAATACTATAATAGATTATAATGGAAAAAATAAAGAAATACATAACAACAGACTAAAATTATACAAACCAGAACCATAAAACACAATAAAGCAAAAATCAAAATAAAAATGTAGTCAAAATAAAAATGTAAGCAAAAAAAAAATAAAAATATAAGCAAAAATTGAAAATGTATACAAATATAAAAAAAAAAAAAAAAAAAAACAAACTAAAAAAACAAAAAAAAAAAAAAAAAAAAAAAAAAAAAAAAAAAATAATAATTATATAAATATAAATTATAAATATTACAAATTAAAAGAAAATTCTTTATGTTCACTAAAAAAAAAAATATATTTAGCTCACACAAATAATTTTCTTCTTGAGGGTAAGGGTGTAATGTATCTAGACAGACCACTGTAATGTAATGTATCTATACTGACCACTGTGCGACGTTTTTTTGGTTGACACACTTCTTGTGCAACATAATCGCGCTTGCTATTGAAACTGCAGTGTAAACATTTATGCAGCGTAATCAGTGCAGCGAACCCAAGTGACACTCAGTGCACTTAAGTTGGAAAGTAACCTAAATGCTGACGATCGCATTTTCTATTCATTGATTGGTCATCGATTCGTTTTTAGGGTATGTCTTTTTTTTAAGTTAAGTAAAATATTCATTTTTGTTATTGTATTTGTAATTTTAAGATATAAAAGCAGTACACTGCTCAAATAAAATTCAGAATCAAACTTAAGACTAAAGCGGCAACATTGCCTTGTTTTTTTGTTTTGATTTTCAAAACAAGATCGGCCTTGAGGCCTTTAACTTTCGGCGCGGCACGCCTAAATGCCAAAAGTTAGGGTTTTTCCATAAACACCAGACTCACCACAAAAGCATTGATTTGAACTCAGATAAGTCATTCTTCATATCGCTCACGATGCCAATGAATTGGGCACGGCTAGGTATAGATTAGGGGTGGGCACAATTCTTGCACGTGCTGCGACTGCGTGTAAGCAGCGGGCGAAATAAATTGCATGATGAATTTGGGGGTGAATCAGATTGCGGAATGGAAAATCCTCTCTGTAATCCTCTCACAATATGCAATCACAAGAGCGCACTTCAGATTGCGTTAGTGCAGAAAAATATGTATTCATCTCACATACACGGGTATGGGCACCACTACACTTAAAGCTTCTGTGTTGTTTCTGTATTCGTCTTTTTTCTTTGATTTGTTGTTGCGTTTTGTGTTGCTACGTAAGTTTTTGCTCTCAATTTTTGCTATCAGCGCTCCAAAGAGCGCTCTCTGCCCATAGCTGCACATACCAGTGATGCCAACCCGAAGAGAGTAAAAATCCACAAATGCGACATAAAAAATCCGTGTAAATCCGTGTAAATTTATATAATTTTTTTTTTTAATTTAAAACTAGCAACTCATCTATATACAAATAGGTGTAGGCAGAACAGTTAAGAACAATTTTCTCCTATGTTTTTCAACCGATTTTGAAAATTTTTGTTTTAAATCAGTAAGAGTATGGAGAGGAGTTTTTTACTTATAAAAAGTAAAAAAAAACTTAACAACATAAGTAAATGTAAGAATAATTGAAAAAATAACATAAAACATATCTTTTACTTAGACGTTTCGTTTTTTTTTTAATCGTTATTCATTAACAATACAATAACATTGAAATACATTTCAAATACACTTTAAGTTTTGTTTAAGCTGTATACACTGCCCACTATTTAATTGATTCCCAGTAATGTATTACTTAGCTTCAATTAATTTTCTTTTTTATTTTATACCAAGTTTAAATTAGAGAACCAGATCTCGAGGTACTAGTTTTAAACGTTATATTTTTTTAGGAAACTCTACAGAATTGATTCTCTTTGGAAATCATAACAAAAATAAAATCATATCTTTTAAGAAATACCTGTATAAAACTATGTTTTATGGTCATACATTTGAATGGAAAATTTTGATAACTGTGAGTTACTTATTTGCATATCATAACAATTACATTTCTTGAAAAGTTTCTTTGCGTGTAATATTCCATCCAAAGTGGTTGTTTCTATTCGATTGCGAATTTTAGTTTTATTCAGATTGACTTGAGAAAAAATTCTTTCAACGGTTGCTGAAGAATGTAGTAGCAAAAATATGTGCAGTATTAGTGTTGAAACTAGTAGAAAATGTATGCTACCATCCCCCTTTACAACTTTATTGACTTCTTTAAAATATGCGGCCACCTCAAGGTTCTTTGACGGCCGATCCATGTTCCGTAAAGTTCTATATTCGATGTCAATCTCGTAATAAAATTTTTCTGGTAAGACTGATGGAATATATTGAAGTAAGGGTGTTAATGTTTTATTATTAATAAAATTTTTTGGATCTATCATTCCCAAATTTTTTAAAAATTTCATGTTTTGAAATGGAAATTTTTTTTTTATTTGAAATGAAGCCTCAACATAAAAATTCAAACAAATATTTCGAGCTTGCTGAATATCGTTAATATTGGGTAAACCTAGGTTTAAAATTTCCACTTCACATTTTGCGCCAAGGTACACCTCATTGCAGTTTAAGTAATTGCATGAGTTACTTATATCTTCGAATTTGCTATTTAAATTATATCTGGTTTAATGTAAAAATCTAAAATTGTTTTATAAAAAGTGATAAAACTTTCATACAATAGGTGTATTCTTAAGGATTCAGTTTTCATTTCAAGTGTAATATTATAAAAATATGGTAGAACGAATTCTGAAAATAAAAAAATATTACTTATTGTTAGTGCAGCAGTTGTCAAGTTGATCAGAAATTGTTTTTGCCTTTGTGTTGCTTAACATTTTCACTCTGAAGAACATGTTTAGAGCTTTATATTGTGTGCAACTTTCAGGGCTGCACATTTTTATTAGTTGCAAGTGTTGATATGCGCAAAGTTTTAACAAATTAAGTAAACGTTTTTTTGAGTGTTGAATATATTTTTTTACCATTCAAATTAATTTTAACATGAAATTTCGCGAAAAATCTACGAAAATTCTGTGTGATATTCTTAAATATCCGTAGATTTACCTTATTTTACCGCTGTTGTCCGTTTATCTGTGCAAGGCTTAAAAATCCGTATAAACCCGTAATTTCCGTGTAGTTGGCATCACTGGCACATATAGAACGATCAAAGCTTCAGTGTTCGAGCGAACGTCAAGCAGGTAATAACTGCGCTGGCCTGTTCCTTGATTAGATGACGAAAAATTGTACACTGTACAAAATTTCATGCATGCAAAATGTTTGATGCTTCTGCATCAAACTGTATAATTTTTTTTTGCAGTATTTTTTTGCTTATAATTTTTTTTCAAAATACGACTATTTATAAATCATCTACCCTGAAGTCAGATTCAATTTTTTTTTTTTATTTTTTGTTAAAACCATTCAAGGTCTATAACAATTTCTATGTTTAAAAAAATCAAATCTATCATTGCATGACATATTTTGTTTTTTTTTTTATTTTCATTTATCATTTTCCCATGAACCCATTGCCATCCCATTATAAAATTATGTGCACTTTTAGCAGAGATATACAAACCAAAATTTAAAATGGATTGTTTTCAGCTTTTTACATGTCCGTTTGCTTATCTGTATTCCACTTTATCCATCTGTTAGTGTGTTTAATTTTTATAATCCGTCCACTACACATTTATTTCATTTCGCAGTATAAATAAGAGCAAAGAAAAAAAATCTCAAATATCTATAAAATTTCCGCAAAAACCACTTTAGCACTACTTTGTTTTCAGTGTGCTTTATAGAAACCGTAAGAGCGAGAGCATGCTGTTGTGAAAAGTAAGTGTTGCATATCTAGCATATTAAGAGGATTGCTTATTAAAAGGAATTTTTTTTTTTTAATTACTACCAGCAGCTATAAAATCGTTTTGCAAAAACAACTTCTTGGCATATTATAAGGGTTTCGCAAGAGCATGCAACCATTATAATTCTACATCTGCCTCCTAACATATTTTTAACTAATATTTTTTTAGAACTGAATCACCATAGTAAATTTATATTTTATTTTGCCCTACTTAAAAGCAAGTGTTGGACACAAGACGTTATCGATATATTAACATAATTAAATTGAAAATATTAAATAGTAAAATTATAAAACGCCCTTTTTTATATAAATGGCATGCAACATTGATTATGAACTGATCTGAGCGCAATGAGCACAATTCTATATAATAATTTATATTACGCTCTTCTTACGCTCTACCTCATTATATTTGTGCATGTCCCTCGTTTCCTTTACCATCGAATTTATAAAGCAATGCTGTCGCCCGTGAAGCAAGCAGCGGGCAACCAAAAAACACGTACGGGCAAAATGCCCATACGTGCATCTTTGCCCACCCCTAGTATAGATGAACCACCTGTTTATTCTTGCAATTCATGTGAATATTTGCGCTTCTTGCAGAATATTCGATTTTTAGGAGTGGATTTAGGTACGGAAATAGAATCTATGTAGCTTAGTAGCAATGGCAGCAGACGAAGTGCATTGCAATGTTTCTGAGCTATCGGGAATTTCGTCTTCGATTTCACTGACGCTGATATTACTGAGGTTCAGGGTTCCAGCTATTGCTTCCATAGTTTCAGTCGATTTCAAACAATCAGCAATTATATTGTCAACATCTTGTAAATTGAAATTTGGGTCAGAAACATCATCATCACTATCTAAATCTTCTTCGCTGCCAGTGTCGTCCCCTTAGTCTATTGAATCCATCAATGCGTCAATTTCCTCCTCCGACATGGTCGATAAATTATAATTTTCCTTTCGGAGTGACATGTCTAATGAAAAAATTTACAAATTACAAATGAAAATTACAAAAATAGCCATATAAATGCTGTTGAATTTAAGATGAAATGCAAAAAAATTTTCAATTTTGTGCCCAGGGCCGCCTAGAGACGGCTTCACAAAATCTTACACTAAAAATTGCTAAATACACTTTAGCATACAAATTGCATTTTTTTCTGGAAGAGAACAGTTTTTTGATTGGATAATTTTTTGATTTTTTTTTTAATTGTTTAAAAACTTAGTATTCACGAAAATTAAAAAAGTCTTTTTTGGAAAACTTTCACTTTCAACTGACATAACTGCTCAAAAACACGTGCTAGAGCAAAGCCAAGCATAGCAATAGATACATACACATTCTAGTAACATACGAAAATACCGTTAGCTGCGAAAAATAATTAACCCGTGTAAGTTAAAGCTCTTCAGAAAAACCCCGCCTAGAGGCGGACTGGGGAGTTAGAGGGATAAGTATGATGTCTATTAATTACAAAAGGCTTCGTTTTTAATATTCGATTTCAATTTAGGCAATAGCAAATAACACTTGTTGTTTTGAAAAAGTTCGAAATATTTCTTATGATAAAAAAAAATACCCAGAATATTCTATTCAAACAAACCGCGCTTGATATATTCTGGAAAAAATATATGTATATATTCTCTGGGTTAGTACATTTGTCATATAATGCTCAAATATCTGTTTTGGCGCCATTTGCCGGCAGTTTGTGCGTAATAGAATTGTAAACAAGTCAGTGTTTGTTGTGTTCTGCGAATTTCGTAATGTTGAATTTAGTTGTGTAAAGAGTTTGTCTGATTTTCGTATTTCTAACAGAATTTCATGTGAAAGCAGCCAGAATAATGGAGAAACAAATTGTAGTTTCTTCACCATGACAACGTCACGGCTCACATATCTCACTTTGTACGCTGCTATTTGACCAAAAACAACGTTCATTCCATTACATATGCTACATATTCACCCAATATGGCTCTTAGTGACTTTTTAATATTCCCACGACTCAAGTTACTACTTCACGGAAAGCTTTTCGAGACAATTGAGGCGATAAAGCAGAATTCGTAGAAGGAGCTGAGGTGATTCCAAAATCAGTCTATGAAAAGTGTTTTTTAAGATTGAAGGAAGCGTTGGAATATGTCTATTAAATATTTCTTAGAAGGAAATAAAATTAATATCCGTGACGCGATTGAACCGTTTCGTTTTAATGAAGAATACCGGATATTTTTTTTTATCAGATGGTTTACTTCAAGACATTCGAATAAAAAATTTTTGAAATTTTATTTTTTTCTGCCTACCTACTGGCACCATTAAGGCCCTTACTTTCGTTGAAACATAATTTGGCGGAACTCTCGGTTTCGTTTGAGAGCTGAGTTCAATAGCTAACAAGAAATTCAAGCGGAACTTAAAAATTTCGAAAAATACTATTTTGGCATACGATGTAGCAAAACACTCAAAAATTTACTTTACAAAAAAGGTGCTAATTTTTAGCCAGGGTGCGGAAAAATTCGCTCACGAACGATTAAAAATTTAATCTTCTCGTAAAAACTCATTTTGCGATCGTATTTTATTATGATAAATACTTATGAAATCGAACGTTCACGAAATCATTGCCTTCGTTTTCTCTCCTAAGAGACTAAATGCAATGATTTTTTGCTCCCGTGCTCAACTTACGAACAATCGCTTTTCTTAGCTAACTCATGAGAAATGTGTTTACATAAAATAACTGCATATGAGTCTGAACAAAATCGAAAATCGTTGCGGCCGACGATCTTTGTTGTTGGAAAATACATGCAAAATGTAGAAAAAACCGCAGCTCGTTTTCCGCAACGAGAAATTCCAGACTTAGAGCCCGAACAGAATCAAATATCGTTGCGATTTACGACATCGCAAAGCAATAGAATTCATGAAAATTTATGAACACGTACAGAATAAAATCGCAGGTCGGCAGCCGCAACGATATATCGCACAATTAGAATCTATTCTATTTTTTCTTTTGCGACCGACGATTTTCTCTCTGAGTGCTATAAATGTTACCATATTTTTGCTAGAAATGGGATATGTTCAAAGACATTTCCTTAGTTTTTATTATGTCTTGACGTTTCTTCTTTGTGTGTGTTGTATTCACACAATTGAAGAGACCAATACATTGAAATGAAATAGAAAAAATAAATAAAACTAGTAAGAAATGATCTTCGACTGGGCCGAAGTTAAAATACCCCCACGTCCGAACCAAAGTATATTCAAAGTCTTTAGCATTCCATGAAATGTTTATTTGTAAAACCATTTTCGTCATAGTTTTAACAGAAAATTTTTTTATGAAGTCACTTTTTTAATGAAGTCACTTTGTATGGGAGGTGGGTGTGGTTTTCACTCGATTTGGTTGAATTTCATACTCAGCGTGCATATTACATAGCAAAGCTCATATGCAAAATTTTCATATATTAGTTTTTGTGGAATTCTACGAGTTTTTACCGTTTTGATAAAGTCACTTTGCATGGGAGGTAGGCGTGGTTTTCATCCAATTTGATTTTTGAACTTGATCTCTATTTTTTAGATAAAAGCTTAAATATCAAATTTCGTGATGATAGCTTGAAAATTACGGCTGTAATCGTGATCACAGACAGACAGACGGACAGACGACTGACAGACGAACATGACTAAATCGACTCGGGTGGTGATGCTGATCAAGAATATATACACTTTTCTACACCTGCCACGCCTCCTTATGGGCGTTACAAACGGAGTGACAAAATTAATATACCCCGTTTACGTTTTTTAAACGTAGGGGTATAAAAATACTAAATAAAAGCAACTTTGAATCATCAGTCGCAATTGTTTCATACTGAACGTGTTCTCTGCGATCGACGACCAGAGAGGATCGTCGGTCGCAGCGACATTTGATTCTGTTTGGGCTCTAAATCATAATCGGGTATGGGCACAACTACATTTGAATTTTCTGTGTTGTTTCTGAGTTTGTCTTTGATTTGTTGTTGCGTTTTGTGTTACTACATGAGCTTTTACTCTCAATTCTAGCTCTCAATGCTCACAGAGCGCTCTCTGCCCATAGCTGATCATCTATATCTATATATATAAAAAAGGAGCTTATGTTTGTAAGGCCGCAATAGACTCCTAAACTACTCATCCGATTAGCATGCAAACTTGTGTATAGAAGTTTTTTGGTACGGTGCGTGTTTGTGGGCTATCAATTTTGATCCACCTTGAACACCAGAGGGCGCTATAGTACAAATTTTTTAGAAAAATGCCTAAAACTCATTAACTGCTAATGCGATTAGAATGAAAAGTGGTATACAGTGGGTTTCATGTACGTTGAGTGTTCTGTTGCTATCGTTTTTGACCTATCTTGAACACCAGAGGGCGCTATAGTACAAATTTACAAAACCACCTAAAACTCCCAAACCGCTTATGCGATTAGAATAAAAATTGGTACATAGTAGTTTTCAAGTACGATGAGTTTTTTAGCACTATCTTCTTTGACCCACCTTGGACACCAGATGGTGCTGTAATACAAATTTTTTACAAAATCGCATATTTTTAGTTGTTTTCTTAGGTTACATGTGCAAATATTTACAAAATATAAAATATTTCTTAAATTTAGTAAAATTAAAAAAATGTCCGTTATTTTGATATCAAAAACATGAACATATCTTGAAAACTATGAAAAATTTTACTACAACGATATATTTAATGCAACATCGTTACACAAAATTACGAAAAAAACAATCAGATATTTAATTTTGTGACTTTCGATTCAAATATCTCCGCTGCTTTTTTGTATATTGTGTTGAATTCTTTTTTGTCTTAAGGCTTCATCAAAATACTATGAAAACCTTATTGCAAAAAAACCGTTAGTTGAGTAAATATGTTTTAAATATTTTTTTCAAAAAAGATCTGAAATATTGAAGTTTTCCTCCAAAACAGACTCAAAAATTATTTTTGTTGTAAAAATAATTTAAACTCAAATTCTCAAATTTTTCACTCTATTTAAAAGTTATAACATTTGTAAGTACAAATTGTTTTAATTTTACGCAAAAATTAAAAACCATTTTTGTGATTCAAATTTTTGATTTTTTTGAATAATTTTTTTTTTTTTCAATATTGTGGTTTCATATTTTTGAATGAATTGACAAGCTAAAATAATAATTTATTAAAAAAAATTATCTCAGTATCTCTTACCAATCAAAAGTTATAGCCAATAATCTATGTATACAAAAAGCAAAACACTGTCTGTGTGATGGCTGGAAACTTCAAAATTACTGAGCCGATAGAGCTGAAATTTTGGAAGTACACTTTTTCAAGTACGAGATGGTTTAAATTTCTGTCACACCCTCTTTTACCACCCACAAATCAATAAAAATGCTATACTGCTACGGTTTTCGTCGATTTGGCTACATTCTGGTAATTTAGTTTGTATGCTCACTGTCGGCAACTGGACTAAAACTGGGTAATGTCCATCTGCTAGAAAACTGGGAAGGGCATTATATAAGGGGTGTGGCTCCGCCCATACAATTAAAATTTGTATTATCAAATAGGTTTGAAAGTAAAAGTAGCAATACTTACATACAAACTCAAAATGGAGCTACTATTTGGTGATCTGCTACTGGGAAACTGTAACGGGCAGTGGAAAATCACAGTGGTGTCAAACTATGAGTCCAAGAAAAGTTTTGAATACACCTATTATGTTCCCATATAGTTGCAGGGTACAGCAACGCGCGCCGGGAAAAGTCTAGTAATAAAATACAATCGCAAAATAAGTTATTGCGAGAAGATTGAATTTTTAATCGTTCGTGAGCGACTTCTTCAAAGTTCATGGGTAAAGCGAGGAGGGAAGGAATCTTTAAATTCATTCTTTTGTGAAATGGACGAAAACAGATACACAAGATCGATTACTTAAATGGTTTTGTTGCATTTGCTTGGTTAATTTGAAAAATGTTCAGAGTATCGAATATATTAATAGGCAAAAATTATTGCCTATTGTAAGGAAACAAATGTTTGTATTATATAATTATTTTGTATCATTGAAGACTGTTTTTGCTTTGTTTTTTTTTTATTTTTTTTTATATAATTTAAACTTGGTATTTTTATTTTATTTTAATATATTTATTTCATTTTCATATTTTTATTAAATTTTAATATTTATTTTTTATTAATTACACGCGCCGATATTACATATATTTAAACCAACAAAAGAACAAAAAATATGTCAATCTGTGTAATTGCGCTAAATAATCTGAAATTTAATTTTTTTTTTTTTGTTACTTGACGTATACTACTGACGTATTTTTTTAATACGTAATTTTCTCTACTTTATTACTTTTTTTTTAATTGAACAAAATTTAACTTATTTTTTCGCTGTCACCATTAAAACTTTAACTAAGTTGATTGATGCATATTTTTCTTGTCAATCCTTGTCGAAAATAGTAAAAAATCATAAGCCAATGTTCACGTGTTAATTCCATTTTTATTTTTGTTTTTTCTGAAATACAATTTTCAAATCACTGAAAACAACACAATAAACGCATACACACCAAAACGTTCTGAGTACTTTTATACTAGAAAATGTCAAATTTTTGAATGGAACTATCAAAATTCATCTGGCAATGCTAACTGTTGCCGAGGTGCACGACATAAAAGGCAGCCCCCGTATTTTTTTTCACAATTTCAAAAAATTTTTTGTACATTAAATATATTTTTTAAAAAAAATATTGCTTGCATAGTGATGAATGTTGTTTTTTTTTTCTCTTACTTACTTTTGCTTCTTGATCTTTCCTCTCTGTTGGTACTTAAATAGCTGTAGCAACATTTTGTGTTGTCCTAAATAAAGCCGATTTATTATTTCAACTTCCAAGTATTTTTCGCACTTTGCAAAATTATGTGGCATGAGGAGCAGAATTTTGCTATGGAAAAATATCAACATAATAGGAACTTATAAAAATTCAATTTGAAGACACCTACGTGTTTGATTTTTTTTTTGCTTCTACTTATTCTTGTACTTCTAGAGAAGTGAATTGAATTATATTTATGTTTATTATGAATCTGTTATTTATTTAGGTTATTTGAAATCTTTTGACGGGAAAATGGAAAAATTTTTCTGCATTATTTGCTTTCAATTAAAAAGTCTTAGTTTGTGAATCTGTGTTCTTAAGGATTCGCACTGTATATTGAATGAAGTTAATTTTTTTTTAATTTTTTTTTTCTTTCTTGTTTTGCACAGAAATTTGCGTAGCATAGATATTTGCAAGTTCAATGTCCTATCAAAGACTTTGTTTAGAAAAGCTGTGAGAGAATGGGTGGATGTTGTTGGATAATATTTGACTGTGTATGTGTGTTAATAATTTATTTTGCTAAATTATTTTCAGCGCTTCAATTTAAGGTCTGAATTTTTTTTATTGTTAGACAACAGTCAAAATAACGACAACAATAACAGCGATTACGGCCTATTAGCCAAAATGATTGTTCGTCCTGCTTGACTATATATCTACATACAAAAACAACAATAATAGCAACTGCAACAGCATAGCTTTAGTGCTGCGCCAATTATCCTAATGGTCACGATTAGCATCACGGCATAGTCAGTCCACCCACACCCAGCTACAACGTCCACCTACATGTTCACACACACTTAAGCACAGCGTCATTAAATCAAGTACGCAAACATCAGCCAAGATGCAGGTAGCCGGTTCAGTTACCCAACCGCTTAACAACCAAATCTCACCCACAGCTGCTGTGAGTGAATGTAAGTAAACAATAAAACCCGTGACGGTCGGTCAGTTGGTCGCCCAGTCAGGCAGTTGAGGTAGGCAATAAGACGGTAGGCAATTCTTATGGCTGTTTGAACTTTATACATGACCTTAGCTCGCTGTTTTTGCTACACTAAAAATAAGTTTGTTAGACGAAAAGTCCTTGAAAACTGAAGAATCCAAAAAATCTCTTTTTTGTCGTAGCTTTACTATAAAAAGCTGAAATTGGTCTTCGCAGAAATCGGTTTGTTTAATGTGACTTGTTTATATTTTTGGCATGTTTTTGTTGTTGTTGTTGTTTGTGTTGCAACACTGAAAATAACAAGACTCTGCACAAACATGTGAAGGGTATAAAATTCCCATCAAAATTCTTTCTAATATTTTCAGTGATTGTGTTATTTTTTCCGGCTACCACAAAATTCAATTTTGTCAGCCTAGGAAGACTTATATTGTCATTTACTGTTGTTGTTTATCTTTGTTTTTATTTTTTTTTTTTTTTTTTTTTTGTTGTTTGCTGTCATCATGCAGATGGTAACGGATCGGCAAAGTCATCCTGGTTGGATGAATTTCAATTAAGAGGACATTGAACCTGTGGGAATTTCACTGGTAATGGATAAGCAAAAATATTTCGGAAGAGAAAAAAAAAACAACGGAAACTTGCTGCCAAAATTTAAGTGACAATAGCAGATACAAGATATTAAATCTCTTGATTGCCTTAACGGCACCATTTAATGCTGTGCTCATAATAAATCATTTTAATTAAAAACAACACTATTTGTTTTAAGCATTCAGGTGAGATGAAGTGAAACACATCCTTTAGGATGCCTCACATTAATAGCTGGATTGGGTCAATGAACTTTTTAGTTGAAAAATATGCTAACAAAAGTTAGAAGACAAATATTGACAGGAAAGTTTTTTTATGTGTTGCAATTTTTTGCGTGGGCGAACTTTTGACCTAACGAACCATGCCAAGAAAATTAATACCAACAATTTTAGGAACATTTATAAATGTCTTTATGTTCATTTTTCATTTATTGACAAGGGGCGACACTACTTGAGCTATGCTTTATTTTCAACAGCGTAAGAGTTGATTTTGGTGAGTCAGTGAGTCGGTTGGAGACAATGTTGTTATATTGGAAATGCTGTTGTGATTTATGACAAATATTATCTTTTACTCAATCATGCTAGATGCTAATGATTCCAGAATTTCAATCGACAAACGCCATTTTAAGGAAAAAAATTCTAGGCTAGAAGAACTAGATAGCAAAAGGCAATACAAGTTGAGAAGTGGTTACGGCGTTACCCTCTAACGCTTTGGGAAAAGCAATTCGGTCCGAAAGTCAAATGCTATTCGAATTTAAATTCGTACTCTGTAACTTTTTCGCATCAAGAGAAGTGTTGCTTCCTTTGTATCCCCCAAACAGTTGAAAAAGGTGTTCTTATTAAACGTCAAAAGTGTGTGAATAGCCGTATGAAGTAATACAACCAAAAACCAAACTTGTGATTAAATGAATTAAAATAAAAAAATTTCCTCTGTAAAAATGGATTCTGTGGCGTTGTGGTTTAGTGATGACGATGATGATGGCGAAAGAGCTCATCGAAAAATAATATGTAACCTTTCGGATAGTAGTCTCTCAATGATCAAAAGAAAATTCCATTACTTTTTGATGTAACTACACTAAGGGAAAAAAATATTAAATTTATCCAAAAACTTTTTTAATTTATCCAAAAAGCGAGTCATTTTTGCACCAATAACGCATTTGAATAAATCGACTACGTAAATATTTAAAATTTATTTCAATACTTTTTTAATTTAATTAAATATTTAAACAGAATTAATAAAAAATATATTAAAATTATGCACGAATTTTTTTAAAATATCTTTCAGATATTTATGTACTATTTAAAAATAAATTTATACTATTTTTGACAGTTGGTGCATTAATATTGCTCCAACTGTCTAACATAGTATAAATTACAGAACGAAAAAGTAATGTACAAAATATGTTTAGGCAGAAGCAAATTTTGCAGGTAAATGACAACCGGTACAAGATATTCTTGAAAATACCGAGTTGCCACTCCACCCTACATAATTTAATTTCTTTGCCAAACATGCATAATATATTACTCTTGCAACAATAACTAAATGAGAACTGTAAGAACTGCAAATGCAAGAAATAAACTCAGGAACAAAGTGCGATGCTGTTGCTGCTTGTCGGAGTATGTGTGTAAGTGTGCGATGCTGTTGCTGCTTGCTTGTATGAAATATGTGTGTACGTGTGTGGTATAAATAAAATTCAAATACGGGAAAAAAACGAGTTGTAAGGAAAACATTTTTATTTATCCACGTAAATATTTGAATAAAATTTATACTCAGGCGTGGATAATGCTAATATGCGTTATTTCCCTTAGTGTAGTTTTTAATAACTGTTTTTTTATTTCACAGCTTTGTAAACAAATTTTTATTAACCTTCAAGTAAACTTTGGAATTAGAAACACAAAAGAATTTTTGGATCATATTGACCCAACTTGAAATTGCATAAAAAACATACTGAAAACTTCCCAAGTGGAAATTGCATAGGAAGACTAAGGAACAAATTAAATAACTTTTGGATTTATTTGCTTTTTATTTAGTGCGAAAATTGAATTGATGTGGAGCAACTTTCACAAAATGTGAAGCGATGATCTGGAAAAACGTACTTCACGTATTTATCACATCGAATGCTGTGTTTATTTGAATTGGGTAGAGATGGGCACTTATGGCAACGTACTCTTTTGCGTGTTTTTGGTGCATGGATGAGCGGCTGTAGTTGTTGCTGCTGTTGCTGTTGCTCAGAACTTTCTGATCTAACACTTTCTACGACAGCAAGCGTATTTCTTTTTTACGAGATATAATCGTCTTCTTATTGTTTTCTTTACCATTTGGCATTCTGGATTGACAGAAGTAAATATAATACAAGCGTTGCCGAAACATCCAGCCTTTTGCAACGATAAGTGCCGACGATCTTGCCCAATGTGTCGACGCCGCCCTTCGTTTTATTGTAAAACTTTATAATCGCTTGTCAACGAAAAATAGTAACTACTAGCTAGAAGCAAAAAATAACGGCACAGTTTGCGGGAATAGAATGAAAATACAACGTAAAAAATCACGCGATCAGTGCTGTGTCAATTTGACCCAAATATACTTATAAGGGAAATTTATTGTGTAGGCCAAATTTGACCTGTGTGGACATATTTCATGTCAAATTCATAAAATTCGTATACGATTTACACATTGAGCGAAAATGTCTAGCTAGAGAAAGACGCGTTTAAAATTTTTTTTGGGCAAAATTGACCCAAAATTCGCTTGAAGGTCCCAGCAGCTATTTTGGAGTCAATTGAAATAGTGAACTAGTTCATTTCTAGCGCAGTTCGCAGTAGTTCTAAAAAAGTACAAAAGGCGTTCAGTGTAGAACAGTTATTTTTGTTTTTGTTTTCAAAAGCATTGCTGAAAAAAATAAACGCGTTCTGGCTACTTTTTAAAATTTGCTGCGCACAAGAAAAAATAATAAAAACAAAATAAATGTTTATATACAAAATGTTTTCTGGAATGTGGATGGAAAAGATGGTACAAATGGGATCTTTAGGACCTTTCCGTTGCACTAAATTTTTACACTTTTAATATGTTCACTTTAAAACTAGTAAAAAAAAAACCACTTTCAGGCTACTGCGAAAGCAACCAGTTTAAAAATGTTCCTAATGCAACTAGTTCAAATATGAAGGGAAAAAGGAGTGTTTCTGGGGACAATTGTCTTTTCCTATGACATCAACCCGCAAAAAGCGTCAGTTCGTTCAATGTTAAAGGGTATTGTAGTGGAACTAGTACTGGTCCTTTTTGGAACTAGTTCAGAACTATTTCAAATTTGGTTCACTTTTCTGCTGGGGTAAAACAAAAATATCTTCATTTACGATTTTAGTAGCAATGGTTTTTTTTTTTTTTTTTTTGTTTTTGGGAGGTATAGAACTTTTCTTTCAAAGAAAACACAATAAAAGCATTAAAACGGCCAATATTTTGGCTTCATTTGTTCGCAAATTTTATGACAAATAGTGTTTTTACACAATTTCGGGCAAATGGCCACCGCAACTGCGTCTTATCTTATCCTTTCGGACTAATTTTTCAAAACTTTTGCTAGCATAGCCACCCTTATCTCACCCTTATCTCGCAAATAACGCTCCGAATGTTTGTTTCCAACTGATCAGTCGTAGCTGATTTATCAGCATAGACCAGTGACATGACGTACCCTACAAAAAGGAGTCTAACGGGGTCAAATCACATGACTTAGGTGGCCAATTGATAGCCCATGATTCGATTAACAAAAGTTTGTCCCAATAATGTGATGTTTTAACATGCTGTATGGCTTATTGCACAAGCTTGCTGGAATCACTTTCCACTTAGATGATTGATATTAAGGTGGGTAACAAAAAAGTCGCGAATCATTTGCCTGTAACGCTCACCATTGACGGTAATGTTGTCTACATCTTCAGTTCTGAAAAAGGAAGGACCAATGATGGCTTCGGCATCCAAACCACACCAGATTTTAACTTTTTCTGGATGTAAGGGAGCCAGGAGAGTCCTTCAGTATTGTTATCACTCGAAATGTGGAAATTTTGCTTATTTATGTACCCGTTAGAAATGTGCCTCATCGCAATGTGTGCGAAGTGTTCTGTAAGTTTGCCGTACGGAACGCGAATTTTGGAAGTACATTTTTACGATTTGTAAACGTTGTTCCGATGTATGTCTTTGTGTGGTAATTTGCCAAAGTATAATGAACATAAATTTCAAACACTTGTGTTTAATTTGACAACTGGCTTGATAGCTATCCCTCTATGGAATGAGAGGCCTCTTAAAAAAACACCCGATATTAAGAATGAACTCGCAATACCAGCAAGGTCTAACAGAGTGCCACCAGTTATCAAACCAGCTACAACACTTAAGTTACTGGCACAGGATGGATATCAACATCGACTCGGGTATGATCGCTACTTGGGGCTAGCACACCAAACAGTGTCTTCTTGTGTATCCGAGTTTTGCAATGCACAAAAAGTGCAAAGAAGTACTTCTACACAAAGTCTGGCATACCCGAAGTAATTGAAGTCGTCTATGGCACTCATATCCAGATGGTACGATCTTCTAAAAATGAGCATTTGTACTTCAACGGAAAATTAAGGCATAGTATAAACGCTACGGTTGTAAGGCTTTGAAGCAGTTCTAAATTTTTATTTATCCGTTACATTAAAATAAATAGACGTTACGTTAATTCGCGGTATGGATACACCACCACGATTCACATGTTTGGAATCTATCCTAAGAAAGGGGGTTATATACCCAGAACTTTTTTTTTAAAAATTTTTTATATATTCTAAAAGCTTTATCCTCAAGAATATGTGGTGAAAATTTCAAGTCGATATCTCAAAAAATAACAAAGTTATAGCCTAGTCAGTGTACCGCCTTCTAGAGCGCGAAGTGCTGGCCCTTATTTTCTGACCAAGATTTCTCGAAACTCTGTGAACCGATCGTTTTGATTTTTTTGTAGGCTCATTTTAGACATAATAATCTCGTACTTGTCATAGGATTTTTTTTTTCGTAGCTTCGTTCATTTTTTATAGGCAAAATAATGACGAATTTTTTCGATAATCGTTAATTTACGTTCGGAAGTCCGCCATTTTGTGAAAAATCAATGTTTTCAAAATCGGCTATGACAAATACGAGTTTTAAGTACCTCGTTTAATAATATTTTTCATTTTTTTCTTTCAGTTGAATTTAGAAGGAGCAGTCTTGGTCACCGCATTTTCAGAGCGTTCTACAAAAAATGCTGTATCTACCATAATATTAATTTTTTTTTTAATAAAAAAATACTTAATATACTCTTGAATGTGTATATTTTAAGGTATAAAAACCCTCATTTAAAAATGTTCCTTAGGTTTCCTTAAAAATATGCATAAACTTGACCATTTTTTTCGGCCTCTGGGTATATTTCCCCCCTTAAGTTTAGCCAGGCCGTCAGTAATACCTAACTAGTTCATTTTGCAATTGTTCTCAATTCTTTTAAAGTTATCTATATATATGTATAAAAAAGGAGCTTATGTTTGTAACTATGCAACAGACTCCTAAACTACTAATTCGATGAGTATGAAAATTTGTGTATAGAAGTTTTTTGGTACGGTGCGTGTTTGTGGGCTATCAATTTTGATCCACCTTGAACACCAGAGGGCGCTGTAGTTCAAATTTTTTACAAAACTGCCTAAAACTCATAAACTGCTAATGCGATTAGAATGAAAAGTGGTATACAGTGGGCTTCATATACGCTGATTGTTTTTCTGCTATCTTTTTTGACCTATCTAGAACACCAGAGGGCGCTATAGTTTAAATTTTCTACAAAACCAAATAAAACTCCCAAACCGCTCATGCGATTAGAATAAAAATTGGTATATAGTAGTTCTCAGGTACGATGAGTTCTTGACTGTATCTTCTTTGAAGCATCTTGGACACCAGATGGTGCTGTAGTGCAAATTTTTTTCAAAATCGCATATTTTTAGTTGTTACATATGCCAATATTTACAAAATATAAAAAAATTTCTTAAATTTAGTCAAATAAAAAAAATTTCCGTTATTTTGACATCAAAAACATGAACATATCTTGAAAACTATGAAAAATTTTACTACAACGATATATTTAATGCAACATCGTTGCTCAAAAATGAGAAAAAAACAATCAGAAATTTAATTTTGTGACTTTCGATTGAAATATCTCCTGTGCTTTTTTGTACATTTTGCTAATTTTTTTTTTGTCTTAAAGCTTCATCAAATTACTATTAAAACCTTATTGCAAAAATACCGTTATTTGAGCATATATATTTTAAATATTTTTTTAAAAAAAGTTCTGAAATTTTGGAGTTTTCCTCAAAAAAAAAGGCTCAAAATTTGTTTTTGTTGTAAAAATAATTTAAATTCAAATTCGCAAATTTTCGATTCTATGTATAAGTTATAACATTTATAAAAAATAGTTATTTCAATTTTACGCAAAAATAAGAAACCATTTTTGTGATTCAAAAAGCAAGGCCTACCTTGTTTTTTTCGAAAAAAATTTTTTTTCCAATATTTTGTTTTTATATTTTTATACAAGCTAAAATAAACAAGCTAAAATATTAACTTTTTAGAAAAAAATATCTTAGTATCTCTTACCAATCAAAAGTTATAGCCAATAATCTATATATACAAAAAGCAAAACGCTGTCTGTGTGATACCTGGAAACTTCAAAATTACAGAGCCCATAGAGCTGAAATTTTGGCAGTACATTTTTTTCTAGTGAGAGATGGTTTAAATTTCTGTCACACCCCCTTATACCACCCAAAAATCAATAAAAATGCAATATATCCTACGGTTTTCGTCGATTTGGCTACATTTTGGTAATTTAGTTTGTATGCTCACTGTGGGCAACTGTACTAAAACTGGGCAATGTCCATCTACTGGAAAACTGGGATGGGCATTATATAAGGGGGTGTGGCTCCGCCTAAACAAATAAAAGTTTTATTATCGGATAGCTTTGAAAGTAAAAGTAGCAGTATTTATTTAAAAATAAATAAATAAATAACTGGTCATTTCAGCCCTTGAAAGGACTTTGACCGAGCTTCTTATGATCAATTGTGTTGTGCGTGTTATTAAGTTTGTACACAATTAACCGAGAAAAGGACCTAAAGGCTTAACGCCGACTCCGAACGGTGATGAACGGAATGTTCTTATTCTCAAGAAGCTTTACATGGCATTTTTATTGCTCTCTGAGGTTTGCCATTGTCTGCAGAGAGGTGGCGGCCGTACAGAAAAATTATTTCAATTCAAATAATTTTCTGTCGCTGCTGGGATTCGAACCTGGATCTCCAGGTTCTTTGACATAGCGGCCACGCACTTTAACCAACTACGCCACGGACGCCAAGCAGTATTTATATACAAACTCAAAATAGAGTTACTATTTGGCGATCTCCTGCTACTGGAAAACTGTAACGGGCAGTGGAAAATGACAATAGTGTTAAACTAGGGGTCTAAGAAAAGTTTCGAATATATTATTATGTTGCGATATAATTGCTGAGTGCAGCAACGCGCGCCGGGAAAACGCTAGTCCTTTATATAATTAGTTATAAGACAGATTCAACTGCTGAGAACGTCGGGGAATAGGTTCCATCAAAACCGAAAGGAAAAAACTTCAAGTTCTCCAGCCACATTTTCACATGTAACAGCGACATTTTCCGCAAAGCGTACATTACGATGATGACTAGGCTTTGTATATTCGCGACGATTGTAGTAAATCTAAACTTCTTCACTATCTTTTCAATTGCTTGCACAGTAGGACGATGTTGAATGTCATAATCTGCCCTTAAAAAGCGAAACGTTTGGTATATTAGAGATGCTAAAACTACGGTTTTGAAACCACGAAATGCTTTTGTGAAAGCAAGAGTGTTCATGTGAGAGTTTATCCTCGCTATGTTGATTCGTATGTGTTTTAGCAAAGCACTTTTCGAAGACCGAGTCTGTTCATATCACAGTGAATACACGATAGGATCATTTATTAAGGTTTCAGCATGGGACTTCATCAGATAACTTGTAATATTACGTGTGAGAGATGTTACTTCTGTAGCTGTTGCATACGAGAGTGAACCTTTTAATTGTTTTAAAAGACATAAGACTTTATATAAGTGTTTACGAGGTACTGGAAATGCTCAACGTACCAGCATCTAGAAAATTTTCGTTGCTAGATGAAAAGTAAAAAGACTTTCTGACTCCTTAACTTAAATAGAAATTTTTGTCATACTCAAAGACAATTCCCTTTTAAATTTCTACAAAAAAAATGTCTTGTAATTTCTGATAAAAGCGGCATGTAAATTTATCCACGTTCCTTGAATAAAATTTTTTACGCACCACTATAGCCTGTAGATATACTATCTTGAATTTCCTTTTCTTTTGCGTAAGCAATATTTCGGAAATGAATACCATCGTCACACAGTTTTCGGCATTGAAACTATGATGTAATAGAATAAAAGCGTTCATTTATTCCATTTTTTTTCACTTTTTCTTCTTTCTCTTTACATTCTACTGTAATTTGCCAGGTTTTTTCTTGTTTAGATAAATATTTGTGGCCATCTTTTACGGTAGCTTTCATCTAAATGCTTAAACACTAAATACTATGTTGTTTTGTGTTTTTTTTTTTTTTTTGCAGTTATCCAAGCCATCCATTAACTGCCATAATGTAATCGGGGAAATCCGTTATCTATCGATTTACAAACACTTAATAAACAGAAGCCCTCAAGCAAGTCTTGGACTGGGAACAGCAAAAACAACAACATCGTAGATAGATCAATTCCATGTATAACTTATTGAGTCTCATACCTAGTTGCCAATAAGTATTATTTCCGTTGACACAGACCCACTACAAAGTAATGAATGACATTAAAAGGCAGTGGGGGTAAAGTGGTCTATTGGATATAGACGCTCTTTTTTTCATTTTCTGGTAGTGGATAGCAGAATGTTATGCTTCAGAATGTTCTTGTTTATTTATTTTATTGATGATGAACCAGAAGGGAATTAAGTGACCCTCGTTCTCAATAACGTTTTACCGTTACTATTTCATTGACTGCAATTTACACACAAAAATAAAAAGAACACAACCAACAATCAAGGAAACAAACAACCAAGCAAACATAAAATAAAAATAACAACAACAGCTCAACTTCAAGAAAGACTAGCCTACATAAGAAAAAATTAGCTATACGGGAGAAAAAGAAAAAAAAACCAAAAAAAAAAATTTGGTCTAGAAATAAATACAAAATTGGGTCAGTGAAGAAATACGTTACAATCGTACGGAATTCATTGACGCACAACTTGTAATCAGCTGTAAACGTGAGACTAGCCTGTCCTATGTTCATGACAGGCGCTGGGATGCTTGATTGGGCTAGAAAGTTAGATGGGAGGAAAAAAAAAACATGCTAAAGTTACAAAAACTTGCTGAAAACAAAGAAATCAACTTAAACGCTACGTTTCTAATCCTTTAAGAACCTAACTGGTATCAAAACTCCAACTTCTCTAGGGGATTTCCTCGCATATCCTTTTCACGCACAGCATTTAATGCTAAGTGAAACTTTACTGTTTCCGGAGTTTTGGGAGTTTCGAGAGTTTTTATTTGACAGCGGTTTGTGGTGCCCTGTTTGTGGCCTCAAGCACAAGACGTCTGTCTCTCAACGCGAAGTTATAAATGTAAATAAAAAGGAAAAACATAAAGAATCCTTTCCTTTCTTTTGATAAAAAAAGAAAAATGACTGTTCTTATGCAGCCAATGATAAGGACAACAGTTATTGTAGCAGCCTTTTGTGTCGTGTCTTAATGCGGCCGAATAATAAATTGATGGATGATTGATCGCCTTTGAGTTTCAGCAACGTCTTTGTTTTGAGTTTTTAAAAGTTCTTCTATTCCATGCCAGCGCACAAAGTGGTGACCTAGCACCACCACCACCACCCACTGATGGGTGTGACGTAGTGTAAATAAATGCAAATTTTATTGTAAAATTTGTAAAAAAACTGTTGAGTAAACAATGACTCTGTGTTTTGTTTTTTGTTTTGTTTTTATTTTTTATGACACTTTTTTGTTAGATAGCGTTGTATTCAGCAAGGCCTACAAATTTCAGTTGATGGTGCTTTTTTGGAGCTTTAAATTTATGGCATTTTTAACGATTTGTTTTTATTTCTGCTGGCTGTAGTTTCAACGGCGTAATTTTAATGCTTTTATTATTACATAGGACATAAGTGTTTTTTTTTTCCAAACTGAAGTTAAAATAGGACATAAAAATATCATTGAATGAATGAAATATTTCTGAGCTAATACTTCTTTTTTGTAAGACTAGAGCCAATAGTAAAAATCTCATTATGAGTCGCAAATCCTTAACCCTCTAATGTCACACTGATTTTAGAGTTTTATGTGAAAAACGGACAAACCAACGAACTTGAGAACCTCCTCCTTTTTGAAGTCGGTTAAAAACCCGTTTGGTGTGTCTTTTTTTTTATCCTACAGCACGGTTTTTTGTACTAAAAATAGCTTTTTTGTATAAAATCGTTTAAAGTCCCACAAATGGAACTAGCATATAAAAGTCATGTACCTTAAGAAATAATTTTAAAAGGCAGATCCAATATGGCTCCTGAAATGATATATTAACAGGGTAAACGTTAATGATTTTTTTATTCTAAAATGATTAACCTTGAGAAAAAGTTCTATATGATATAAATTGTTTAGAATCCTTCAAAAGAATACGTGTGAATTTTTTAGAATATTAAATAACATTTTTATGTTTTTGAAATAAAGCCCAAATCCAACAAAAAAAAAATCCCAAAATGTTGGAAAAACTCACTCGTGTTTTTATGATCACCACTTGTTGATAAAAAATTTTTTCTGTCGATTGACGGACATTTTTTTTAAAATAATTCATTTTTGACGTGGTTTCCAAGACGCTGGGACTGTTTATTTGTTGACACTAGGTATTTCGTCTTATCTGCATTCACTGCAAGACCCATTCGACTCGACTCTCTCGCTAATCTGGAGAATGCTGCACTGACTTCGCGCGTATTATGGCCAATGATATCGATATCATCAGCATACGCCAGCAGCATAATACTTTTGTAGAATATCGTGCCACTGCGTCTCAAATCAGCAGCTCGGATGATCTTCTCCATCATCAGGTTGAAAAAGTCGCACGACAAGGAATCACCTTGTCTGAAACCTTGTTTAGTATCGAATGGAGGAGTGAGATCCTTCCCGATCTTAAATGTGCTGCTGGTGTTGCTCAGTGTCATTCTGCAAAGACGGATGAGCTTTGCAGGAATACCAAATTCAGACATGCTGGAGTATAGATAATTCCTTATTGGACTGTCGAAGGCGGCTTTATAATCTACAAAAAGATGGTGTGTGTCGATCTGTTTTTCTAGGGTCTTTTCCAAGATTTGTCGTAGCGTAAATATCTGGTCTATGGTGGATTTACCAGGTCTGAAGCCATACTGATAAGGTTCAATTACCTGGTTTACGATGGGCTTCAGTCTTTCACATAATACGCTCGACAGGACCTTATATGCGATATTAAGAAGGCTTATCCCACGGTAGTTGGCGCAAATTGTGGGATCGCCTTTCTTGTGGATTGGGCAGAGAACACTGAGGTTCCAATCATTTGGAATGCATTCTTCCGCCCATATTCTGTATAGAAGCCCATGAATGTATTTAAATAGAGCTTCGCCTCTATTCTTGAAGAGCTCAGCAGGTAAGCCATCGGCTCCTGCGGCTTTGTTGTTTTTAAGCCGAGCTATAGCTTTCAAGACTTCACTATGGTCGGGCAGCGGAACTTCAACGCTGTCGTCCACAATTGGGGATTCCGGGATATCATCTCTATTGGCGGGATTGTTGTCGTCGTCACCATCCAGAAGCCTTGAGAAGTGTTCCCTCCACATCATCAGTGTACTCTGGATATCTGTCACTAGATTCCCATTTTCATCCTTGCAGGAAAAGGCCCCGGTCTTGAAACCATCGGCCAGGGGTCTTATTTTTTCGAAAAATTTTCGGACCTCATTCCTGTCATCATGCATCTCAATTTTCTCGCACTCACGCATTTCCGCTTCTCTTTTCCCTCACCTGTAAATGCGTCTCTCTTCTCTCCTCTTCTCTTTGTATCGCTCTTTAGCAGCACGCGTTACAACCGACTGCAGGGTGGCTTTGTAGGCGGCGTCTTTTTCTGCAGTGGCGTCGCGACACTCCTGGTCATGCCACTGGTTTTGGCGAGGGCGGTGATAGCCTATCACCTCTTCGGCAGCCGTACGCATAGAGTGGGAAATGTGATTCCACTGCGCGCATATATCGTAGATCGGAGGAGTACTTTCTTGAAGCAGGAGTGAGAGTCTTCGGCTGTTTGTTTTGATTGCAGCTTTTTGACGTCTAGCTTACTCTGTACTGGATTGCGCACATTCTTGGTTGCGCACAGGCGTGTATGGATCTTGGCTGCGAAAAGATAATGATCCGAGTCTATATTGGCACCACGGATCCTGCGTACATCTAAAACACTGGAAGAGTGCCTTCCGTCAATCAAAACGTGATCAATTTGGTTGCGCGTCTTTTGATCATGAGACAGCCAAGTGGCTTTATGAATATTGAGATGCTTGAATTTAGTGCTACTAACGACCATGTTTCGCGCTGCGGCTAAGTCAATCAGCCTCATTCCGTTATCGGAGGTATTGTCGTGGAGGCTGAACTCTCCGACTGTTGGACCAAAGATATTTTCTTTTCCCACCTTGGCGTTGAAGTCACCAAGCACGATTTTTATGACGGGGCGGGGGCTGCGCTCATAGGCCTGTTCAAGGCGCTCGTAGAAGCCGTCTTTGGTCTCATCGTCCTTATCTTCTGTCGGAGCGTGCGCACAAATCAGGCTTATATTGAAGAATCTTGCCTTGACACGGATTATGGCAAGTCGTTCGTTCACAGGTGTGAATCGCAGGACATGATGCCGTAGTCGCTTGCCAACTACGAATCCGCATCCAAATTCGTTCTTCTCCGCATGACCGCTGTAGTAGATATCACAGGATGCTTGCCGTAAGCAACCCTGTCCCTTCCATCGCATTTTTTGGATGCAGTGATATCAGCTTTGTATCTTTCTAAGATATCTATCAGTTGGATAGAGGCACCATCCCAATTAAGGGTTCGGACGCTCCAGGTGCATATCCGTAAATTATTGTCAGTTTTTCGTTTGCGGTAGTCGTCATCAGATTTGGGGATCATTTTTATCTTATTTCTTATATGTTTCATTGAAATTTTGTTTTTACGTGGTGGGCTTCAAACCCAACGCACAACCCTTTAAAGGCAGGGAGAGCCCTCCGCTCAGATTAGCCGTCAAATAAGCTTCTGAACGTTATCTTGTCAAAATATGTAACGATCCGAAAGCCCAAAGTTTTTGGCTTTTGCTTCCAAATTGTCATTCATAATCTGTATTCATAATCTGTACTGCTAATAGTTCATTCTGTCAGTTAGAAACTGGATGTTGCCAACTTCATTTGCAATCATACATCTCCATTACGTCATTAAATTCATGTTTTACAGAAGGGCATGTCATTTTTGGGTCCAATTCAGTATTCTTCTTTCTCCATACTTAATTTCCACAATCCAGTCCAAAAAGTTAAAATTTTGCCTCGTCGCTGAATATTACTCGTGACCAAAAGTCATTGTAGTAGTCATTTTTATATTTTTTTGCAAATTCTAAGCGTTTTTTACGATTTTTTCACTTATTATTGGTTTAATTCGGAGATTTCTTTCATTGTAACCAGCAGCTCTGAGCGTCCTCCGAACAGTTTCATCACTAACATGTAAGCCGTGATATTCGTAAAGGTTCTTGTTAACATGTATTGAATAAGTTCGATTCCGTTACTTGATTTTTCGTATTATTATGGATTCATCGCAAATACTCAGTTTTTTATTTTTTTTTTTTGCCTGCTTGATCGTTGTCCAACACGAAGCGTGTTCCTTTCTAAAATACTACACTGACAAAAAAAATGTTTTAAAATTGACGACAATTTTTATTAATTTGAAAAATTTTGTGTTTAAAAAATAGCTTGCAACAAATTTCGTCAAAGTAAGAGCAAATGAATGTGCTTAAAACTTTTGAAAAATATATTAAAAAAAGACAAATTATGAACACATTTTTTGAACACATAGTCTTTAATTTTAAACTCATATTTTTTTATCAGTTTATGAATAGTCGAAATGGTTCTTTTTGTAGAACTGGAAATATCTTTAAGCATTTTCCTTTCTTCAAGCATTCTAAAAGCGCTCTTTTCAAAATCTATACCATAAATGAACGCACCATAAATGACCATAAATGAATGAAGCTGCCGCCAAATTAAGTGGAATTTATAACGGTACATTAAAAAAAGGGGGATGTTACTGAGCATAATTCAAATACTTTTGTGGGGAAGGTTAAGTGTAGTTTTTTTATTTTTGTATATTTATGTGGGTTTTATTATTTTCATTTTCATTTAATAGTTATAATTCAAAGTAATCATATGTGTAAAAAAGCACTGAAGTGACTTTTGATTGACAGAATTCGTTTATATTAAAAAAAAAATTTGGATATTTTCGATAGATTATCATTTCCGAATACTTTTGTGAGGCACTGCATTTCTTATACATGGGAAACTTTCGTTCCCAACTTTCTTTTAATATAAACTTATAAACGGTTAACTAGTACTACCATAAATTCACATAGAAAGAAGAGCTTAATAATTTTCAAAAATTATTGACGATGATAATGAAAGTGTTCAGTCTCAATGATGAAAGAGACGGTGTTCAGTCTCAATTCACGTTGTCATTATAAATGCTCGCGCTAATGATTTTTCTGGCGAAGAATACCAAGAATGTTTTTTAGATAGAGATAATGCTGGTTTATCTAGATGACACAAATGAAACTAATGCACCGCTTTAAGTTATCAATTAGACCCTGGTTGGCATTGATGAAGAAAGAGAACAAGTTCAACAGTAAAAAGAAATCAAGCTAAACAAACCGGTAGAAGTAATCGAAGTAAATCACGACTGAGGGTTAAATTTAATGTAAATGTTTTAAAATATTTGACCTTAACTGATGGAAGATAAAAAAAAATCTAAATAGCGTTCTAGGTTCAGTCAGAAAAGCCATTCTGAATTAAGGATAATACACACCATTAAAAATATTGCACATAAACACTAAAACATTTTATTTATACGAGTATTTGAATATCTTGATATCATTAAATTAATATAAAGATTTGAAATTGAACTTCTTGAAATTGAAATTAGTTTTATTTTAAACAAAAATTAATAAATAAAGGCAAGAGAGTTATTTTAAAAAAGAAAAACATGAAAAAAAGTGTTCGGTTTGTCCAACCACTCCCCAATGTTGCCTATAGATAGGACTTTGAAATTATTGTCAGTTGACAAGATTATTGAGTCAAGATTAACACATATTTGTCCTCAAACATGTACAGCCCCGCCCATTTAATTCGGGCATAAAAGGGTTGAGAATTTTGCGCCACTTATAAAAACAAAGTTGGTATACCTTTGGATACTGAAAGCTCTGGTGTTAATAATAACGAAAAGGCGTTTGAGCTGGCATACTTAGAATCTAAAGGACTAATCACAGTAAGTTTATTAGCAATACTCAATATCTATCTTTGTAAGTCATTCTCAAGAAACAAAAAAGTCTCGCAAAGTACCTGTAAGGCAACAAATTATTTTGAGAAGAATAAATAAAATAAATAACTGGCCATTTCAGCCTTTGAAAGGACTTTGACCTAGCTTCTTATGATCAATTGTGTTGTGCGTGTTATTAAAGTTTGTACACAATTGACCGAGAACCGGACCTACAGGTTTAACGCCGACTCCGAACAAGAACACTTGTTCTCAAGAAGCTGTACATGGCATTTTTGATTACTCTCTGAGCTTTGCCATTGTCTGCAGAGAGGTGGCGGCCGTACAGAAAAATTATTTTAATTCAAATAATTTTCTGTCGCTTGCTGGGGTTCGAACCCGGGTCTCCAGGTTCGTTGACATAGAGGCCACGCACTTAATCCAACCACGCCACGGACGTCACAATTTGAGAAGAAACCAAACAAAATTTTAAAGCGATAAAAACTTTAACAATTTTATCGTGATAACAATCGAAAGCTTCAGAGTCAGAGTATTGCTCTGAAATTAAAATTAATCGGAATAAGAGAAATCCCCCAAAAACTTACTTTTCTAAAGAGTTTACCAAGGAATATCAAACCAGGGTTGACAATTTCTCCTTTACACAAAAAAAGCTCAAAATAGACGCTTTAAATTAACAGTTTGAGAGAAGAAAGATATCACCTTTGACCTACTCTATTTGTATTCATACAAAGGCAATTTTGGCTGGCAGCCAAAAGAAAGCATGCGGAGCCTTAAAAACGCAGCAAAAATACGTGTATTATCCCACCCACAATCACGCTCTGCTCTGAATATACCAAAAATAATAACCGCTCTTTTATTCCCGCCTAGCGCCTTCAACAAATCTACGTTTTTACTTCTTCAAGCAATGCACGGTGTTCCATAAACATTTTATTAACTGCCGCCATTTTGATGCATCATAACGTTCTAAGCGAGCCACAAGGAATGAAAAACAAACCTAACTTACGCACAAAAGAAAATAAGAAAAAAAAACTGCAAAAAAAAAAAAATAAAAATATACCCATTGACCTAATTTTCGTGCAAATATCAACGTCACATTCGCAGCATAGCGAAAACGACACCAAAAGCAGATGTGAAACCAAATCCAAAGCAGCTCAAGTAACAGGCGCTTCACTGAGCTACTAGCTACCCTCAGGATGACTTCAAAGATTTCGACACTTCGATAGCATAGCGAAGGAAAGCAAAACATCATTCTCATAAAGTCATGCCTGTGCCTGCTAAGAAGACGACTGACTTCTTTGGGTTTCGTTGATTTTCGTTGTGCCTACCGGAAACAATAAACAAACAGCTGCAAATGAAACGGAAATAATGAGCATGTCGCGTACCTTGCGACAATTTTTAGTGCTCAGCAAAATATATCTCTCCTTATCTCTATCAATAAATGTATTTTTTTCATTGTGTTCTTTTTATTTTTCTTTTTCAAAAATACTCTTTGAAACTAGGTCAACGCCAGTTGGCCAAAATGATTAAAACTTTTCTTCGGTGGAGGGAGGGCTAAAAGCGAAAGAAAAAGCGAGAAATAATATTGCTTTCAACCCTTACCGCACAAAGCAAAAATGACACGAATGAAAACGCTTTTTTCTAGCTTAACGCAGCATGTTATGAGCGAAAAATTTATTGTTTAGGATACATCAAAAACTTACAGCTAGTTTTGGGATGCTTCTAGGTTGCTGCGAGGCTATTTCATGCCAACACAAGAAGTTTTCCACAACGTCTTCTTCATCTTATTCATGGCTATGAGACCATGAGACCATGAGACCAAATGAAGATGTTTAGAAAAGCATGCGGTGCAGATATGACTGAGTTATAAACTTCATATGTGGTAGTTGGACAGAAGTTATGCTAACAAACTCCATGTCAAGCTAATAGTGCGTGAAACTTATTATGTTGATCTTGTTTTAGATATTAATAATATTTAGTATGTTGCCCAGAAGGAAGCAACGTGTAGGAACAGATGGGAGATAAACAATAGGAGCAGGATTTTTGAGCAAGAAGAATGAAAGAGTCCAAACAATAAAACTCTTTGTAGGCATAAAAATGTTGGTTAGCAAATATTAGGGAAACTTAAAAATATTTTCCTTCATGGCTGTAATTCTTTTTGTGATGAATGAGTTCGATAACAAAACATTTCCTTTTGATAGCCATCAGTGTGAATGTGAGTTTTTTTAATGACGCAACCTTCATAATTTCACTGCTTTCGATTACATTTTTATTTAAAAATTTTTATATGTCCCCGCTTTATTGCTCATAAATAAAAATGTCGGTTGGTTTTTTTTTTTTTACTGTGCTTAATTCATGCGACATTAACAAACGCACAGATCTGCTTGATTTTATTGTAGAATGCATGTATTTTAGTCATTTGTCCTCTCACTCAAATGCGTTATGTGAATGACAGCAATTTTTTACATTGCAGTTAAATTTGATTTATTAAAAAGTTATTTTTGTCAGTGATAAATAATAATAATATTTTACTTTTTATATTGTCAATTTTTTATTGACAGTTCCAAAAGTTAAACATTTATTATAATGAAAATCGAAAAATTTTTATATCATTTAATTTATATATGTCAGTGGAAACTGAATGCATCAATTTTCCAACGAAACGCTTCTTACAATTCAGACAGAAAATATAGTATATATATATATATGAATACAAGTGCAAAACATAAAAAAAATTATTTATTTTATCAATAAACCTTTTTGGTGCTGCACTTGACTGTGTGCAGTGTGATTGATTGATTGATTGATTTATTGTTTGGTGTTGAGTGAGTGTTAATCCTGAGACAGATTATAAATCAACCTGTAGAAAAAGATCGCATCTTAACGAGATATAAAAATAGTTTCTTAGCACACTGTGAGTAAAGAAGTTCTGCAAATAATGATGGAGAATAACTCCATCCATTTGTTTTAACTGGCCATAGCAACATGAAAATGTGGGTTGAGTGGGATGTAAAGGTTTCTTGTCTTTACTTCCAACAAAGATATTGATAATAAAATCTACTCGTATTTTATTAATCAATTTGTTAATGGTTCAATCATGAGTGAAATTAAGGAGTCACTGCAGTTTTTAAATTTATATTTTTTTTATAACTATTAAAATTAACTTTTGTGAAATATTTTGTAAGATAGTTGGTTCCAAATTCAAATCTTTTTAAAATTTCAGATCTTTCGTTTTTCCATTTGAGAACTGTTCTCTTTTTAAATTTACCACATACTTGTGTAAAAAGAATGTACAATTCATAATAAAAAAAATAATGTAGTTGACATCCTTTTCATGGACACACCGGTAATAGGTATTTTAGCTAGTCCTTATTTTTAAAAGTAATCTTCACCTTTACCCTGAACTTGTCCTTATTCAAAAATTTCTTTTCTTATAATTGTCCCAGTTATGCTTTTATTGATGTGGAATATCTTACCGATCGATTTCCAGCATGTGGGCGTGATGTCGTGAAATTCGACGGAAATCCGTAACAGGAAGTCTGGGAAGAACGCGCCATTTAATTTATCCCACAATTAATTGCAGAGCTTCCAACATTGTTCACACAGTGCCTTTTAGGCTCGAATAGCTACTACACAAACCACAAACATGTGTTTTAAACACAAACCACATTGATATCTGTTTTAAATCACAGTAAACTGAACGAAGCCACAATTTCCCTTCAATTTTATTTAACAACAGCGCATGCTACTATTTAGTTTAGACACAAACCTGTGTAGCCTTCATGTAGAAGAAAAATAATAACTTTATTGTAAAGCTTCTTGAGAACAAAAGCCGTTCGGAGTCGGCATAAAGCTTTTCAAACATTTCGCAAAAAGCACAACACAATTGATCATAAGAAGCTCGGTCAAAGTCAGAGGGTGAAACGGCCATTTCGTTTTTTTTGTTTTTTTTTTTTATTTCCAAGGTGAGGTGTCAGATGTTACATATCATATGCGACTACTGTAAGGCTCGCTCGTTTTTGTAATAATAAATCATTATTTTGACGATTTTTAAGGAACATTTAAAGAATTCTCGAATGTTCAGAATTTGCAATTTTGATTTTTTTGCCCGGCCACTTTCAGATAGTGTGAAATATGTCGTCAATTACAATTAAAACTACTTGAAAAGACATATATAAAAATTAATACATTAAATATATAATTATGAATATATTAATAACGTGCCGTTATTAACTTAATTTTCTTCCTTCGTATGTAGAACTACACCTATTTATAAAAAAAGAGTTGGCTGTGTCGTGGACAAAACCGTAGCTTATGACGTGACGATGTTTCTTTATACTCCTATTTCATGACCAAATTCTTGTTTTAATCCCTGACCACATTCTTGACTTAATCAAATATACAGAATACCTTTATTAGTTCGAAAAGGTGTGCTTTAGGTGAGTCGTAATTTTTGTCCTAGTCCATATTCATGTCATAGTCCTTTTCCGGTTTCATTGTATTATTTTGTTGCTTGTGAGCAGTGTTGTTTTCCACGAAAAAAACTGTTGAAATCATAACTAGCTAGATTTTTCTTGTTGTTATTGTTGTTGTTGTAATTGTTGTTGTTGTTGTTGTTGTTGTTGTTGTTGTTGTTGCCTTTGTTGTTGCCTTTGTTGTTGGTGTTGGTGTTGATGTTGGTGTTGGTGTTGGTGTTGGTGTTGGTGTTGGTGTTGGTGTTGGTGTTGGTGTTGGTGTTGGTGTGGGTGTTGGTGTTGGTGTTGGTGTTGGTGTTGGTGTTGGTGTTGGTTTTGGTGTTGGTGTTGGTGTTGGTGTTGGTGTTGGTGTTGGTGTTGGTGTTGGTGTTGGTGTTGGTGTTGGTGTTGGTGTTGGTGTTGGTGTTGGTGTTGGTGTTGGTGTTGGTGTTGGTGTTGGTGTTGGTGTTGGTGTTGGTGTTGGTGTTGGTGTTGGTGTTGGTGTTGGTGTTGGTGTTGGTGTTGGTGTTGGTGTTGGTGTTCTTGCATTTGCGTTTTTTTATTTGCTTCTCCATTGGTTGTGCTTTTCCTTGGTGCATTAACTTTGCCTCAGCTGCATTCAATTAATCCAGCATATGCATATGCGTCACATTAGGCGGTTCCCTCAGGGCCCTCTTGTCGCCGTCATTTTTTATTTTTTTTTATTTTTATCATGTGCTCGAAGACCTCACCTTGATTTTTGTTTCTTAAAATTTGCCGTTACGCCAGTAGTCAAAGGTTAAAATTCCATGTAACGTTTTTTCATTGTTGTAGCATTTTTACTGCATTGCGTGGTTGCCACCCTGAAATCATGACGATAAGACTTTTTCATGTATTTTAATTATAAGGCGTAATAACACATCAATGCTGTCGTAAAACAAAATTTACCGTAGCACGTCTGTTACATAATCTGCTATCGGAACGAACTGACGAAGTCAGATTTTATTTTTGTCGTAAGGTCAAGTATAAATCCTTCATTTTCCTTTTAAAAAATTTATCGTGCGTTATATACGCACCGAGTAAAAATTCAATGCAACGCCGTTGCATGAATGTTGCATTGTCGATCTTTGAGTAGCGCTCTCGGTGTTCCCATTACGTCAGAAATTTTTCGTTTAACTTTGTTGTGTCCGTGGCGTAATTGGTTAAAGTGCGTGGCCTATATGTCAATGAACCTGGAGACCCGGGTTCGAATCCCAGCAGCGACAGAAAATTATTTGAATTAAAATGATTTTTCAGTACGGCCGCCACCTCTCTGCAGACAATAGCAAACCTCCGAGAGTAACCAAAATGCCATGTAAAGCTTCTTGAGAACAAGAACATTCCGTTCATCGCCGTTTGGAGTCGGCGTTAAACCTGTAGGTCTGGTTCTCGGTCAATTGTGTACAAACTTAATAACACGCACAACACAATTGATCATAAGAAGCTAGGTCAAAGTTCTTGCAAGGGCTGAAATGACCATTAAAAAAAAAATTTATTGCGAGGTCTTAGAACATGACTTTATTGGTGCATCATATTTTTATTCCTAGCACCAATACTCAGCGAGTAATAATAATTCTATATTACTAATTTTTAATTGCGTTGCTAAGCAGCTCCCACTGCGTTCCGACGGACGTACCATTTTTTTGATCATAGCTCTTATACTCAGCGAGTAACAATTCAATGCAACGCCGATGAATTTTGAAAAAAAATGCCTTTTTCAACTTTTTTGAAAAATCTCATGACTCATGACCTCATGACTCATACATTGTATATTTATATCATAGTCATCGAGTTATAATTTCATGCAACATTTTATAATTTTCGTTGCATTTTCATTGCATTAAGCGGTAGCCTTCGTGGTATCATGGAGCTAATATATTTATTTTTTTACAATGTTTACGTTATGAGCTCATATGACTTATAATACCATGCAGCAATATTGAATTTTTTAGCATATGCTACTAGTACTAAATAATTTTATAGTTTTATCATAGGGCCAAGAACAAATCCTTTATATTCGTTTCACATCATTTACCGCAGTGGCTACCTAGCTCATCCGATCTAAATACTTTCGGCTACTACTCAAGGGGCGTTGGTAAATGGGTAAATGAACTTAAGGGTTTTTCAATACGTGCATCGAAATTTTGACAGCTTATTGCTTTGACGCTTCTGTCATAATCATCTGTCATAATCATCTGTTATAATCATTTATCTTGCATCGTTACACTATTCAACAATGCGTCGAAATAATAAAAAATTTCTTTTATAATTCATGTTGTGTAGTTTCCGAAAGAGAAATTGAAACAAATATAGTGAAATTCGAATAAATCTGCTAGGTTGCTAATCGAGCAGTACCTGTACGATGTCGAAATGAGCAGTCACCCAGAATATTGCTGCTGCTACTGAAAGTGTGGTTCAAGACACAAACCTCTCGATTACCCATCGAGGCCAACGAGACCTCACCTCAACTTGGCAAATTTTGCTAACAGACTTGACATACATCCGTATCCAATTGACATAAAAACTGAGGCCCCAAGACCACCAATCTCTTTGTATGTTCGCTTTCTGGAGCTGTTGAAAATGAATAAAAATTTTTGCGAAAACGTCATCTTCATTGATTAAGCACAATTTTTCTATAACGGCTTCGTAAATAAACTAAATTGACGCATGTGGGGATTCGACAGCAGTATGAAGAATATCCATTCAAACTTCATATGGAGAAAGTTTCTGTTTAGAGCGAATTTTGGTCAGCGTCATCATAGGGCTATACATCTTTCAAAACGAGAGAGTCAATGGCATGGTATCGAGCCATGATAACTAAATTTTTGTGGCTCCAATTGGGTTACATAGACCTAAATTACATAGGATTCCATTATTATGTCGCAACGTTCCAACAGATGTGTGACCTGTTAACACAATTTTTAACCTTTTCAAAGTACTTCTAATCAACGACGATTATTTTTTTTTTATAATACTGATCAATCATCCCATCTTCTTCAATTCAGCCAATAACGAATTTATTAAAACAAAGTAATCCGTCTTAATTTTCTTCTTATATCTTAAGCTGATAGAACAAATTAATTGAAAATAGTTGAAGCAGAAAAGAAACAAACAAACTGAAGAAATCAGTCTCATACAAAAGGTCAAAGACACACTTCAATCACTTGGCCATCCTAAGAACCAAAGAACCACTCTTGCATAGCAAAAAAGGCGAGTTAATTGTAGTACAAAAAAAAAAGTATCATAGTTACTATCAATCAGTTTAAGGCTTTGATATCTTTACATGACATGTACGTGTGAACCCTTATATATCAAACTATCGAGGACACATGCTGCTGCAAGGCTTTGTAGAGAAATTATTAAAGTGATAAAAATAAAAAAGCAATAAAAATATATACAATGACACGCTTAAATGGGGTCATATAATATGCAAAATTTAAACTTAAGGGTCGCTTATAAACAGACTTTGAACTGAAACGACCTCGAAAGGCGTGTTTTTTCCCCATTAGTTTGTTGGAAAGGAATAAGAGTTTAAGAGCTAAAATACTATAAAAAAATCATGGAGAAACGTGCAGCGCTCACAAGGATATCAAAACAATACAAAAGCAACCGAAAACAATAATTTTATGACACAAACAATAACTGATGGCTGCCAAATGGCCGAAAGCCAAAACAAAGTTCAGCATCAACAATAACAACAACAGGCATTAAATGCAACAATAATAAAAACAGCGGCGAAAGTATTGTTACATTTCGACTGTAAATAAATTAAAATAACATCAAACTCAAACCAAACAGCAGTGCTGGTCGTTTTACAGCAATTTTAAACGATTTTTCACACATTTTCCAAAACAGCAACATTTCGATATAGCATCGTATGAAATAATAAAAAAAGATATAAAAAGATTAACGCATTTAGTGTGTTCAGAATATCCTTGGCATGTAGGATCTTAAGTAGACATTTATGTAGAGCAAAGTACACACACACTCATACTTGAAATGGCATTGAAGCGAAAGTTTGTCCTTTTTGACACTTTGCTTTAATACGATACACATTTTAATGGCTACAAAATTGTTCGTCTGTAAAATTTAAGACGTTGTTGATGAGCTTGATAGTCAAGATTACATTTTTTTTTTGCCAATTTTGTGACTAAAAATCGGCGAAGGCTCAAAAAGACGAGGATAAAATTGAAATTAATTAAAATTTTATAATCTATTGACATCGATTGATAGGCAGATAAAATAAGTATTCAAAATCGAACACTACTTTTGTGATCTTAATGATTAAAATATATCACTATGTAAATGTAACAATGTTTTTTCATTCCCATTCATATTTTCTTTTTTCAAAAAAAAATTTGACAAAATTTGATGTGACAAATATACTGCCGTCATAAGGAAGAGTGCGGCATCTAGCATGAAAATCAAAATCAGTTTTATTGCTTTTTCTTAAACATATTGCTTTCATCTTCAAGAAAATAAAATAAAAATTACGAATTTTTTGCTCAATTCCTAAATATTTTAACCTGAAGTGTCATATCTTCACAAATTAAAGCAATCATTCAAGCAAAAAAGCGGCATCTACACTGTCTAATCCACAGTTTTTGCATTTTTAATAAAATCGGTAAAATATCATTAATGTTGAAAAAAAAACTGGATATTACTATGCTGAAGAACCAAATATTTATAACCATCCAAACCCTAGTCAGTGAATTGATAAATTACTGTAAGTCGTTTATCTCAGAATATTGAAATAAATATGTAGATGCCGCATTCTTCCTTATGATGGCAGTATATCCCTCTGATATTTATTTTCTACACGTACCGCGTAAGGGGTCAATTAACTTTGTGTCTCCGTTTGTGAAGCTCATGAGGAGGCGTAGCAAGGAAAAAAGAATATTTATTCTTGATAATCATCAGTTTAAAAATGAGAAATGATCAAATGAAAAAATTTATGAAAACCACGCCTATCCTCACACCAACTGACGTCGTCATAAAAATATAACTTTCAAAACTTTGACAGAATTGGTTTATTCCTTCGTTTATTCCGGTTTATAGACCTATTGAAAAAAAAAAAAAATTATTTTGTGACTTCATCCGGAAGTGGAGAGAGTATGAAGCAACAAAACTGCAAAATTATTAGATGGAATTATTACTCACGAAGTACCGATGCAACGCTTTAAAACGCTAGTTAACTTCACTTGTTGCCTTTATGATCGAGTTTAATAAAAAAAGTATGATGACGTCAAGATGCCCTGAGAAATCTGCTTCAAAATCAAAAACATACAACGGCGTTGCATGGAATTTTTATTCGATAAATTAAGGTGCCAACATAGCTTGTGTTTTAACACAAAAAATTATGGATGCTTGAATTTACGATAAAAACAAAAACAAAAAACAAAAAACTGCTATGATTGCAGTTTAAGCAACAAAAATTCAATATGCGTTGCATGGAATAATAACTCACGTTGTATTAGTTTGGTTAATTTTTTTTTTTTTTTTTTAATAGGTAAAATGTTGTTCTTTGTTTTATGCGAAATTGAATAGCTTTTCTCAGTAGCACGAGGATACAGCTGCTTATTCCAACAAAAAATGAAACAATATTGCAAAACCGTTGCGTGACACTTTTACTCGGTGACTACGGTATATTTTATGGTATATAAGTTGTTTGGACACATGACAGAAATAAAAAAATGACCTTATCTTACTGCTGAGAGAACAATTTAATGTAACGTAAAAGCACCATCGTTGCATGAAATTACTGCATGACACTATAATTATTGTTAATGTACCACAGTAGAGAAGATTGATTCAAGCCTTATCCAAAAACAGAAAAAAACATAACTGAAATAAACAAAATAAACAAAACAAAAGCAAAATAAAAAGCAAAAGCAAAAGCAAAAACAAAAGGAAAAGCAAAAGCAGAAGCAAAAAAAAAAATAACTGGTCATTTCAGCCCTTGAAAGGACTTTGGCCTAGCTTCTTATGATCAATTGTGTTGTGAGTGTTATTTAGTTTGTACACTAAGGGAAAAAATATTAAATTTATCCAAAAACTTTTTTAATTTATCCAAAAAGCGAGTCATTTTTGCACCAATAACGCATTTGCATAAATCGACTACGTAAATATTTAAAATTCATTTAAAAACTTTTTTAATTAAATAAAATATTAAAATATTTAAACAGAAATAATAAAAAAATATATTAAAATTATGCACGAATTTTTTAAATATCTTTTGAAAATTTACTATTTGTAAATAAAACTATAACATCCAAAGGAAATTTATATAAAAAATATTGAAATTAAAAAACAATATATTCAAATATTTCTCACAAGCTGCGTCCATTAATGCCATTAGCATGGTAACTTTATTTTCTTTTTTCGTTCTTTAATATTATATTATTTTTGACAGTCGGTGCAATATTATGACACCATATGTCAAAAATAGTATAAAAATAAAGAACGAAAAAAGAAAATAAAGTAACCATGCTAACGGCAATAATAAAGCAAACTAATAAAGCAAAATATGCAGGCAAATGACAATCGGTGCGACACATTCGTGGGAAAATGTCGAGTTGTCACACCACTCTACATATAATTGCATTATTTCAGCACGCAATCGCTCATACGTACGGCCAAATATCCCTGTTATACTACCCTTGCAACAAAAACGAAATGAGAATTATAAGAACTAAGGTTGCAACTGCAAGAGAACAGAGTGCGATGCTGTTGCTGCTTGTCGGAATATGTGTGTACGTGTGCGATGCTGTTGCTGCTTGCTTGTATGGAATATATGTGTACGTGTGTGGTATAAATAAAATTCAAATACGGGAAAAAAATGAGTTGTAGGGAAAATATTTAATTTATCCACGTAAATATTTAAATAAAATTGATACTCAGGCGTGGATAATGTTAATATGCATTATTTCCCTTAGTGTACACAACTGACCGAGAAATGGACCCACAGGCTTAACGCCGACTCCAAACGGCGATGAACGAAATGTTCTTATTCTTAGGAAGGTTTACGTGGGATTTTTATTACTCTCTGAGGTTTGCCATTGTCTGCAGAGCGGTGGCGGCCGTACAGAAAAATTATTTTAATTCGAACCTGGGTCTCCAAAAGCAAAATCAAAAGCAAAACCAAATGCAAAAGCAAAAACAAGAGAAAAAGCAAAAACAAAAGCAAAAGCAAAAGCAAAAGCAAAAAAAAAAACGCAAAAGCAAAAGCAAAAACAAAAGCAAAAGCAAAAGTAAAAGTTGAATTATTAGTAACAAAAAGGCAAATGTGCTGCCGCACAAACCCATAAGTGGGGTATGGTTTTAAGGGCGAATAAAAGGCATAGTTTCAGGATTGTTTTTTGGAGATATCAATATTGTAGCGTTGTATATTTTTTACACACGTTATAGTATAACATCTAAATATTTTTGGAAAAATTTTCAATTAAAAATATCAATAAATTAGTCCGTGACAGCGAATTTCCGGCGATTCGAAAAAAGTTGTTATGCGGTGAACTTCATAGCTCGTTACCGTATCCCTAGGTAGTTAAAGGGAGTTTTTTTCGATTTTTTATTTTTGAAACCATTTGGAAGTGAAAAATGTGATTTTTGTTAAAAAATTTTTGTGAATTTGTTATGTGAAATTAAAAAAAAATTATAAAAACTGCATTTGATTATCAGTTGAGTTATGTGTAGAAATAGTGTTTAAAATTTCAAAATGATCGGTCAAGTAGATTTTGAGTTATAATCTTCACAGTGGCGTCCGTGGCGTAGTTGGTTAAAGTGCGTGGCCACTATGTCAACGAACCTAGAGACCCGGGTTCAAACCCCAGCAGCGACAGAAAATTATTTGAATTAAAATAATTTTTCTGTACGGCCGCCACCTCTCTGCAGACAATGGAAAACCTCAGAGAGTAATCAAAATGCCATGTAAAGCTTCTTGAGAATAAGAACATTTCGTTCATCGCCGTTCGGAGTCGGCGTTAAGCATGTAGGTCCGGTTCTCGGTTAATTGTGTACAAACTTAATAACAAGCACAACACAATTGATCATAAGAAGCTAGGTCAAAGTCCTTTCAAGGGCTGAAATGGCCAGTTAAAAAAAAAAAAAAAAAAATCTTCACACACTTAAAAAATTACGTTTGCGAAAAATCGGTTTAATGTGTTTTGGACTCGAACATCCAAAATTAAACATCAATAAAGGGGTATAATTTTTTATACCAAATTGAATCTTGTTTTAATCAATCAACAATTTCTTGTCCTTTTCCGAATCCATTTCATAATACTTGTCCCAATTCTTGCTACAATCTTTTACACAATCTTTTTCCGCATTCTTGTTCCAATCGTTGTCTGAATACTTGTTTGAAACCTTTTCCTGATCCCTGTTATCTTCCTTTTTTGAAGATTTTCTGGGGTTCGAACCCGGGTTCGAACAGAAAATTATTTGGATAAAAATGATTTTTCTGTACGGACGCCACCTCTCTGCAGACAATGGCAAACCTCAGAGAGTAATCAAAATGCCATGTAAAGCTTCTTGAGAACAAGAACATTCTGTTCATCGCCGTTCGGAGTCGGCGTTAAGCCTGTAGGTCCATTTCTCGGTAAATTGTGTACAAATTAAATAACACTCACAACACAATTGATCATAAGAAGCTAGGTCAAAGTCCTTTCAAGGGCTGAAATGACCAGTTATTTATTATTTTTTTCTGCTTCTGCTTTTGCTTTTCCTTTTGTTTTTGCTTTTGCTTTTGTTTTGTTTATTTTGTTTATTTCAGTTATGTTTTTTTCCTGTTTTTGGATAAGGCTTGAATCAATCTTCTCTACTGTGGTACATTAATAATAATTATAGTGTCATGCAGTAATTTCATGCAACGATGGTGCTTTAACGTTACATTAAATTGTTCTCTCAGCAGTAAGATAACGTCATTTTTTTTATTTTTGTCATGTGTCCAAACAACTTATATAACATAAAATATACCGTAGTTACCGAGTAAAAGTGTCACGCAACGGTTTTGCAATATTGTTTCATTTTTTGTTGGAATAAGCAGCTGTATCCTCGTGCTACTGAGAAAAGCGATTTAATTTCGCATAAAACAAACAACAAAATTTTATCTGCTAAAAAAAAAAAAATTAACCAAACTAATACAACGTGAGTTATTGGGTCTAATGCATAAAAATGAGATGTTTCTCAGAGATTATTCGTGTGAGATCAATCTCAAGAAGTGAGCCATAAGAACATTCTCAGTCTCAGTCTCAAAATTGTATGCATAAAAAGGAGATCAAGCTATGACAAACAACTCAACATAAGTGAGATCGGTCTTAAAGCTTCAATTGAGCTTTAGTTTATTTAAAGCAAGCTAAAGTAATTAATCGTTAACATTGCTTCTTAAAATTTCAAAAAAATGTCCGAAAGCGAATCTGGAAGTGAACACAACTGTTATTTATCAAATTATTAAAATGATAAGATAGCAACTTTCTAATTGATGAGATAAAAGAAACTTTAATTTTACTACACAACACCAATTCAATTTTAAAATTCAGGACGAGGCAAAAATCTTATATATACTCTAATTTTTTCAGAATTAGTAAGAGCTCCACCACGCGATTCCAATGTTGGCGCTAGGAAATGCTCTGTTAACCAATCGATGCATTCTTTATTGAAACGAAACATAAATTTACTGCTAGATTCTTCAAGATCTCTTACAAATTTTTTTAGGACTACAATTACGAAAGTATTATGCCATCTCAGTTGCTTGAAATAAACTGTGAGATCACTTGATAGGAGACTCAACATTTAGCGAGAAAGTTCTCAGACATGTCAGCTTCATCTCATGATTATGCATACTATTTTGAGAACTTTCTCACAAAGAGCTTTCGTTTTAAGAAGTTTCTCAGGCCTTGAGATCCATCTCAATGAGCGAGATCTTTCTAACGAGTAAATAACTTTTTATGCTTACGACAACGAGTAAATGCTCAAAATATCGAGTAAAAAGTAATTTCTCACTTTAATGCATGAGACCCATTATACCATGCAACGCATATTGAATTTTTGTTGCTTAAACTGCAATCATAGCACTCTTATACGTCGTGGTTTTTGTTTTTGATTTTATCGTAAATTCAAGTACCCATAATTTTTTATGTCGAAACACATGTTGGCACCTTAATTCATCGCATAACAATTCCATGCAACGCCATTGTATGTTTTCGATTTTTAAGATTTCTCAGGACATCTTGACGTCATCATAATTTTTTTTATTAATTTTGATCATAAACAAGTCAACAGCAAGTGAAGTTAACCAGAGTAACATTATTTTAAGGCTTGCATCCGTACTCGGGAATAATAATTTCATCTAAGAATTTTGCAGTTTTGTGGCTTTAGTCTCTCTTCACTTCCTTATGAAGTTACTAATTTATTTTTTTCAGTAACATAGGTTAAGGAATAAATCGTTCCTGTCGAAATTATGAAGGTTCTATTATTATGATGACGTCAGCTTGTGGGAGGATAGGCGTGATTTCATTAACATCCATCCAGTTATTTATTTATTTTTTTTTTATTTTTTTTGATATAAGGGTGGCACATTAGGATGGTAGGAACTGAGATCTGGAGCGCAAGTACTAGAACGGTGCACCTGAGGTTAATGACCTCTATAGAGGTCACAAAAACATTGATATACCAAACTTTAAAATCTGACTGTAAACACCAGAGATATGAAGTAATATGTCAATGGGCGACCCCTACGTTCGGCAAAAAAAAAAATTTTTTTTTCGTAATTGTCTTGCAAAAATGCGTCAAATTCGCTGGTATACGGCGAACTTTTTTTTTTGCATAGGAGGTGGTACGGTCTAATGGCCATCGTTATCTCACCATGATTACAGATTATTTTTATCCCGAATTGGAAGATATGGACTTGGACGACAATCGATTTATTGAAGAGTAAGTTTGATAAGAGTGTTATCTCAAGAAATGGGCCAGTCGATTGACCGTCTCGTTCGTGCGATTTAACGCGTCTAGATTATTTTCTTTGGGGCTACGTCAAGTCATTGGTCTATGCCAACAAGCCTACGACGTTGGAAGAGCTCAAAGACAACATTGAAATCGAAGGAATCGACCGCTGCATACGTACGCGCGGTGGCCATATGAACGAAGTCGAGTTCCATTTATTAATGTTTTGATTGTACTTCAAACCGATAATAAAGTTTTTAAAATATCTCAAACGGTTTGTGGTTTATTTAAAAGAAGAGTTGTCAAGTCCTTAATGGAAAACCGTTTACAAGCCCCTGTCCTAAACTTCATATATTTCATGGTCTTAATTATTTTTAGATTTGGATTCTTATTCTAATATATGTCCTTTATTAAATTTTATTTTTATTATGCTTTTGCGTTTGTGTGGCACAGAAGGGAGTCCACAGGGTTGCACTTGCCCTCCACCTGGACTGGAAAAATTTGATATATTTTTATTTCCTATGGGCATATGTTACATTTTCATATCATCATTTTTATATAAATGCACACCAATGCATGCCTTTGCATTTCCCCTCGAAAAATTCCTGGAGACGCCTATGGTGGTTCATTAACATTTACCTTTGCGCCATGTAATAAATCCCTGCAACAATGGTGCATAAAGCGATTCCTTAAATGATCGCATCAATTTTATGTTTTTTTTTATGTGCCTGAAAACCTCAATTATTTTGTTGTTCCATAGAATTTATCTAAGAGTAAATGCAACGTTTATTCTTTTTTGTTGCATTGTTACTTTATTAAGTGGCTGTCTTCCCTTTTTTATTTTTATTTTGAGCCCAAAGACCCCATCTTTGCTGCCGTAAAATGAAATTTTTACTTAACAGATCTATTGAGCGGATAATACTTGCATGCAACAATATTTTTTTGTTGCATAAGCTGCCACCTTCGCGTACTGACGGAGTGTCATCATTTACTTTTTTATTTTTTGTCGTAAGGCTGCGTTCTTTGGTCATGATTCGAACTATTATGTCTAAAAAAACCGTTTCTAGAAAATCCAAGTCCTTTCTTTCATTTGGATGGAAATCTGATAGCATATGATTATTTTTTTTTCTGTTACTACGTGATGTATTTTTAGAAAAAGCTCCTGCTTTGCTGCAATAAAAAAAAACATGTCCTTCAGACAGTGCAGAATATCGAGTAAAGCATGCAAGAAAGTTTAATGACGTTGCCTCGCATTATAAAATCAAGGATGCAGCCGCACAACTACATGCTCAGGCTCACCTGCACTCATACACACACGAGTACACACTACACACGAGCGCATTATCACCTTGCCTTCCACAACTCAAATGTCAATGCTATATGTATGTGAGTGTGTGGGTTGGACGCCACCGAGGCAACGAAGAAAATGCAACAGGCCATCGCCAGGTTATTACTTCCGGTGAAAATCCGGTGAGTGAGGTTGTTAAAATGTTAAAAGCTGCATTTAAACTTGATATAAATGCAAATTCATGCACTTTGAAGAAAAAATGCAAAATAGTAGATTTATGTAAATCACAGTAAAATCATGATAAATTTTTAGATTAGCACTTTACATCATTAAACAATGTTCAAAATGTAAAATAAATGACTCGATTACATGTTTTGCACTTAAATATATGAATTATGAATAAAAGCTAAGGTTGTAGGTATAGGTACATGTACCTATTTCACCCTAGTAAGGTACGCACTTTAAAACCATTACCACTGACCTACTGCAAATGAAAAAAAAAAAAGGAAATAAAAAAACAAAAACCTTTCTTGTTTCAACAACAATCAACAAATTGTTGGCCATATATTCTGCTATTGTTCAGCAATAAAAGACTTTTTCTGACACAAACACGCACACACATATATGCACACGCTCACTCATCATCTTTTATGCATTCAAGAGCTCATCATAAAGTAACTAAAATAACAAAACCAAAGCTACTAGCTATACAACAATGATAAATTGACACAAACGTGGATAATGGAATGCAGCCTCATAGAGATCAACATACTGCGTATAGCTATGAATATAATGTCTGAATATATGTGCGTGCGTGTGTGTTTTCATAAGTATAACACAAAAGTAAGACTGCAAAATTGAAATTGAAGTCTATGGATGGACGTATTCAGCCGTCGAAAGACGTAACCAACCAACAATTGTTGACAGTAAAAAGCCACGCAGTGACTTTGATTTCCGGCAACATCAAGTAGATGACAGCGACATGAAAAGGCCAATAGAGAGGGGTGGCTGTGGACAACGCTCCGTTTGGACATATGGTATGCACAGACTCTCAGACATGTAGACATAAAAAAAAGTCCTTTCATAGCTCTTCGGCTTATGTCTTTGGCTATAATGTTACAACTGGGACAAAGTTAAGCCTGGCGAAATAACGAGTATGTCCTTAGAAAATAAAGCATACAATTTTCTTAAAGCGACAGAGTGGATATTCAAATTCAGAACAAAATTTAACACTGCAAATATACTGGATGTAAATAAAAGCGACACGATAGAAGCAGAGTTTTCAATAACATCGATTGATGTATGAAGTAGATAACTTTTGTAGCTAAGGACTGTTAGCTTTGGTGAAAAGAGTTTGAAAATAATAATTTAAAAAATAAAAAATATATAAAAATTTATGGAATAAATAGACTTTAAAATAATTTTAAGTGCAATATTCACATATTTAGGGGGAAAATTGTATTCAAGATGTACTGCAGTAGATGTTAAACAGCCTTATGGCAGTTTTAAATAAATCCATGAACAGAAAATATATTCATATTCGCAACCTTTCTAATTATATTTATTCTCTAAGGTTTGCCGTTGTCTGCGGTGAGATGACGTTCGAGTAATAAATGTTGAATAATTCTCTGTGACAAATAGGATATGAATCAGAGATTCGTTCGTTGGCAAAGGACGATCCACTTACGAAAGTAAGTTAATAAGACTTAGTTATTGTTCTTAGTTTAAATTCAGTTCCATTCCAAACTTTAAAAATTCGTTTATTGAAGTTATGCAAAGTTATAACTTAAACTATGTAACTTCCTTTGGAAGACATAAAAACAATACTGCTTTCATTAAGTCTGCAAGAAGTCACACAAAAGTGTATTGGAAGCTTAATCGAAACTTGATAGGATTTTTTTTTTTTACCTAAGAAAAACCTATTTTGCTTTATGAAGAAAGCAAGTGAAGACACAAGCTATAAATTGGGTCTGAAGTGATTGTGAGACCCCGTGCATAAGTCTCTTGTGAATTTTATTTTTTTCCCATGCAATTTTTGTATAGTTATTAATCTTTGAAGTCGTAACATTCTCAACTTAGTAGAAAGGCATAATTGAGGATATGACTTATGAATGTTTATAAAGGCATTTTTAACTAATGCACTTTTGCACTGCTAAGTGTATTATGCATTTCGCATATAGTAGTGTAAGATACATACAGTGGTGGCCATAACATATGCAACTAAAATTCATATTATCGAAAAAAACCCCAAACACAAATATGTTATTAAAAAATTTATATACCTTTGTTATATTGATCTTGTATATCATTGTTTATTAATGTTAAAAAATTAATTTTATTACACATTTATTTACATTTAAATAAAAAACGAAAATTATATTATTATGTATCCTTAAATGCATTGGCCAAAACAAATGCAACAAAAAATTACAAGCAACATTTTATTTCATTAGTTCAATATTTAGTTGTAAAACCTTAATTTTCAATGACACATTTACATCGACGAGGCATTGATGCTATTAAATCTTCCAGGCTTCTTTTTTTTTTTTTTTTTTTTTAGTTTATTTCAATATATAAATAAATAGAAAAAGAGTGACAATATATCCTCAGCGCCAAGAAGGCTTAATAGAGGTAAAAGGCAACTATAATTAATCTTAATAAACTTAACAATGTTTTTTTTTAAATTCAGAAAATTAAATAACAAAATTTAATATATAAAACTTAATTATTTAAAATGCAAGAAGTAATTCAACATTTTGTAGCAAATAACTTTTTAAATTCTTTTTAAAACTAGACAGCGTTTGAATATTTTTTAGGGTATCAGGTAACTGGTTATATTCACTTGGTCCGGCAAAGCTAACACGCTGCTTAGTCAGATCTAAGCGACACCTAACTGCCCTCAAGTGTAAGTGATTAATATTCTGACTGAACTGCAAGGTATGTAAACCAATTCCATGTAATGATTTAAAAACATGTACCAATAATAGTTGCCTGTACAGGCCTTGGACAGGGAGTATATTCTTCGCATAATCAATAAATAAACGCGTTGTACTATGCCTCAACGGTAGGTTAAATACAATTTTAAGTGCTTTGCTTTGAGCTACTTGTAGAGATTTAAGTAACGTATTGACTTTACAACCATATATTATCGGCAGATACGTTAAATGTGAATGCACTAAAGATTGATAAAGTAATAGCTTTGTTTCAGTATTGAATTTTTTCTTAAATTTATATAAAATTCCAATTCCTGACGCAATTTTGCTTTTTAATTTGTTTATATGAGATTCCCAACTTAAGTTATGATCAAGAGTCATACCCAAATATTTTTCGATTTTTTCTTCATTTATTGTACTATCGCCAATCTGAACGCTCATTACTTCATCGTTCCTTACGTTGCACGTTTTGAATCTTATTAATTTCGTTTTGTCTCGATTCAAAATCAATTTATTTAATCTCATGAACTCCAAAAGAATTGCAGCATCATACTCAATATGAGTTTTTAACACTTGCAAATGATTAAATTTATAAAGCAGGCATATATAATCTGCAAAGATAAAAATTTTACCATTAAATTCGATATTTTTCAAATCATTAATAAAAATTTTAAATAGTAGTGGTCCAAGAACACTGCCTTGGGGAACTCCACATACTACAGGGAGCATTTCGCTCTTTGAATCTCCAACTTGAACAGTTTGTTTCCTATTTGTTAAATAGTCTTTAAATAAATTTAGAGTGACTGAACTCAACCCGAGCACATTCAATTTTAATATTAATACTTCGTCGTCAACAAGATCAAATGCTTTCGAGCAATCAAAAAACACACCAGCAACACCTTTATAACGCTCATCTAAGCCACTACAGATATATTCAATAACATTAACCACAGCTGCTTCAGTTCCAGCACCTTTCTTAAAACCATATTGCTGATCATAAAGTATATTGTTTCTATCTAAGAAATTTGTTAATTGTTCATAAATTATTTTTTCAAAAATTTTGTCGACAACAGACAGGATTGAAATAGGACGAAAATCGAGACTTTTGAAGAGATAGGCCGAGTTCTTGCAATTTTCACTCTTAAACCTTTGGTTAATGATCTCCCAAAGGTACTCTATAGGGCTTAGATCGGGTAATTGGGGTGGCGATTCGATTACTGCAATGTTTTTTTTTTTGCAAACCACGATTTAACAATTCTTGACGTATGCTTCGGGTCATTGTTATGTTGGAAAGTCCAACGAAGAGGCATAACGTCTTCGGTGTACGGGAGCATAACCCTTTCGAAGATATTTTCGTAGACATATTTATCCATAATACCATTAATTTTATATAAAGGACCACACCCAGCGGCAGAAGAGCATACCCACGCCATTGCACTCCCTCCTCCATGCTTAACCGTTTTCTTGCAGTGCTGTGATTGGAGCCGTTTATTAATTGGCCTTCTTACATAACACATGCCTTCGCTAGCAATAATGTTAAATTTGGACTCGTCACTAAATAAAACTGTCTTCCAATTTTCTGCCGACCAATTTAAATGCTGCTTAGCAAACTTAAGTCGCTTCAATTGGTTGCGCTTAGAAATCAGTGATTTTTTGCAGGACGGCGCACAGTGGTTGAAAGGTGGAAATAAATACCAAAATTCATGTTCTCTTTTTAACATTTTTTTAATTTACATCGTTTAAGAATTGTTCAATTAGCATAAATCCAAAATATTTTTAAATAATATTCATTGGTTTTTTGTCTAGAGGCCCTCAAACTCGAACAATGCAAAATAATTGGAAAAATTATATAAAAAGTTGATATATTTACAGAGTTATTACAAAAAAATGGGAAGAGATATTCCAGTCCTGTTTCTTTTTTTATTTATTTAAGAAAATGTTCAAAAACAGTTCTGCATATTTGAAATATATTGCTTACCACTATTTTTTAAAAAAAACTCAAATTTAACGTGGATATGAAAAAAAAACGTAAATTTATTTTTTAGCAGAATGTTTCTTTGTGAGCTCCAAGTTGCGCCAAAAAATCTTTCAACGGAATGTATTTATTGATCTTTGACGTAAATGTTTCAAATAATAAAAGTGAGCTCTTTTGAGGTTTTTCCCAAGATATAAAATTAAATTTTTAAATTTTTTGCGACTGTAAAAAACTTTAAAAAAGGATGAAAATATATCTGAAATATTAGCATGTGTTTATACTCATAAAAAGCTACAACATGAACTTCGGGTATGAAGATTGATAGTAGGTTTTACATTATCCCTAAAAGTATACTCAAGTTAATTTTGAATGTTGCTATCATCGCTTATGCAATAATTATTAATTTGTTGCAGAATGCAAAAGGTTCACTCAAATTTTTTTAAATATTAGCGAAACGGGCAGCTTGATTTTGAAAATTTAATATCTTACAGTAACATGAATCTCTTATTTTAACGGTTTAGATGCTATATCACCTTAAAGTTTAAAATTTGGAAAACAAGTGGAGTGAAAAATTTTTTGTGGAAGGTGGGAATGGCGGAAAAAATGTTTTTTTTATTAAACACTTTTATTTAAGATTTCTGACAATGTGGTTTCATCATAGGATAAGTCATAGAAAAAATAAAGCATTTTTAATTTTTATGTTATATGGGAGGTAGGCGTGGTTGTGGGCGGATATCAAAAAATTTTGTTTTTATCTTGATACAGTCAAATCGAACTCATGTGCTTAATTTTATTGATTTACGACGACTACTTCTATTTTTTGACATTTTTTGTATGGGGCTCAACCAGTGTGCGGCGTGCCCGCAAGGAGGCATCAACGAGGCGTCTGCGCACATTTCTAGCACCAATCGGCAATTGGAGATCTTCAACAATTTTTGACGAGCTTAAAAATTGTTATTTTTTTACGTACCGGATAATAGTATTAGCTGTGCGTTCACTTGTTTTAAGCGGTCTTCCTCCTCGATGGACTACCGAAATGATATTCGTTGCTTGAAACCGAGAAATTGTGCGTGAAATCGAGCTTTTATGTACATTATATTTAACTGAAGTATCTTTTTTAAGTATTCCATTGGAATAGTCGGCTGAAATTCGTTTTCGAAGCTCAATACCGAATTTATCACGAGCCATTTTGATATAAATTATTATTTGAGAAAACAAAACGCGATGCTGTTCCACGAAAGATTTGTTTCAGTTAATAAACTCTCTTCTAGCTGAATTTCATCACAATGCAGAAATATCCAGAAAAACAACGGCAAAAATACCGTTATTTTAAGATGTTAGTGATGTTGCATTTGTTTTGGCCAAGCAAATTTCAAGATTATCGAAACAAGTGTCGATTATAGCGAAAACAAAAAAAAATATATCGATTACCTTTATGTGATACCTTATTTCTAAAACCCACAGATGAGTAAAAATACATTTTTAATTTGTGGTTAATATAAGTAACCAAGCTGCAAAGATTGTTTAATTCGATTTGTTTCAGTTGCATATGTCTTGACCACCACTGTATGTGAGATTTGCTTTTTTAACTTTTTAATTTAACGACTAAGCATGCACCAACTTGAACTCGCCATGGTAAAGTATTCACCGCAACTGTGAAATGCTACAAAATAAATAAAAGAACTTGTTGTTTGGATATTATATTGTTGTTTTATTGACTTTCTATCAAACTCCTGTGCATTTTTGTCGATAATGAAGAGTTTTGATTGAAGAGTTTAACTAGTAAAGCAAGTGGTCCTCAAAGCAATGTTGACATTATTGCTTTAAGCTTAATATTTATTCTTTACTTTACTTTACCTCACCTATGGTTACTTAACCTAACCGAACCTTGCCTAACCTTACTTAACCTTATCTTACATTATCTTACCTTAGCTTACATTCCCTTCCCTTTTCTTCAGTTACCTTACCTTACCTTATCTTACATTCCCTTCCCTTACCTTACCACTCCTTACCTTCATTACCTTACTTTACCTTAACTTACTTTACCTTATCTTACCTTACCTTACCTTACCTTACCTTGCCTTACCTTACCTTACCTTTCCTTACCTTACCTTACCTTTACTTACATTTACTTACCTTGCCTTACCTTACCTTTCCTTGCCTTACCTTACCTTACTTTGCCTTGCCTTATCTTAGCTTGCCTTATACCTTATCTTACCTTATCTTACTTACCTTACCTTACCTTACCTTACCTTACCTTACCTTACCTTACCTTGCCTTACCTTACATTACCATACCTTACCTTACCTTACCTTGCCTAATCTTACCTTACCTTACCTTACCTTACCTTACCTTACCTTACCTTACCTTACCTTACCTTATCTTACCTTACCTTAACTTACCTTACCTTACCTTACCTTACCTTACCTTACCTTACCTTACCTTACCTTACCTTACCTTAGCTTACCTTACCTTACCTTACCTTACCTTACCTTACCTTACCATACCTTACCTTACCTTTTCTTTCCTTTTCTTTCCTTTTCTTTCCTTTCTTTTCTATTTTTTCCTTTTCTTTCCTTTTCTTACCTTTTCTTTCCTTCCTTTACTTTACCTTTATGCTATGTTTACACAGAGAGTTTAGTTTGAGTTTCCAGTACAAAGTTGAGTTTTACCATTGAACTCAAAATAAACTCTAGAGTTTCCTGTACAATTTTGGAGGATGAAACTAAACTAAACACTACTTTCTTTCTTTGTTTATCAAAACTCAATTTGAGAAATGCCTAAAAGTATGTTAATGTTCATATGAAACGGTACGTTCAGATGCAACTTTTCAGATAACAAGGAACTTTCAACAATTTTGTGATGAGAAATGTCAAAAACAGCTGCAACAATTAATTTGCAAAATGTTAACAAAAAAGCGAGTGTAATAACTTGGGCAAGTGTAGATGATGAGGTCTTCATATCAGTATGGGCCGATCAAAATTCCGATTTGAGCAGCGAAAGAAAAAACTCGCATGTGTACGAAGAGATGGAGGCAGCCTTTTCCGCAAGTGGAATTGGTATTGTGGTGGAGGTGCAAAAAATTTGAGAGCACAATAAAGAAATGTACCACTAAATTCAATTGTACTAACGCATTTTTGCGTGGATAACTTTGGTCGGACTCAAACTAAACTCAAACTAAACTCTCTGCGTGAACATAGCATTAGGATTGATTCAAATGTTTTCTTACTTAATTCAAAACCATATGCAAGTCTTTTGGGGTTAGCTCCACGCTTAAGGATCCAAAGAGTTTTCCCTTGATACAGTTTTATGTTTCTCATTTCAATCAATTCCCACTTTAAGTATATAACTAGTTCTTTGAAATAAATTCTGGAATAAAAACACATATTTTTGTTTAATTCTAACTGATTTTTAATTCTTACTGTACAGACAATGCAATCGATGCAACATTAACAACCAAAAACTCTGTCCCCAACACAAAGGGTTGTATAAAAAAAAAAAAAAGAGTTGGCTGTGTCGTGGACACACCCGTAGGTTTTGACGTGACGAAGTTTCTTGCTGTTGTTGTTAATGTTGATGTTGATGTTGATGTTAATGTTGATGTTGATGTTGATGTTGATGTGGATGTTGATGTTGATGTTGATGTTGATGTTGATGTTGATGATGTTGATGTTGATGTTGGTGTTGGTGTTGGTGTTGGTGTTGGTGTTGGTGTTGGTGTTGGTGTTGATGTTGGTGTTGGTGTTGGTGTTGGTGTTGGTGTTGGTGTTGGTGTTGGTGTTGGTGTTGGTGTTGGTGTTGGTGTTGGTGTTGGTGTTGGTGTTGGTGTTGGTGTTGGTGTTGGTGTTGGTGTTGGTGTTGGTGTTGGTGTTGGTGTTGGTGTTGGTGTTGGTGTTGGTGTTGGTGTTGGTGTTGGTGTTGGAGTTAGAGTTGTTGGATTTGGAGCTGGTGCTTTTCTTTTAGCTTTTTTTTGCTTCCTCATTGGTTGTGCTCTAATCTTATATATTAATACGCAAACATCGAATGTTGTCGTACACTTTTTCAATATTTATTTTAGAATAAGGACAATGAAACGTACATCATTCGAAAGGTATTGCACCATAGATGTGCCGAATGATGTTAGATTTTAAATTCATGACCTTTGACCCGAAATATTAACGATGAAAGTTTATATCAATTTTAGTTGGGGATCTCAAAACTGGGAAGAGGTAAAATGAAGAATGTGATATCAGATGAAAGGTCTGGCTGCACAGTATGATTGAATATAAGATTGGTGACCTTTGACCTCAGATATGAGCGGAAAAAGAGCATTTATTAAATAAAAGCTAAACTATAAGAGATGGAAAAACATGATATAAGAGAGAAATTTAGACATTCATAAGATGTGCAAAAAAAAATTTAATATTTTTCACCATCGCTTACGGTTACCCTACAATAAGCACTTTTTCATGTAACAAGTGTCAATATATATTGTGATGGTAGAATTGCTTACAAATAGTAAATTTTGAAAAATTTCCGTTATTTTGACATCAAAATTATTGTGATATCTCGAAAACTATAGATGTTTTCAGTACAACGTTTTTTGTATGGAAATTCGTAGATTGAGAAATAAAGAGTGATTTTTTAAGTGCCTGATAACTTTTTTTTTAAAAAAAACGCATAAAATTTGCAAAATCTCATCGGTTCTTTATTTGAAACGTTAGATTGGTCCATGACATTTACTTTTTGAAGATAATTTCATTTAAATGTTGACCGCGGTTGACCCTAGAAAAGTTGGCAGAAAATCCGCTTTTTTATCGACAAATTTTGTTCAGCGATGAGGCTCATTTCTGGTTGAATGGCTACGTAAATAAGCAAAATTGCCGCATTTGGAGTGAAGAGCAACCAGAAGCCGTTCAAGAACTGGCCATGCATCCCGAAAAATGCACTGTTTGGTGTGGTTTGTACGCTGGTGGAATCATTGGACCGTATTTTTTCAAAGATGCTGTTGGACGCAACGTTACGGTGAATGGTGATCGCTATCGTTCGATGCTAACAAACTTTTTGTTGCCAAAAATGGAAGAACTGAACTTGGTTGACATGTGGTTTCAACAAGATGGCGCTACATGCCACACATCTCGCGATTCTATGGCCATTTTGAGGGAAAACTTCGGAGAACAATTAATCTCAAGAAATGGACCGGTAAGTTGGCCACCAAGATCATGCGATTTGACGCCTTTAGACTATTTTTTGTGGGGCTACGTCAAGTCTAAAGTCTACAGAAATAAGCCAGCAACTATTCCAGCTTTGGAAGACAACATTTCCGAAGAAATTCGGGCTATTCCGGCCGAAATGCTCGAAAAAGTTGCCCAAAATTGGACTTTCCGAATGGACCACCTAAGACGCAGCCGCGGTCAACATTTAAATGAAATTATCTTCAAAAAGTAAATGTCATGGACCAATCTAACGTTTCAAATAAAGAACCGATGAGATTTTGCAAATTTTATGCGTTTTTTTTTAAAAAAAAGTTATCAGGCACTTAAAAAATCACTCTTTATAACGGTATGCGAAATTTTTTTTGCTAATATTTTCCACGAATAGTATGTTATTAAATTTCCCGTTATTATGACAACAAAAGTATTGCAATATTTCGAAATCTGTAGATTTTTTCCATGCAATGCATTTCTTAAAGCAATGTCATTGCCTCAGAATGAGAAAAAAAGAATTGATATTTCAAATTTTGATTTTGCATGCAAATATTTCAGCCATTTTTCAATCGATTTTCCCTAAATTTTCTTTGTCTGAAAGCTTAATTAAATTACTTTTGAGAAATAAGAAAAGATTTACCGTTATATCACTAATTCAATTTCTTATGCTGTTTTCAAAAACACTCTAAAATATTCAATTTTTGCTTAAAAATTAGACCAGACATTCTTTTTTTGTAATTTTTTTTTTGTTTTTCTATTTTCTTCTCTCACACTCTTTCATATACCATATCATTTATTTGCAACAATTGCTTCATTTTGACACATAATTTAATTAAGTGTTTCTATCATCGAAAATCGTGAGCGACCCCCTATGATTTTTTTGAAGAAAATTACATTTTTCAAAGTGTTGTTTTTGTATTTTTTATAAAGTTCTATAGCTAAAAAAATAATTTCTGTGAATAAATTTTTCAAATATTTCAAACCATTCCAAAGTTATATACACAAATATATGTTTTAAGCCATTTCCTCATCTAATTTATATATTATCTTATATATTAATACGCAAACATCAAATGTTGTCGTACACTTTTGCAATATTTATTTTAGAAAAAGGAGAATGAAACGTATATCATTCGAAAGGTACTGCACCATAGATGTGCCGAATTATATTAGATTTTAAATTGATGACCTTTGACCCAAAATATTAACGTTGAAAGTTTATATTAATTTTAGTTAGGGATCTCAGAACTGGGAAGAGGTAGAATGAAGAATGAGGTATCGGATGAAAGGTCTACCTACACAATATGATTGAATATTAGATTGCTGACCTTTGACCTCAAATATGAGCGGAAAAAGAGAATTTATTAAATAAAAGCTAAACTGTAAGAGATGGAAAAACATGATATAAGAGAGAAATTTAGACATTCATAAGATGTGCAAAATATACTTAGATATTTTTCACCATCGTTTACGGTTACCCTACAATAGGCACTTTTTCATGTAACAAGTGTCAATATATATTGCTTACACTAGATGGTAGAATTGCTTACAAATAGTAAATTTTGAAAAATTTCCGTTATTTTGACACCAAAATTATTGTGATATCTCGAAAACTATAATTGTTCTCAGTACAACGTTTTTTGTATGAAAATTCGTTGATTGAGAAAAATAACGGTATGCGAAAACTTTTTTGCTAATATTTTCCAAGAATAGTATGTTGTTAAATTTCCCGTTATTATGACAACAAAAGTATTGCAATATTTCGAAACCTGTAGTTTTTTTTCCATGCAATGCATTTCTTAAAGCAATGTCATTGCCTCAGAATGAGAAAAAATCAATTGATATTTCAAATTTTGATTTTGCAAGCAAATATCTCAGCCATTTTTCAATCGATTTTCATTAAAGTTTCTTTGTCTGAAAGTTTAATTAAATGACTTTGGAGAAAAAAGAAAAGATTTACCGTTATCTTACCAATTCAATGTCTTATGTTGTTTTCAAAAAAACTCTAAAATATTAAATTTTTGCTCAAAAATTAGACCAGACATTCTTTTTTTGTAATTTTATTTTTTGTTTTCTATTTTCTTCTCTCACACTCTTTCATATAACATATCATTTATTTGCAAAAATTGCTTCATTTTGATATATAATTTAATAAAGTGTTTCTATCATCGAAAATCATGAGCTACCCCCTATGATTTTTTTAATGAAAATTAAATTTTTCAAAATGTTGTTTTTGTATTTTTTACAAAGTTCTACAGCTTAAAAAATAATTTCTGTGAAAAATTTTTTTAAATATTTCAAACCACTCCAAAGATATATACAGAAATCTATGTTTTAAGCCATTCCCTTATCTACTTTATATATAATCTTTATATTAATACGCAAACATCGAATGTAGTGGTACACTTTTTTAAAATTTATAATAAAAAAAAAGGGAATGAAACTTTCATCATTCGAAAGGTACTGTGCCACAGATATGCCGAATAATAAAAATAACAAAAACAATTTAATATATTATGTGATTATTACATTTGTTTATTACATGGGTGTATTTTGAATCTCTCTGCCTTTCTTAAGCGAAAGAAATTCCAAAATATTCATACCGTTCCGATACTGTGGATAGAGCCGTTGCAAGAACCAAAATTCATCAATCATTCAACGGCGTTGCATAGAATTATTACTTAGAGTGTATATGAGGCACGACAAATATGATAAAACAAAAATTAAACTGTTAGGAAAAATTTAATTTTACAACAAAAAAAAATGAATTGAATCAGTGTCTTTCAGGAAACCCCTTGATTAAAGTAACCAGAATGCACTAAATGTAAAAGAAAAAAAAATTAAATTAAAATTAAAATAAGGACAAGTATTAGAACAAGGATTATAATAAGGATTAGAAAAAGGATAAGAACAAAGATGTGGACAAAGATTAGGACCAGAAATCAGATAAGGAGTAGGACGAAGATTAGAGTATAAATTGGACAAGTATTAGGCCAAGAGTTCTGCCAAGAATTGGGAAGATTGCTTTGACAAGGACAAGGAAGATTGAGACATACCCAAAACAATATTTGGGGCAAGATTTGGAAAAGTATAATGACAAGAAATAGAACAAAGATAAGTACAATTAGTATAAAGATTTAGAAAGGAAGTGGGGCAAAGATTAGGAAAGGATTTGAACAAGACTAAGGTCAGAGCTTTGGACATGGATTAAAACAAGAATTTGGACCTGAAGTAGGTCAATTATTAGAACACATATAAGAATAAGAATATTACCGAATAAAGGTAAGTTTTGGAACGAATTCAAGGATAATGACAAAAATAAAGATAGACTGTCACGTCAAAATTTACTGATGCGTCTACGGTAAAGCCATCTTCTTTTCAACTTTGCCAAGCTTTTTTTTAAAAAAAAACAAAAAAACAAAACAAGAGAAAAATCGATATTGGTTGGTCGAATTTCGACCACAGGCAATACTAGTTTCAATTAATCCAGCAAAAGTGATGCATTTGCGCCACATAAGGCGGTTCCCTGAGGGTTTTTGACACGCCGTCAAGTTTTTTTTTTATTTTTGTCATATGCCCAAAGACCTCACCTTTGTTTTCGTTCCTTAAAATTTACCGTTGCACCAGTAGTCACAGAGTTAAAAATCGATGCAACGTTTTTTCATGGCTGTAGCATTTTTACTGCATTATGTGATTGCATCCCTGAAATCATGACAACAAGAATATTTTTTGTAATTAAGTTGTGAAGCGTAATAACACATCCCTGCTGTCGTAAAACAAAATTTACTGTAGCGCTCCTCCTGAGTGAGTAATAATTCCATGCAACGATATTACATTTCTGTTACATAAGCTGCTATATTCACGACCTGACGACGCCGGAATTTTTTTTTTTATTTTTGTCGTAAAGCCATGTATAAAAACTTTATGTTCCTTTTTAAACTTTTATCGTAGGTTATATACTCATTGAGTAAAAATTCAATGCAACGCCGCTGCATGAATGTTGCGTTAGCGATCTTTGAGCGGCTCTCTCAGCGTCCCCATGATGTCAGAAATTTTTTGTCTAATTTTGTTGTGAGGGCTTTCAGTTGGCCTTTATTGGCGTATCGTATTTTTAATCCTAGCACTAATACTCAGCGAGTAATAATTCCATGTAACAAATTTTCAGTTGCGTTGCTTAGGCAGCTCCCACTACGTCCCTAAGCCGTATGAAATTTTTTTTTGTTTTTTTAATATAGTCAAAGAGTTAACCTTTATCATCATTTTATTTTTTTAATCATAGCTTTTATACCCAGCGAGTAACAATTCAATGAAACGCAGATGAATTTTTAAAAAATTAATTTTTCAACTTTTTTGGAAACTAGAGCAGTACAACGTAACTTCGTCACGTCAAAACTTTGCTCGAAGCACGAGACCTACCTTCGAGACCTATAGCATGATGCCCAGACAGTTACGCAGTCCATTTGCTTTTTTGGTCACCCACTTTTAGCCACATCCACTAATTTTATTTGCCAAAGCTTTGAAAAAGTATTTTTTTCGAAGCTCTTGAACGAAGGACTGAAACTGTTCTCACTTTTACGCATAGGGTGTCAATTGTTTTATTGTAGCCACGTTTCCACAAACAAAAATTGATTCAGCGTCAATGTTGTTTTTTTTTTTTTTTCTGTAGTGTTTTCTGTATTTTTCGCAAAGCATTTTGATCAAGCTTGCGATTTGACGTGGTGGATAATACAAAGTGTTAAAATTTTCTGATATGTAATATCTTACGGATCGGTTTTCAGCATGTGGGAGCTGTGTCGTAAAATGAGGCGAAAATCCGTAAGAGGAAGTCTGGGAAGCACGCGCCATTTAATTTATCACACAATTAATTGCAGAGTTTCCAACATTGTTCACACAGTGCCTTTTAGGCTCGAATAGCTGCTACTGAAACCACAAACATATGTTTTAAACACAAACCGTATTGATATCTGTTTTAAATCACAGTTAACTGAACGAAGCAACAATTTCCTTTCAATTTTATTTAACTACAGCGCATGCTACTATTTAGTTTAGACACAAACCTGTGTAGCCTTCATATAAAAGAAAAATAATAACCTTATTTTTTCCAACATCCAAAGTAAAAGATAACAAGACCAAACAGCTGTTTTTGGCATACTCGGTTAATATTTTAAATATATATAAATATAATTTGATTATAATAATTTTGTGATTTGCAGAGATGGATAAATCCAGAGATTATATGCGAAATTACCAACAGAAAAAAAGTGAGAAAAAATGTAAAATTGGAAAGGTTAAGCAAAAAAAAAATTGAAAATAATTGAACTCAGCCTAACAGGGGCTTGCGGAATGTTTTTAAAATTTTTCACATGATTTTAATCACTATAAATGTTTTTTTAACCAGGGTTATTACCAAGCCAGACAATGGCAAACCTCAGAGAGTAAAAACTGCCATGAAAAGCTTCTTGAGAACATAAGCCGATCGAAATCGGCATAAAGCTTGAAGGTCTAGATATCGATAATTTGTGTTCAAACATTTCGCAAAAAGCACAACACAATTGATCATAAGAAGCTCGGTCAAAGTCCTTTCAAGGGCTGGTCGGCCATTCCGTTTTTTGTTTTTTATTACCAAGGTGAGGTGTCAGATGTTACATATCATATGCGACTACTGTAAGGCTCGCTCGTTTTTTTCTTTACTCTCGCTTATGGAAGTTTTCTTAAAGCTTCTACTAAAAGTTTTGAAACAGCGATACAAAAGTTCTTTTCCAAAGCTAAGCAGAAGTTTATATAACTTCTATAAAACAATACACAGTGCACATCTTGGGTCTTATAAAAGTCAAATAAAGTGCTTATAGAGGTAACTTAATACCTTTAATTAGCATATTTAATACTTGCCGCAAGATTAATAGAAACTTGTTGTATACCTATTTTGAGCTTTTTGAATAGATCACAAAAGTTATCAAGAACAACTTTTAATAAAAAGAATAATTACACTGTACAATAAAATTGAAGTTTTTGAAAATCCCAAGGGGTTTCTCAACGGTTTCTAAAGGTTATGGGTTCGCTGAATCCGAATCTTAAGTCAGAGTTTTCGGGTCACTCTAGGTTTTCGAGCTACAATGAAATCAATATTTCCTATTTAAGAAATAGACCGAGGGCATGCGCCCAACGTTTTTATGAGAACTAAAAGCCCCACTCTAGCAGAAATTATTTTATACATTTTAGTTCGATTTAAAAACGTGGCATATTAAAATTTTTTTTTTAATTAAATTATTATTAATTTATAATAAATTATTAATATTATTATTTTTTTTATTTATTTATAAATTATTATTTTTTATATGAAATTTTGCATTTTTTTTTTTTTTAAAAAAACTCATTTTATTCATGAGTATTTATTGGAATTCCAATACAAATTTACTGGAATATAAAAAATCTGCTTGAAATAATTTTTTTTTTATTTATTTTATTATTACACAGTGCGACACGAAAAAATAACTTCAAATATTTCAATGGCTTATAATAGTGGATGGTCTATATATTATGCCCTCATACTCAGTTTTATCGGATTAGGTCAAATAAGAGAGAAATTCAAGGTCAAACTTCACCTTTAAGTCACAAATTTATTCTTATAACTCTTGAACTAAATTCAAATTCTATGTAGTAACTGCATCTAAATATTTGCAATGGATGATTCTTTTCATTTTGAGACTATTTTTTGGTCAAAAAGTTACGTAAGGGGTTTAATATTTTCTTCGAAAACAGGGCTTTTTACAAAAAAAATAAAATTTTCAATAGTTCAGTCACAATGTATTTGTCTTCAAAAACAATCAGATTTTGCTGAATTTTTGCATACACCTTAAGTGAAATAAAATAACCCACCTGTGAAAAGATCACAACAATTACATGTGTGCATCCAAAGATATTCGGATTCAAAGATTACCAACGGTGGTAACTTCGTTAATGTAAGCCCTAGCGTAAAATCATTCAAATGAAACTTATAGACCCAACAATTTTCTTCAAAACTGTCCTTAACATTTTAACCGAATGAGTTACCGTTTTAAAGATATGCGCGTAAATGTGTAATTACAACATATATGAAAAATTAAAACGGTTAAAATAAAAATTTTTTTTTATTTCTATTTCTTCTCAAGTTCATATATTTTTCATATATGTTGTAATTACACATTTACGCGCATATCTTTGAAACGGTAACTCTTTCGGTTAAAATGTTAAGGACAGTTTTGAAGAAAATTGTTGGGTCTATAAGTTTCATTTGAATGATTTTACGCTAGGGCTTACATTAACGAAGTTACCACCGTTGGTAATCTTTGAATCCGAATATCTTTGGATGCACACATGTAATTGTTGTGATCTTTTCACAGGTGGGTTATTTTATTTCACTTAAGGTGTATGCAAAAATTCAGCAAAATCTGATTGTTTTTGAAGACAAATACATAGTGACTGAACTATTGAAAATTTTATTTTTTTTGTAAAAAGCCCTGTTTTCGAAGAAAATATTAAACCCCTCACGTAACTTTTTGACCAAAAAATAGTCTCAAAATGAAAAGAATCATCCATTGCAAATATTTAGATGCAGTTACTACATAGAATTTGAATTTAGTTCAAGAGTTATAAGAATAAATTTGTGACTTAAAGGTGAAGTTTGACCTTGAATTTCTCTCTTATTTGACCTAATCCGATAAAACTGAGTATGAGGGCATAATATATAGACCATCCACTATTATAAGCCATTTAGATATTTGAGGTTATTCCAATTGACCCTTAAATTGTCGCACAGTGTTATTTATGTTTTTATATCTTTAATTTAATGTTTAGAATTATATATTATGTGAAAATGTTTCTCTTGAAAAAGTAATGGGGGTCGCTCATACACATTAACCTTCTCCGGTCCCCCCTTAAATAGGAAATATTGATTTCATGACAGCACGAAAACCTAGGGTGATCCGAAAATTCTGACTGCAGATTCGGATTCAGCGTATCCAAAACCTTTAGAGACCATCGAGAAACCCTTCAGGATTTTTTGAGTGTTGTACCGTGTTATTGAAGTTAGAAGTTAGATATATGGGCATTAAGAATCAGAGTTGAATGGTATGTTGCATTTTCTTATAAATAAAAAAGCGTATTTCTTATAATTGCCTCAGCTTTCAAACCCGATTTCTTAAAGTTAATAAAAAAAGCCATTCACCATTATATAATCAAGGCCTTTAATCCGTGAATACTTTCATAGGTATGCTAGATACAAATCTAACGTTATGTGAAAAGTTTCCCACCCACTTCAATATTTAAAATTTTTTATCGATATAGACTTTCTCCAAAACCTCGTAAACGAATAAAAGAAGGTGAATTTATTAAAATATACATAAATGTCAAACTAAAATTCGTTACTTTCATGAACCAAGAATAACACGAAAAATGTTTTAAAAAGCTTGACGAGAAATTGAACGTGCATTACAAAATAAATTATCACCTCTATAAAATTTACAGCTCAAAACTAGTCCTGTCTGGGTATTGAGATGCCTTGCAGTCATTGAACGAAGGACACAGTGGAAGACATTAACATATAGCCTAGGAGAAGAGAGCGAATAAAAATCAACGAGTCCTTAAAGAACCAAAAGCGACGTCATCATCATAACAACAACAACAACAACAACAACAAACACAACAACAACAACACCAGCAACAATAACAACATAAACAAAATACAAAATTTTCCACTAGCATCAAAGGTTATCAGGAAAGAAGCGAAGCGGACGGGTCCCGGGATTTTATGACGGCAACATGCGAGATAAGGATAAAAATGTGTTTATGGACTCGCAGAGAAGGTCTAGCATGTCGTGAGTTGCGAGTGGTGCGAGTTTGTTTTGATTTTGCAAAGTAATGCAAGCAATCAGCTGTTAAGCTCGAAGGATGGTATGGGCAATAAAATTCAAAACAGAGCGCTTAAAACTAGCACAGCGACTGCGCGTCTTCGTTGTGCTGAATAAAGAGAAAGCTCAACACAAAATAATAGCATAATTTTAGGCCAAATACAAGTGAAAGACTGAAGCACCATGAATGAAATGTTAGCAAAAAAAAAAAAACAAAACCAAGCGAGCAACACTTGATAACAACATTTGGCGAGCAATTTTTAATCAGTTGCCAATGTAAGCTCGAAGTAAACGGTAGTGAAAGCTCCAGAATAAAGCTCAAAAATTAAAACAAAAATTATAGTTTTCAAACACCACTTTTGTAAAAAATGAAGAGAAAAAAAAAATTCATTTGGTAGTAATATAAAGAAAGTGAAGAAAACTGAGGTCTAATGTAATCTCAAAATTTATAAAAAATTAAAAAAAAATTTTAAATTAACAAAGTTTTCTTAAAATAAAAAAGTTCAATAAGTTGAGCTTAAATGTATTAGATAATAATTTTTTTTTTTTAATTTAATTCTTCAAATGTGTTCTATAAAAGAAAAACCAGTCGCGTGCGTAAGTTAAAAAAATATGAAATGCCTAAAAGTATGCAAATTATTTTATGGCGAACAAGCCAAGAAGGCTACAAAATGTTTATTAAAACAAGAAAAAGAAATTTAAATCCAGCCATTGTTAGCTTAAAAATTATGTGTTAAATTTGAAGGCGTGCATAATTGAGAATATTTATCCCCAGACGATATATGTGCAGCACGTATAACGGATTAATTCGCAGACTAAGGCGTTTCTCACAAACACGCTTCAAGAACAACTTCAACTTTCTCCAGCTTGATGTTTGGTAGGTCGACACTTGTGTCGTGTTATAAAAAAAAAAGGAAAATTTGAAATTTATGTAAATATAGAGCAATAATTAATGTCAAGTAAGATTATTTCTTTTTAATAGGAAATTTTAATAACATAGAAGCACTTGTGTGAAAAATTTTAAACATTAACTGGAAAAATTAATCAGAGGAAATAAGCAAATAAGCACGATTTTTGATTAAATTTATTTGAAGACTACAATACTTCAAAAATAGGCCATTTTTGCGCGCTGCCTCTTATTATATGCTTATCTTTCATAAATTATATTCCGACTGTTGTGGCTGCTTTCTTTGAATAGCTTGCTTGTAATTTTGATTTACCGTTAACTACACAGACGTCTCCTCTCGCCTAGCATGACTTCCTTGTTTACATTTGCACTTTCCCGCCGCATAGATACGTGATGGTAATAATTTTCACATTTCTTAAGGGCACCCCCGCTTAATGGTATGTGTAGCTGTAGCTTTTTCAAGATAAAATTTATTGTCTACCTTTTTTCGGCTATGGTCGGTAATTTTATTTGCTTTGATTTGGAACACTTCTAAAAGAATTACTTTTCTGGTAGTAGAACAAGTTTAGTACCTTAACTGGTTTAGACATATTTTGCTGTTGTTGTAGCATGAGATGGTGTTTTTGTTTTTTCTCTTCGTGTTAATGCCTTTCTTATGCAAGAAAAAGGATGCTCTTTCCTTGTCCATATTAATAAATCATTTCATTGAAATTGATTTTCCATGTAATGAAACTTAAAACTGATGGTCAAACACATTAGAAAAAGGGAAGGAAACAAATTATGCAAATAAACATTTTCAATATAAGGATGATGATATGTTATGAGAGGGATATCAGCGGAGTATTGTAAGCCTTACCATTGCCTTGCCATATTGAAAGTTAAGAAAATAACGTAAAGTAATACAGCTTCAGGGATGTTGAGTACAATAAGAACCAGATGGAATTATAAGCAGAAAGTATACAAAAAACATCAAAGAGGTTGTTAGAAACATATGTATATGAAATAAATCAAACAAAATAACATTAATAGGAGTCGGCATTACATGCAATATTTAATATACATATTTACATTGTGCAAAATTAAAAATAGCAAACATACCATTTCTTATAAAAATTATTTGTTTCATCATTTGAATTAAAAATTTATATAAAAACTGCTTCAAGAAATCGTAGCAATGGTCCAAACGAACATAATATCAGAAATAAAAAGAAACTTCAACTTGACCTGTTAAATTCTAAAAATATTTGATTTATTTTTCTTTTGAAGAAATCCATTAATTTTAAAGCAGTAAAATTTTATTTTGTGAGGTTTTAGGTCAAAGCGGGAATATTTTAGAAGATGTTATATCTATATATATAAAAAAGGAGTTTTTGTGTGTAACTATGCAATAGACTCCTAAACTACTCATTCGATTATCATGAAAATTTGTGTATAAAAGTTTTTTGGTACGGTGCGTGTTTGTGGGCTATAAATTTTTATCCACCATGAACACCAGAGGGCGCTGTAGCACAAATTTTTTACAAAACTGCCTACAACTCACAAACCGCTCATATGATTGGGATTAAAATTGTTGTATAGTAGTTTTCATGTAAGTTGAGTATTTTCTGCTATCTTTTTTGACCCAACTTGAACAACAGAGGGCGCTCTACCACAAATTTTTTACAAAACTGCCTACAACTCACAAACCGCTCATATGATTGGGATTAAAATTGTTGTATAGTAGTTTTCATGTAAGTTGAGTATTTTCTGCTATCTTTTTTGACCCAACTTGAACAACAGAGGGCGCTGTAGCACAAATTTTTTACAAAACTGCCTAAACTCACAAACCGCTCATGTGATTAGCATGAAAATTGGTATATACTGGTTTTCAGATACGATGAGTTTTTCAGTACTATCTTCTTTGATCCACCTTGGATACCAGATGGTGCTGTAGTACAAAATCGCATATTTTTAGTGGTTTTCTTGGGTAACATATGCAAATATATCCAAAATATAAAATATTTCTTAAATTTTGTAAAATTAAAAAATTTCCATTATTTTGCCATCAAAAACTAGAACATATCTTGAAAACTATGAAAAATTTAACTACAAAAATATATTTAATGCAATGTCGTTGCTCAAAAATGAGAAAAACACAATCAAAAAATTTAATTTTGTGACTTTCGAAGCAAATATCTCCTCTGCTTTTTAATACATTTTGTTAAATTTTTTTTTTGTCTTAAAGCTTCATCAAAGTACTATGTAAACCTTATTGCAAAAATACCGTTAGATGAGTAAATATATTTTAAATATTTTTTTCAAAAAAGGTCTGAAATTTTGGAGTTTTCCTCAAAAATGGCTCAAAATTTGTTTTTGTCGTAAAAATAATTTAAATTCAAATTCGCAAATTTTCAACACTATTTAAAAATTATAACATTTATTGGCAAAAATTGTTTCAATTTTACGCAAAAATTAAAAACCATTTTTGTGATTAAAAAACAAGAATTTATTTTGACAGAAGAACGCCTGAGTTCTTATCTACTTCGATGCAACCCTGTATCAAGGTTAACCTAGATCGTATCATAGTTTTAGGCATAGCCTTAATTCATGTGCATCTTGGAAAGGCTTTGCCTAAAAGTATGGATACGATCTAGGTTAACCTTGATCCATGGTGCATTGAAGTAGATAAGAACTCAGTCAGTATTAACCCTGCAGTAGTCGCGCGGATTACATATGTAATCCAGTCATGCAAAATTATGAATTTCACAATTGTCTGCAATCGATATTCATTGATTTTACGTATTATAAGAATTATGTTTATGTTGTTTTTTTAAATAAATATAATATAAAATAAAGAAATAATAAAAATTAAAACAAATAAATAAGCATTTTCAAATTGCCATCTCTTATTTTAAACTTTAAAAAACGGATTACATATGTAATCCGCGCGACTACTCTCGTCACATTTAGGTACGCGACTACGCAGGGTTAAGCGTTCTTTCTGTCTAATAAATTCCGGGTAATTTTCTCGGCATATTGGCAGTATAAGTAGAACATTAGTAGTTTGAATGGATCACAGTGAAAAGTCATACAAGACTACTGATGAGTTGGTGTAGCGGCCAACGAAACAGTCTGTATAGTCAAGCTGTATGATTTGCTCTATACAGAGCAGTTTTTGTTGTTGTTGGTTGTTGCCTTCTTTGTTCTTCATGTTGTCTTGGTGTCAATATGCTTGGCCTAAGGCTTAAAATTTGTTTTCAATATAAATAATGAAAGGCCATATTCAAATACTAAGATTAAAAATTTTCAAGTTTTCTTAAATTCTTAAAGTTAACGGTGTACATGAATTGTTGCTAAAAATCAAATAACTTTTCATTGTGTGTAAGTAAAAAATTCTTTGATTTCTATGAACATTTTCTTACACCCAAAGAAATTTTTCTTTAAATAAAAGAAAAAAGTTATCACAGATAAAGAACAGTTTGCTTGATTTAAAGTAAGCGGTCCTTTGCTACAAGGAATTAATACATTGAATTAAGGAAACAAGTTCTTAGGAACAATTTATATTGACTCAAGGTATAAATTTTCGACACAAACATTTGAATACATTGAATTGAGGTTAAAAGTTCTTATAGCTATAGAATAATGTACATTGAATTGAAGTATGCAGTTCATGACCTCAATAAATGGATACATTGATTGAATTTGGTAAAAATACCAACCATTAAACCTTTCCTTAGCCTTGTCCTTTATAACGAATCCAAGTTTCATAACAGCTATTTATAGGAATTTTTAGCGAATACAATATTTAATATGGTTCTTTATAAAACAATCTTCAGGCCCTATTCCACTGAGCCAAACGTCATGAATTTTTGAGAATATTATATTTAGGCCCCATTTATGTAATTAAGAAAAAAAAAGATGCAATTTTATTAAAAAAACTCGTTAAGAAAAGAGTTTTCACTGGTTCACCTTTTATGATTTTACTTACATACCTTTAAACAAAAAAATCATTTTACATATTGCTCTGATGGAAGCTAGATTCAGGCATGAACCTGAGTGTAATATTTAAAAACATATAGCTACCCTGAGTATAGCCCTGTACCCAGTTTTTGCCATTGCTTGGCTTAGAACCTGCAGCAATAAAGTATATCAGGGTACCGAATTAAAAGAAAACAAAAATACCTAGTATTTCAAAAGTGATGGGTGATAACAAAAACTTAATACAAGATTAGACTCAGCGTACAAATTGCATTAAAAAATAGTTCTAACTTATTCTGTGGCAGTTATAAGTATAGAGATTATAGACCACTATAAATAAACGAGAAATATGATATTAACAATTTTAAATTTCCTCGAATTTACTAATTCCATCTAGACTAACATAAAAATTTTGAAACGACCTTAACTCTTTACCGCCCGCAGCAGTTATAAACGGTTGAATATTTTCAGACTTATTCTTAAATGATCCTTTTTATAGTAACTTAAACGATTTGTTTTGTCCACTATTATCCTTCCTGATTAGTTTTTGTATGGGTACCAGGTATGCATGAATAGACCATAAAAGCTTAATAGCGACGTGTATGTACATAAAAAATAGGAAAATTTTTATAATAAACAAATATTTAAAATGACAATAATTATATAAATCCACTTTTAAACCACTGTGCGGCGGTTTCAAACATGCCTTCGATGCAATGTGACTCAAGAAAGTCAAACGTATTCGACACTTCTTCACATTCATAATAAACTTCAACTTTATAGTGAAGAGTTTTTAAGTGGGTTTCATATAACTCTTTCAAATTAATGTTATAGTAAAAAGGAGTACTTTAAAAAAAAAAACTATTTAGCTGCTAAAAGTTGACATATATTTAATTACACCACCCAGCAACACTGTTTGCACGTTGCTCGCTGCCAAAAATTAACATATTTTCCTCGGTCTACAAAGTGTTCATCCTCTCACAGTCTCACTGATTTTTGACAGTTCCGCATTGGAAGCAACAACAAAATCATTTGCAAGCCGTGCAAACGAGCTCCGTGTGACCTCAGCCTAAGAGATATTCTATTGAATTTTGTCCTACGAATTTGTCATCATTCTCCTGTCTAACCGAAATACTTAAAAAATATAGTGAATTTATATTTCGATCAAATCATCGTTTGTCATGGTAATGAATTAAAATATAATAAATAAAATAACGTACATGTTTTGCTTAATTTGAGGTTTTATCAATTTATTCAGTTAACGTTGCAAGCGAGATTATACTTTGCCCAGTCAATTTCTCAGTATTCTGGCAAGCATTTTCATGAAAAATACTGTGGATGCAAGTAATTTTTTTAAAAAACTTTATTTATGTCGATTTTTATGGAACATTTAAAGAACTCTTAGTCTCGTGGTCTCAGTCCCCTGGCCAATTTTACAATTTAAATTTTCAATTTTTTAATTTGGCCAATTTCAGATAGTGTAAAAAATGTCATCAACTTGAAATAAAACTACTTTCCAAAGATTTATATATAAAAAAATTTAGTGCCGGAATAAACTCTATTTTCTTCCTTCGTGGTCAGAACTAACCACAAAACAAAAATACTCTAAAATAATCTTTTTCTTTTTCAAAAAATTAAAAAAGATACAGTAGTTTCGACTATGTCGTAACACAAGACGTAGAATTAGTCAATTCGCTTTTGATGACATCTTTTTTAAAAACTATTTAGCAAAATATTTATTCCATACACCTGAGCATATGACCTTTACAAGAGTGCCGGAGAGGGTTAATTTGTATGACCGACCCCCATTACTTTTGCAAAAGAAACATTTTTGCATGTAGCACCTATTCCCTCCGACCACTATTTAGGGGGGCTCCTATACAACTTTTATGGTTTTTGTATATTTATGCCATACACCTGAGCATATGACCTTTAAGAAAGTGCCGGAGAGGGTTAATATGTATGACCGATCCCCATTACTTTTGCAGAGGAACATTTTTGTCTTTGTCACCTATTCTCTCCGACCACTCCTTAGGGGGGCTCCGATACAAATTTTATGGTTTTTGTATATTTATTCCATACACCTGAGTATATGACCTTTAAAAGAGTGCCGGAGAGGGTTAATATGTATGACCGACCCCCATTACTTTTGCAAAAGGAACATTTTTGTCTTTGTCACCTATTCCCTCTGACCACTACTTAGGGGGGCTCCCATACAAATTTTATTGTGTTTGTGCCGGAAAGGGATAATATGTATCACCGCCCCCATTACTTTTGCAAAAGGAACATTTTTGCTCTTAACACCTATTCTCCGACCACTCCTTAGGGGGGCTCCAATACAAATTTTATAGTTTTTGTTTATTTATTCCATACACCTGAGCATATGACCTTTAAGATAGTGCCAGAGAGGGTTAATATGTATGACCGACCGCCATTACTTTTGCAAAAGGAACATTTTTGTCTCTGACACCTATTCCCTCCGACCACTACTTAGGGGGGCTCCCATACAAATTTTATTGAGTTTGTGCCGGAAAGGGTTAATATGTATGACCGACCCCCATTACTTTTGCAAAAGGAACATTTTTGCCTTTAACACCTATTCCCTCCGACCACTCCTTAGGGGGGCTCCCATACAAATTTTATGGTTTTGTCGATTAAATCCGAAACTGTCGATAAATAGGTAGCAAGTTTAAGCAAACAAAAACATCAAATGTTGGCTTTATATTTCATGTCATTGTGAAAAATTTATATAAGTTAGAGAGTTCTAACATGAATTTTTGTCGCATTGAGGATCAAGCAGACCAACAAGTGCTAACATCAACATTGTACGATCAGTACTTTAGGCCCACCAAAGGCTCAAAAAGTTATATAAATACCGACACCTGATCACTATCAACCACCCTACTTACCTCCGAGAATGACGTATTCTACGTCAAAAAACAATTAATACAAAAGTTTGTCCTATTATTTATTGAAACAACTGTATTATTAACCACCTTTAGCAATTTTAATGAATTTATAAAAATATAATCAAAAGACGTCTTGATTATAACCAATGATTAATATATCAATCTTTTTTTTTCTCTACTATAACTAAGCCGTCTATTAAATCATAATTAATTGTGAAATTTAACAAAGCTACTTTAATTTTATAACGCGTAATATATCGACACCTTTTTTTGTGTGCATATTTTTTTGTTCTATTTTTGTGAATAAAAACTTTCCTGCTAGTATTCGTTTAATTAGATATTAATTATTTTAATTATCCACTCATTAATTCATTACTGTTTTTCCATTAGCTTGTTAGAATGCTTATTTGCTACAAAAACATTCAGTAGCAACAACAACAAAACTGAAAAATAAATTAACAGTTGTTCTGATTGTGGTGTCAATTTAATGACAAATGCAACCTAGACCATCGAGTTGTGGTGAACAACAACAAAAAAGGTGTAAAAGTTTTTCGAATAGCATCAATAGCTGCAGGTTTAACCATGGAATAGACAACATTGACAAATTCCAGAATGGTTAAAACATGCTGGTAGTCTTTAATTTCCCGGAAAATAAGCACAGATACCAGATCAGTTAAATGTTCATTGATATTTTGTGTATTTAAATTCAACTCCAATTCTACTGAATAATTTTTTATAATAAATTTCGAGATATATTCACTACAAAAAAAAAAAAAAAGAAACCCCAAGCCACAAAAAATAGAACCCACACCACATAGTAAAATATTTCATCAATTACTCACGTGTCTAGCGCACTGTCATGTGACGTGAATAACAATGTCAAACCCACCACCATAACCAACACCACAATTCTGCAAAATAAAAAGAAAACCCCGATAAACTCCACAAAAGTACAAGAAGCACTAAAGTATGAATCCCTACGATGTCAGGCAGCCAGTCATCCAGTCAGCATTGTTTTCCCCTAATTTGCAGGGTTTGCTCTGGCACACATCCGCATGATGTAGACTGGAATCCTTAATGGTTAATCGCTGCACAGGAAGCAGTCAGTGAAGACAAATGAATGTTTATCTGTCTAGACACCAGAAACGCACGATTCCGCATATGAAACATATACAAGAAATATATGTTCAAGGAGCACTACTACTAATGGCTCCCTTGCGGTTGTATGGGGGTGGTACATGAGCGTATTTTGTGGGATATACCTTATTTCCTGGAGCGCTGCAGGCGAAACGTCAACAACAACATTAATCAACGCTGAGAAAAAACAGTTATGAAGTTGATATTTGTTGTTGTTCTCAGTACGAAAACTGTTATGCTTGAGTAGGCAATTCGACGAAGAAGAAGAGAAAGCAGAAGAAAAAGAAGAAGAAGAAGATTTCATACAAGGTGACAAACTGAGGCTGCCATGCAAATGAGTGAAATATTAAGGGTACCTTGAATAAATCAAACAACAATAACCACAGAATCAACTTAGAGAATTGAATATATGAAGAAAGACAGAGAGAGAGAGAGAGAGAGAGAGACAGAGAGTGAGAGAGCGAAAATTGAATAATAGGGACAAAATTGAATGAAAAGTGGGGGAGATACCTGTCAAAGAAAGAAACCAGCATTCGACAAAATAAACATGTGCAAAATGGCAAAAACCAACTTCTACAAGAAATTCAAAAGTTACGACAGCCGAAAACGTTTTATTAAAAGAAGTGTCAGAGGAAAATGAAATAATGTTAGAAAAATAGTCTTAAGAAGGATTCAAGCGTGTCTAAAAAAGTTTAAGCAACGAAAATTGCGAAAAACTTTTAAAGCGCTGAGATCAAAAATGAATCAGCGTAACAAAATCTCAAACGAACAACTATTCAAGCCATTATTTATGATTAACTTATGAAAAGGTTTAAGGGATCATATGCTACTTTTCTTGAAATTTAATTTTCATATGGAATTTTCCAATTTATCTGGTCAAATATGGATCAGAAGTGCCAGTTTTAACATTAATTCCAGAATATACTTAAACAAGAACAAACAAAATGTCAGTGTATTTGGATGAACTTATAAAAATTTTTAGAAAAAATACAAGTGTAGCAGACAGATGATCACTTTGGGAATCAACAAATACTATATCCAAGGAAATTTGTTAGAAACTTTTAAGGTGTTTATAGGGTTAAAGGTTGAAAATAAATATCTTACCATTTTCGAAATGATAAATTTATAAACTTTCATATTCTTTTTTTACAATATTTTATTTTTTCAAAATACAACATTTCTTTTCGACAAATTTTCAAAAGAACATTTATTTTATACATTTTTGTTCATATCAATAAAGTATTTTGAAAAGTAGTAAGTAATTTCCCTATGTTAGTCAGAGTTAGTATTGACGTCCATTCCTTGTCTTCTATCCATGACCGTCTGACTCCCTTAATAGAGATACAACAAACCCAAAAAACAAAAAAAAAAAAGAGTTGGTTGGGTCGTGGACACATCTGTAAGTTTTCTCGTGACGATGTTTCTTTATACTCCTATTTCATGTTCAAACTCTAGTTTTAATCCATGACCAAATTCTTGAATATACCGAATCCCTCTCCTAGTTTGGAAAGCTGTGTTATGGGGTTTATCTTCATTTTTGTCCTAGTTCATCTCATAGTCCTTTTCCGGTTTCACAGTCCAGTTTCAATGTTATTTTGTTGTTTGTGTGACACGGTTGTGAGACACAAATACTGTTGAAACCACAACTAACTGTTTTTGTTGTTGTTGTTGATGTTGATGTTGATGTTGATGTTGATGCTGATGTTGATGTTGATGTTGGTGTTGATGTTGATGTTAATATTGATGTTGATGTTGATGTTGATGTTGATGTTGATGTTGATGTTGATGTTGATGTTGATGTTGATGTTGATGTTGATGTTGATGTTGATGTTGATGTTGATGTTGATGCTGATGTTGATGTTGATGTTGATGTTGATGTTGATGTTGATGTTGATGTTGATGTTGGTGTTGATGTTGATGTTGATGTTGATGTTGATGTTGATGTTGATGTTGGTGTTGGTGTTGATGTTGATGTTAATGTTGATGTTGATGTAAATGTTTATGTTGATGTTGATGTTGATGTTGATGTTGATGTTGATGTTGATGTTGATGTTGATGTTGATGTTGATGTTGATGTTGATGTTGATGTTGATGTTGATGTTGATGTTGATGTTGATGTTGATGTTGATGTTGATGTTGATGTTGATGTTGATGTTGATGTTGATGTTGATGTTGATGTTGATGTTGATGTTGATGTTGATGTTGATGTTGATGTTGATGTTGATGTTGATGTTGATGTTGATGTTGATGTTGATGTTGATGTTGATGTTGATGTTGATGTTGATGTTGATGTTGATGTTGATGTTGATGTTGATGTTGATGTTGATGTTGATGTTGATGTTGATGTTGATGTTGATGTTGATGTTGATGTTGATGTTGATGTTGATGTTGATGTTGATGTTGATGTTGATGTTGATGTTGATGTTGATGTTGATGTTGATGTTGATGTTGATGTTGATGTTGATGTTGATGTTGATGCTGATGTTGATGTTGATGTTGATGTTGATGTTGGTGTTGATGTTGATGTTAATGTTGATGTTGATGTTGATGTTGATGTTGATGTTGATGTTGATGTTGATGTTGATGTTGATGTTGATGTTGATGTTGATGTTGATGTTGATGTTGATGTTGATGTTGATGTTGATGTTGATGTTAATATTGATGTTGATGTTGATGTTGATGTTGATGTTGATGTTGATGTTGATGTTGATGTTGATGTTGATGTTGATGTTGATGTTGATGTTGATGTTGATGTTGATGTTGATGTTGATGTTGATGTTGATGTTGATGTTGATGTTGATGTTGATGTTGATGTTGATGTTGATGTTGATGTTGATGTTGATGTTGATGTTGATGTTGATGTTGATGTTGATGTTGATGTTGATGTTGATGTTGATGTTGATGTTGATGTTGATGTTGATGTTGATGTTGATGTTGATGTTGATGTTGATGTTGATGTTGATGTTGATGTTGATGTTGATGTTGATGTTGATGTTGATGTTGATGTTGATGTTGATGTTGATGTTGATGTTGATGTTGATGTTGATGTTGATGTTGATGTTGATGTTGATGTTGATGTTGATGTTGATGTTGATGTTGATGTTGATGTTGATGTTGATGTTGATGTTGATGTTGATGTTGATGTTGATGTTGATGTTGATGTTGATGTTGATGTTGATGTTGATGTTGATGTTGATGTTGATGTTGATGTTGATGTTGATGTTGATGTTGATGTTGATGTTGATGTTGATGTTGATGTTGATGTTGATGTTGATGTTGATGTTGATGTTGATGTTGATGTTGATGTTGATGTTGATGTGATGTCTTGACACCGTTAAGTTTTTTTTTATTTTTAACTCGCATTTTTACTGCATTATGTGGTTGTCACCCAGAAATCATGACGATAAGAATTTTTTTTATTTTAGTTTTAAGGTATAATAACACATCTATGCTGTCGTAAAACAAAATTAACCGTAGCATGTCTCCTGAATGAGTAAGTAATAATTCCATGCAACGATATTACATTTCTGTTACATAAGGTGCTATATTTACGACCTGGTGACGTCAAAATTTATTTGTTATTTTTGTCGTAAGGCCAAGTATAAATCCTTAATTTTTCTTTTTAAACATTTATCGTAGTTTATATATTCACCGAGTAAAAATTCAATGCAACGCCGCTGCATGAATGTTGCATTGTCAATCTTTGAGCGGCCCTCTCTGTGTTCTCCTGACGTCAGAAACTTTTTTGTCTAATTTTGTTGTGAGGGCTTAGAACAGGCCTTTATTGATGTATCATATTTTTAATCCTAGGACTAATACTTAGCGAGTAATAATTCCATGTAACAAATTTTCAGTTGTGTTGCTTAAGCAGCTCCCACCGCGTCCGGATGACGTTTTGAATTGTTTTCTGATTTTTTTATAAATAAGTCAAAGAATTAACCTTTACGATCGTACCATTTTTTTAATCAAAGGTCTTATACCCAGCCAGTAAAAATTCAATGCAACGCCGATGAATTTTAAAAAAATGCATTTTTCAACTTTTTTGGAAACATGCGCGGTAAAACGTAACTTCGTCACATCAAAAATTAAGTTCTTGGATCACCCTGACAATCCTATCCTCAACTTATAGATTTGTCTTTTTTTGGTTAAATTTGTCAACCCGAATGTCCTAACTGAAGATCGGATAACCAATCCTAGTGGGAGATCAGACAATAGACAAAACAGGAATATTAGGAGAATAAATGCTTTTGGAAATATAGTTTAAACGATATCAAATCGACATCTTGTGACTAAGCTTCACGAGGTGCAACAGGTTATATGAGTCCTGAATGATTTATTTTATAAATTATTTGAAATTTTATGAATATACCTGTTACGCTGATTAATTTAAACGATTCAAGTGGTTAACTGATATTACACTGAGAAAACTGAACGCCTTAAAATAAAATAAAAAAAGTTCTTGTAAAACTACAACCAAAATATCTTATACCATATCTTATACAAATATCTATACAAGGAAAATATCTTTGCACTAATTATTTATACTTTGACTAAGCAAGTGGTGCATCTTCGAAACAAAAGACTGTAGTGTATCGGAGAAAAAATCTTTGCCGTAAAAATAAAATATTTACTAAAACGATTAAATTGTTTGGTAACAAGGGTTTGAAAAAGTATGTAAAATCAACAACTTATTTTTTTTTTTTTTTCAAGATAAGTTTCAAACACAAAGTCTGTAACTTTAAAGAATTTTTAAAACAAAATCATATTTTTCTTAAAAAACGCTCTTATAGTTCACAGTTACTTTGTGGGCAATATGTCTTATATAAGGCAATTGATAGTCAGTATAAATTATAATTATCACTAGATAAAGTCGTAAGGGGACGGAAAGGAGGAATGGGAAGGCGGGGGTGGGTAAAAGAAAGAGAAAGCAGACATAGAAAGACATGGAAATTTATAAGGAAATAAACATTTTAGTTTTGAGTCCTTGCCACAAGAACTTAAGTCTTTGATTTAAAGTATATTTTTCATGGAAATTTATCAACCTTTGTTCTTTTACAGTAAATATTTTTTATCTTTGGACACAATCTAACCAATTAAAGTCTTTGTGGTAAAGTGTATTTTTTACGATTTTTTCCCTTTGTGAACAAGAACAAGCGGACTTCATACATAGAACATTTTTGTATATGAAGCCTTTGTTCTGCATGACTAATTTTTGTACCCTCACCATAAAGAGGCTTGATTAGCACCACTTACTGAGTCGATTGAGCGATGTACGTCTGTTTTAATAAATATTTAAGCTTTTTTTAAGTCGGAAATAAGCTAAATCGTATAAAAACTACACCAACATCCCACACGAATTGATTATATCGAATAGGTAAAATCTCTGAAAATTCCATATAATTAATCTTGTATCTTGAAATTTCTATACATATGAAATTTGTGAAAATCAACTGAAAACATGCCTACCTTCCATACAAAGTGACGCCATTAAAATAGCAAAATATCTTCAAATTCCACAAGCATTGATCACTTGAAATGTTGCATCAAAACTTTCATATCAAGTATTTTTAGTTTGAAGTTGGTCGGAATCGAATGGAAATCATTCTACTGCCCGTATTAAGTGACGCAATAAAAATAATAAAACCTTGGTATATTCCACGAAAATTAATGTATTGACTTGATATTTTACACATATGCTTTGGTATTTAACCCTGCACTAGTCGCGTACCTAAATATGACGAGAGTGGTCGCGAGGATTACATATGTAATCCGTTTTTTAAAGTTTAAAATAAGAGATGGCAATTTGAAAATGCTTAGTTTTTTGTTTTAATTTTTGTTATAACTTGATTTTGTATTGTATTTATTTAACAAAACAACATAAGCATAATTCTTATAGTACGTAAAATCAATGAATATCGATTGCAGACAATTGTGAAATTCATAATTTTGCATGACTGGATTACATATGTAATCCGCGCGACTACTGCAGGGTTAAAACGTTCAATGTATTGAAAACCATGCCTATTCCCATAGAAACTGCCGTTATCAAAATAATCAAGCCTTTTGAACATCGGATATTACATACGAGTGTGGCGGCTAACAGTGGCGGATCTACATAAGGGCTAAAAGGGCTTTAGCACCTCCTTGGAGAGTTTTTTTGTATCGGAAGAAATTAAAATAAGCAGTAAAAGCCGTTTCAGCCCCCTTCCCCCCTAAGGCAACAAAACTGATAGCTAAGTTTCCCCCTCTGGCGAATTCTAGATCCACGGCTGGCGGTTAAGCCAAAAATACTCGTAACTCGTGCCTGTACAAGAAAAATTATCAGGTCAAAGACTCAATATTTGCCGTAAAATAATATTTACCGTTGCACCTCTTATACGCGAGTAATAATTACATGCAACAATACTGTATTTTTGTTGCATAAGCTGATACATCCGCGACCTGACGGCGTTGTAATAATTTTTTTGTTATTATTTTTGTCGTAAGGCCAAGTACAAATGCATCATTATTATATTTACCGTTTATACTCATTTTTTTATAAAATTTAAAATCTAAAAGTGTCTGTACTTTGTCTAGGTCTTGAAATTTTTACTAACATAAGCTTATTATGTCTATTTGTAAAATCAAAAGTGAATAGGTACATCATATTTATTTTAAATTTTTTTGTGTAGTACCAAATTGTAACCTCTATGGCGTCCCACATAGGGGTATTTCATCGGTTTAGGCCAAAATTATTTTATTGCGTAGACAGTTTCTAATCATGTATGTTTTTCGATTTTTGATATCCTTAACCTTGTACGACTATTTGGTCATATTGACTTACCCCAATTTTTTTTGTAGGTGAACATTAAACCATTTTGTTGCAACAATATTATTAATTGATGTTTGTGTACTGATTTTTTTATCCTTAACCCTGTGAGAAAAATGGGTCATATGCGACCCACTTATTTTTTTTTCAAGTAAATCTTAAACTATTTTTTGTATAGCAGAAGTGATGTCTGTTTTCAGCTTTTACTTTTCTTAACCTTCTATCGGTCTTGGGTCATATATGACCCAAGTGATATTTGTTTTTAGTGTCATTCTATTTTTTGAAAAAAAAATTATTTGGATGCTTTGAAATTCGCAAAAATTGCTTGTTTTTAACTGTAAAATTAAAATAAATTGCTAGTATGTTATATTCTAAGTAAGTAAGCAAACATTCTAATCGAAGGTACTATAGCAAACTGATCTGTTGAAACTTTTAGGATATTTAAACTTACCTGATTCTTGAGATTCCAAGAACAATATGTAATTTAAAGAAATAATGGAATTTTAAAGCGTTTAAAAAAAAAGCACGAATAAAAACGTTCGTTTTTTCAAATGTAGGGTAAGAAAAGGGTAAGGGTAAGTATGAAAGTTTGCAAATTCATTTTGAGGATTGTTTAGAAATTACATAACTGAGGTCTACTATTCGTTTCGATATTGTAGATTATTTCATTTCTAAGATATAACGCAAAATGTGTTTAAGTTACATGGGAGCTAACACTTGTCCGATTGCGCCTTAATTTTGAGAATTTTTTAGAAATTACATAACAGTAATTTTTTGTTCTTTCCTAAACCTTAAACATCGAAAACTATCAAAAAAATCAAAAAAATAATTTTCTCCGTCTAACTTGTATGAAAGGAAACACTGTGCGCCGTTGCCATTTTCAATCTTACAGCGGCTCTCTTCGCCGCCTTATGACGTCATAAACTATTTGCCTATTTTTGTCGTATGGACTAAAGACCAACCTTTACTGGCGTATAAGCAGATCCCTCCGCGTCCTGAAAACGCCTTTTTTATTTTTTTTTTTTAATTTTTTATTTTTTTTTATAAAGTTAAAGAATAAAGCTCAAGTCTCGTGTCATTACTTTCATCATAACACTTATGGAGTAACAATTGCATGCAACGCCGATGCATTTTGAAAAAATGGCTTTTTCAACTTTATTGGAAACCTGTGCTGTGGAACGAGACGTAGTTAAAGCGGTGAAACGAAATTAAAGTCCATAATTTGGGTTCTTCTTCTTCTATCATGAGTTACAAAAACAAAAAATTACTTTTTTGAAGATAGTAACAATAACAACAAACAGTAAGAGCAATGGTACGAAATATACTCCTGCCACCAGCAAAGAACTATTCTGCAGAGACTCCAAATGGAATTTTTTACTCTTAATCTCCGAATGAAATTTTCAAAATTGTCAAATAATACCAGAAGAAAAATATATATCTTAAGGATTCCTTATGTTGACAATTATTGCTAAATAAATAGAATTTAAAATAGAAATTAAAACTAGAATTTATGAGATGAAAAATTTATGTAGCAAACGTTAACAGAAAAATTTGCTTTTGTTAAGTTCTAGGTATCAGCTCAGCACGCAACAAAACACAACAAAACAAAACACACAAAAAAATAAAAAAAAAAAAAACCAGACATTTATTTTAACATAGACAGTTTAATATTTTCTTTTTTCTATTTTCCGAAGATAATCTACTTTCGTAGTGTTTCTTCCATAATTTTCAGCCACCAACAAATCTAACTTTTAAAGCATCTCACAACAATATACATAGTTATATACATAGGTATATACTATCATAACCTGTTTTTTAACTTATATCTTTTGTGTCGAGGTCATTCAGTTTAATTTTTCTCAGTTTAACAGAATAAAATAAGAAGGAGGCCGACGAGCTTTATTGATAAAAACACAAAAGCGGAAACACCATTTATCACTACAAAAATGGTGGTCGATCATGTTTTTGCTCTGGAACACACCTTATTGGATTTGTAGTTTGATATATTAACCTGAATAAGCGAATAAACAAAGAAAAAAAAAAACAAAAAAAAATCAATACTAATCAACGACAACCCACTGTTTCATAAAATAGAAAATAAAAATAAAAATCTTTTTCGTTAAAGTGGCTCAAAATACAAAAGCAGTTCTAAGCAAAAACGCCTAGGTATTTATTTTATATACAATATCCTTACGCAAAAAAAGCAAACAAAACTAAATAGTTCATATTTGTATTATTGGGAGTGGCCCTGTGTAAGTTTCTGTTGCCAACTGCTAACTCTTATGGCCAAATGCATCATTGAAATTAACATAGCAATAAAATAACAAATAACCCAGATACGATAGACACACAGGACAAACACTCCCACACACACACAAACACACATAGAACAACTACACTATGTATCAGATTGTCCTGCTTGTACTTAACTCTTCATTCGTATAAACATAATTAAAGCAAATTGAGCTAAACACAATTAATGCGTATGGAACACGTTAAGCGATAAAAAAGAGGAAGAGTGAGTGGAAAAATGATCAAAGGACTGAGGCGAGATACTCGTATATATGTATGTGTGTGTGTAAATAATTTGTACAGATAAAGGTAAATGTAAATGTAACAAAATTTTCTATTGTTTGAGAGAATTTTTTTTTTATAATAGTTTTTAGCAAATTAAATGATGCTGTTAAAATAATATTCACACATTTCAATTGGTCTCTAACACTTCCGTTTTAACATCGGTTTCGGTTGCATCCGGCTTGTATGTTCCTTCTATCCTCAGGGAAATCGAGCATGTGTCAGTTAGCCTGTTAGTCATTGAAGAAGGTTTGCTTTTGTTGTCCGGTTTTAACAGCTTGATATAGCTATTCACATAAATTTGAATATTTTATTATAACATAATTAAACAAAGTGTTGAAAATTGTTCGAATGAGTTTCAGACAAACTAAATATTCATCAGTATTTTCCTTTTTATAATGCTCAATTTAACTTTGTTATTGTGGACGCTGTGGACATAACCTAGATTAAAGCATAAACAAATACAAAAGTAAGGCCGGCGGCAACAAGCGTCTTAAAGCTTTATAAACAACAAACAAAAGAACAACAACAACAACAAAAACAACAACAACAACAACAAAAACAACGATAACAGCAACAGAACTTAACAACACGCATTAGCATTAATAAATTAACAGGACATGCCTAATGAAAACAAACTTTTCCATTCCTGTCTATATCTTCAGACATGAAAAAAAAATGTCTGTAAGAAAAAAAATGTGCCTTATTAAAGTGTGATTGATAACGGTTGTGATGTTAAGGGGGGCACCAAAAAATTAAATAAATCTCATTGATATTTTCCAGCATTTAGATTGAAAAAATTTTTAAATCAAGGACCTTCAGCGAAATGCTAATCAAGCATGGAATAGATAGGCAAAAAGCAAGGAACTCCAACTGTAATTGACATAAATGTCACTTATCAAAAATTTAACATCACAAATGGGAAGAGAAAGGCGAAGAGGAAGAGACAAATTAAATGGACAATCTTACTTTAATGCATTCATTAGGGCTAAATAGCTTAAAGAAATTACAAATCAACGGTAATTGAGCATTTCTTACATTTGAGCGGGGGCTTACCAATAAGGCAAACAACGTGTACCAAAATAACTTGGAGTGAGTACACGCAAAGAAATTTTGCATTTACCGCAACTGAAATATCCAACAACTAGACTTCGTTTATATTCAGTTGTCATCAACTTATACATATATCCTATATATATATATATGTATATATATATATATCTAATATATCTTTTATGAAGGATGTTTTTTTAAGAGCTTGAGAACTTTAAATAATACAACAAGTTAGAAATATTGTTGGAATGAATTTTTTATAATACCCCAGCAAACATTATGACTCTTCAAAGAGTCTTTTAAGACTCATATAAATAAGCTTTTATCGTCATAATGCGCTCAAAAAAGACTCTTTTATGAGTACATTTTCGTAGGTTTAGGGCCTCAAAATATGATTAATAATAATGACTGATTTAGGCCTCATTTAAGACTCAAAATTTAGACTCTTTTAGAACTCATGTAAATTAGTGTTTTTGGACTCAAAATTAGGACTCATTTAAGACTTATATTTAATACTCTTTTAAGACTCACAATAAAGTCTCTTTTATAACTCATATAAATGAGTCTTTTTGGACTCAAAATTAAGACTATTTTAAGACTCATTTTAAATACTTTTTTAAGATTCATAAAAAAGACTTTAAATAAATACATTTTTAGAACTCATATAAATGTGTTTTGGACTCAAAATTAAGACACTTTTGATAATCATATTTAAGAATCATGGAATGGAATCTTTAAAGACTTATACTGAGGACTCTTTCAGAACTCATAGAAGTAATCTTGATCCGTTTAGGCTGAAAGATATTTTTAGATTCAAATTTATTTAAAATATTTGATAGTTGAAATATAAAAAAAAATGACAAAAATATCTTTTTTTAAACATTTCAAATAAAAAGTAATACAAAATTTTAAAGTCATTTTACAATCATATAAAATACTTCTTTATGAGTCTTTTTATTGCGTACTCATAAAGCACTCACGCTTTTTGAGTCTTATTTTTGAGCAACCATTTTAGAATCATATCAAAGACTCCTTTATGAGTCTTTTTATTGCGTACTCATAAAACACACATACAAAATACTATTTTTTCGGTTTTAATTTTGAGCAATCATTTTAAAATCATATCAAAGACTCCTTTATGAGTCTTTTTATTGCGTACTCATAAAACACGCATAAGAAATACTCTTTTTATAGTCATTTTTTGTAGGCACTCAGAAAATGTTTGCAGGGACTAATCTGGTAGATAATTTCATGGCATTTATTTTTTAAATATACGTTCCGGCATATGTGTTAAGCCCTCTAACCAACATAGTTAACCACTGCTTCACAACATCTTGCTTTCCAGCATCATGGAAAAGTGATTTAATAATACCAGTTGCGAAAAAAACTACAGCTTGCGAGGCCAAGGACTCCAGGCCTATAAGTATCTTGTCGTCTCTCTGTGTGAAGCCCTTATGGCTGATCAAATTTCAACATTTTTGACATCCAATCAGCCTTTATCTCCACTTTAATCAGGATTTCGAACTTACCATAGTTGTACGACTGCTACTCTGAAATTGTTGGATGATGTAAAAAGCTCTTATGATGATGAGAACGTTACTGTGTCTACTAGATTTTTCAAAAGTGTTCGATACTGTCAGTCATTATCTTCTCTGTCATAAATGAACATATTATTATGGCTTTTGTGATGGTGCAATCCATCTGCTTATAAGTTATCTAACAGACAGAGTACAAAGGGTAAAGATTGGAAACAGTTTTTCGCAATGTAAGTTAATTTGTAGTGGTGTGCTGCAAGGTTCGGTTCTTGGCCCTCTGCTATTTTCAATTTTTGTTAATGATATTTTTTCTTGCTGCAAATACTCGTCAATTCATGCGTATGCAGAAGACGCACAGTGGGGTATTCGATACTCAAAAACGCGATTAAGTGAGCCAAGCCCTCTAACAACCCAATACCTTTTTTTTGGTAAATTAGCGATAAAAAAGTTGAATAAAGCTTTAAAAAGGTATACTTCAGTGGAATTTTTTTGTAATTTATAATGTAACTAGAGATACCCGGCGCGCGTTGCTGCACCCGGAAAGTATATTGGAAATAATAAGTAAATTCAAAACTTTTATTAGTCCCTTAGTCTGACACCACACTCATGTTCCACTGCCCGTTACAGTTTCCCAGTAGCAGAACATCACTCCCAGGTGACAATCCCATTATGAGTTTCAATGTCCTGTGATCTTAGCTTCCATTGCTATTCTGTATAGAGAATCGGGCCACACCCCCTTTTCCAATGCACATATGTATCAGTTTTCCAGTAAAAAGACTTTGGCAATTAGTAACTCCATGCTGAGTTTTATTGTCATGCGACGTTTAGTTCCAAAGCTATTCAATATCAAAAATTTGACTTATGTGGTCGAAGCCATAACCCCTTTTCCCGTCCCAGTTATCTTGTTTATTTATAAAAAAACTTATTGAATCACACAATGTCAATTCTATAAAGTAAAAAGTCACCCGTTCCTTTTGTTCATTTATAAATTACAGGAAAACCACCGTCAAAACATGTGTAGAAAAGTTGCATGCAGCGAAACAAATAAACATATGTACATACAAACATACATACATACATACATACATCAAGTCGGATTGAATCTCATTCTCATCAAAAAAATCTTCAACATGGTGGTTAGTGAATCCCCTTTTAACAAAACTGTGTTAGATTAAATCTCCACTTCAAAACTTCTTTGAACATATTAGAATGTACTTCGATCCAATTAGCTTTAAGCGCAGCAAAGTATGTATGTATATGTATTTGTTTGTTTGTTTTGTTGTTTTGTGCTTGCGGAGAACAAAAAGAGTATAGTAGGGAGCAACATGCAGTTTATTGAGGCTCTCGCAGCACAAACGCATGAAAAGCTAAAGATCAAGCAATGCATGGCATTGTGAATGATTTTTTAAAAAACTTAACACTTAAATTAAAGATACTTATTATTGAAATTTCGAAAAGAAAATAACCAATGAACCTTTTGTAGCACAAATGTGATATTTAAAACTTATTTCAAAAAAATCGGACCAGTACTTTTGGAGTTTTGCGGACACAAAAAATTTTCACTTTCATTTTTTATAATAGTATAGATTAAAAGTGAACATTATTCAATACAAATTTAAATTTTTTTATAAATCAGTAATCATCTGATTGATTCAGATAATCACCAAAAAATCAACCTCAGCATCATTATCATCACCATCATCATCATCATCACCATCATCATCACCATTAAGGGATCAGAAGTGATTAGGAACTAGGAACCTTTCAAAAATGTCTTCGTTGTCCTTGTGGCGACTACATTTACTAAAAAAGTGCTCTCTTAAGCTTTTAAAATCTTTGTTACGACATTCTTGAGCTTCCTCAGATAATTCACCTATATTCAATAAAGCAAAATCTCGGGGCCATGAATAAAATATGTATGCACTGTTGAAGGCATACAATACCAGGGGTATAGTTTAACAAACAATCTAGCAGTACTCAAAGTAAACTCAGGAAACTTTTCAACTTCGATTTTATGTCCACTTGAAATCGCAATCATCAATGCATGAATCTTTTTTATTAACTCAATGTCGATATTTGTAATTTGTGCTGAAATTTCTGGATTTTTAAAAATCTTCTGGCAGTATTCCTAGATTTGATTTTCCAAAGCCAGGTTTTGGGCGATCGATAATTAAGCCAATTTTCTCTTTAAATTCTTTTTGAATACGAGCTTTGTTTTTTTAAAGTAATTTCTTTATCGTCTTGTGACCTTACTTGTCATTTTTTTACTGGCAATTTATATGACTGATGGATAAGACATTCAAAACATATAATCCATCCATGAAGGATGGATAATCCAAATTAAAGATTGTAAGTTTTAATCTCTCTTTTCACCATGTCGTTAACTTGGTTAAAATTTTTACTGCTTGCGCCACATATATAGCAGATGAGTGCTGATTTGGTGTTAGCAAGTGCGTTACAAACTCGACAGGGCAAACAATTTATGTCTTACTAATATCAAAATGAGAAAATAAGTGTGAAAATAGAACAAATATAATTTAATTTAAAAGCTTAACACATTCATCTGCTTCTTTTAATATACAATAAGCCGGTGTTTGAAAGAAACATCATATATCGACCTTAATTGTGGAAAGGTGCACTGAATATGCCGCTTTCCATAATGTAGGGTAAAAAATAGCGGATAACAAAAAAAAGTGAAGAAGAGAACTGTTTTGCAAAATCTGTTTAGTATTTAGATTTACTTTGTACATTATTTTTATTTGTTTTTATTTTTCGAAATAAAATCTTAAATTCGTGACATGTAAGTTACAGTGAAAAAAGTGAAATACCGCGAAAGTGCGCAGCATTGACGCAACTTTTTTTTTATAGAATATAGCTTGAATGTTCATAGCTTACCATAATTAAAACAGCTTTCTTTAACTCCACTCAACACACAACTATATCTCTATTAACATATTGAAAAATCCAACTTTTTACTAATTAATATATAAACACTATATCATACAAAAAATTTAATTTTGTATTGCTTAAATACCTGAACAAGAAGGTTCCATCGTACTTTTTTGTAGTTTTTTAAAAACTAGTAAACCCGTATGGCGTTAAAACGCCAAAATGAGAAAAAAATCTAGTTTAAGATTGTTTTGTTTTTATTATTAGAACTGTTATCATTTTTTAACATATTTCTGAGTAAATTACCATTTGATTTTGCGAAACTTTCACTGTTGGGTAGGATGAGCTGCGTACTCTTTTCTTTACTTAAAATTTTCACGACATCAAAAGACTTCATGTCAAATAATATTAGCCGTGTGCGAATTCTGGGGCTTGCAACTTTGCACCTTTTCTAAACGACTGTCTAACAGCCCTATTCTGGCAGCTTAACTAAGCTCACCACATTAACAAAATAGTTAATATTAACAAATTGTTAAGGTTTCGTATTCTGGTGATAATTTTAAAGCTTCTTTCTTTACTATTTTGTTAATGACAGAAAACAACTTAACAACGAAAGATAGTTCAGTATTAAGCCAAACAAATGCTGTGTAAATAAAATAAAATAAAAGAAAATGGATGATTTCTTACTTTTTACTTCTTTTTAGCATTGATACTGAAGAAGATCAAAGAAAAAATAAATTGAAAAGACTGAAAAACACTCGAAAATTGCTTGGCTATTAAAAAAATTAATTTTGAAACTTAAAACAATTGAAAACAATTAGTAAATTATTTATTTCTTAACATTTTCCATCTTACTTGTAGAAAAACAAACATAAGCAATCAAAATAGCAAGAAAAGAGCAATATAAAAACAGCTGACGCTTTATATCTAAGGCATTTACATTTTCACCATGCGTGGTGAACTTTAATAGCTTTTCAGAGCTTTCAAATTGTAAATGATTTGCCAGACTACGAACATTTACATTACATAACAAGAACATTAACAAGAGCTCCTTAACAATTCCTTGTTAAGTTAACAAGCAGAATAGTGCTGTAAGGGTCTTATTAATAGTCATAAAAAATAACAGGGACTGGAACTTGAAGACGTTGCATTTTAAATGGAAAAAAATGGTTTCCGATGGGCTGAGCTTAATTTTTGGTATAAGAATTCGCTGACCAATGCTTGCACCGGTTAGTAAAATGCATTCGACCGTATTATTGTAAGGATTAAAAATCTGCAGTCGGATTCTATTGATAAGTCCTTTCACTGTATTAAGATTCCTCATCAGCATAACAATTGCATCTGTTTTGAGCGTTAAGTGGTGTCACGAAAGACCACTTCATTCGGCTGTTGGTGCAAGAATAGCAATTTCTTGAATGGTATCACTGTTTACGTCGTTTTGTAGATCACCGTTAACAAAATCAATCCACAATCCGTGATCTAAAAGGAGCTGATCAAGAATTAATTGTCCGGTACTATCTCTACGTAGTGTGTCACAGCCAACTTGTCGCAAATAATTTGAAAATTCCTTTTCACCTTTGTCTAATCGCATGTTTTTTTCAAGCTTCATTGTTTTTACGTAAGATCGTAATTTTCTATTGTTACAATGGGTCCAGAATAAGAGATTTCTGGAACTGTTTCCTTAAAATCACCAGAAAATACAACAACTTTTCAAAAAACAGTTAACGAATGTCTGGTAATATAGTGAAACATACGATCAATTACTGTCAGTGCTACTGCAGGAATCATAATTTCTTCATCAATAATGATAAGATGGTCATAATCAAAGTAGGTTCCGTGCTCAAAATTGGGCTTTAGGCGTTGAGGCGATACAGATGTATCTCAAGAAGAGATCTAGGAAGTTTGAATTGTCTGTGCAAGGTACGTCCTCATTCAACGAAGCTAGCGACGATTCCAGTAAAGGCTACTGAAATAGCGATTTTGCATGAGCTTGCTCTTTTGCGGCTGGTACATAAATATAACATTTATTTGAATGTTTTCACTGTGCTCAACTGCTTCAATTATACAAAAGAATGATTTTGGAAAATTTCAGAAAAAAAATATCACATACTTTTAGGCATCCCATAGAAAACTTACTTTCTTTGCTTTAGAAAAAGTAAGACCCTATTGCACATCTGCAGACCAAGCAAGACCTTTCTATTGATACCTCATTTATGAAAATCGCATTTACGGTATAGATTTGATGGTCATCACAAAAAAAGTGCTTGCGTAATAATAATATAGATAGATAATACACAAAAAAAAAAACTTGAAAAGTTTCGAATAAACACGTTTGTCACTGTGCACACTCCTTGTTCTTTGCTGTAGTTATAAGCATTAATTCCTTAATATTTATTGTACGTATAAGATCTTCGTTATCTAAATGCAACTATTCAAGTTTAAAAAGCGATTGTCTGCACACTTACATAGGTATTCAGAGAAAAAAATAATTGTGTCATTTGTAAAAAACATTCCGTTTTTGTTTTAGCTAATTTCTCTGGCTTTATTTACACATTTGTTAGCCACAATCATGCTAAAACCATCTTTTTGACAATATGCTCGTATGACAGAGGTACAGCTGTGATTTTTTTTTTTATTTTTTGTGTGGACATTCTCACTTGAGAAACTATCTGCGAGATAAATCTAACAGATTATTTTCAACGCATTGCTAAGGATGTTGTGGGTTTTTTATATAACTTTTTGTTTCTTTTTTGGGTATTTTTTTTTTCTGTTGCTTTGTGTTTAGCTCATAATAACTACTCAATTTTTTCGTAAGCATAAATCTAAAAGATGCTATCTCACCTCAGTAATCAGCATTTAAATAAACATACACGCATAAATTGAAGCAATTTGTTGAAAAACAAAAATGTTATTTGATTATCTCTAAGAACGTTAGTTTTCTGCTGTGAGGACAATAGATTGTTCTAGAATCTAGAAAAATCAACCAATCAATTCATTGGTATGCACGAATCATATTTTACCCAGGTAGCTTTTACTCCGGTCAATTTAGACCAAAAAAAGAATAGTAAAAGTGCATAAATTCCCAACAAGCTGAAAGTTAGTAAAATTGTTCAAAACATAATTATAAATAAAATTTTAAAGTTCCCCATCATTCCTCTGTATGGAAAAATTTTTAGTCAAGGTCAAAGAGTTTTTCGCGATTTTCAACGAAACGGTAAGTTTTATCATAAATTACCCCAGACAAAAATTTTAGATCATAAAATTATCTATAAAATATGTACCAATACTTTTATTCCTAAGAGCCACCGCTTCTGACATATAACGATTCAAAAAGTTGTAAAAGTTGCCATGTCATAATATGCATGAGTTTGCCACGTATATGCATCCTGGAGCTGTAAAATATGTAAAAATATTTTTCTATCGGTGATTGTAACTTACACTTAAAAAATAAAATACACATAATAAGTATAACTATTAGAGTATCAGGTAAAATTAAACCCAGTCCCTTATTTTATACGCCAGTGTAACCTCGAGACAACATCTGTCTCCTGTTCAATTGTATGCGTGGCTAGGGTCATACCTGCTTTATGTCAACTTTTTGAATTGTTATATCTTTACGTTGAGTAAAATTTTTTCCATACAGAGGAATGATGGGGAACTTTAAAATTATATTTATAATTATGTTTTGAACAATTTTACTAACTTTCAGCTTGTTGGGAATTTATGTATCCTTGAATGTCTAAACTGACCGGACTATTTTATGCGAAAACTTTTTATATCATAAGAGAGCATACGTCTGTTTAGTGTGAAAAAAGTTTCTGTCATGATACAATTACAAGGTAAGATCATTTTAAGATGGCTGCTCAAATGAGAGATTTTGCAACAAAAAAACTGTATGAGCCACAAGCGTCAAACGACAAAAGCAACAACAATTAGAAAAACTCAAAATTACCAGCTGATTTTGGCAACTAGCTCACCCTGCTCTCCAATATGAGCCTACTTTTTAACTGTATAATGGTGTAAAAACTGCGTTAAAACTTTTCGATTAACACTCACAATGCTTGAAAAAAATTAAAAAAAAAATCAAGCTTCGAAAGAAAACTGTCTGAGAAAGATTAGAACCAGGCGAAGTGTTGCCGCCCCACTTCCGACCCATCTGAGTTTCGAATCAGCGTATAAATCTATAGAATAAACATTTCAAACCTTCACTTTTATTTCTGGAATAATCATTCTTTGAACTTGTAAGGAATGCTTTATCTTCATCTTAGCCGCAGCGTAAATACCCCATTAAGCTTCTCGTTTGTCATATTTAATATCCGACGTTATGAAGATTTTATTATTTTATGACGACAGCTGGTGTGTGGGGCTGGTTATAATTAAAATAATCTTATTTTCAACCTCATTGTACGTTTTAAATATCAAAGCCTATGTGTAAAATATCGAGTCAATACATTATTTTTTCTGGATTTTATGAAGATTTTACTAAGTCGATGACGTGAAAACAATATCCAAAGCTAAATATTTCCTTTTAACCATTTATTGCCCAACAACACCAATTTAAAAAAAAAAATATGTTGTGCTACATGATCCCCTGAACACGACCCCGTTGTTATTTTTTTGGAAAAAAATGTTTGTTTACGAGTTATTAAAGAAAACATGGTTGTATCAAAAAAGATACAGTGGGCATTCCGACGTATAGAATCAATCAGCTTGGAGTTCAAGGCAAACACGAGGAAAACGATTTTTTTTTTAACATTTTAACACTACCAGTAATTTTTTCTACTTTAAAATTGTTAATAGTTTAAAATATATTTCATATCAAAAACGACCTTCCGTTAAAATTAAAAAAAAACTATTTTTTGAATTTGATGGTAAAAATTTCCCAAACCAACAAAGTTATGCCAATAATTAAATTTTTGTTTTATATTTGCAATTTTCTGAGTGAAACTACATATCCAAAATTTTAATTTTTGCAATATTTTAAAATAAATAGCTTATTTTCTCGGTTGTATCCAAAAAGATACACTGGGCATTTAAGGGTTAACGTATATGTTGTTGCTTTGATATTTTGTGGTCTTTATTTTTAGTGCGTACAATTACGCTAGCGCAAAGCCTACCAATAGCGCAGTATTTTATTTTTCTTTGCATTCTTTCCTTTTTTTCCCACAATCTTACCAAAAAGAAGACATTGCGTTGTTGTTATCGTTATTTGCGTTTTAATTTTAAGTTAATAAGAGTTTTGGAGTGGAAAGAGTGGCGGACAACCATGATGGAACAAAGAAGATACCCTCGTGACTAAAAATGCGCTCTTGCTCCTAGTAAAAACTATCAAAATCAATACAAATAATTTGCCGCATATTTTTGCTGTTCAGTGTTCGGAGTTTTTTTGAAAATTCTGATACTTGTTAGCCGTGAAGCTTCTTTGTTTATCATGCTTGCTGAAAAAAAAACGAATAAGAAAAAAAAACAATGTCATAGTGTTGGTAGTTGTTGCGCTAGCTATTCTACCCACACAAACAAAAAATCAATAATAAAAAACGTACCAATAACAACTCAATGCGTTTAGTTGGAGAATACTTAAAACAAACAAACAAAACAAAAAAAAACAACAAAAAAAAAACAACAAACAAACAACCAAACTAAATTATTTAAAACAAACAAAAATAAAATAAAATACATATCTATAAAAAAAAAAATTAAACAAAAATAAGCCAGCGACGTGCAGTAAGTACGCAATACAAATAAAACCAGCTCAATAAAGCTGGATCAATCTACAAGCAACAACCCAACGGCCCGAAATAGAAGTGCTTCCAACAACAGCACTCTTTTTTGAGCTCTTTTTGTGTGGAGCCAGGAAAAGAAGAAGGAGAAGTCCAAGTGATCCTGCTGCATTACGCTTTGGAGAGCCTTAGGAGCACTGCAGAAGAAGGTGTTGGTGTTGGTGTTGGTGTTTGTGTTGGTGTTGGTGTTGGTGTTGGTGTTGGTGTTGGTGTTGGTGTTGGTGTTGGTGTTGGTGTTGGTGTTGGTGTTGGTGTTGGTGTTGGTGTTGGTGTTGGTGTTGGTGTTGGTGTTGGTGTTGGTGTTGGTGTTGGTGTTGGTGTTGGTGTTGGTGTTGGTGTTGGTGTTGGTGTTGGTGTTGGTGTTGGTGTTGGTGTTGGTGTTGGTGTTGGTGTTGGTGTTGGTGTTGGTGTTGGTGTTGGTGTTGGTGTTGGTGTTGGTGTTGGTGTTGGTGTTGGTGTTGGTGTTGGTGTTGGTGTTGGTGTTGGTGTTGGTGTTGGTGTTGGTGTTGGTGTTGGTGTTGGTGTTGGTGTTGGTGTTGGTGGTGGTGGTGGTGTTGGTGTTGGTGTTGGTGTTGGTGTTGGTGTTGGTGTTGGTGTTGGTGTTGGTGTTGGTGTTGGTGTTGGTGTTGGTGTTGGTGTTGGTGTTGGTGTTGGTGTTGGTGTTGGTGTTGGTGTTGGTGTTGGTGTTGGTGTTGGTGTTGGTGTTGGAGTTGGAGTTGGTGCTTTTCGTTTAGCTTTTTTTTTGCTTCCCCATTGGTTGTGCTCTAATTTCAATTAATCCAGCAAAAGTGATGCATATGCGTCACATTAGGCGGTTCCCTTGGGGTTTTTGACACGCCGTCAAATTTTGTTTTTATTTTTGTCATATGCCCGAAGACCTCACCTTTGTTTTCGTTCCTTAAAATTTACCGTTGCACTAGTAGTCACAGAGTTAAAAATCCATGCAACGTTTTTTCATGACTGTGGCATTTTTACTGCATTATGTGATTGCATCCCTAAAATCATGACAACAAAATTTTATTTGTAATTTAGTTGTGAAGCGTAATAACACATCCCTGCTTTCGTAAAACAAAATTTACTGCAGCACTCCTCCTGAGTGAGTTATAATTCCATGCAACGATATTACATTTCTGTTACATAAGCTGCTATATTCACGACCTGACGACGCCGGATTTTTTTTTTATTTTTGTCGTAAAGCCATGTATAAAAACTTTATTTTTCTTTTTAAACTTTTATCGTAGGTTATATACTCATTGAGTAAAAATTCAATGCAACGCCGCTGCATGAATGATGCGTTATCGATCTTTGAGCGGCTCTCTCAGCGTCCCCATGATGTCAGAAATTTTTTGTCTAATTTGTTGTGAGGGCTTTCAGTAGGTTTTTATTGGTGTATCGTATATTTAATCCTAGCGCTAATACTCAGCGAGTAATAATTCCATGTAACAAATTTTCAGTTGCGTTGCTTACGCAGCTCCCACTACGTCCCTTTGCCGTCTTAAATTTTTTTTTTTGTTTTTTTAATAAAGCCAAAGAATTAACCTTTACGTTCACGTTATTTTTTTAATCATAGCTCTTATAGCCAGCGAGTAACAATTCAATGAAACGCAGATGAATATTTAAAAAATTAATTTTTCAACTTTTTTGGAAACTAAAGCAGTATAACTTCGTACTTCGTACTTCGTCACGTCAAAAGAATGCACACCCAATGCTCTGTAAGGAATGGGACTTATGGAAATATCAATCCCATTCTTGTTGGCTTAAGAAATCTGATGAATGCACTCAGTTTTATCATTCTTTTCAACTCTGAAACACTGGACATTTTATTTGCTACCATGAAATACTACTAAATATTAAGCAGCATTTTGCATTTATGTTGTCATTTGTTTTCGATCTTTGTCCTTTTTTTTAAACTGCGGCGACAAAAATCTGTTTTTACAAAATGCGGTGAAAAAATCCATATCAAAAATGCGGCGAAGAAAATCCGTTTTTTAAAATTCGGCGAAGAAAATCTCTTCTTATGAAATGCGGCGAAGAAAATCTCTTTTCAGAGTGTGACGTGAACAACGCTGTATTTTTTAAGGAGTGGGAACAATTTTTCTGAAAAAATATATGTTTTCAAATATTTATTTCTATTTATAATTTCATCTTTATAATTCCTTATAGTACTCCATAAAATGATTTTTATCAACAAATAATATAACATAATGATATATTTCATATGATTGTTTAGAAATTTTACATAAAAACTTTTTAAAAAACAATGAAAAGTTTCGAAATTTATAATTTTCTCCGAGAAATCACTACAATTATTTTCACTAACAAATAATATAACAAGTATATGTTATAAAAATTACGCTATAAAAGTCTATATTGCTTATCAGTTATAATCTCTTGATGAAAATCAAAATGAATATTATGATATTATCGAGTTCGCTGTTAACACGAAAAAAGTAAGCATAAAATAAAAAGATTTTTTTTCGCCGCATTTTGATAAAAGTGCTTTTTCCGCCGCATTTAGAAAAAAGAGATTTTCTTCGCCGCAATTTTCTGTCTGAAGATTTTTTCGTTAGCACCGTCGATTTATACAGGAGAATGAAAAGTTAAAATGAATTAAAACTTTTACAGCTCTGCCTGCTACTCTATGCTTAGGAGAAGTTTCGGAGCACTTAAGAAGAAAAACAAAATAAAAAGAAGTAGAACGAACGATTGAGTGCTATATTTTCACTGCAGTTCGGAGCACAAACGACGCGCAGTATTGAATGCTATACTTTCACTTTAGTGTGAAGCACCAATGGAGCAGTAGTGCTCCTTTCCAATGACATGTTATGTTAAAATTACAATGTAGATGTGAATATCGACGGCGTGCTAAGTATTGCAAAAGGAGCGCTCGTAAAGCCCTTAAAGAGCGCTCCAAACCCCGCTGGGAAGCATTAAGCACACACTATCACATCTACAAGTTCAATAAAGTTGCTTCCATCCACAAGCACAAGCCAGCACAAACTTCAGCACGCACTATAAGCGCGGCCTTACACGCATAGAATTAGCCAACTAAACTTCGTTTGCGAGTTGCATTTGTCACAAACGAATATTCAGTTGTCAACTTAAAAATATATCTTATATATTCCGCAAGATATTTCGGTAATTATTATTAATTTTATTAATTGTCTTTCCCCTGCGTCGTCCGACTTCTTATAAATTGTACTCATGGCACCTCTGTTGCTATTACCGTCCGCGTATTAAGCAAATTACCAATCTGCTTACATAGTAACAGTTTGTCCACATAGTAACTCTGAATTATAAGCGTTGTGTGTATACAACGAAGGGAAAAACAAAGGAAGTTTTCAGTTGGGAAAAACAATATTTCAATTGCTGCAATTTAAAAATCATTCGCGTATATGACAAACGAAATTAATTACATGCAACTAAATGACGCGTTTCTCGCCACTGAACTGTTATTATGTCAACTGTTGAAACGTTTGCAAATAACGATCCGAAGCACGACAAACGAAGTTCGTTTGCGGCAAAGTGACAATAAACGTTTTTTTTTCTTTGCGTGTACGCAGTAAGCGTGTGTATATAAATATAGAGAGCGGTGGGGTGAAGCGTTTCGATTTTTTGGGGGGCTCACAGCATCCCACAACCTTTCACAACCATTCGATAGATATTTCACAAACTCTTTTCTTTTAAGAACAATATTAAATCAACATGACTGTTATATTTACCTTGAACTTGTGTTGAGTAGATGGCATAAAACACGAAAACTCGATCAAAAAAACTTTTGGAAAAAAAACTTTCCACTGATTTGGAAGAGCAACGCAATGTTCTCGTACGTCTGAACGCTTTGCTGTATCATTAAAACCGTGCGGTAATGAAAGCAACACGTAACGGTATGACACTTGGTTTCATATGTAAGAGCGCTGTCCAAATGTCACAGGTGAAACGCTTCACCCCACTGCACCCTATATCAAAATGCGATTTATTAATTAACGACTTTATAGTTCTACCTGTTGGTTAAGAAGTGGACAAGGCGATGTTGCACCTTAAATCCTTGCTGCATAGCAATATGACAAAACAAAAAAAAAAAAATTATTCCTAAATACTTCCCTCATACTTTTGAACAACACCAACTGCTAAAAAAATATTAGCAAGTAAACGTAGAGTTAGTTAACATCTCAAATTGTAAGCCAAGAATTGAAAGCCAAGTGCTCGAGTTGGGATTGTGTATGACAAATAACTTGGCATAATCTCTACTACATAATACAAATGATGTTTAAAATTTCTGCGACACCAAAAAAGCAGTTATTAAAGCCGATTTAAGCGATCTAAAAGATAATGAAAGTTAAAAGCCAACATTAAGATAGGCTAAGACTCGAGCTGATATCTTATGAAATTAAGTCACGTTTCTCAGTTCAAGCCTTAAAATTTAATGTTTTTGTTGAGGTCTTTTCATTTCACTATCATAAAATCATTAAAGAAGAAATTTTGAAACTAAACTTTAAATGGGAATTCAAGAAAACAATTCAATAGTAGTTTAAGCCCCACACAAATAGAAAAGTTTTCACTCTTATATCTTCAGTTGGAAAAGTATTGGAAAAACGAGAATAAATCTTTAAGCTCTATAACGAAGATATATCAATTTAATCGAAAAACTTTTTTGGCTCAACTGCAGACTATATTTTTGGATTATTTATTGGCATGTTTGCAAATAATAGATTTTAATTAGAGCGATTATTAATGTTCCGCAAACAAAGTAATGTTCGAACTTTTCAATATGTTGGCAAAGTATGTTTTCTTGTAAAAACAATTATACGCAATCAAAAAAAAAAAAATTGAAACTTTTTCTTTTGAACTGGTCGTTTGGAAAATAAAAAAAAAACAAACGCACAATAAAGCCAATAAAAATATGCTATGAAAGTAAAAAGCAACAGATCTTGTGAGCTAAGAAAACCAAACAAAAACAATTAAGTAATTAGAAAGAAAGAAAAAAGCTGTTATTCCAAAAATAAATAACGATAATAAATGTAGTATAAGATGGAAAACATGAGTTCTTACTTTCATTACATTAGCTCAATGAATGAAAAAATAAAGTAAAAAACTATGTTAGAAAAATAAAACAAAAAAGAGTAGCTAGTAGTAGAAAAGCGATTAAAAACATATTTTCACATACATGCAAACACACATACGAGAACGCACAATATACTACATTCCTCCATATACAGCAACAAACAGTCTCTCGGTATGAACATGCTTACAAAGTCGCTAAACAATACATTGATAAATTGTTTTCGCTACGCCAACCAAGCGTTTTGTCCAGCGCTATATCAACCAGCCAACTAACCAACCAACCAGTCAGCGAAACGGATGAGGAAACGGAAGTCGCTTGGTTGCCATAACCCAGCGACGATAACAATCATGGTCATGGTTGCAAACATATTCAACATGGCTATAGCTATTGTTGTTACATGTACGCTTCACTATTGTGTGGGAAAAAACGTGAATGTCGCAACAGAGAACAAGTTGCTCCTACCTTCGCATTCTTCGTGGCATTGAATGGCATATAAAGAGCTACAAAGCAAGCAAGCAATACTCGTAAGATAGATATAAGGAAATCCAAAAATATCTCAATGTTATCTTTATATATACGAGGGCTGATTGGAAAGTTTCAAGCCTGGACGGGAATATGATACTAATCGGCAAGCATTTCATTTCTGAAGTATGCAATGGATTTGCTGCAACCCTGAAAATATCAGCTGTTTTCAGGTCGTATTCGCCTACCGCTTTATTTGGATGAATTTTTTTGGTAGTCAATCTCAGGTGTTTTGTCGAAATAAAGGAAATAAGGTCTGGCCTTGTGATTAAATTTTTCTATTAAAATTAATTAACGTATTTGGATATGTCCAATCAGATGAAACTCACCATATATGGAATTGAAATAAACTGGTTAGCTGAAGTTTAACATAGTTATACCCGCATAGATGATGACCACCATTTGGGAAAACCAAAAACTGCAACCACTGACGAAACCATTGTAAAGGTGCATCAAATGGTTTGGATGACCGCCGAATAAAGTTTAAAGAACTTATTAAACCAGTGCTTAAATATTTACAATTCATTTGAATGATCCTGAAAAATAATGAATAAAGATTAAAGAGTGGAAACGGTATCCTCGTTTTTGCTACTGCATTTACTTCCTTTTAAAAATAATCGCAATGGTCACAATTTAATATACACTAAGAATCATATGTAAGTCTACGCTCCTACCGTCAAAAAAAAAAGTTAGGCTTAAAAAATTAAAAAAAAATTTATTTAAAAAAAAAATTTTGTTTTATAAAATATTTTTCGATTGTAATAGGTTTTATATTTATACATTATTTTTATTGTTTATTAACGTTATTTTAAATTATAAAGCATTATTGAATCAAAATACAGAAATAAAGAGTCGAAAGTCTAAGCTCCTCAAACAAGTTGATACATAAAACTGAAAATTTATATAAACAAAATGAAAATATATTCGTGTCAGTTGCTTGTTGAAGGACTTCTCTAAGCCTTTTTTGTATTGAGTACGCGAGATTAGCTGTTTATTGCCCTTTTTAGCATTTCTTCACTTGTAATAGTTGTTTTCGAATTTTCTGTTCTAGCAATGCCCACAGGTGCTCGATGGGGTTAAGATCTGGTGACTGTGGAGGTGTTTTCTGCTATTTTGGTACATTGTAAAGTAGCCAAAGCTTTACGATTTCAGCTGTGTGTTTTGGGTCGTTGTCTTGTTGAAAGTAAAACTCACTTGACAACCCAAGTTTGTCTGCACTTTGTTTTACGTTTTCTTTCAAAATATTTAAATAACCGAATTCATCTTTAATCGATTCAACAAACACATAATTCCCAACTCTACTAGCTGCAAATGCTTAACAATTGGTAATAAGTTATCTTTATTGAGGGCTGTACCCGGCTTTCTCCACACAATCTGTCGTCCTTTTATTCCGAAAATGCAGAACATCTGTAAACATGACATTTCTCCAGAATTCAGATGGTTTGTTTACGTACGGATTTGCAAAGGCAATAAGCTTTTGTTGGTTTACCAATGATGTGAAGGGTTTCTTACAAGCAACTCTTCCATGATATCCGGCCTTTTTCAAAATTCTTCTAGCAGTTGATACACTAATAGTTTTGCCGAACTTTTGATTGATATCAAGAGATATTTGAGAAGCAGTAATTTTACAATTCTTTTTTTACCGATATTATACTGCGAGATTCTCGTTCTGATAGCTTAAGTGGGTGCCCTGTACGTGGCTTTGAAGTTATTATTCCGGTATTTTGACAGCTCTGCCAACTGTTTTATCAATTTGTCGATAGTTTTCGCCCTCTTCCCAAAGCTTTATAAATATTTTTCTTTCACCGACACTAATGTCTTTTCTTCTAGCTGCCACTATAAGAAACGATTAAAATATCAAGAAATAAAGTATAAATTTTATTGCATTAAATACTTTTTATTATTTAAAACCAACAAAAAACGAATTTGCCCGCGTTTACGTGCGTACAACTTGCAATAATTTGCAATGAGCGTACACTTTTGTTTGACACTTGCATTGCTTAACTGTGGCGTCATCAGTACCGTTATTTCTAACGCTTTCTGAACGAATGCAAAAAAAGTATGTATAGACCATCATTAGTGATGTGCATAGTAAATAATAAAAAAAAAAAAATTGATGCAACCATAAGTTATTTTGAAATTTTTTAGCTAAGGAAAGTTTTTAGTGCGATGGGAACGTAGACTTATGATTCTTAGTTTAGGAATACTTTTTAGAGCGGTTCAACTAAATCTGGACGAATCCTTTATGCAGATTTATGTCTATTGATACAGCTTTGATCCACCAGTACACAACGGTAATAAGGACGCAACCAAATTAATAATTTGAAAAAGGATAGAGAGCTCTGACGACAATTAAGGAGGCGTAGTCAGCCGGTTAATAATTTTTTATTGATTTATTTAAGTCAGCCGGTTAGGGGAATGTTTCTGGGATAGCAATCATATCGATAACTACCTGATTTGTTTCATCTTCACAGTTGAGACTACCCACACCTTCGCTGTCACAATAGAAAAATTAACTAACTGTAATTTATTAATCATTCTTCGTACTCCATCCACCAACTAAAATACTTAATTTTCAAAGTTTAAATTTTGGCTATACTAAGAGAAAAAATCCAAACTTCTGTGCGGAGCTCGGTGCCCCACAAAATCTCACCCATCGCATTTATGAAGCGTCTTGGCTAAACATCTAGGCTATATAATTTTCATTATAAAAACCAAACGAGAACTATAACAAACCGGGAGTATTCAGCGAAAAGCAAGATTCTTTATTCTAAAAACTTCTTTGATAAACTGCAGGAACAGAGTGCGATGTTTTTGCTGCTTTTCGGCTATTTCAGCTGTTTGGAATAAGTCAGAAGCTTAACTGTATGGTATAGATAAAATTTAAATACGAGAAAAAACGAATTGAAAGGAAAATAGTTGATTTATCCATCGTTTCAACTATTTATTCGTTATTTCCCTTAGTGTAGAAGTGTAATATTTGAGTTCATTCATTCAAATGAAGAATCGTGAAGACAGTAACTATTTGAGGAAGGGGAACTCCATTGAGATAAGAGGAGTTATTGTGGCCTCGGTGGTCGAGTAGGAAGTGTGCTTGACTGCTACCCCAGAGGTTCCGGGTTCGATTCCCGACCAGGCCATGGTCCTACGCTTTAAACCTTTCTGAAATTCTTTCCTCATTTCTAATAAACTGAAATTGAAAATTCATCAATATTATGACTTGAAGTTGTAGTTGATGGTAGAGAACTTTGTGGATGAGATGGCCTTATAACTTGAATTGACTGAGGTAAAGGCATAACACTTGCCTCTGATTCAATTTCACATGTTTCTTCGGCTTTCCTCCACGTGTTTCACTTGATTGCCCTTTCCTTACCACTAATCTAACGCCCTATTTCGAACCAAGGCAGACTTGACTGAATAGGTATTCCACCTGAAATCCTTGGTTCAAGGCTAAAAAAAAGGAACAGAGTGCGATGTTGTTGTTGATTATCGGCTATTTCAGCTGTTTAGAATAAGTCAGAAGCATAACTGTGTGCTATAGATAAAATTTAAATTCGGAAAAAATTAATTGAAAGGAGAATATTTGATTCATCCACGAAAATATTTAAATAAAATTTATACAAGAGCGTGGAGAATGTTAATAATCGTTATTTCCCTTAGTGTAGAAGTGCAAAATTTGAGTTCATTCATTCAAATAAAGAATCTTGACGCCAATAATTATTTGAGGAAGGAGGTAAGGGAGATAAAAGGAGTTAATATCGAAAAAAATATTGAAAAAAACACAAATCCAGAAACTTTTTAATCAGCCTTCGTTAAAATGCATATAAAGAAAACATAATATCTTTATGTAGGGCTTTCCTCATAAGAGTTACTTTTACATATTATACTTTGTAGTTATGGGTGTGATGGTTATGGTTATGGTTATGGTTATGTTTATGGTTATGGTTATGGTTATGGTTATGGTTATGGTTATGGTTATGGTTATGGTTATGGTTATGGTCATGGTTATGGTTATAGGTATGGTTATGGTTATGGTTATGGTTATGTTTATGGTTTTGGTTATGGTTATGGTTATGGTTGTGGTTATGGTTATGTTTATGGTTATGGTTATGGTTATGGTTATGGTTATGGTTATGGTCATGGTTATGATTATGGTTATGGTTATGGTTATGGTTATGGTTATGGTTATGGTTATGGTTTGGTTATGGTTATGGTTATGGTTCTGGTAATGGTTATGGTTATGGTTATGGTTATGGTTATGGTTATCGTTATGGCTATGGTTATGGTTATGCTTATGGTTATGGCTATGGTTATGGCTATGGTTATGGTTTTGGTTGTGTTTATGGCTGTGATTATGGCTATAGTTAAGGTTATGGTTATGATAATGGTTATGGTTATGGGTACGGTTCTTATATAAACAAAAAATTCTTAGTAAAAATAATTCAATCCAACAAAGTTGTGATTTTGTATTTAGTTTATCTCCTGATCTCCAGAGGATATATGTCCTGGTTGCGGTCACCCTGTGCAGATAACTTAAACTTGCTTCAAAAACAAGTTTTAATAAGAAGCAACATTTATTTGTTTGGCTTCATTTTTCAAATATTTTTCTTTCTCTACGTTTCCTATTTCTATTTCTTGTTTTCTCCTAGTTTTTGGGTTCTACGCAAGCTGGATTTCAATAGTTTGGCAGCTTTGCACACAAACATTTTACAACCTTAGTACTCTGTGAACTCATTCCTCCCAATAGTTGGATAGCTCTTATATGTCCAAGCTGGTGTTTGTGTTAGTGTTGTTTTTTTGTTTTTTTTTTTGTTTTTTTTCTGTTTTTTTCTGTTTTTTTTCTGTTTTTTTAAGATGCCAAAAGGAATTCTTTCACAAGCTAACAACACTTGACTTTGCTGTTACAAGCATAACAACTGACAAGATATAACGTGTTTTCAGTTATGCATAGCAACAAAGTATGCATGGGCGTGTGCCTGTGGGTTTATCTCTTTGCTATTTTGTGTTATGCCCCCCTTGCTGCCTCTTCTTACTTTGAGTGGTAACCAAAACTCTGATGGATTGCTTGATTGATTGTGTGGGACCGCTTTAATTACAAAGCAATCAAATAAAACCATTTGTCATGTCCTCCCAACTTGCAAATAGATTTCAACAGAAATATACATAAACAATTTATCCCTTACAATATTGTGTAAATTTGTCATTTATGCGCAATAACGTAAAGTCATGTAACATTTTCTTAATATTCCATCATTAATTCAAATCCTGTAAAAATTATATTTAATTTATTGCCAAATTGAGCTACGAAATAGTCCAAATCAATCATGCTTAAGTTTATTCATGTTGAGGGAGGTCAATTAAAGTTCATTAACTGCCTAACCCAAATACCCAGTGTGCCTTAAGATTTCTCTATTCTTGGTAATAAAATTATAATGCCCAACAAATTAAGATTAAACAGCCGATAAATCAACAGACTAACAGACAGACGTAACAGACAAATATACAGACAGACATACAGAGCAATATAGCGCCCTTACGAATTGCTTGTGACAGTAAAAAAAATTCACTTGAATAAAAAAATATTGCCATGACAGAGGCTTTTAGTAATGCCTAGAAACCTCAGGTTAGTGGACTGAAAGTGAGTCCTTAAAGAACTTGTTAAGTGTTTGCTTGACAAGAGAATAGAACGCAAAAATATTATTATTCCTTAAAAGATAAGGTTTCTGATGGTGGCACCATAGAAAAAAAATATCTATAAATTGTGCGACAGAATCGTGAAGAGCAGCTATACTTGAAAGGTGCAAAGAAATTATGTTTAGATATACCTACGCTTGTGCAAAGTTACGTAGGTATGTGCTTGACGCTATTTTAATTATATGCTTAAAACATAAAAAAACACCTTTGATAAAATGCGTTTTAGAAGTTCAAAGTTCAATTTCCACATTTTCTTTGAAGAAACATTAAAGGTTTAGTTGCAAATAATGAAAAAATGTACAAATCCTTCGTGGAAAACATAAAACAAGATGCCATAAGCATACACTTCTATAATCTTAGCTTCAGAGTTAGAAATGTAAGCATTACTCAATAGATAATTCTGTGTTAACCCTATACTGCCCCAATTTTTTTCAGCTTGAAAAATCATTTATTAGAAATTTAATAGGTCATGAACCAAGAAATCATTGGTAAAATAAATAAAAAATTCACCCGTTTCGGCGGGAGGAGGACTAGAACTAAGACCGCCTAAAGGCGGTATTGTTCATTTAAGCTAAAACAAGACAACTTATATTTTCACATTCATTTGATTGTGTTTTACTACATGATTACATTTTTGGCTTAAAATGCGCATATTATTGGGATTTAATATTTCTGAAATTAATTTTTAATATGAAAAGCTTAAAAGCAGTCTCTGTCTGGTGTGGAACACAGATTAATATTACATTTTCTGCATATGTTTTGAGTCTCAGCAGTACATCCCTGAAGTTTGCAGGTTCGTTTTCCTGCACGAGGCAAAAATTTTGTGAAATGCTTCATTCCATCGCAACGCAAATCATCAGGAGGTATATAGTAAGTAACTTTTTTTGCTGTTTTTTTCTGAACGACCTCACGTGGACGCCCTAAATTCTTTGTTCTTTGGTAGGAACACAATACTTGTGCGATTTGAGATCGGAAATAAGGGAGTTGGGTTTTTTCATCTTTAGGATTCGGCTTATTAATGCGTTTGAATGATATATATGCGTTAACAATGGCCATATCAATTTGGTGGTAAAACAATCTGTTGGTATATTTTAATGATTTCATACGGATGTGATAACGTCCGATGAATCCATCCATCAAATCAACACCTCTCATATGGTGATTGTACTCTTGAATGACGTTTGGACAAGGAACTTCATTGTACTTGGTTTAAAGTTTATTTCACCTTGAAACGGTTCAATTCCCACAAATGTAGACGCCATTCGAACTTGCTTGTTATCTTTCCAGACCATATTCGAAATGTCAACACCGTAAGCAGATCCAGTGTACTCAACCGAGAAGTTTTGCATTTGGTAAACGGTGAGAGCGTATTGTCCCCAAAGAATGAATTTCTTTAGATAAACGAGGAGCGGCAAGGATGTGTAAAAATTGTCGAAATACATTATATGATTCTTAATGTTTGGTACAATTTGGCTGAAACGCACAACATTGGAAGAAGCTCCTAAGTCTGGAGCATCTGGTGGCAAAACGTTATCTCCAGCCCAGCAATACACTTCAAAACCATATGAAAATCCCTCTGAGTTACACAAAACAAAGAGCTACATGCCCCATTTATGAGGCTTGTCAGGCATGTACCGTCGAAGGAATGTCGACATTTTCGTTGAACACATTTGTTCATCTACGCAGATGCGCTGGTTCATACTAATACTTTGAAACTTATTATTGAAGTGATCGATCAGTGGTTTGACTTTGTAGAGTTGATCACACTTTGGCAAATCTCTAGGAGGAATTTTACTGTTATCATTTAAGTGTAAGTTACTTCGAATTTGCTCAAACCGGTTTCTTGTCATTGTATCTTGAATTGCTTGAAGAGTATTCTGCCCAGTAAGATTGTAATCAATATGCCAACGTATTTGCGAATCTCTGATGGAGTTACAAAAAAATTTGTGTTAATATTTTTCTGCGTGGTATAAAGATTTGTTTGTTCCGCGATGAGATCTAAAACGGGGTCATCAAGAAAATACGAAAAGCATTTAAATGGTGTGTCGAGCATTTTAAAACTATCGCCCATTTTGATTCCAAGAAATGCTACTTCAGATTTATGGAGATTTAAATTGCTTTTCTGCCATAGTATCTTTTTGAATTCATTGGATTTCGAAATTATATCCATCGGGTTGATTTTTGTTTTATCAGAAGAATTATTTTTTGGCAACTTTTCCATAATTTTTTTAGTTTTACCTCCGAGCATTTGCTCAAAGTTGTCACCACCAGAAGACATAGATCACCTATTTTAGATGTGGAGGAATCGCTGTTACTTTCAATATTCTCTAATATTATATCAAAAATGAATATGTTACCTCTGTCCAAGTTTTCAGGCAAATTAGATTTTAATGCATTTGCAAGAGCTGAGTCTGACATTGCTAGCACTTCGTTAACAGTATCTTCGTCAAGGGTGAAGGCCAAATCGTTAAAAAGGCCAAATCATCGCTGTCAAAATCATCTTCACAATCCGTCCCGCCATCGGTTTCCTCAAAATCGTCGAATTCAAATCATCCATTATTTCTTTGATTTGTGTATCGGATAACGCCGAAAGCTTTTTCGAAAAATTACGATTCATAGCTATAAAAAAATCAAAGCACAAACACATGTAAACCATGAAATGCGAAAATATTTTTTTCACTGTTTAACCTGATACCGCCTACGGGCGGTCTGACAGCACAAGCAAATATTAGAAGCTCAAATAAGTATTTTTCACTAAAAAACAGCTGCACTACACAGAAAACACTATTAGCTACTCACCAGTATTTTTCTTTTCTCAATTCGTCCACTATAAGTATTTTTTCGATTTTTTCAATTTATCACTTTTCACAAAATAATTATTTGCTCTGTTTCAAGCGGAATTCTAACATCAACTGACAATTGCGGTGAAAGTAAGCGACAAATTTTGTTACGGCAAGAAGCCTATTGGCCTATTCACTGAATTATTTCTAATGCACTCAATTTTGTATATTTTGTTTTTTCAATTTCAAATTCAAATGCCAACGGTTTTTGTTGTGACCGCCTTAAGGCGGTATGAGGCTGTAGAGGGTTAATAAACAATAACAGCTTAAGTCGGATTTCAATGTTTTGATAGTAAGATTTATTAAAGTAAGATTTTTCGAAGTTTTAAGTAGCCGTATACAGCCATGGCCATACAAATAGCAGAAGTTGCAAGCAAATATATATTATAATATTACACTAAGTTTACTTTTCTCAGTCCTATTTTTTATTGATCCTACTGTTTGTTGTAATCATATGGTCGATGTCTAAAAACAAAAGTTACCGTTATCTTTTAAATTGTGATGTGTGCTTAACTTATATTTATGTTAGTCTTGATTTGCAGTGGACACAGAAATAGCACAAATTTGACATACACATGTTTTTTAAAAATTTTGTTAATTGTTTTCGTTCTTTCGATTTTCGATTCATTTCATTAAATTTTGTGTTAAAAAAATAAATACTAATGGGCCGCAGAATACACTGTATACCCGAAAAAGGGCTATAATTAATAATTTGAGCAGAAATGGGAAAACACTCGCCGAAATAGCTGAAATTGTGCAATGCTCCAGAAAAATGGTGTATAATGCTATCCAACTAGCAAAAACAAATGTGTGCTATCTTCATCAAAACAAAGCTAGAAAACCAAAACCACAAAAACCACCATTTCTGTCGATAGAGCTATAGTGCACATGAGCAAAAAAGAACCATTTAAGACACCGAGGCTTATAATGCAGGAAATAAATGAAAAATATGGCCTCAATGTATCCAGCAGGCTTGTAGCAAGACGTTTAAACGAAGCTGTTCTCTTTGACCGCATTAGTCGCAAGAAACCACTCCTGTCAAAGAAGCACATAATAAATCGTTTGACTTTTGCAAAGACTCATAAGAATAGATAACTAAAATTCTGGAAAAATGTTCTCTGGACCGATGAAACTAAAATAAATAGAATGGGGCCTGATGGAAAAACAACTGTACGTCGTCCAAAAGGTGAAGCACTAAATCAAAGGTACACAAAAAGACCGTTAAGCATGGCGGTGAAAGCCTAATGGTGTGGGGAGCATTTTCTTGGCATGGAGTTGGGACAATAGTGCGAATTATTGGAAAAATGGACCGATTTCAGTACCTGGATATACTTCAAAATAAAATGGAGCCATTTGTTTTTGAATCAATGCCAGTAAATTGGACTTTCATGCAAGACAATGATCCGAAACACACGACAAAACTTACAAAGGAATGGATTCAGAAGGAGAAAATCGAAGTTTTAGATTGGCCGGCACAAAGTCCCGACCTCAATCCCATAGAGAACCTATGGAATGATGTGAACGTCGTGATTGCAAATACAAATTTTAAAAATTTTGATGATCTATGGGCAGGGGTGCAAGATGCTTGGTACTCTATCTCGAAAGATAGATGTCAGAAGCTCGTGGAGAGTATGAGTCGCAGATGTGAAGCAGTGATAAAAAATGGCGGATATAGTACGAAATACTAAGTAGGTAAGCAATTTTTTTTCTTAATTTTTTAAAATTTTATCATTGTTTAATTAATTTTTCAGGATATTTTTCGATCTGCTATTTATATGTCCAAGGCGTTTTGAACTATCTCAAGATATGAATTAATTTAAAAAAAAAAAAAAAAATAAATAACTGGCCATTTCAGCCCTTGAAAGGACTTTGACCTAGCTTCTTATGATCAATTGTGTTGTGCGTGTTATTAAGTTTGTACACAATTGACCGAGAAATGGACCTACATGCTTAACGCCGACTCCGAACGGCGATGAACGGAATGTTCTTATTCTCAAGAAGCTTTACATGGCATTTTGATTACTCTCTGAGGTTTGCCATTGTCTGCAGAGAGGTGGCGGCCGTACAGAAAAATTATTTTAATTCAAATAATTTTCTGTCGCTGCTGGGATTCGAACCCGGGTCTCCAAGGTTCTTTGACATAGCGGCCACGCACTTTAACCAACTACGCCACGGACGCCACAATTCATTGTGGCGTCCGTGAATTAATTTAGTTTTTTTTTATTTAATATAATTAATATTTTATGTTAGTATTGAAGTTGTATTGTAACTCATTGATTTAAAAAAAATGTACTTCCCTTTTTTTGTTATTGCTTTACATGATACAAAAAATATAATTTTTTGTTTTTGAAGACAATTGTGCTATTTGTGTGTCCATGGCTGTAGGTTCTATGAAAACTTCATTGGTTTTTGTGTCATCACTTTGGTTTGGTTCACGATAGAAGCTACAGATTTTGTGTGTATGTGACGATATATTCAAGGAATATAGTAATATAAATAACTCAGTTCTAACTTTAGTCGACTTAAGCGATTTTTGCTTGTGAACACAGAATTTATTAATTAATGCGGAGATTTTTGCATAAGAAAGTTTTGGAAGTTTCTAAATGAAATTCATTTTAAAATGAAGGTACTTAAAATTATAACAAGGATACCAAAAAGCCTTCTTATGGTGACGTTATCAGGTATTGAATATTTGTGGATTACTGTTCTTTATTTGATTTTTATTCAAAGCACTAAACTATGTAAAGAGGTATTTTGTTTGTTTTCATTTCGATTTAATTCTGTCATTTGTTGTTGATTTGAGCTTTTTGTCTGTTGGAATAAGAAATGCCAATTAGGTAGGTACTTGTAGTTATATAGTTAGATAGCTTGTAGAAAGGTCATTCTATTAAAAAGATTATGAAGTCAAGGAAGCAAAGCTTATTAAGTCAAGAGGAAAACGCACAAAAAAACGAAAAAAAAGAAACAAACAATGGCATTATCTGGATAATCTGTTTATTAAACAATGTTTCTATTAACAAAGCTCTTAAATATTATCTAAAAATTATTTAAGTTATATTTTTAGATTCATTTCGTAAGAAAAAAACACCGAGGCATTATATTTTCTTTGTTGTTTAAGCTTTTCAGAGAGAATAAATTAACAATAACGAAGATTTATGCATCAATATTAAAAAAGAAAACAAATTTTTATGTTCATGGAAGAAAAATACTTACGAATGTCTACCGTTCTTGTAAAATCTCTAATTATATTCTATAAAATATTGTAGGATGAGATTCTTCGAAAGAGATATGCAAAATTGTTGGTAATTTAATTTTATAAATAATTTTCACAAACGGTGTTGAAAATGGGTGGCGGTTAGCATTCGACAAATCGCAAAGATAAAAAATTAAATCCAGAATTTTATCAGCTGCTATTTATGTAATAGAGTCGAAAAATGGGGCATTTGTAATATAAGGTACAAACAAAGTGATTACTGAAGTAGACAGGACTTAATATAATTTTAATGATTTTATTTTGAAACAAAAGAAAAATAGCAATATTAACTGTGGCTAAGCTTAAGCCTCTTAATGTAAAATGTTTCATTGAAAACAAATTTGAGCTTTAGACCAAGTATGTTGCCAACAAGACAACATGAAGACAAATAAGGCAACAACCAACAACGGCTCTATATACATAGAGCAAATCACACAGCAGACTAGGCAAACTGTTTCGTTGGCAGCTACACCAACTCATCAGTAGACCTCGGATTTTGCATATTTTTGAAGGATTAATATAGGTTAGTTCTGATGACACCATAGTTTGTTTCATTGAAAATAGAGTTGAAAACGATATGCATATTTAAAAATTTTTGGCGTATTTGCATGAAATGCATATGCATATATATGCTAAAATATATGCAAACTATGCAAAATATATGCAACACTAGCTTCTTCCCGGCACGCGTTGCTACACCCTGCAACTATATGGATACATAATAAATACATTCAAAGCTTTTTTTAGACTCATAGTTTGACACCACTGTCATTTTCCACTGCCCGCTACAGTTTCCCAATAGCAGGAGATCACCAAATAATAACTCCATTTTGAGTTTACTTTTACTTTCAAAGCTATTCGATAATACAAATTTTAATTGTATCGGCGGAGCCACACCCACTTATATAATGCTCACTGTTTTAGTACAGTTGCCGACAGTGAGCATACAATCACTAAATTATCAAAATGTAGCCAAATCGACGAAAACCGTAGGAAATATAGCATTTTTATTGATTTGTGGGCGGTAAAAGGGGGTGGACAGAAATTTAAGCCATCTCGTACTTGAAAAAAATGTACTGCCAAAATTTCAGCTATATCGTCTCAGTAATTTTGAAGTTTCCAGTCATCACATAGACATTGTCTATTAGACAACGTTTTGCTTTTTGTATATATATTTTGGATAAAGATTATTGGCTATAACTTTTGATTGGTAAGAGATACTAAGATATTTTTTTCTAAAAAATTATTGTTTATTTTTTCAAAAATATAAAAACACAATATTGGAAAAAAAATTTTGTTCGAAAAAATCAAGGGGTAGGCCTTGATTTTTTAATCACAAAAATGGTTTTTAATTTTTGCATAAAATTGAAACAATTTTTGCCTATAAATGTTATAATTTTTAAATAGAGTTAAAAATTTGCGAATTTGAATTTAAATTTTTTTTACAACAAAAACAAATTTTGAGCCTTTTTTTGAGGGAAAACTCCAAAATTTTAGACTTTTTTTTGAAAAAAAATATTTAAAATTTACTATATACTCAACTAACGGCAATTTTTCCAATAAGTTTTTTATAATACTTAGATGAAGCTTTAACAACTAAAAATATGCGATTTTGTAAAAAATTTGTACTACAGCACCATCTGGTGCCCAAGGTCGTTCAAAGAAGATACTGTCAAAAAACTCATCGTACCTGAGAACTACTATATACCAATTTTTATTCTAATCGCATAAGCGGTTTGTGAGTTTTAGACAGTTTTGTAAAAAATTTGTACTACAGCTGTTCAAGGTGGATAAAAATTGATAGCTCGCAAACACGCACCGTACCAAAAAACTTCTATACACAAATTTTCATGCTAATCGGATGAGTAGTTTAGGAGTCTATTGCATAGTTACATACGACATTTAGTTCCAAAGCAATTCGATATCATAAATTTGGCCTGTGTGGCCAAATTCCCCCTTGTCTGTTCGCTCAAATATATAATAACTACTTCTTGGGCCCATAACGTCTACATATCAAGTTCCACTATCAAAACATGTACAACTCAGGAATAATAATGATTTCTCAAAAGTGGGCGTATATACAGTTAGACCACGCCCAGTTTTAGTATAGTTGCCGACAGTAACCATACGAACTTATTTACCAAATTTTAGTCTAATACGACCAAAACAGTCTTAAATATAGCATTTTTATTGATTTGTAGGTGGTAAAGGGGGTATGGAAGAAAAGGGGTATTGAAAATTTTTACTATGCCTATATTTTTCGCGCAAATGCAAATTAAAGTGAGACTTGCCAAATTAGTCCAATATTCCATTTATTTCCAATTTCCCTTGCAAATATTTCCCCATATACACCATATGTGCGCATCTGTATTTTTTCACACCTGTATTTTGAAAAAGATCACTAAAATGCCTATAATTCATGAACCAATACACATACAAAGACCATTTATACAAGAAAACCTTCGTACTGACGTCACCTTTCATGGGAAATTCCAGAAGCGAAATCGGTTTATGCATTACCGAGAACATCAATTTCATACACAATGCAACTTATTTTTATATATAAGATTACAAACATTTAAAAAAAAAATCAGCGCAGGCGTTCTGCGATTTTAGATATACATATATATAAAAACAGTGGGCGCAAAAGTGGGCGTGGTCAATTTTTCTTTCAGTAAACACTTAAATTAGATTACTACGACCATTTGAAAAAAAAATTATCCAAATCGGTCCAGCCGTTTTCCGATTTTAGATAAATCGAAAAAAGTGGGTGCAAAAGTGGGCGTAGTTAATTTTTCTTTCCGACAAAACTTAAATTGGATTACTACGAAGATTTGAAAAAAAAATTATCCAAATCGGTCCAGCCGTTTTCCGATTTTAGATAAATCAAAAAAAGTGGGCGCAAAAGTGGGCGTGGTCAATTTTTCTTTCCTTAAAAACCTAACTTGGACTAAAACGAACATTTTAAAAAAAAGTTATCCAAATCGGTCCAGCCGTTCTGAAGTGATGCGATTTCAACCAAACGTACACTTCTTTTTGTATATATAGATATGCAAAACATATGCAAAAACTTCCTATGTTAAATAAATCAAAAAATAATATAAAAGCGATTCAGAGGGTAGAATACATATTGAAATTTTATTCATCCTTATTCTGGATGTCACGTCACCTAGGTGAGAAGAGGTCACACTAGTGTCACTAGTGTCACTAGTGTCACTAGTGTTAGTGCATATTTTTTGCATATATGTTGCATATTTTCGATATGCATTACAATTTGTTATATTTGAATGATAAAATATCTAGATACAAAGTTTGGTATCAATCTGATGAAAAATATGCAAATATGCAAAATCCGAGGTCATCAGTAGTCTTGTATGACTTTTCACTGTAATCCACTCAACCTACTAAGGTCCTACTTATACTGCCAATATGCGGACAAAATTACCCGAAAGTTTATTTTGACAGAGAGAACGCTTTTACATTAGTAACTTAGTTCTTATCTACTTATGATGCATAATGTGTCAAGGTTAACCTTGACCGTTTCATACTTTTAGGTATAACCCTAACTCTTGTCAGTCTTCGAAAATTCGATCAGAGTGATTTACCGCTATCAGAGCATATTCAAGTTGTGTTATTTTGTTGTTAGCTCCTCCCTTTTTCCACACTTCCATTTCTCTTATTTTCTTAAAGCTTCTCAAAAATATGTGGTTAAAGTTTCAAGTCGATATCTCAAATAAAAACTTTTTAACAAAAAAAAAAAAAAAAGAAGACTTCAAAATCACTACAAAATAAAAAATAATTTTAAATAACTTTTCCCATTAATTTCTTGGTCACATTTTAAAAGTTATTTATATGTATTATAATATTGGAAATCTTATCATTTTCATTTTTTCTATTTTGTTTTATTATCATCAATATATTAATTGCTTTATGAACATAAAAGCTTTAAAGTCGGTGCTGATCTTTCTAAGTCGAAATCTTTTTATTTTCATTTTTTTCTAAATTGTTTTATTATCATAAAAATATTACTAACTTTATGAATATAAAAGCTTTTAAGCGATTTTGTTTTCAGTGGCAATTCAATTAAGATTAAGAATTACTACAGTGTCACCAAGGCAGCATAGCATCAAATAAAAAAGTGCAGGGATGGTAAAAGATCATGATTGTGTATCAAAGATTAGTGTCGACTTCAAAGATTTTATGTTCATAAGCCAATTAATATATTGATGATAATAAAACAAAATAGAAAAAATGAAAATGATAACATTTCAAATATTATAATACATATAAATAACTTTTAAATTTGACCAAGAAATTAATGGGAAAAGTTATTTATAATTATTTTTTACTTTCTAGTAATTTTGAAGTCGGTTTTTTTTTGTTAAAAAGTTTTTATTTCTTCCTTTTGAGAGAATATGAAAAATTAAATGTTTATGTAGCATGACACCTTGTTCTTAAAAAATTTGTTTTATTAATTCCTGAAAGTTTGTTGGGTATTTTCCATTTTGTCTCTTTACAATTTTTATTAAAGTGCCACGCCCTTTCTCTAATCCCGTCTACTTTATTTACCGTACTTTATAATGATTCTACCTCTGTGCCAAATTTCAGTTCCCAAGTATCAAGTATCGGTATCAATATTAACCGATATATAATACTTTCCTTAAAGTGCCACACCCTATGTACCGTCCCGCCCACTTTTGTAATGATTCTACCTACCCACCTACCTGCATACCAAATATTAGTACCCTAGTGTCAATATTAACTGAGATATAGTATTTTTATAATATTGCCACACCCCCATTGGTGAATAACGCCCACTTTTTCTACTTTCGTCCACTTTATTTACCGTACTTTATAAAGATTCTACCTAGCCCTGTGCCAAATTTCAGTTCCCAAGTATCAATACTAACCGATATATAGTACTTTCCTTAAGTACCACACCCTATGTACAATCCCGCCCACTTTTGTAATGATTCTACCTACCCACCTACCTGCATGCCAAATATTATGTAGTACCATAGTGTTAATATTAACTGAGATATCGTATTTTTATAATATTGCCACACCCATTTGTTGAATAACGCACTTTTAAGACCGTAATTTGTAGTAACTGTACCTACCCATGTACTAAATTTCAGTACCCTAGTGTCAATATTATTCGACATACAGAGTTTTCTAATATTGCCACAACCCGTTGGGGAATAACGCCCACTTTCTTGACCGTAATTTTCTATAACTATGCCTACCCATGTACTAAATTTCAGCACCCCAGTGTCAATATTATTCGATATATAGTGTGTTTCTAATATTGCCACACCCATTTGTCGAATAACGCCCACTTTCTTTACAGTAATTTTTAAAAATTGTGTCAACCCCTGTACTAAATTTCAGTACTCTTGTGTCAATACTATTCGAAATACAATGTTTTTCTAATATAACCACACCCCTTTGTCTAATGACGCCCACTTTATTGACCGTAATTTGCAATTATTCTGCCTACCCCAGTATTTTTACTGTAAATTTCAGTACCCTAGTGTCTATTAACTGAAATACAATGTTTTTCTAATAGTGGCACGCCCCTTTGTCAAATGTGGCCCACTTTTTTAAAAAAAATGACCTCCACGTTCATAGTATCTATCTGCTGACAAAAAATTACGGAAATCAGGCAAGTGCTTTAGGAGTTATAGATGTACATACATTTAAAAATAAAAAAAACGAACAAACCAACGAATTTGAGAACCTCCTCCTTTTTGAAGTCGACTAAAAATCTCATATATCTGAACTCTTCTTAAAGTGTTATCAAATAAGTCGTGCGAAATTCTAACCATATACAATTTTCTTAAATAAACACACAAATGGGTGTGACTCATACTTCAAACCACAATCTAAGAGAACTTTCTGTCACCCACACAAGCGAAAATTTAATGAAATTCTGATTTGATTTGTGTCAGTCGGAATCAAAGTAGGATTTGCCTATCAGAGAAACAATTCAAAGCGAGCTAATTTCTTCAATATATGTTAAGTATTCTAAGAATCAAAGATTAACTTCATGCATACTACAAACTGTTCAATGCAGAGCCAACCCACTGAGCCACAAGCAAAGCTCTGTCAAATAATAAAAGTCTTGCGAACTTTCATTGGTTGATATTTTTTTTTTTGTTTTGTTTAATAAATTGTTGTTTTCAAACAAACATCATACCATTAAAAATTCTTATTTCTTAATTCAAAATGAGTTCATAAAAATATTATATTTAATACTTTTTACTTTTTATTTTTATATTATACTAGCATACCCGTTCCCAGCGTTTCTTGGGAGCATACATATGATATGAAAACATATTTTAAATAAAGACTCAAGAATCAAATATGTTTAATTCATTGTATTTAAGTTGAGAGTATTTCTTATTGAAATAAAAAAAGTGGCTTCTTATTGAAATGAAGAGAGTTTCATCTTAGTAAAATCAAAATAAATACGATATATTGACCTTATGGCAACACTGAGCAGAAATTAACTGAGTGAAACTATCAACTTAAGATGGCAGCGCCGTGAGTTGTAGACTTTCAGCTCTCTCTCTCTCTCTCTCTCAACAAAGAGCTTAAGCTATTGTTTGATGTTATTTTGTGCTGCTTATACAATGGCAGCATGGATTAAAATGCATGAATTCTTAAATAATTAAATAAAAAGTTTTACCACAAACGTAGTACCCAGTAGCAGGGTCGCTTATTATATCAATTGAATAGTGAAAGAAAAATTAAAATCGGTTCAGCGGTTACCCCGTAAATGAACGATAAAAATCCGAGAGAACCCTTTTATATAATAGTATAGATATAGATATAGATATAGATATAGATACAACGGGAATTCTTCTTTCTGACAGGCCCGTAGACAAGGGGAGATTTTAGGGTTGGACCCCCACCCCCCTTATGGTCCAGAAATTATAAAAATATAGTATATTAGCATGAATATAACATCGCCGTTTGTGAATTCTTGCTGCAAATGCGTCTTTTTTCTATAACAGTGCAAACTGCAAGTGTACAAACTTTTTGATTGAGTTCCATAAACCTATTGTTTATTTTACGTGCCAAAACTAGAAAATGAGTCTATTTAAATGGCTGCAGCAACCACAGTTAACAAAGGCTTTATGTTATGTACAAAGGCTTAATGCGAAAATGCATTGAAAATTTGTTAAAAAGTTGCCGAATACTCGTATTTCTGAATGTGTGAAAGCTGTGTTTTTTGGTAGCGTATTTGCTACCATAATGGATTAACTTTTTGCTTGTTGTGGAACCGACAAAATCCGAATAATATTCTATTTAATCTGTATTGCAGAAAGCGTTCAAGAATCTTTAAAATATGAAAAGTCGCCAGAGCTGCCTTTAGAACCGGCAGTTGTAGAATGATATAATATATATATAAATAAAAAACAATCGATATTTTTTTTAAAATCCAAACTTATGTTATATATTTGACATTCAATAAACCTTTATGTTATTGAATGTCAAATTTTCGAATGGAACTGTCAAAATTCATCTGTCAATGCTAAGTGTTGCCGTTGCGCAAGAATTAAAAGACAGCCCTTTTATTTATTCCATCAAATGAAATAGTTAATGCTCGTACATGTAAAAGAAGTTTCGTGTTTAGAGGCACTACAATCTGGCAAATGTTTAAAAAATTATACCAAAGCGAGTGCCAAAAACGTACTTTTCTACCCGAAAAGGTTACAATAAATATATTCAAAAAGGATGGCTGCGTGTCACTGGGAAATCATGCCATAAACAGAGCAAAAGCAGACACACACACACAATCACACAGATACTGTGCCAAAGAGGGCATTAAAATGAGAGCAACTCAAATGATTATTTGTATAGCTTAAGGATAAAGAAATAAAAGCCTTGTGGTTGAAAAACATTTTCCTGAGTTTGTCACAAAAGATGCAGCCAACGCATGATGACATCACCTAGATTCTAGAACAAGACAAAAGTTATATAAGTAGTATATAACACGTACATTAGGCATACATATGTAAAAGTGTAAAAACAGTTGAAATTGTCAAAAAAAAGCGCTAGTCAAGGCATTTTTAAGGCCATTTAAAGTAGCCAAACGTATTTATGTCCTAATTTATGGCTTTATTTTTACATGCATAATAACTCAGTCCAACACATTAGTGTCCGCCCTTAGAGTCCGCTTAAAAAACAAAAAATTGAGGTATGACCCATCAATCATATATGACCCAGTCAGCGATCAGGGTTAAGGATATCAAAAATCAACAACATACATGATTAAAAACTGTTTAACCATTTTTTTTTGAAGAATTTTGGCCGCTTAAATCAATCACATACCCCATAGTGCGATGTTCGGCCCAAAAAGCTTTTAGGTTTCTGTTCTGATCATTTTTACTTGGGGATAGCAGAAAAAATCTTCTCCTACCAAAAAGATATATTAAAGCGTGACTCAATATTTGACAAAGATGAACTTCATAAAGGATACGCAATTTTGGAATGAAATAAATTGCGATACAAAATAAAAAAAAAAGCTGTTAAGAAATGAGCTTCGACTGGGCCGAAGTTAAAATACCCCCACGGCTGAATCAAATCATATTCAAAGATCTTTTGTATCAGAGGTAGGCGTGGTTTTCATCCGGTTTCGTTAAAATTCATACTCAGAGTGCATATTTAATATTGAAGCTTATTCGCAAAATTTCAAGTCCATTTTTTAATTTTTTCTGGAATTCTTAGAGATAAAGTCCCTTTGTATGAGAGGTGGGTGTGGTTTTCACTCGATTTATTTGAATTTCATACTCAGAGTACATATTAAATATCAAAGCTTATATCCAAAATTTCAAGTCCATATATTAATTTTTGTGGAATTCTTAGAGATTTCACCGTTTTGATATAGTCACTTTGAATGAGAGGTAGGCGTGGTTTTCATCCTATTTAACTCATTTTTGAACTTGATCTTTATTTTTTAGATACAAGCTTACATATTCGTGTAATAATATTATATATTCGTGTAACATATATATAATTTCGTGATGATTGCTTGAAAATTACGGCTGTAATCGTGATCACAGACAGACAGACGGACATGACTAAATCGACTCGGGTGGTGATGCTGATCAAGAATATATACTTTATATACCTGCCACGCCTCCTTATGGGCGTTACAAACGAAGTGACAAAATTAATATACCCCTATTACGTTTTTTAAACGTGGGGAGTAAAGATATGTGTGTGGCTACCACGCACGATAGAAGTGAAACCTTCAGAAAACTAAACTGTGAGAGAATGCTGTATTAAGAGTGAGATAATTATAGGGTTTATTGATTAAAGTATTGTTACCAAGTTTAAAAGTAATTTTATTTTACATTTTATTATTCAAACTCCATGTTTTCAATTTCAACAAGTGACACGATTGGCTTATGATAACTAAAATATGAAATAAATACTTTGGTTTGGATTTGATCAATTAGGGTATTCACAAGGTCTCATAAAGTCAAATGTCTTAAATTGAAAACATTAAAATTTACAACAAGTGTGAACAACCTCCCATTACTTATTCTGCTATTTCAACTCTCAATCAGCTGATGCAAAACAAATTAAAATAAATATTTGTTATCACAATGCTCAAAGAAAGCGAAAAAGACAAAATAATAGCCGGTTTGTGCAAAAAGCATATTTTGCACGTTATTGAATACGACACTCAATAAACATAGCTTTTAGAGTTGTAATATTTTAGTACTTTTGACGTAGAATACGTCATTCTCGGAGGTAAGTAGGGTGGTTAATAGTGATCAGGTGTCGGTATTTACATTACTTTTTGAGCCTTTGGTAGGCCTAAAGTACTGATCGTACAATGTTGATGTTAGCACTTGTTGGTCTGCTTGATCCTCAATGCGACAAAAATTCATGTTAGAACTCTCTAACTTATATAAATTTTACACAATTACATGAAATATAAAGCCAACATTTGATGTTTTTGTTTGCTTAAACTTGTTACCTATTTATCGACAGTTTCCGGTTTTATCGACAAAACCATAAAATTTGTATGGGAGCCCCCCTAAGGAGTGGTCTGAGGGAATAGGTGTCAAAGGCAAAAATGTTCCTTTTGCAAAAGTAATGGGGGTCAGTCATACATATTAACCCTCTCCGGCACTCTGTTAAAGGTCATATGCTCAGGTGTATGGAATAAATAAACAAAAACCATAAAATTTGTATGGGAGCCCCCCTAAGGAGTGGTCGGAGGAAATAAGTGTTAAAGGCAAAAATGTTCCTTTTGCAAAAGTAATGGGGGTCGGTGATACATCTTAACCCTTTCCGGCACAAACACAATAAAATTTGTATGGGAGCCCCCCTAAGGAGTTGTCGGAGGGAATAGGTGTCAAAGGCAAAAATGTTCCTTTTGCAAAAATAATGGGGGTGGGTGATACATATGAATCCTTTCCGGCACTCTTTGAAAGGTCATATGCTCAGGTGTATGGAATAAATAAACAAAAACCGTAAAATTTGTATGGGGGCCCCCTAAGGAGTGGTCGGAGGCAATAGGTGTCAAAGGAAAAAATGCTCCTTTTGCAAAAGTAATGGGAGTCAGTGATACATATTAACCCTTTCCCGCACAAAAACCATAAAATTTGTATGGGAGCCCCCCTAAGGAGTGGTCGGAGAGAATAGGTGTCAAAGGCAAAAATGTTCCTTTTGCAAAAATAATGGGGGTCAGTCCTACCTATGAACCCTTTCCGGCACTCTCTTAAAGGTCATATGCCCAGGTGTATGGAGTAAATATACAAAAACCATAATATTTGTAAGGAAGCCCCCCTAAGGAGTGATCGGAGGGAATAGGTGTCGCAAAAATGTTCCTTTTGCAAAAGTAATGGGGGTCGGTCATACATATTAACCCTCTGCGGCACTCTTTTAAATGTCATATGCTCAGGTGTATGGAATAAATATTTTGCTAAATAGTTTTTAAAAAAGATGTCATCAAAAGCGAATTGACTAATTCTACGTCTTGTGTTACGACATAGTCGAAACTACTGTATCTTTTTTGTATGGAAGGCAACAACCATATTCTTAAACTAGTGTAAAATTGTATTACATTATGATAATATGACATGATAGCACACCTTGTGAATACCCTAAATAAATCTTTGAAATACAGCGTCTATCACTGTTTTTGATCTTGTAGTCGATTCAGTGCGACTGCTGCACATTTTTAAATTTAATGTGTATAATCAATAAACCCTATAATTATCTCATCTAAATACAGCATTCGTCTCATTCTCTCACAGTTTAGTTTTCTGAATGTTTCACTTCTACCGTGCGTGGCAGCCACACACATATTTTTTTTAATATGCGATGAGATATCACGACCAATTCATTGGAAAAGTAAATTTTGCGTTTACAAATATATTCGTGTACTCACAATCGATATTTTCAATATAATGTGTAATTGAGGCATCACCTAGCACATTTGGAAAATCAACTTGGAAATCATCTGAAGAGAGAATAAGAAATATGTCTATACAATTGATGAATGTAGATTATGCATGTGATCTATGCGCATTAAGGACGAAATTTATTGATTTGAAAATATGAAAGTACTTACGATGATCGTTTTCACTATTTTGTAGAGTGGATGTATTATCATGTGTCATAATTTATGACCAATAGAAATATGCTGTACATTTAATAATGCCTTTCGGCGTGCACGAAATTCACGCACACGATCCGTTGAACTTTTTGCGAATTTCTTTATCTTATTTCGGTTTTTTTTCTCATAATACTTACGACATTTTTCAGCATTGGTTTTCGGCATACTTTGAAATGTTTTATTAATAAAATTAAACGACGAAATTATGCTATTGTTATCTTGCAAACTACGAAAACAATTGACTGGAGTTGGGAGACTACGAAGCAATGCACAAAGAGGAGACGCGCTAAATATGTTTGCAGCGCCTTTTAAGTTTTGGACTCAAAATTTGTCCGACAGTTCAACAGCTACTGCAACGTTACAAATGCTGGTTTGTGTACATAGCTAAGCGTTGTTTGCTTGTCTTATAGTTTTAGTACTTTTTGGATTGGTACCAATTGGTTTGTGTACATAAACAAATTTCAAATGCATTTTAAAAGTTACAGTAGCTATTGATCTGTAAAATTAAGTGCCACTGGGATAATTTTAGTGTCCACTCTTAGTACTCTTGTTAAAATTTCCTGTTTCGTTAGTTTTTTTCCTTTCATCGAATTTCAAATCACAACGGTGCTAAAGAATTTTCACTTAAAAAAAAAAAAAAACAAATCCTATCGAACAAGTTGGCACAAGTTATTTCCGTTACACATAAAACACTGCATAATACCAACATCGTAGCTTATAAGAGATAAACAACATTAAAAACACACACTTTATAAATACTCGTTTACATAGAAATATTATTTAAGATTTTAAAAATGTCAGTATTTAATAATCAAAATATTTATATTGGGTTTTCAGTTGTAAAATTGTATTAAAAAACGAATGTATCATAAAATAATAGTTTCATATAAAAAATAAATTTGAATTTAAATTAAATTAGTGTACCACCACAACCAGTTTTTGAGCAGTTACATAGCATTTCACACCCAGATACTCGAGTTTCTCCACGACCCATAACTCAGAGATATTTTTGACTCAAAAAGAACACACAAATCAACAAATGGTTAATAGAATACGTTAGACGCCAATAAGCTAAAATACATAGACACGCGAAGACAATCCCACACAAGATAGACATTCCACACGGTCGTTTTGAACATATCAAGATTTAGTTGGTTCTTTATCAATATCAAATGGTAACAGATACCTACTTACCCTACCTGACCGAAACACACTTTAGCCCGAAGTGTATCCAATTAAAGACACCAACGCCAGTACAAGACACACTTCAAACGGAATACATCTCACGTTTTGGAATTCCTCTGGAAATTCCTTCCAATCAAGGACCTCAATTCACAACAAAATTTAAAATTTTGTCAAAAATCTAGGAAGCAAGCATATTACCACTTCTGCTTATCATCTACAAGCTAATGGGATTGTAGAACGATTTCACCGCCAACTAAAGACTTCTCTACTAGCGAGTAACAATAAAAAAAAATTGGTACACAGAGTTGCCACAACTTCTTCTAGGACTCAGGCCCACAGCAAAAGAAGATATTAAGGCTTCACCAGTTGAAATGGGTTTTGGTCAAACACTCAGGCTACCACAACAACTAGTTATACACAGCAGTCAGAACTTGAATTCGTCGTATACCTTGTCCAAACTTAAAGAGACCGTAGAAGATAAAAAGTCAAAAATAGCGCATCACTGCACCAACTTTTAACAATATATACCTCCATCCCACAGTACTTGCAACTTTGTATTCGCCCGCAACGACACAATTCGTAAAACACTGCAAGAGCCTTATGATGCTCCCTGCACAATTCACAAAAATAACACTAATATAATAGTCAATAATGATACGATTAAACCAGCCTCCTTGGACATTGAAACTGCACAGACAGATTCAAACAAACATAAAAACACTAAAAAAGTACACTTCAACTTATTAGCCAACACGATCAAAATTTTTCATAAGGGAGCGAGAATAATGTAGTGTGTCAATACCCAACCAGCATTTGGAAGATTGTTTTGTCACCAATCACCTAAACGATTCTTTTTAGAGTCCTCTTGGTGATCTACAAAAACAAAATACATATCGTGTGTGGAAGCATATTTTGATCCCCGCACTGATTAAAAACGAACTGTGTTTTTTTTCGTGACATCTAACGGGATATTGAAGAAATCGTGTGAGGAAGCATATTTTGATCTTCTGTTTGTTCGTGACACCCGTTAATTAACGGGAAATCGGACAATTGAAAGAAAAGAATTATTTAAAAGACATTTCGTTCAGTGTCAGCAGTGCAGTCGTAGTTTAAGGTATAAAATACGTGTACATTTTTTTTTTTTTTTAATTAAAGTGTTCTTTATAGTTTTAAGAATATACGTACACATTTTTAAATCGATAATTAAAAAAAAACAGAAGTTATAACGGTTTTCGTTAACCTGCGTCTAAGCTCCATAGAACAAATAAAAAATTTTAAACGCGATTTCCTCGAAACTAGTTTTTTTAAAACGGTTCGATAGATAACTCGAAATCGATTGGTTCAATTTCAATGACTTTTTTTGCATTTTGTTCGTTATTTTGTCCTTTAAGCATCCCCTCTAAATTCAAGTATCTATTTTTTTTTGTTTTTTTTTTATATAAACCAAAAAGCTCGCAAAAAGGTATCTATTTTTTTAACTTTTTACTTCAACATCCGCCATTATTAAAAGAAAAAACCCCGGGGGTCTTGCGTAGGGGGGATGCTTAATATATGATCTATACTTTAAAATGTCATTTGATTTTTTTGTTTCCGATGCATAGGAAAGGCCATATCCATCGAACCGTTTTGGATGTATTTTTTTCAATGCCATATTCAGCGCCCTCTATACAAAAGCCAGAACTGTATTTTAAAAAAAAGAGTTGGCTGTGCCGTGGACACACCCGTAGGTTTTGACGTGACGAAGTTTCTTGCTGTTGTTGTTAATGTTGATGTTGATGTTGATGTTGATGTTGATGTTAATGTTGATGTTGATGTTGATGTTGATGTTGATGTTGATGTTGATGTTGATGTTGATGTTGATGTTGATGTTGATGTTGATGTTGATGTTGATGTTGATGTTGATGTTGATGTTGATGTTGATGTTGATGTTGATGTTGATGTTGATGTTGATGTTGATGTTGATGTTGATGTTGATGTTGATGTTGATGTTGATGTTGATGTTGATGTTGATGTTGATGTTGATGTTGATGTTGATGTTGATGTTGATGTTGATGTTGATGTTGATGTTGATGTTGATGTTGTTGTTGATGTTGATGATGATGTTGATGTTGATGTTGATGTTGATGTTGATGTTGATGTTGATGTTGGTGTTGGTGTTGGTATTGGTGTTGGTGTTGGTGTTGGTGTTGGTGTTGGTGTTGGTGTTGGTGTTGGTGTTGGTGTTGGTGTTGGTGTTGGTGTTGGTGTTGGTGTTGGTGTTGGTGTTGATGTTGGTGTTAGTGTTGGTGTTGGTGTTGGTTTTGGTGTTGGTGTTAGTGTTGGTGTTGGTGTTGGTGTTGGTATTGGTGTTGGTGTTGGTGTTGGTGTTGGTGTTGGTGTTGGTGTTGGTGTTGGTGTTGGTGTTGGTGTTGGTGTTGGTTTTGGTATTGGTGTTGGTGTTGGTGTTGGTATTGGTGTTGGTGTTGGAGTTGAAGTTGTTGTTGGATTTGGAGTTGGTGCTTTTCTTTTAGCTTTTTTTTTTGCTTCCCCATTGGTTGTGCTCTAATTCCAATTAATCCAACAAAAGTGATGCATATGCGTAACATAAGGCGGTTCCTTTAGGGTCTTTGACACGCCGTCAATTTTTTTTTTATTTTTGTCATATGCCCGAAGACCTCACCTTCGTTCTCGCTCCTTAAAATTTACCGTTGCACCGGTAGTCACAGAGTTAAAAATCCATGTAACGTTTTTCATGGCTGTAGCATTTTTACTGCATTATGTGATTGCATCCCTGAAATCATGACAACAAAATTTTTTTTGTAATTTAGTTGTAAAACGTAATAACACGTCCTTGCTGTCGTAAAACAAAATTTACTGTAGCACTCCTCCTGAGTGTGTAATAATTCCATGCAACGATATTACATTTCTGTTACATAAGTTGCCATATTCACGTCCTGACGACGCCGGAATTTTTTTTTATTTTTGTCGTAAAGCCATGTATAAAAACTATATTTTCCTTTTTAAACTTTTATCGCAGGTTATATACTCATTGAGTGAAAATTCAATGCAACGCCGCTGCATGAATGTTGCGTTATCGATCTTTGAGCGGCTCTCTCAGCGTCCCCATGATGTCAGAAATTTTTTGTCTAATTTTGTTGTGAGGGCTTTCAGTAGGCCTTTATTGGCGTATCGTATTTTTAATCCTAGCACTAATACTCAGCGAGTATTAATTCCATGTAACAAATTTTCAGTTGCGTTGCTTACGCAGCTCCCACTACGTCCCTATGCCGTATTAAATTTTTTTTTTTTTGTTTTTTTAATATAGTCAAAGAATTAACCTTTATGGTCATACTTTTATTTTAGTCATAGCTCTTATACCCAGCGAGTGACAATTCAATGAAACGCAGATGAATTTTTAAAAAATGCATTTTCAACTTTTTTGGAAACTAGAGCAGTACAACGTAACTTCGTCACGTCAAAAAAAATATTTTTATGAAGTATTTTTTATGAACAATAACATGTTTAAATTAAAAAAAAATTATAACTTCTTATATCTAAAAAAATTTTTGAAAACAGCTCCTGTTTTTGGTTGTTACACGTATATTATACGTTAAAGTCGTTTGAGTCGTGACATTAAAAATTAAAATTAATATTGAAAACAATTTTTTCGAGGTCTAGGCCAAGCATGTTGTCAACAAGACAACATGAAGAACAAAGAAGGCAACAACCAACAACAACAACAACGGCTCTGTATAGAGCAAATCACACAGCTTGACTATACAGACTGTTTCATTGGCCGCTACACCAACTCATCAGTAGCCTTTTGTATGACTTTACACTGTGATCCACTCAAGCTACTTAGGTTCTACATATACTGCCAATATGCCGAGAAAGTTACCCGGAATTTTGTTTTTGGCAGAGAACGCTGGAATTTTTGTAACTGAATTCTTATCTACTTTTTGATGCATACTGTACTAAGGTTAACACCCTAGATCGTAACATACTTTTAGGCATAGCCTTGTTGCCTTCTTTGTTCTTCATGTTGTCTTGTTGACAACATGCTTGGCCTAGAGCTCGAAAAAATTGTTTTCAATATAAATAATTAGAGGCCGTATACAAAATATTAATATTAAAAATTAAAATTAATTTTAAAATTTATTTATTCAAATTATTTTAATTAATAATGAATTTAATTAAGAAATGACTCGGAAATGAGTCGTTTTTTTAGTCCTTTTTCATTGTTTTCAAGATAAAAAAAACTACTCGAAAAAGACTCGAAAATGAGTCGTTTTTCATCTTATTTTAGTGATATCCACGATCAAAAAATGACTCGAAAAAGACTCGTCAAGAAGATTCGCGAGTAGGGTTCCATTTTCTACCGAACAAAGAGTCTTTTCTGATCAGAAAATGAGCGCGCTTTTGACTGTCACCATCGCGGAAAAGAGTCGAAAACGACTCTTATGTGATCAATAATTTCAAAAAATGCTAGTTGGGTATCACCACATACAAACACCAACACCAAGCCATTCAAAACACACTTTATAAATACTCATTTATCTAGAAATTATTATTTAAGATTTTAAAGATGTCAGTAACCAAAATATTTGCTTTAGGTTTCAGTTGTGAAATTGTATTAAAAAAACGAATGTATATAAGTATGTACCACATATGTTATATGTATTGTCAATTTTATATATATATTTTTTTTTCAGTTTTAACGCATTTTTACAGTCTGCTATTTCTGTGATAAACCGTGATATAGGAAAATTATTCATGTGTTATTGTTTTGCCGAAGCTATAACTTCAAAATGATTTTATACATTTAAAACTATCAAATTTTAAATCAAAATGTGTAATAAACTGGGCTTGATAAGATTATTAAAACTTCGCTAATTTTATCGCCATAGCCATGGCGTTAACATTTTATGTGTACAGTATAAATGTTAACGGACCATAAAAAAAATTTTATTAGAAATAGGTTTGTAATATTTTTATAGGTTTAAATATAGGTTTTAATATTTCAACCTGTTTGCACCCTTTTGATGGGTCTTTTTAAGCTATTAAATAGTCTATTCAAAATATCTCTGTAAAATTTTAGTGTGATCTACATTGGATAAGATTTGTCTAAAATTATTTGTTGGTCTCATCTAATAGCATGTTCAAACCGACTTCATTTAACGTGTTATTCGAAAAAAGCTTTTTCTTAACATCATCGTTCATACTGCTTTAACCATGGTATAATTAATCAGGTAGGTGTGACAGTTTTCCAGCGAATACGAATTGTCAAAAATCATACAAGAGAAATAAAAAAAAAAAAAAAAAAACAGACGAGTTTGACAATCCATGAACGATCTCCTGAGAAAATAGCCTGTTGATTGATTTAACATAATTAAATGCTCGGTTTGAACATGCTATAACAGTATAAATTGTAAATTTGGAAAAATTTCGAATTTATTGTATAGTTTTGCTTGCGTATCTTATATCATGTTCAAACCGAACATTTAATTATGTGAAATCAATTTAATGAAGTTAAATCGAAAAACGAGTTCTCAAATGAAGTTCTAATGAAGTTGTATGCGTACAATTGTTGTTGGAAATTTAACGTGTTAAATGATTTAACACGTTTCGAAACTCGTTAAATCACTGGTTTGTGTTCTTGCTAAAGTCAGAAAAGCTTTTTTGCTGTTTAAACGCAGCCAAATCTGAAAAGAGCTTTTTAATTTGAAGTTTTTAATGTAAACAAATAAATTCTTTGACAAATTTTTCTTAATTCTTTGACAAATTTTTGAATTAATTTGATTTTTTTTTTATTTTTTTTTTATATTTAAAAAAAAATTTTTATTTCTTTCAAAAAATAAACAAATAAACTGACATTTTGAAACAAGTTAAGGCAGTATGAACGATGATGTTAAAAAAAAAGCTTTTTTCGAATAACGCGTTAAATGAAGTAGGTTTGAACATGCTATAAACCGAAATCGTATCATATATCAAATGTATATTTGCTGGTATTGTTTGTGTGGTCAAAATTGTAGGGTAGCAAGTAAAAAGTTTTTTTTTTGCATATTCAAGCCAAACTTAAGTAATGTTGGATGTTATTTATTTATTTGCTACTTTTCCTTTTCCTTCCCGCGCTCAGCCTCACGCTTAAACGCTGCCACTGAACAGCAACAGATTTAAATACATAAAAACTCACTCACTATGGCTTTATACTGTTGATAAATGTTCAACTTAAACATTATAAATGTTGCTTACTTATACTTTGCTTGGGTTTGACCAAGAGCTTCCTTCCTGCGACAACATTCTTAAAGCCAAGTTCCATTTGTTATTCATGGACTCTATCATCAACTTTAACATTTTTAATTTACTTAGAATCTCGAGCTCTATGTCACTGTCTTTCTACCACCCCCCCCCCCCCCCCCCCCTATTATATTGCAGAGTATCCTAAACGCCCGACTTAACAGCAGTTATCTTCATTTTTAATGAAATTAAAAAATTTAAACAGATTCAGAGAATTACGAAAAAAGTAGTAAAAGGGAAAGTGACAGCTTAAATTTATTTGTACACAAACAACAAAAAATAGCCTTAAAAACATTGTATTTTTTCATTCAGCTGCATTTTTATGTTGTTGTTAATTTTTCAATTTTATCCATTTTTTCCGTGAATGTAACTCGATCAACTCAAATGATGCTAATTACTTAAAGCGTGTACATTTTGGAGTATTTCAGCTAATAGCTGTGTTCTTGACAGCCAATCCAAGTTTTCTTTTTTTCTCTTGACAATACTTTTCATCTGCTTTATTCAGTGAGTGCGAAGTGCCAATCAATAAGACTGGAGGTAAATTTAATTTAAAGTTTAAATAAAAACAGCGGAAAACTTTGCAACAACTTCCGTGTCTGGAATACTGATTCTGACAACGTCTTGTTGGTGTTGCTGTTTATAAATAATCTTTGTTATATATTTCTTCATACCACCACAGCAAAAGGCAATATCATAAAACTTTAAGACGTTAGCAAAGTCCACGAAAATGATTAAGAACTCAATTTGTTGATAAAAATATGTTGGAAAAAATAATTAATTAAAAATATTCGGTTTTGTATTAAAACATGATTAACTCTTTGGTAAGTGTTGTACATTAACATGTTAAGAATCATTTTGCTAACTTCCCAGCAGTTATTTTGGAGTCAATTGAAAAAGTAAACTAGTTAATTTCTAGCGTAGTTCGAAGTAGCTATGAAAAAGTACAGTACAAAAGGCGTTCAGTGTACAAAAGTTCACTTTGCTTTTGTTTTCAAAAGTATTGCTGAAAAATATAATGTGTTCTGGCTATTTTTTAAAATTTGCAAAAAATAGAAAGAAAAAAAAAGAAACAAGAAAAAATAATAAATAAAAAAAAAAATAGAAATGTTTATAGAAATTTATAAGCAAAATGTCTTCTTTAATAAATCTTGTGGATGGAAAATATCGTATAAATCAGGTCTTTAGGACCTTTGTTCCAGTACACTAAATTTTACACTTTTAAAATGTTTACTTTAAAGCTAGTTAAAAAAAAACCACTTTTAGGCTACTGCGAAAGCAACCAGTTTAAAATGTTCCTAATGCAACTAGCTCAAATATGGGGGAAATAGGGGTGTTTATGGAGACAATTGTCTTTTCCTATGACATTAACCCGGAAAAAGTGTCAGTTCGTTGAATGTTAAAGGGTATTGTAGTGGAACTAGTACTGGTCCGTTTTGGAACTACTTCAGAACTATTTCAAATTTGGTCCACTTTTCTTCTGGGTTACTTTTGATTAAATATATAAAAAGGAGTGATATTTTTAAAATAAATAAAGTATTTATTATCATCTTTTTTGATACAAAGTAAATAATTGGGCTCACCAATGTATATTTTCAAAAGATTCAAAATATATTTCAAACTTATGAGGAAGTCTGTTACTAATTCATAACCATAATAATAATAACGATGCATACCGATACACATATCAAATTGCTAATACATAACCCATTATACTACACATAATACCATGCTATCAATCCATATCAATCATGACGTACTAATTACACCATATCTATCATACCATACCCGTCATACCATGACCATCGAACCTTACCCACCATATCATAACCATCATAACTCAATCGTCATTTCATTGCCTTCTTATAAGATACCTATTCTTATTATACGATACCTATCACGCCATGATAGGCTATCAAGCCATATGCATCATACCTTATCTTTAATAAGAAGCCCATCATATGATCTATGATAAAATACCTATCATATAATATACATCATGCCAAACCAATCCTAATATATCACTCATGCCATTACTATCATGACCAATATAACTGTTCTACAATTATCATCATTATAGCATACCACTCTTACCAAGCACATCATGCTGTACTTGTTACAACATATCTGTCATACCTAACCACCATATCCACCATATTCATCATACTATATCCACCCTAAAATACGCATTATAATATTACCATCGTACTATATCCATAATATGAACATCGGACCTTATCCATAATATCATATCCATATCATATCCATACCATATCCATACCATATCCATACCATATTCATACCATATCCATACCATATGCATACCATATCCATACCATATCCATACCATATCCATACCATAGCCATACCATATCCATTCCATATCCATACCATATCCATACCATATCCATACCATATCCATACCATATCCATACCATATCCATATCATATCCATACCATATCCATACCATATCCATACCATATCCATACCATATCCATACCAAATGCATACTATATCCATACAATATCCATACCATATCCAATATCTGTCACCTTTATATTATACCGCTCATACCACACCCTTCATATCATATCTATCATACTATGCTCATCATACAAAATCTATTCTACACTATCTCTGTTTTTTAAGTGTGTATTTCGAGTTTTTTCTTACGAGAAGTGTTATCTAAAATCTTTGATAAGATTTGTTAAGGTTTGGTAATTGGGTGCGTGAAAATAAAGAAAAAAATAAGCTCCTTGAAGCTTAGACTACAGACCATTTTGCCATAATCCAATCCAATGACTAAAAGAAAGAAATTTATGTGATGCTTTAAGAACCTCTTCAGATAGCTGACCCAATGGAAACATGCTGTTCTTTGCCAAAGAAGGACCGTTCATAAGTACTTTGTGTATACTGGGTGGCATGTTGTCCATCCATATAAAGCCACGTGAAAATTGTTTTATTTGTAAAATAAGATATCCCACAAAGGAACCAAAACATTAATAAAGGGGGAAAAAGGGGAAAACACTTTCGTTTTTCCATTTTAACTGAGTCATATATTTAACAAAATTTACATTTTTTTTTGTGTTTTTTAAAAAAAAGGTATTTATATTTTTTAAAGTTTTACTTTTCTTCTGATTTCTCCAATACATAAAAATATTAAACATCATAAATAACTTATACAAATAATACAACAAGTGTTCAAACTTGACTTGAAATATTATTTTTTTTTTTTTTTATTATATTTTTGTCAGAAAAAAAAAATTACAACTCAGTTTTTTTCCTTTGTCTATCTTAAATAGATCTGCAGTAACAAATGTTTTTCAAACATCTTTAAAAATTAGGTGTTGGCTGTCTTTTTTCGATTTGGAATCAATGTCGGACGTGTCTCAAGTTTTACTCATGCAATTTAAGGTTTTCACGTCATATTGTAAATATAATTGAACTTTACTCATAAAATTTAGCAAAAATAATGCAAAAATATAACTTATGTTTTGATTATTTCGTACGAGAAAAACTTGGGGGAAAAACAATTTAAAAATGTTTTAAACAACCTTTCTACAGCAGCAATTTGCAACAAACGTGAACCAGTCGAGGTGCAACAGTACTTATGTAAAATAGGTTTCGAGAGTTGACACTTGCCAAAAACAAAAGTAATAATATTGCAAAAGCAATACCAAATAAAATAACTATACGAAAAACAATTTTTTTTTAATTATAAAATGATTTTTACTAGAAATAAAAAAAAATTTGTTAAAAGTACTGCCCCCTTATATAATGTCCACCTAATAAAGATAGATTTGTGATATATTCTTAGTTAATAAAAGAACTTAGTATTTTTTTTACATTTTTCAGTATTTACGGCGAAATAGACAATTTTTTTGGGTTGAGTTTACGATAAACTCAAATGTTGGGCTGAGTTTGAAAATTTGGGATAAATAAAGTTCACACCGGTGCTTATACATAGAAAAAACATAATCAATGAACAGCGTACGTTAAAACAATTTCATTGATTTTAATGAAAAAATCATTGAATTTTAATGATTTGTTCCTTGTTTTCAACGTACTGTTCATTGAAATCAATGAAATTATATTCATTAAAAATGTCTGTGTAAATATCAATGTATTGTTTACATTATTTTAATGAACTTTTCGTTGATTTCAATGAAAAGTACATTGATCCAAGTTGTAAATCATATTTTAACGAACTATACATTGATTTTTAATGAACATTTCATTGAATTCAATGTAAAAGCATTGAATTCAATGCATAGTTCATTAAATTCAATGTATAGTTCATTGAATTCAATGTATAGTTCATTGAAGTCAATGTATAGTCCATTGAATTCAATGTATAGTTCATTAAATTCAATGTATTTAGTTCATTAAATTCAATGTATATTAATTTATTCCCTTCCCATTCTTATTTGAAGTGAAACGCGCAGTTGTGAAGATGTGTGGTAATTGTGTGTGCAATTTAAGAGAAAAAGTTATACTCAAATAAATTAAAAGTGAAAAATGTATCTGCTTAAAAAATAACAAAAATTAAAACCACAATAAGCACGTCTCTTTCACTAAGTATCCGTTTCAATTAAATACGTAAAATGGGCGACACGGATAAAATCAACAATTGGTAGACTCCTTCATGTATTTGGAAGATGAAGGAGATTCGTTGATAAATGCGGACAACACTTTGCAGATCATCACATATTTTAATGAGGAGCCAACAGCAGAATGCGCCACAAATCTTATATATTAATACGCAAACATCGAATGTTGTCGTACACTTTTTCAATATTTATTTTAGAATAAGGACAATGAAACGTATATCATTCGAAAGGTACTGCACCATAGATGTGCCGAATTATGTTGGATTTTAAATTGATGACCTTTGACCCGAAATATTAACGTTGAAAGTTTATATTAATTTTAGCTAGGGATCTCAGAACTGGGAAGAGGTAGAATGAAGAATGTGGTATCAGATGAAAGATCTGGCTGCACAATATGATTGAATATAAGATTGGTGACCTTTGACCTCAAATATGAGCGGAAAAATAGCATTTATTAAATAAAAGCTAAACTATAAGAGATGGAAAAACATGATATAAGAGAGAAATTTAGACATTCATAAGATGTGCAAAAAAAATTTAATATTTTTCACCATCGCTTACGGTTACCCTACAATAAGCACTTTTTCATGTGACAAGTGTCAATATATATTGTGATGGTAATATTGCTTACAAATAGTAAATTTTGAAAAATTTCCGTTATTTTGACATCAAAATTATTGTGATATCTCGAAAATTATAGATGTTTTCAGTACAACGTTTTTTGTATGAAAATTCGTTGGTTGAGAAAAATAACGGTATATGAAAACTTTTTTGCTAATATTTTCCACGAATAGTATTTTTAAAAAAGTTCTCGTTATTATGACATCAAAAGTATTGCGATATTTCGAAACCTGTAGATTTCTTCCATGCAATGCATTTCTTACAGCAATGTCATTGCCTCAGAATGAGAAAAAAACAATTGATATTTCAAATTTTGATTTTGCATGCAAATATCTCAGCCATTTTTCAATCGATTTTCCCTAAATTTTCTTTGTCTGAAAGTTTAATTAAATAACTTTTGAGAAATAATAAAAGATTTACCGTTATCTCACTAATTCAATTTCTTGTGTTGTTTTCAAAAAAACTCTAAAATATTCAATTTTTGCTCAAACATTAGACCAGACATTCTTTTTTTGTAATTTTATTTTTGTTTTTCTATTTTCTTCTCTCACAGTCTTTCATATACCATATCATTTATTTGCAAAATTTGCTTCATTTTGGCACATAATTTAATTAAGTGTTTCTGTCATCGGAAATCATGAGCTACCCCCTATGATTTTTTTGATGAAAATTAAATTTTTCAAAATGTTGTTTTTGTATTTTTTATAAAGTTCTACAGCTAAAAAAATAATTTCTGTGAAAAAATTTTTCAAATATTTCAAACCACTCCAAAGTTATATACACAAATATATGTTTTAAGCCATTTTTAACCTTATCTACTTTATATATTATACATATTATTATTATATATCTATATATAAATAGGTGTACGCATAACAGTTAAGAAACATTTTCTCAACCAATTTTGATAATTTTTTTTTAAATCAATAAGAGTAGGGAAAAGGAGTGCACCGAATATCTATGGTGGGCAATTCGACCTCAAATCAGACGTTCCATTCCACTGGTTACATTTGATGGGCGTTGAAATAGAGGCGAGGCACTTTCATCAGCCCAAATTTTCGGTATAACTTTTGAACTATAAGTCACAAATCAATGAAACATGATAAGAACTTCCTTCCTTGACAAAGGGGCGTAGAAACACTCATACAACTCAAAGTTGTTATATAATAGCTTTGGAAGCATTTCTACTAGAAAGTAGAATAAGGGAAGTAGGGTACTGTGACGGGCATTGGACAAAGGGGTGTGGCTCCGCATATATAACCCACATTTTTGATATCGAGCTTTGAAAGTAAAAATCACAGAATATGGAAAATCAGAATTGAGTTACTGTTTTGTGATTTCCTGCTGGTGGTGCATTTGGTGCTGTATAAGTTCGGTTACGTTTGCATATGAGTGAAGAAAGAAAAAAAATGTTTTCAATAAAAATACAAAAAAAAAAATCAATTTTTAAATGGTCGAATCTCGACCAAAGGTGATACTAGTAACTTAAATTACACAGAACGAAACGAAGAATTAAATGCAGTATTAACAAGTTGGAGCTTGGAGCATTTGACTGATTTGCTCATTTGTAAGTTCTGTTTAAAGACACTCAACTTTTATCTATTATAATTTTGATGACGCAATTTTTTTACTTTCTGAATGATTTAACATTTTAACTAGCAAATTCTATATTTTAGCTCAAAAAAATAATTTGCAAATTCTTCCCTTAATGCAAGATGACGACATCTTGGAACTTTTCATAGGCATCGAGCTAGGCGAGAGGATGCTGTCTGTTCAAACATTTCTTAACTGAATGGAAGAAGCAAAGTGCTACTCATATTCCCCAAAACACAAGTTATGCTGACAAACCGCATACATGTCGCTCAAGGAGCAATTCACGCTTACGTTCTAATTCATGTGGACTCAGCTCTCCCGATACCTCTGAGTGCAACATGACACTTGTGGACATATCCAACAACAGTCCCAATTCCGGTGTTATTACCGAGTATTATCAAGAGCATTTTAAAACTGGATGAGCACAGCAGTTTGCTTATAAATATTATCTGCCGTTATTTTGAGTAGCATTAACATTCTTGGCCTCGAACTCAAAAATTAGTCTCAATGTAATTAACGAAAAAAGTCTCATTAAATTAAAATTAAATATATTATATTTTATTATATCTTCTAGATTGATAAAGATCGCTATCGGAAATATATCTGGAATTCTAAATGACTGGAGCCATTACTTCCAAAAAATTATATTTTTAATAAATGATAACCACATTAAAGATAAAGCTGTGCGGGTAAAGTTGCAAGAAATTAATGACTTCACTAATTACAGTGGTAAGCTCAATTTTACTCGAGGTTATATAAAGAAATTTTAATTTTTTTTTTAATTATCTTTTCAGACAGTTCTGGTGTGAAACTTCTTTGGAGCCTTCATGGGTATTTGGTGCCCAGCCCAAAAAGTATGAAGTAAGGATAATTTCAGAAGAAATAATTTCCTAAGGCATACAATTAGAAGTTCCCAAGAGGCTTTTGTTTTTGTTGGAAGCAGCATCCAGGAAATCGAAGAGCATATTAAGTTTTTAAAAACCAAAGGCAAAAATAATCAACCACTCATCGTTGCTGTTGGAGAAAACAACTTCTCATCATTCCAACAATTTTATGTGATTATGGATGGTATCAAATTTCAATTTATTAGAGCAGTAGATGTCTGCTTCAAAATTTTTCAACTTTTCAAATTAAAATATCCTATGGCATGCTCCCTCGTGTGGGAGTTTGTTGAAGTATATTTTAATAAATTTAAAAATTTTTCAAAATCTTCAAAACTTTGTATTATAACAGACTCTTTAAAATAATAAAAATATTGTTTCTTTAAGTTGCAATTTATTCCTTATTTTAAAATTATTTAGAAAGTGATTAACAAATAAATTATTGAATTTAATGTAGGTATAATTAATTTTAATGAACTGAGTACATTGAATTCAATGAACTGAATACATTATATTCAATGAACTATACATTCAATTTAATGAAATATACATTGAATTCAATGAATTTATTGAAATCAGTAAGTTTAATGAACTGTACATTAAAGTATGAAGAAAATTCATTAAAATCAATGAACACAGTTCATTGGACCAATTTCAATGACTAATTCATTGAAATCAATGTACCTTTTCATTAATATAATGTACCTTTTTGGTTCAGTGCACATAATTGAAAATTTGAACGGTGGCTGCCTCTGGCTAGCCCTGAGGGTTAAAGGCTTCAGTCAAATTTTCAATCAATCAAAAAACAATTGTTTTATTGACCTTTTTTGAATACAAATTTTTGACAATCATAAAAAAGTCATTATTTTTCACTACTTTGTGAGTCAGTTTTATGAGCAGTCATAAAAATGCATGAAAATTACTTATGAAGGAGAATTTTTTATAGTCCGCAATCGAACTGTTGCAAGCAAAATATGCAGATGCTTTTTATATATTTTAAAGGGCTCACTTCAAACTACTTGCTGATCAGCATTTTTTATTGCATTTTTTTATTATCGAACTTGCGTAATTTGACAATTACAGCTGTGCAGAAAAATCCTTATAGCCTCACGCTAGATAGATTAAGACACAATTGCGTATTTTTAGGTGATTTTTTTTAACGCTTTTTACGTACTTCGCCAAATAAACAAGATAAATTTTTAGTTTGCAGATTTCTTCAGTTTACCTCAAATATTCTTTTTTATGATTATTGAAAATTTGTTATTTTTATGATTATGGTAATAATAATGTTTTTGCAAAAACTTCATCAATATTAGCTATCCTATCTATGGCTTTGGAATTTTAAGCTACATACTTCACACCACGCTGTTTGAATGAGTAATGAATTAATAAGCTGCAATATTTTAGACCGCATTCAGCTGCGTCCTTGAAAAATTATTTGAAATTTCACAGAGCAATTCTCAAATTGCGCCGCATCCCGCCTAAGGCCACATTTATAGTGCGTGCTATAGATGGTGCGAGATTGTGCTTGAAGATGAACACAACTTTATTGAGCTGGTAGTGATTATAGTGCGCGCTTGTTGCTCGCATTTGGGACAAGCTGTATTGAGCTGGTAATGTGTTAAGTGCGTACCAGAGATCTGCAACAAGTCAATTAAAAATCAAGTTACTTGAAAATAATGAAGTTTCGACTTGACTTGTAGAAACTTGATATGTTTCTACCCCACAAGCCACGACTTGCTTCTGAAAAACGAATCATAAGTCAGACTTGATGCTATTTTGTTTCTACCCTACATTAATTGGTAGAAAAAGTCATACTTTTTACTTTTCAAGTCTGTTTTCAAGTCTATGCGACTGCGCTGCAGCAGAAAACCACTGACGAGCGTCTACTTATACTTTTCTATACAAAGTGACAAAATAAAAAATAAACAACAACCAGTGTCGCCAGATGAAATTACCATCAAAATTCTCTTTTTCTCACACTTAATTCCCACAAATTACCACACTCGCTAAAATACCTCAAAATACCATAAAATACCTCAAATTACCATAAAATACCACAATACCTCAAATTACCACAAAATCCCTCAAATTTTCTTTTGAGGTATTTTGAGGTATTTCCGAAATTCTAAAAAAACCTGTATTTAAATGTGATGTACTGATGTTTATTATGTGGGCTAAGAGTACCAAAAAGAAAAAAAAATTGGTTTTTTATAACTTACTTTAAATATTCACACCCCTGTGCTGTAAACGTTTGTATCTGTTTCTACACGTATTGCTAAAATACTGAATTCTGTTCCAGTTTTTGTTTGCTTTTGCGATATTGCGCCTGTAGCTGTAAACAGTCACACATACAATCTTAACCTGAAATCACAAAAACACCGCATTTTTTGGGTAAAATATATCCAAACACCGCACAGTCTTAATTTAAAAACCCACAGTTTCGATAGTATCAAAAGTGTAGACTTAAAATTCCTTTTTATACAGTAATGGAGAAAAATTCCGGTTTTTGTAGTTTGACGTAAAATTCCTTTTTATACAGTAATGGAGAAAAATTCCGGTTTTTGTAGTTTTTATTTATTTTAATGTTGGTTTAATGTTGGCCTTTAAGATTTGTATTCGAGTCAAATAAACAGAGAAATAACTTTTATTATTATAATTATCTTCACCGCAGCGTCAGCTTGTGGTTTTTAACACAAAAAATAATCCTGAGCACCACACAATCATATGGAGTGAATATGGAGTGAAATGTGGATGGCTATTTTTTTCGTACCAAAGTTTTTTCCAATAAGTGGAATAATTTTTTCACATATTGCAGCAAAACACAAATTATAACCTTCTTTTGAAAAACCAGAGGCTCGAAATAGATTTTAGACTAACGGTTTCTCCCCAAGCCTACGATTTTTTGAAAAAAAATTATCCCGCTCTAATGTATATAAAGGGTGGTTAAATTTTAAGGGCCGATGTTGAATATAAACCACACCTAAATGTCAAGTTTTTTTCTGCATTTCATTTGACATTTCTCAATTTCAGACTAACTCAATTTGAACCGTTAAAGTTATTCAGGCTTATTATGAAAATGAGCTTTCAAATCAAAATGCATATCGAGCACTTCGTGATTTTTTCGGTCAATTTAATCGTCCAAATGTGCGTACAATCGGAAAAATCGTGCAAAAATTTGAACAAACCAGGTCTGTAGGAGATGTGAAAACACCAGTGCATGCTCGTACTGCAGAAAATATTGCTGCTGTTCGCGATAGTGTGGCTGAAGAGCCGTGCACCTCAACTCGTCGTCGTGCCCAACAATTGCACCTCTCACGTTCGCCGTTGATGAACATTATGCATAAAGACTTGCATTTACACGGTCAGAATGGTGGCAAGAAAAAACAACAGTGGATGATCAATTTTCGAAGAAAATCATCTTCAGTGATGAGGCACATTTTCACCTCAGTGGATTCGTCAATAAGCAGAATTACCGCATTTGGGCGAATGATAATCCAAGAGTGATTGTCGAAAAACCAATGTACCCACAAAGAGTGACTGTTTGGTGCGGTTTATGGGCTGGCGGCCTTATCGGGCCGTATTTTTTTCCAAAATGAGGCTGGTCGAGATTTCGAATTCGGCCTTATTTCCATTTGAAAAAGAAATTAAGCCAATTTGGCCTTATTTCCCTTTAAAAGGAACCAATATTAAAACGCCATCAAATAAGTTTTTTAGTTTTATTTAATGAAAAATTAAAGATATAAAGTATTGGAATAATTGTACTTTAGAGCCCATGCTCCTCCTTTTTTCTTTTTTTTCTAAATGTGCATTTAGAGCTCCTAATGCACATGCTGCAAAAAAAGTTCGGTCTCAAATGGTTTAGGAAATAAAAATCGTGAAAGTTTGAAAAATGTACACGCTTCTTTTTTTTTTTTTTTTTGTTTTTTAAATGTGTATGGAACTTCTAAATCTAATGCTGCAAAAAAAAATAGGTAGGTCTCAAATGGTTTAGGAGATAAAAATCGTGAAAGTCTGAAAAATTTACATATTTTTTTATTGAGAAGCCTAGGATATCTTATTCTAATAATAGAAATATATATCCGTTTAAAGCGAAAAATATGATCGTTTAAATGCTAAAGAACATACATCTTTTTGTAAGTGGTCGAGAAAAAAATGTAAAATATAAACGTAAAAGTTATGAATGAAAATTTATAAAATATGCGCGATTTTTACTAAAATTTTTAATGAAGCTTTAATATTGTAAAGAATGAGCGCCACAGGTTTATAATAAATCGCCGCGATTTTTAATAAAAATTTTTTGCCTGCGGCGCTCATTCCTTATAATATTAAAACTTCTTCACCTTCACTATTGAACTACTACTAATAAATTTTTCGCGTTGATACGAAAACAAGCACATTGAGGTTGACAATGGCAACTGTTCTCTTGCAAATTGAGTACCTACGCTGAGTCCAGTAACTTTTCAAAAAACAGATTACAGGGTGCGTACTTTTTATTAAACATTATTATAAAAAATAATCATTAGTTTGCAAAAATTATTTTTCGGCCTTATTACCATTTTGCTAAATTTTTTTTAGGCTTTATTTCCTTTTCCAATGGAAATAAAACCAAATCCACAATTTCGGCCTTATTTCTCTTTGAAAAGGAAATAAAGCCAATTCGGCCTTATTGCCGTTGGCCTTATTGCACCCCACCAATTCGGCACATTAACGGCATAGAACCTCACTTATGCCTCGGCGTCATCGAAAATTTGGACCATCGGATGGAGGTGTGCCGCCGAGGTCGCGGCGGCCATTTAGCCGATATTTTGTTCCATGCATAATTGAACCATACCAATATTATCATAATAAAAAGAAACGACAATAATTTCCTTAATAATTTGTGTTTTATTCAAAATCAACATCGGCCTTTAAAATTTAACTACCCTTTATATATATAACGTACATAAATATTTTTGAAACCCCCCCCGAAATATATTCCTGGAACCGCCCCTGCCATACACCTGAGCATATGACCTTTCAAAGAGTGCCGGAAAGGGTTAATATGTATCACCGACCCCCATTATTTTTGCAAAAGGAACATTTTTGCCTTTGACACCTATTCCCTCCGACCACTCGTTAAGGGGGCTCCCATACAAATTTTATTGTGTTTGTGCCGGAAAGGGTTAAGATGTATCACCGACCCCCATTACTTTTGCAAAAGGAACATTTTTGCCTTTAACACCTATTTCCTCCGACCACTCCTTAGGGGGGCTCCCATACAAATTTTATGGTTTTTGTTTATTTATTCCATACACCTGAGCATATGACCTTTAAGAGAGTGCCGGAGAGGGTTAATATGTATGACTGACCCCCATTACTTTTGCAAAAGGAACATTTTTGCCTTTGACACCTATTCCCTCAGACCACTCCTTAGGGGGGCTTCCATACAAATTTTATGGCTTTGTCGATAAAACCGGAAACTGTCGATAAATAGGTAGCAAGTTTAAGCAAACAAAAACATCAAATGTTGGCTTTATATTTCATGTAATTGTGTAAAATTTATAAAAGTTAGAGAGTTCTAACATGAATTTTTGTCGCATTGAGGATCAAACAGACCAACAAGTGCTAACATCAACATTGTACGATCAGTACTTTAGGCCCACCAAAGGCTCAAAAAGTAATGTAAATACCCACACCTGATCACTATCAACCACCCTACTTACCTCCGAGAATGACGTATTCTACGTCAAAAATTCCGAACCAATGACAACAACAGATCATAATGCACACCAGATAGCCACTTTTTGCGGATGCAATGGCTTCTCGGCGATCAGTTGGGGATTTTCAGAGCCCCATATAGGACAATTTTGCTTATGCACGTATCCACTTAGCGCGAAATGAGCCCCATCGCTGGAGAAAATTTTCTTCGAAAAATAAGCATTTAACAGAAATCAACAATTTAACAATTTTTTTCCATTGTTCGCTGGTAAAACGTTCCATATTGTAAAGTGGCAAACCTTTAACTACACAAAAACTAGTTTAGATGACATAAATATTTGACAGCAGCCAAATGTCAGGGCTGCACTTTCTGAAACCCGAAACACAAAACCCTTTGGTTTTGTTGTTTTGATCTTTGTTATTGATATTTATGTTATGCAAGGATTTTTCTACTAACACCGCAACGTTTTGTCTCTTTCTTAAGAACAACCGAGATTAATGTAAGCCAGCGAGAAAGAATTAGATAGAAAAGAACTGCGTGAAGTTAAATTCGTAAATCCGAAGATAACTTTGCAAAGACACAAACCAATATTTCTTCTCTGTACAAAATTAAATTCGTACTTTTTTGCAAAGTACGAATTTAACTTTTGATACAAATTTAACTAACGACACAACGAAGTTAAATTTGTACTTCTATGGAAAGTACGAATTTAACTTTGGGTACAAATTTAACTTTATTTGTACTGAAATCAATTTGACATCGACTTGGAAACGCAAAAATGTTGAAAAATGTATGAAAAATTCTAAAAAATATTTTTAAATGTAAACAAATGCAAATAAGTTATTTTATGTAAGAATTTGGGCGATTGGAAATTTTTGAAAAGTAGTAAATGTTAGGTTCATTGTACTCGTACTACTTTTCAATGACAGAATTCTCAAATCTGAAATCAGTTATAGAAAAGTACCGAAAACCATAAAAAACAAGGACGACAAATCAAAAGATCTCAAGCAAAAAATAAAAACTTTGTTTACAAGCGAGATAAAAGATAAGGCCGCTGAAAACCATCTTTAAAGAAGATTCAAGCTCAGAATAAGCTTGCACTATAAGCATTTTGAGCTTCTTCCATAAGATTGTACATGAAGCGTTTTCCAGCAGCGATTGCCATCTTCACTATAAACGCGGCCTAAGCAAACACCTCATCGACTCTGTAGAGTGGTGCGGGGATTTTTTTATTGCATGGTAATACATATTTATTTCGTCATTAAAATATTTATCGCTTACATCTGAAAACACCTCAGATATTAAAAGCAAGTTGGATAAAAATAATTTAAGGTAGAAGTAAGAGTTCAACTTAAAGCTACCATATAAGATTTAATATGCACTTTTCTTATATTTTTAATAACCAGCTCTTTTTTTTTCTATTCTCTGATTACAGTTTTTTTAATGCCGTACTCTTAGGAACGTCCTTAAAATCTTACGCCTTGGGTATCATTAAAAAATGTTTCACAAGCGATGCGGAAAATTTGCAAAGCTTGCAGAATTTCACTGCTATCCCGGATGGAATAACCAACTGACCACAGCAACAGTAACAACAACAAAAACAACAACTCTCAATTATTTAATAAACAAAATACAAGCAGTAAAAAAATTAAAAATGAAAATCCTTACAAGGATTAAACTAACTATAAGATCAAAGCCACAAACGACCCAAGAAGAAAAAGCTTCACTTCAAAAAGCATATTTTTTGCAATTCGCAGAAAAAACTGCCTTCCCAGAAGGTGAACAAGTAGTGACAAGACTCAGAGTGCGAAATGGCTTAAGACATTGCGTATCCATTAATTAGCGCTAAAATTGAATTTCTAAAAAGTTCACTTGAGGTGTTTTTTTTTATAATTTATTTTTTTAACCAGTTTCCGACACTTACCGGTTGTAAAGTCCCTGATACTACAACGACGACGACGACACCAATTACAACAGGTGGCGCAACAAACTAATGGAAAATTAATGAAAAAATAAAGAAAATTAAAAAAAAAATCTATTCAAATAAAGTAACTAGAAAATAAAAAAGCGCGACCTAAGGAAAAATAAGTGAAGTTGTAAATAATTAAGTTAAGACTTAAGCATTGGATTGAGAGAAGAAAAATAAAATAAAAAAAAAAACAGAGAAAAAACACTCAAAGACTGCAGCGTGAAAAGTGCAAGCTATGCTTACGCGACTCTATCACACTGAAGAAGATCCCACCCTGTGCTCGATTGTCTGGGGTGCAAATCTAACGACAGCAACATTTGGCAAGGACAATGAAGAAGGTGTTGAGGCTGGCCGTGTTGGCGTCATCGGTGCGTCGCCAGCACTGGGTGGCAGATTGGGCAGCTCTTTGCACGATGATTTCTACGAGGCGAGTTTCTAGATCTAGAAGTTTTAAGTGCTTTTTTTTATTAGTATATATTTTGACAAATACTTGAAGTGTATCCAATTAGAACAGATTTTAGTATTTTTTTTTCTTTTATTATTCTAATGATTAAAAATCCAGCCAAATATTTCCTTGACCAAGAAGCCTTTTATTCAGAGACTGAATTTCAATTCTCAGCAGTTGGTGGTAAAATAGCCTTCCTTAGCCTCTTCCCTATAGCAAAGCATTGATTCCATAGTCATACGTGTACCTTTTATGAGGATTTTTAAATTCAGTCTTTTGTTAGGATACATTCCCAACTAATGGTAAAGGGTTGTATTTTTTCAAAATATGCAGAAAAGCGTCTGAAATGTTGCCCATGTCAAAACAGTCTCCTCAAATTTATTAATTCTAAAAACACTGAAAAGGCTGAAGGAAAAATTGCTAGAACAAGGATACATCTGGCATGCTTATAAATAGTAGTATCTGCTAAATAAACAGAACTAAAATAAACTTTAAAAAAAAATAACAGGTCTTATTTTGTTAACACTAACAGTTTCGAAATGTACTCCACTTTCGTATTAAGCAAAAATAAAAACCAAAAAGTTTAAAATACTTTCATATGAAAAACAAATATATAATTAAAATTAAATAAAAAGTAGATTCACTATGAAAAAACCGTCACATCTCGTTTGATTTGTCAAAAGAGATGAACACTAGTAAGAAATGATCTTCGACTGGGCCGAAGTTAAAATACCCCCACGGCCGAACCAAAGTATATTCAAAGTCTTAAGCAGTCAATAAAATGTATTTGTAAAAACATTTTCGTTATAGTAAGAAAATATATAGAAAATATTCGCTTTTGTTTTCTGATAAAGTCACTTTGTATAGGAGGTAGGCGTGATTTTCTCTCAATTTCGTTGAATTTCAAATACAGAGTACATGTTATATATCAAAGTTCACATTTCAAGTCTTTATATTAATTTTTGTGGAATTAAAAGAGATTTTAGCTTTTTGATAGTCACTTTGTATGGGAGGTAGGCGTGGTTCTCATCCGATTTGGTTGAATTTCATACTAAGAGCGTATATTAGATAGTAATACCAGTATACAAACTTTCCAGTCCAAATATTAATTTTTGTGGAATTCTAAGAGATTTTACCGTTTTGATAAAGTCACTTTACATGGGAAGTAGGCGTGGATTTCATTCGATTTGGCTCATTTTCGAATTTGACCTTTATTTTTTAGATAAAAATTTTAATATCGAATTTCGTGATGATAACGTGAAAATTACGGCTGTAATCGTAATCACAGACAAACGGACAGACAGACGGACACACGGACAAACAGACGGACATGGCTAAATAGACTCGGGTGGTGATGCTGATCAAGAATATATAGATTTTTCTATACCTACCACGCCTCCTTATGGGCGTTACAAACGGAGTGACAAAATTAAAATACCCCTTTTACGTTTTTTAAACGTGGGGGTATATTGAGCAGTTCTATGTTTTTATATCCAAGGAATTGATTGACAAGCTATATTTTCGTTTAAATCATCCATTAGTGGTTACTCAAAAATGCACAAAAATGCAATTCGGGAAATAAAAACATATATATACTAATCGAAAGAATCGTTTATATACTATTTAATTTTGGTACCGGAATTGGGGGTCAGATATTTCATATACAAGTCGATACAGTCTTATATATATACTATATGTAAATTTTTTTTTTGTTTTTGGTAAATCAAAAATGATCTTTTCGGGATCATTTTTGGGGTTACTGTATGCTCTACGTAGAGTCTATAAAATATATTGACTAAAAGGTTTATTCTTTGTAGATGATTTTCAATTCACAATTATCAATTATAACTCCCCTCAGCAATCTAAAATAGATTTTTTCTACATTTACTGGGAACTACAATTTCTTCAGTGAAAATGTCGGGAATATAAGCTTAGAAGGCAATATTTCCTTCAGGGATTTTACGACAAATCATTAAATTTTTATGAAGAAATTGACTTACATGTTAGTTTATAACACGGTTTACAGTTTATGTTTATAAAGGTTTTTACCAACATAACAGAACGTTCCCGAACTTATAAATAGCAATGTAGGCTTTGCTATCCGTTTTGTGTAGAGGATTAGGATTAGGATATTACATAGAAGATTAGGATATTACATAGATATTGATGATTTTGTTATAGAGTTTTCAACGCTTTGAGTGCTTGAGTGTTCCAGAAGATTTCAATGAGCGTCCTTCAGAAAAATCGTTGCACTATATAGTTGCAAAACCGCAAATTCGAAAAACCGTAAATTTTAGTGAAATAGAATTGTTAGTGTTACTTCCGAAAATTCTTCCGAAAAATTGCTTTTGCTTTTACTTTTTCTAATGTTATTTGCTTTTGCTTTTGTTTTTGTTTTTGTTTTTGTTTTTGCTTTTGCTTTTGCTTTTGCTTTTGCTTTTGCTTTTGCTTTTGGTTTTGGTTTTGCTTTTGCTTTTGCTTTTGCTTTTGCTTTTGCTTTTGCTTTTGGTTTTGCTTTTGGTTTTGCTTTTGGTTTTGCTTTTGCTTTTGCTTTTGCTTTTGCTTTTGCTTTTGCTTTTGCTTTTGCTTTTGCTTTTGTTTTTGTTTTTGCTTTTGCTTTTGTTTTATTTTTGATTTTTCTTTTGATTTTGCTTTTGCTCTTACTTTTTCTTTTGCTTTTGATTTTGTTTTTGGTTTTGCTTTTGCTTTTGCTTTTGCTTTTGCTTTTGCTTTTACTTTTGCTTTTGATTTTGCTTTTGATTTTGTTTTTGCTCTTACTTTTTCTTTTGCTTTTGATTTTGTTTTTGGTTTTGCTTTTGCTTTTGCTTTTGCTTTTGATTTTGCTCTTGCTATTGATTTTGCTTTTGCTTTTACTTTTGCTTTTGCTTTTGCTTTTGTTTTTGTTTTACAGTAGCGCCATGTAACAAATCCATACAACGGCAGTCCATTACTATTACATTATGGGGTTCCCTCTCGGATCTTGTGACGTCATATTTTTTTTCGCACATGTATCAATTTATTTTCATTATAAGATCAAATGACCGATATTTATTGTTGTAAAATAGAATTTCCTAAGTAAGTAATAATTCTGTGCAACAATATTGCATTTTTGTTGCATAAACAGATATCTTCGTGACCCGACGACGTGATAAATTACAGTTTTATCTTAATCCTAAGGCCAAGTATAAATCCTTCATATCTGTTTTATTGCATATACACCGGCGCAACTACTTGCCGAAGAATGATTCCATGCAACACCGTTGTTGCTGCATTTTAAATCTTGTAGCGACTCTCACTAGCATATCGCCACTTGATAAACTTTTAGCCTATTTTTGTCGTGACGACTAAGAACCAGTCTTTACTGGCGTATAATATGTACTTTTAGCCCTAGCACATATCGCACCCTAACAACAATAGCGGCTCAAATCAAAATTTTGCGATTTTGACTTTTTAATATAAAACAATTTGTAGTCATCATCTTCATCGACTGTCAATTTTGTACTCCTCTTTTCTTCTCTTAAGATTTAAAAAATCGTTTTTTCTCCTTGTGTTGTATGGAGTCGGTTGAAGAACAAAATTGTTCTTTGCTTTTCCTGAAAATTTGTAAAGTTTTAGTTGCGCTCCAATTCTTTGGAAACCAGCTCAGCAAAACATCACGTTGTCACGTCAAAAGTGATCAGTGCTTATAAATACATTAAAATAGAAAATTTTCTTTATTATAAAACCTTAGATTGGAGCATGATACAATTGCAAGGTTGGCTTATATTGGAGAGCAGAGTGAGCTAGTTGTCAAAATCAGCTGGTAATTTTGATGTTTTCTAATTGTTGTTGTTGCTTTTGTCGTTTAAAGAGTGTAGCTCCTACAGCTTTGTTGTTGCAAAATTTCACATTTGAGCAGCCATTTTTAAATGAGTTTAACCTTTTAATTGTATCATAGATTGGAGAACTTCAAAATCTAAGGAGGATTTTATATTTCTTGGAAACAATCACTGATAGGGAGTCTTGTACCTGTCATAACGTCCGTGCCACTGTTTGCAACAACTGTACTGATTAGAAGAAAACAAGAAATTTAACTCTTTGTAGAACAAAATTTAAAAATACTGAAATCTTCCAGTTTTTTCCCTCAGATATCATACCAAACAGCTGGTTTTTTCCGATTTTTGTGACTTCTTGAACTTGGAGTTGCAAGCTGAAAACTCTATTAATTTAATTCTTAAAAGCAATAAATTGATAATTAATTAAATGCACGCATAATCTGGGGTCAGTAGAACTTTGACCTGAAATAATAGACATTTAGACTCACTTCAGCTGAGAATATAAATACTATAGCAGTAATTATTTCTTTACAAATTTTATTTATAAAGTCTTTAATGGCTTAATATAAAGAATGATTTGTCACTCATTACGAATGATCAATGACTGCGTTCCATGTACATCAGCTAACTTTATAGACAGACAGTTAAATCTTAGCAATTTAAAACCTTATTCTATCATGTGGTACTCTAAAATTTTACTCCTTTGCACACTTATTCGCAGCATCGTGCTGCTTTCAGCAACTTCATTCGTCCTTGTACTATTTGACAAAAATTGATTTTCAATTCATAGAACGTACTGCTGCCGCCCACCGGAAATTTTATGCATTAACAATAGCAGCAGCTCAATAAACCCCAAAAGTATGCAAACTTTATGCGTAAATTTTTTTGCAAATTCTACACAACAACATTCTGAGTAAGCCTTCCGTTATCACATGACTTATAAACATAGCTTACAAACATTCTGTTTTTTGTCGACAAAGTAGTATTTAAATTTATTTTATTTGCTTAATTTTTATGCAATAATTTTACCAAGATTTATAACAAGTTCTTTTTTATTTATTTTTTTTTTTTTTTCTATGAAACATATACAGAGTCTGGAGGACCCACGCACGGAAGTATTACGTGCCTATTCCTATGGCATAGTTCTGCCCATTATATGTGCTCTCGGAATCATAGGGAATGTACTTAATCTCGTCGTATTGACACGACGCAATATGCGAGGAACAGCCTACATCTACATGCGGGGTAAGTAGTATTTATTTTCGTTGTCATATGTGAGCACTTTCATTTAATTATTTGTCATTTCGCACTTGCACAATAAACGTGATTCCATTACGAAATTGTCAAAATAATATGATTTATGAAGGTGTGATAAATCAATTTAGTCAGAATTGCTATTGTTTCTCTTAAAACAATCGCCAATTTGAAGTCATTGACACCGTTTGGTGTGCTTAAGTGTTAATCTCATTTTCTTTTTTGTCTTACTGTCTGTCTCTGTCAACAACAAGTGTCACTCAAATTTTCTGTTAGACAAAACCTTTAAAAAAATGAAGAATTTTCTGATTTATTTCACATAAATTCTGCTGCAAGGTTTCTGCTTTATTATGGCAGCCTACAGCAAAGATGTGAAAAAATAGACTCAAATGGAAAGAAAATTCCTAAAATAACAACGAAAAGTTTGATTTTATGCGCTCTTTGGCATATTTTTGAGAACTTCGGCAGAGAGAGAGGAAAGGTCCAACTTATTGGCACGTTTTGATGTTTATTTATTCTATGGCTTTAAGAATAAGTAGCACTGAACTAGCACGAAGGAAAGAAAATAAATATAAAAATAAATTTGAATGACAGTGATCATCATGATGAAAATGAATGTGAATATGAATATGAATATGAATATGAATACGAATATGAATATGAATATGAATATTTATATGAATATAAATATGAATATGAATATGAATATGAATATGAATATGAATATGAATATGAATATGAATATGACTATGAATATGAATATGAATATGAATATGAATATGAATATGAATATGAGTATGAATATGAATATGAATATGAATATGAATATGAATATGAATATGAATATGAATATGAATATGAATATGAATATGAATATGAATATGAATATGAATATGAATATGAATATGAATATGAATATGAATATGAATATGAATATGAATATGAATATGAATATGAATATGAATATGAATATGAATATGAATATGAATATGAATATGAATATGAATATGAATATGAATATGAATATGAATATGAATATGAATATGAATATGAATTTGAATATGAATACGAATATGAATATGAATATGAATATGAATATGAATATGAATATGAATATGAATATGAATATGAATATGAATATGAATATGAATATGAATATGAATATGAATATGAATATGAATATGGTTATGAATATGAATATGAATATGAATATGAATATGAATATGAATATGAATATGAATATGAATATGAATATGAATATGAATATGAATATGAATATGAATATGAATATGAATATGAATATGAATATGAATACGAATATGAATATGAATATGAATATTTATATGAATATAAATATGAATATGAATATGAATATGAATATGAATATGAATATGAATATGAATATGACTATGAATATGAATATGAATATGAATATGAATATGAATATGAATATGAGTATGAATATGAATATGAATATGAATATGAATATGAATATGAATATGAATATGAATATGAATATGAATATGAATATGAATATGAATATGAATATGAATATGAATACGAATATGAATATGAATATGAATATGAATACGAATATGATTATGAATATGAATATGAATATGAATATGCATATGAATATGAATATGAATATGAATATGAATATGAATATCAATATCGATATGAATATGAATATGAATATAAATATGAGTATGAAAATGAATATGAATATGAATATGAATATAAATATGAATATGACATGAAGCGCAACAACTGTTTCAGTTTTCAAATTTGTGTGAGCTTTTATTGCCACGTATAATTTTGTTTTTATGACGCCACTTTGACGCTGACACTGATGATAACTGACGCAACATTGGTGCGTGCCTGTCTACTTATTTGGGATGTACAGCAATGTAACAGTCTTTGAACGACCTCATGTGTACTAATGTATATGTTGACCACATTTGCTGTGCCATACAATATGATGCCAAATCAGGAATCATCTGAAGGTAATATATAATTTTGACTTGTCGCCATCCATAGTGTTGTGCCACAACAACTACAACAGCACAGTCAACAAAATAAATTTGAATTTGTGTCAATCAAGAAGCAACAGCCATGAACAATAATTTTGCAAATAAAACAACTTTAACCCAGCTGCGCCCACTTATCTCCCCCCTCCAATCTGTTGAAGTGGGCTTAGAGCCCAATATTCCAACATTGCAATAATAATGTTTATTTACGATTCAGCATTCCAAAGATATTTTGTAACTGTCGAAAAATTTGTTGCTTTTGCTATTCGCTGCACATTAAAATAGCCAAAATAAGGAGAATCAGAGCAAAAAAATTTTTATGACTTGATGTCTGCGACAACAAAACAAAATAGCAGACCAAAAGAAATAAAGCAGTGATTTATTTATTGAATTTATTTACGGATTTGAATTACTTTTGTGGAAAACTTAGACGAAGTTGGGACCCAAGGTTATAAAAATATGTTGTAACTACATAGTTCTTAAAGTAAGCATTAAAGAAATCATGTCAGACTGAGTGTGATTTTGTGTAGCCTATAAAAATGCTGGCTATCCTAGGCAGGCTAGCGTTGGCCAGCGTTGGACAATAAAGTAAATTCATATAGAGAACAATCAATGAATGACGGCACTCAATAACTTTAAGCAGTTGATTAATTGAAAGCAATCAAAATTCATGGTCAACAATTTTTAGCAAAGTTTTTTCTTACTTGTATGTGAGATGTTCTATTCTTATGAAGATAAGACAAATGAGTCACAATTTATTTGAAATTTGTGTGATGATTAATTCTACGTGGTCCTATTTAGAGCGCCCATTTAGATCAAGGCTATTATGAGATTTTTCTCACTTTATTGCGAAATGAAGTAGTACGTATAAAGTCCAAAAATTAGGCAAAAAATCTTTGTCTCTTAAACTATATTTTCACTCATGTAAATCAATATTGAGAATATAACAAATAAATTTAAAAATGACAGTTTATTTTTAATAAGGGTATCATGGTTTATATAAAACAAAGTATTTAACTTCATTACAGCACTATGTAGGAGTGATCTTCCTATGGTGTTCTTTGTACTTAAATTATTTATTCTTGTTTGTTGAAATGAATGCCAAGTTCAACAAAAAAATTCATCTCTCTGAAATATTAACAAAATTGTTTCTAAAAAAAGAACAACGAAAACGGTTTATTGGCCGTATACATGGATCGCAATCATGTTAATGCAACCTTCTTAATTACTTAATAATTAAGTAGTTTTTTATTGACTTCCAATCTTGTTAACAAATTGACCCTTGTAAGCATCATTACTCTACACAGGTAAACAATTTGAATGAAAATCTAGTTAAATGGTTAGGTTAAAGAGATAAATTGCCACATTACAGCACAACTCCTGAATATAAAAGCACAAATTTTGAATTTAAAAAAAAAAAAAATAATAATAATCGTGGACTTAGCTTCATAAAAGTCACTATATTAGAATAATAGTTATTTCCATTGGAGCACATGCAAGTACACGTCGAGCACACAGCAGCACAAAATTTGTTTACTAATGGATCGACCATAAACTACCTCTCCAGTTTAGGGGGAGGGAGGGGTTTTTAAATGCACTACGATTAGTAACGTTATGGGGGTGAAGATACTGTAACGAATTTAAAAATGAAAACAAATCTAGTCTTTCGGCAATAATTCCTTCTGTTTTTCTCCAGAAGTTTATCTAGTATTCGGGTCAGCAATACTAGTGAAAATACTGAGAACTAGTCAAAATAAAATAATATGTTCGGATAAATTAATTTGTTTATTGTATAACATATGTACTTTATAGGGTGGGAGGGGTTTTAAATGCAAAAATCACGGATGGGGAGGGAGTTAAAAAGACCGAAAATCTGTCACGTGGTTTATGGACGACCCCTATCTTGGTTGACTAAAGTCAGAGTATTTAGTATTTATTTTTTTGTTAAGATAAATTTTGGAATAAGATAAAAAACGAATGGGGTGATCATGTTATTGGTCACACGAAGCATACTAGATATAAGTTAACAGGTGGAAATTAATGGTGGAATTTAAGGTTGTGGGGGGGTTTGTATTAAGGGATATCAGTTGGAGCAGAGCAAGACAGTTATTGATTCCGTCTAAAAGTTGATGAATTAAGATTACATTTTTTATTCCATGAATACAATGAATGGTACAATTGGTTGGTTACACAATGGTGGTTGGTGTAACGGCCAACGAAACAATCTGTACATATAGTCAAGCTGTATGATTTTCTCTATACAGAGCCGTTGTTGTTGTTGTTGGTTGTTGCCTTCTTTGTCTTTATGTTGTCTTGTTGTCAACATGCTTGGCCTAATAGCTGAATTACAATACTGCGTTAGGTCGGTCGGCCTTTGACCGTACTTTGGTCTCCGTTGTAAAAACTTTACGATATAAGCTGTCAAAACGGACGACCTCAAACTTTGCAAAATTAAATGTTGCGTTGACAGCTCGTGCGTCTATCATTTTGGTGATGCCAATAAAAGCAGCTATACTAAAAATCCCACAAAACGTCCCTTTTTCCGAAATCATGAAATTAAGCTTCAAAATAAATGAACGCTTTCCAATTTCGTAAGATAATTTCGAAATTGTAGAAAAGTGTTCACACTGTGTTTTGACAATTTTGTTTGACGTTTAATTTTTTTTTCTGTCAATTAAATATTATCATGTATAATTTTTGAACACAATACAGCAGCATGAATCCAGAGGAAATTTCAAGAGTTGTCCTATTTTATTTTAATGAGCTTGAAGATACAGAAAAATGTGTAGATTATGTAATAAATTATATAAATCATATGAAAAAAAACGCCAAGATTTAATATTGAAAATCAACAACCTGCTTTGTTTATTTGTTTATTCAATTTAAAAACAACAATCTTTTTGATAACAAGATTCTTATTGTGTCAAAAAAGGTTGTGTTCAATGCACACAATTTTAAGATTTCAGGTTTGCAAGTAAATATTGGCCTAATTTCGTAAGTAATTTCAACGAAATTAGCTTGTTTGAGGTAATTTCGAAATTAACCAATTGTATGGGAAATTACCATTTAAATTATATAATTACAGACGAAATTACACAAAAGCTCGAAATTACTTAATTTTAGCTCAATGTGAACATGCTATTAATGATAAAATGTGAAATTAAATTAAAATTTAAAATGGAATTTCTGAAAACACATTTCAGTTTTTATGGCAAAAAATTTTTCTTTGATTGATCGATATTTTTATATATGTATATATATATATATATATATATGTATATTGTTTTTTTTTATAAAATGTGATTACTTGATGTCATTATTTTTCTTGTTTTTGTCAAAATTACTGCTATTTATTATTATTATTACTGTTAATTTTTGCCGAGATTTTTGCAAATTTTGAGAGCAAAATGTAGGAAATTTCGTCAACGAAAGCAAGTTGGAAATACGTATGGAAATATTCATGTAAATTTGTGTATTTTTTTTTTTTTTTAGCTTTGAACCAAGGATTTCAGGTGGAATACCTATTCAGTCAAGTCTGCCTTGGTTCGAAATGGGGTGACAGATTAGTGGGAAGGAAAGGGCAATCAAGTGAAACATGTGTAGAATGTTCTTAGCGTGGTGTAAAGCCAAAGAAACATGTGAATTTGAATCAGAGGTAAGTGTTATGCCTTTACCTCAGTCAATTCAAGTTATAAGGCAATCTCATCCACAAACTTCTCTACCATCAACTACAACTACAACTTCAAGTCGTAAATATTGATGAATTTTAAATTTCAGTTGATTAGAAATGAGGATAGAAAATTTAGAAAGGTTTTTTTTTTTTTTTAAAGCGAAGGACCATGGCCTGGCCGGGAATCGAACCCGTGACCTCTGGGGTGGCAGTCGAGCACGCTTACAACTCGACTACCGAGGCCGCCATCGGTATATAGTGGTTTTCATGTACACTGAGTGTTGGGCTGCTATCTTTTTTGAACCATATTGAACACCAGAGGGCGCTGTAGTACAATTCTTTATGCGATTAGAATGAAAATTGGTATATTGAAGTTTTGAGGTACGGTGAGTATTTTGGCGCTATGTTCTTTGATCCAACTTGGACACCAGTTGGTGCTGTAGTACAAACTTTTTACAAAATCGCCTAAAACTACAATATGCCTACCATAGGCGTAGAAGGATATCACCAAGTGGTACTCCATTGTGAGTTTCAATGTTATGCGACTTTAATTTTCATGTATGGGCGGAGCCACACCCCCTTGACCAATTCCTGTCCAAATTTTTTAGTAGAAATGCATCACCAAATAGTAATTCTATTCTAAAATTCAACGTTTTGTGACTTACTTTCATAGCCTATTCGATATCAAAAATTGTAATTGTATGGGCGGAGCCACACCCCCTTGTACAATGCCCGTCTCGGTTTTCTAGTAGATGGGTATTACCAAGTGGCAACTCCATACCGAATTTCATTATTATGCGGCATTTAACTCCAAAGCTATTTGATACCATAATTTTGACTTATATGGGCGGTGCCATGCCCCCTTGTCCAATGCTCACTCAATTTTTCCAGTCAAAGGACAAGACTAAATAGTACATTCTTACCGAGTTTCATTGATGTGTGACTAATAGTTCGAAAGTTATACCCACAATTTGGGAAGCCGAAAAAGTGGCACACCATTTTCCCAACGCCCATAAAATTTTGCCAGTGGAACGGCACATGTAAATCGAGGCCGAACACCTAATTCCAATGTTGTGCGACCTATAATTCCAAAGTTATTCGATATTGCAGATTCGAGTTGCCACGCCCCCTTGTACAATGCTCGCTGAATCACTTGTAATTAGTGAGTACTTGGGTACAACTTTACAAAAACAAAATGAATGGCATTTGCCAATCTACCTTACCACAACATTCCTTTGTGTGTTATATTATTCAAACAATGATATTAAGGGTATTCGTCCTCAACCAACCTCATTAAAATATCTAATTGACCAATATATAAGTTTGCCATTTTGCATGAATACCCTTATAATATTATTTATAATATACTAAAAAATGCATAAATTTTAATATGAAATACAATTGAATAATATTAATATCATGCTAAATTCATCAAAATCATTTTTATACTACTTAAGCAGCATGTTAATTTAAAAAATTTGATCAATTTAAAAAAAACTCGCATCAAAATATAAATTCCCACGATAATCCTATGAAAATCTGAGTTTTCCATCGGAATCCAAGAACACCCACATTTTAGCATTGCTCAACGAAAATGCAACCCAGCGTTAATATGGAATGTCAAAAGCACGACCTAGCTTGAGCATGTCGCTACTCATAGCGTTGATCGTACGTCACCCCCTCAAATTCATATTTACGGGATGAGGTCGACGCAATGCATGAGGTCATATTTTGTGTTGCTTCATAAGAACCCATTGTTTCTAGTCGAGCTGTCAAAGGCCGACCGACCTAACGCAGTATTGTAATTCAGCCATAAAGCTCAAATTTGTTTTCAATATAAATAATGAAAGGCCGTATTCAAATATTTAGATTAAAAAAAATATATATATATTTATTGTTTTGATATCGTCCGGATATATGTAAATCTAGGACTGTTGAGTTTTAAAAAAGTAATGAGTACCTAGCACGCTCGGTTATCGGGTTTTCTTAGAGCTCACGAAGACTTCCATACAATTTCATTCAGCCTTATTCCAGCCAATACTTCGTATTCGAAATTCGTAACATTGTCATTCCATGTTCAGAACGCATCATCATTCAACAGTTATTTTCGCGAATTTTTTACGACGGCTTTGCATCGTCGGAATTCATTGGGCAACTGAAATTTTAAAGTGAAATGTTGTTCATTTTTTCAAAATAAGCTGCAAAAAGAAAAAATGTATTTCCCCCTTTTAATTAAAAAAGATACAGTAGTTTCGACTATGTCGTAACACAAGACGTAGAATTATTCAATTCGCTTTTGATGACATCTTTTTTTAAAACTATTTAGCAAAATATTTATTCCATACACCTGAGCATATGACCTTTAAAAGACTGCCGGAGAGGGTTAATATGTATGACCGACCCCACCGACCACTCCTTAGGGGGGCTACTATACAAATTTTATGGTTTTTGTATATTTATGCCATACACCTGAGCATATGACCTTTAAGAGAGTGCCTGAAAGGGTTCATAGGTATGACTGACACCCATTACTTTTGCAAAAGGAATATTTTTGCCTTTGACACCTATTCCCTCTGACCACTCCTTAGGGGGGGCTCCCTTACAAATATTATGGTTTTTATGGTTTTTGTATATTTATTCCATACACCTGAGCATATGACCTTTAAGAGAGTGCCGGAAAGGGTTAATAGGTATGACTGACCCCTATTACTTTTGCAAAAGGAACATTTTTGCCTTAGACACCTTTTCCCTCCGATCACTCCTTAGGGGGGCTCCCATACAAATTTTATGGTTTTTGTGCCGGAAAGGGTTAATATGTATCACTGACCCCATTACTTTTGTAAATGGAGCATTTTTGTCTTTGACACCTATTCCCTCCGACCACTTCTTAGGGGGGCTCCCATACAAATTTTATGGTTTTTGTATATTTATTCCATACACCTGAGCATATGACCTTTAAGAGAGTGCCGGAAAGGGTTAATATGTATCACTGACCCCATTATTTTTGCAAAAGGAATATTTTTGCCTTTGGCACCTTTTCCCTCCGATCACTCCTTAGGGGGGCTCCTATACAAATTTTATGGTTTTTGTGCCGGAAAGAGTTAATATGTATCGCTGACCCCCATTACTTTTGCAAAAGGAGCATTTTTTCCTTTGACACCTTTTCCCTCCGATCACTCGTTAGGGAGACTCCCATACAAATTTTATGGTTTTTGTGCCGGAAAGGGTTAATATGTATCACTGACCCCCACTCCGATCACTCCTTAGGGGGGCTCCCATACAAATTTTATGGTTTTGTCGATAAAACCGGAAACTGTCGATAAATAGGTAGCAAGTTTAAGCAAACAAAAACATCAAATGTTGGCTTTATATTTCATGTGATTGTATAAAATTAATATAAGTTAGAGAGTTCTAACATGAATATTTGTCGCATTGAGGATCAAGCAGACCAACAAGTGCTAACATCAACATTGTACGATCATTACTTTAGGCCCACCAAAGGCTCAAAAAGTGATATAAATACCGACACCTGATCATTATCAACCACCCTACTTACCTCCGAGAATGACGTATTCTACGCCAAAAAGTTTTTTTCTGTTTTAGGCCAAAAATCAGAAATTGAACCAATAACTTGTGACGAAATTTCCCGAAAGTGTATTGAATGGGTTTTGAACACACATTTTATTGTTGCAAAAATGCTTATTTTTAAAACTGGTCAATTCGTTGCGGTGGGCAGTAATCCAATCTGGAGTCGATTCGCGGCATACCTGATAGTTCATAAAACAAGTTGATGGACGAAGTTGACATATTTGAAACGAATTTTCTCGATAACGAGTGCCGCAATTCAGACACAGATCGAATGCACTCCTATCGAAACAAAAACCTCGGCTTCCACCTTCAGTTCCATGGTAGCTGTTAATAGTTTTCCATCTACCAAGTCGAGCACTTACAAATGCTTTTAAACGTGGACTACCTACATTTCGGTATCCATTTTAAAAGGATAACTGTAATCTCGCAATTCTTTTTGCCGAACTTTCATAGCTTTCCCTTGTAGCATATCCTCCTCATGCTGTGCAAAAATTTAAATTACAATGGAATTAATTTTAAATCAATTTTTATTTGAAAATCATTAAACTTAACACGTAAAAATTTATTACGACGGATCCTAGAATAGGGCTGATTATTTTCTGAAGTTTTTTTTTTCTCTCTTTTTTTTTTTTTTTTTTTAGAAATTATATGAAACTATTTTTGTTTACAAATCAATGTAGGATGACTCCCACTTGATTTCAACTTTGAGCGCTCTACATGTTCGGCACTGTGTCGACACTGTGGAGGAATAATATGAAAAAATATAAACATATTCATTTAATGCATAGGTAGTTCTTTTAAAACTCCCCTTATATTTTAAACACCCACACACTGGTTAGTAGCAAAAACGTTAACTAAAGTAGACAACCATATTAGGGCTGGCTTTTAAGATGTCAAACTGTGCTTGTATTTCATGTATATTCCCTCAAAGACGTAAAAACGAATAAGTTATCAAATTAAGGAAAAGTGACACATTTCTATCAGCTAATCAATATTTAAATTGACTTCGAAATATATTTTATTCTTATAATATTCTTGTTTTGGGATGTGCCGAGGTTGTCCTTTCCATGTCTTGCACAATAACAATTAAAACTTTCCCAGTAAAAAACTTGTTCAACACAATTAATAAAGTTTACCTCTCATGCACTAGAGTTTTGTTCTGGTTAAGCACAAAAAAAAAAACATGTGTTAAAAATGGTGGATATGTGAATGTTGTGTAGTTAAGAAAATTTTGTATATTTTATTTGGAAAACATGGCAAGAGCTCTATCAATAATTTATTAACTGAATTAATTAGATATCTCTCAAACGACTTCTATTTCAAGTTAGTCTGCATAAATTTACCCTACAGCACAGCAATTAAACATCAATTAGCAGTATTTTTAAGTATTATTTTCGCAGCAATTTCTTTAAAAAAAAAAATAATAATAAAAATCAAATGATTGCAGAGCACAATTCATGCACAATTCTTTTTAAGGTAAAACAGAAAATATATCTGAAATAAAAGCAACAATGAGCATTCCTTTATAATTATTGCTTCACATAATTTACAATCAAGTCAAAGCGCATAAAATGTAACGTAAAGAAACTTTCTCACTTTCCGCTTCTAAAACATTCCGGTCCTTCGTTGCATTGTTCTCTACAAAATATAAGCATCAAGAAACACGCGTCCAATCAATCCTGTTTTCACTTTATTTAATGCGCTTAACGGTGTTAAATCATCTTCAAACAACAATAAAAAGGTGCACGGACGCACATTCGCAGATATACTTTTACATCACCAACCAACCAACCAACCGCACACAATACTCAACAACAGAAGCAATCAATCTCTCACCTCCACGGACAAGAACCCTCACCACTATCTACATACATATCTCCTCATTCTATCCAACAAACTTTTATCGCAATAGTAATTTCAATAATTTCGAAATGTTTCACAGCAGCTCGAGGCAAGCTTTTTGTTGGTTGGTTGCATTGTTTTGTTCTGGTTGCAATTGATGAATGCTGTTGGTACGAAGTATGGTTGTCGCAATATCAATGTGTGAGTGGGTGGGTGCTTGTTTGTATGTGCGTAAGCTTGTATGTGTCGAAGCAGAAGTAGTTTCAAATATAATTCATTAAAGCTGCTGGTGAGCGTGAAAGTTTTACTCTGAACAGTGGCTGCATTCAGAATAATTGCAATGAAATGTAATCAAGGTTCTCATTGTTTTTAAATATTTATATTTATAAATTGATAAGAAAATTTTGCAAGCACTTAAGCCATTTTTGCTCAAAATAATATACATCTTGTGGATGAATGTTTAAATATATAATTTACAGAATTAATTGCTTTACTGTGCGGTCACTTGCTTGCCACTGAAGCTCAATTAACTGAGAAAAATGTAACACCAACAGCTGTTGTTGATTGTGTTGAGGATTTATTGATAAAAGATTTACAGTATTCATTTGGAAACTTACATAAAACAAAAAATTATTAAGAATTGCAAAATAGTACGAAACAAAGCTACACGCAAAGAAATGTTTCGTTTACCGCAGCTGAAAAATTCACCGACTAAACTTCGTGTGCGGTTTGTATTTGCCGCAAACGATATTCTGTTGTCATCAAATTAAAAATATATATCTTATACATATATACCGCAAGCTATTTCGGTCATAACTATTTATTATATTAATTATCTTTCTCCCTACATCCGTCCGTCCGTCTTATAGATTTCACTCATCGCACGTTTGTTGCTATCTCCGTCCGCGTATTAATCAAATTCCCAATTTGCTTATAAAGGAACAATTTGTCAAAAAAAGTCACTCTGAACTATAAGGTTGTGTTAATACAACGAAGGGAAAAGCAAACGAAGTTTTCAGTTGGGAAAACAAATTTTTCAATTGCTGCAATTTAAATTCACTCACGTTTATGACAAATGAAATTTATTTCCTGCAACTAAATGACGCATTTCTCACAACTGACTATAATTATGTCAACTGTTGAAACGTTTGCAAATAACGATTTCAAGCACGACAAACAAAAAAGTTCGTTCGACAAACGGGCGATAAGCAATTTTTTTTTCTTTGCGTTTATAATCAACACAATCTTGCGCATTACAAATTTTTTCCTTTCTCGGTTTTTCTGAAGCTGATTATGTGGTTTTAAGATCTCCTTTTTTCGAAAAATTTATAAGTTTTTACATCAGAATTTTGAGTTATTTGGGGTTTAAAACTCCTAAAAATGTCTTTAAGGGTACAATATGCAAACATTTGGAACAATATGCCGAATTTTTTTTTTTGTTTTTTTTTGTTTTTTTGAGTAAATTTTGGTAAATTCTCTCCAAACAAAAAATTATTTCTAAGAAATTTTTCACAAAATTCCTAATTACAGTGAATTTTGAAGTTAGAAAGGGGGAATAAAAATTGATTGATATTGCCAAGCATATTGATTTAAAAGACAAGACCTATTCAAAATTTTAGATAATTTTATTTAAATATTTAAATCAAAGTAAAATAAACAAGACTTTATCCTGGCTTTATATGAACACATCTTGTGACATTAAGAGAATACAGAATATAGAATACAGAAAAGAATAAAAATTAATACAATATAGAATAAGAATACAGAGTAAAATAATAATATTACTTAACCCTTAAATGCACCGTGTATCTTTACCATTCAATTCCTACCACTATATTTTTGGTTTGATTTTTTTCAAATCGGTTCTATATTATTTAGAATATTATAAGTCTTAAAAAGAAAATACTTTTTACTTCTATTTGTCACACTTTTTAAAAAAATTATGTACAAAGTCATAAAAAAAATTTTTTTAATCAAATAAACACTATTTTTAACAGTTTAACTTCTAGGAACAGATAAATAAATTTGATTAGGAAAAAATACTGACTGCTTTCAAAACATGTCCTTTAGTGATTTTAAGTGGTTCGAAAAAATTTCGATCATTTGGCACCTCACTGGGTCACTTTAGTTGGTTGTATCTTTAAAGATACAGTGTGCACTCCCTGCATGATTTGATAATTTTAACTTTTTAAAATAAATTAATTAATAAAAATTTCACAACACATTTCTTTTATTTTGATATATTTTAATAGGGATTTTAGATGTGGGAAAATTCACATTGTATCTTTATAGATACAACCACTTATTTTAAAATAACTTTTTTAAAAAAAAAGATACAGTAGTTTCGACTATGTCGTAACACAAGACGTAGAATTATTCAATTCGCTTTTTATGACATCTTTTTTAAAAAATATTTAGCAAAAAATATTTATTCCATACACATGAGCATATGACCTTTGAGAGAGTGCCGGAGAGGGTCAATATGTATGACTGACCCCCATTACTTTTGCAACATTTTTGCGTTTGACACCTTTTCCCTCCGACCACTCCTTAGGGGGCTCCCATACAAATATTATGGTTTTTGTTTATTTATTCCATACACCTGAACATATGACCTTTAAGAGAGTGCCGGGAAAGGTTTAATATGTATCACCGACCCCTATTACTTTTGCAAAAGGAACATTTCTGCCTTTGACACCTATTCCCTCCGACCACTCGTTAAGGGGGCTCCCATACAAATTTTATTGTGTTTGTGCCGGAAAGGGTTAATATGTATCACCGACGCCCATTACTTTTGCAAAAGGAACATTTTTGCCTTTAACACCTATTTCCTCCAACCACTCCTTAGGGGGCTCCCATACAAATTTTATGGTTTTTTTTTATTTATTCCATACACCTGAGCATATGACCTTTAAAAGAGTGCCGGAAAGCGTTAATGTGTATCACCGACACCCATTACTTTTGCAAAAGTAACATTTTTGCCTTTGACACCTATTCCCTCCGACCACTCCTTAGGGGGGCTCCCATACAAATTTTATGGTTTTGTCGATAAAACCGGAAACTGTCGATAAATAGGTAGCAAGTTTAAGCAAACAAAAACATCAAATGTTGGCTTTATATTTCATGTAATTGTGTAAAATTTATATAAGTTAGAGAGTTCTAACATGAATTTTTATCGCATTGAGGATCAAGCAGACCAACAAGTGCTAACATCAACATTGTACGATCAGAACTTAAGGCACACCAAAGGCTCAAATTGTGACCTAAATACCGACACCTGATCACTATCAACCACCCTACTTACCTCCGAGAATGACGTATTCTACGTCAAAAAAAAAATTTTTCGAAACTATAAACGCAGTTTTTATTTTTATTCAATTTTACATAAAATATATTTTTTCCGGTAAAAATTGGGGCCCTTGTGTACTTAAGGGTTAAGTTAATAACCCTCAAGTTATATACTTCTTATTGATACTAAGGACGTGTGCGAAATGATCTAAATTGACTTAATACTCTAAATTAATTGAAGTTCGTCGGTAAGGCAGAACGTATCTATAATTTAAAAAAATTTTCGAGTATACTTTTCGTGACTAAATTGAATGTTACCATATTTTGGTGACTGATGTCTGGGGGGAATAAAAGTGTTTTTTAAAAGATTGTTTTAAATTTGAAAAAGTCCAAAAAGTATCAAAATATTCGAATTAATTCTTAAAGAATAATTTTTTTATCCAAAATTTTTATATATACACTAGGAGAAGGAAATATTAAATTTATCCAAATAATTTTTTAATTTATCCAAAAAGCGAGTCAATTTTGCACCAATAACGCATTTGTATAAATCGACTACGTATATATTTAAAATTTATTTAAATACTTTTTAATTTAAATAAAATATTTAAATATTTCAACAGAATTAATAAAAAATATATTAAAATTATGCATGAATTTTTTTAAAATATCTTTCAAATATTTAATATTTAAAAATAAAACTATCACATTTATAGAAAATTTATATAAAAATAATTAATTTAAAAAACAACATATTTAAATTCAATAAGAATAATATTCAATAAGAATTTATAAGAAACGAAATGTGCAGGTAAATGACAACGGGTGCAAGACATTCGTCAGAAAATATCGAGTTGTCACTCCACCCTACATCATTTCATCAAGCGATCACCCATCGCACTCACAAATCATCTTGGCCAAACAACAAAAACTAAACGAGAACTATAAGAAACCTGCAACTGCAAGAAATAAACTGCAGGAACAGCGTGCGATGCTGTTGCTGCTTGTCGGCTATTTCAGCTGTATGGAATATGTGTGTAGGTGTGTGGTATAAATAAAATTTAAATACCGGGAAAAAACGAGTTGTAAGGAAAATATTTGATTAATCCACGTAAATATTTAAATAAAATTTATACTCAGGCGTGGATAATGTTAATATGCTTTATTTCCCTTAGTGTAGCTTGTTTATTATAAGAATAATTTCCTTGTACATTTCTACTTGTTTAATCTTCATCGGTCCCTTATTTCTAGAAACGAATAGATGTTCTCTTGCATAGCAAGCACTAGCTGAGTTACTAAGTTCATACATTATTTTTTTCATATTATTGTTTCATGTAATTGTGTAAAATTTATATAAGCTAGAGACATCTAACAACATTTTTCTCCCAATGAGAATCAAACAGGCCAACAAGTGCTTAAATCAACGTTCTACGGTTAGAACTTTAAGTACACCAAAGGCTAAAAGTGTGGCAAAAGCATCGTTTGCTGATCGCAATCAACCACCCTACTTACCTCCAAGAATAATCCTAACTCTCCCTTATTTTTCAAAAAATCTTGTTTTCTTTTAATTTCGTGGAGAGGCGAAAGTACATATATGTTTATATATAGCTGTTACTTTATGTTTTTGAAAATTTTTTCACACAAAATTCAGAAACGTATACCTGACATACTAGATCATAATTCTCTAAAAAACAAATTCAATTTTCTTTTTTTTCTAAAGTATACTGGTACCTTTAAGACTGTAGTATACCCCAAAGTGAATACAATACAAAAACACTACATGTGCTTGAAAAAATTTGTGATAACAAACCGCGTTGTAAGACATAATTCTACATCAAAATATCAGAAAATTTAACATGACAAGACCTAAGCCAATAATAACTTATGATAACAATTTCAATAACTATAACAGCAACATGTTAAGCAGTGATTTAACACCATTTAATTTCATAATCATAAAAGTGGCTTTTCATCGCCATTAAATAAGTCAAAGAACCGATTTAAATCAACGTAAATCAGCGCTAAATACTTTAACGTTCCACCCAAGGTCCGATGGCCCATAAAAAAGCTTAGCCTTTTTATAAATCATAACAAAATTTTAAATAAACAGCTTTTCTTGTCAACATAAAAGTGTTGGCTAAAAAAATTCATCATCCTTTCGCGCGTTGGCTGAACACAAAAACATTCCCATCTAAGGACTAACAGAGAGGATAACAACAACATCAGAAGAAAAAACAAAACAAGTGACGCCATTATTAAACTAAGCGGAAGTTTAAGTGTTAAATAAAATGGTGAAAAATATTAAAAACTCATAAAACGAAACATTTGCCCCCTAACAGTGGAGCAAACCTTAACGTAGAGTACCCAAAATATACGAAGCGAGCAACAGCGAAACCGCTACAACAGTCGATGATGATGGTAATGATAACAAAGAAGCAAAACAAAATTAAATTACAACAAATAAATGTATAAAATTGCTACATAATGTAATTTTAAACTGAGCAAACAAACAATGGCCAACTTTTGCCGACTGCGGCAGTGCCCTATTTTTGCAACCATTTGAGCACAACATAATTCTTATTTGGAATCTTGTGGCAAAAGGGTAAATCGCAGGTGTGCCAAAAGTGAGAAGAAGGTTAGCGAAGAGCTGGTGAAAACTTTTATTGGAAAATAAAGCAAATTACGACTGAGAGAGCAAAATTCACACAGCTATTAAAATAAAGGGGGAGAAGAGACAAGAAAGTATGTGATCAGAATCAATCAGCAAAAGAAGGCACTAAGAAATATGTATAGAAGGTGGAACTGAGGACAAAAGTTCAAAGGATGCTTGGTCCTCTATTGATTAAGATAATAATTAAGATGATTCATTTTAGTAGGTTAAAGATTTTCAATGTTTTCTTGTAGCATTGGCGCCCATTATGTCTGTTTAAATAAATTAACGAATGATGACTTAAGAACGCATGAATAAATTAATTTTAAGTTGAGAATGAACACGAAAAGAAAAACCGCATTTCGCGGCGCTTAATAAACGAGGTTGTTGCAGGAGCAATTTTCAAGCATCAAGGTCACCTCATTTACGCTTGTAATTATTTACTTATAGCTACGTTGCAATAATTATGAAACAACATGAAGCTGTCTACAATGAATAGTCTCCATTAAAGTCAGATATTAACGCTGATTCATGGAATTTTAAAATTGAGTTAAATTGAAAGGAGTTGTTGCCTTTCACACAGAGGCTTATGAAATTGTTTATGGAGCTGTGAAATACTGAATATAAGAATTTACACTTGGTTGTTTCTAAGAATTGTTTTTTTAAGGTCAACAACGTAATCAGTAAATTTAAAATTTAAGAAAAATGAATTCATAATTTGCTGATGTTATCCTGAAATAAGACTCAGAACCAGTTATTTTTTAAGCTTTGAACCAAGGATTTCAGGTAGAATACCTATTCAGTCAAGTCTGCCCTGGTTCGAAATGGAGTGATAGATTAGTAGGAAGGAAAGGGTAATCCAGTGAAACATGTGTAGGATGTTCTAAGCGTGGTAGGAATCCGTAGAGACTTCCTTTGGCTGTGAAAAGACCTGAATTAAGAACACCAGCGGAAACCACTTGAGAAAATCGTAGAAATACAGGATGTGGAATGTGAATTGGCAAAACGATAAAGCATAGCGGTGGTAATTCCATGCTGTGGGGAGCAATCGGTGCAAATAGCGTCAAATCTCTAGTTTATTTAAAATTGGATTAAAAATGGATTATTTAAAAATTTTAATAGATAATTTAGTGCAGTCAGCCGCCAAATTAAATACTTATGACTATTACAAGATATACAAGATATAGACCCTAAGCATTCTTAGCTAATAGTATGAGAATGGCTTCTATGCATCGTAAAAAAGTACTTCCACACACTCCTTAGAGTCCTAACCTTAACCCGGACACATGTACATGTGGGCATACATGGAAAAAAATTGCGTGAGCGCCATGTGAAGAGCAAAACTGACCTAAAAAATGTCATTCAGGATATATGTGAGAATATCCTAAAGTTCAAAAAGAATAACAAAAAGTTACCAAGAACTTAGTTTATTCCATTAACAGAAGATTTAAAGCAGTGCTAGATATACAAAGTACAAGTTTATATCAAATTATCGTAGAGATGATCTCAGCTACTGCAGTTACTTTCAGTCTGCGGTCTTCTACAACGATTTAATGTATTTCCCTAGATCATTTTAACAGTTGTGACCTCAAAGGGCGTCCTTAAGGTGGTTTTTCATCTGTGCTCGTGCGACATTTCCTAAATTCAGAAAACACATTGTTTAACCATTGAAATTGATGGAGAAATTACTTTTCATGTTATATGCAATTATTCTTTGATTTGAGGTAGTATTGAGTCTTTCAAATAAAAGTATTGAAATTTATGTAGGATGTTTGTTTAACCTTATAAGTTGTTAAACATATAAGTTTGTATACGTGTACTAACTGAGTATTCGGCTCAAAAGTTGATATGCATGCTACTGTAGCCAGGAACAGTACCAAAGGATACCAGTTAGATATTAGATCTACTGGGGCTTGTTTTATAGGAAAAATCCTATCATAGAACACTCTGTATGGGCTTGTAACTCGTATATGAGGTATTTTTATACCCACACATTTAAAAAACGTAAAAGAGGTATATTAGTTTTGTCACTTCGTTTGTAACACCCATAAGGAGGAGTGGTAGGCGTAGAAAAATATATGTATTCTTGATCAGAATCACCACCCGAGTGGATTTAGCCATGTCCGTCTGTTTGTCATCACGATTACAGCCGTAATTCTCAAGCTATCATCACGAAATTCGATTTCTAAGCTTGTATTCAAAAATTAAAGATCAAGCTAGAAAATGAGCTAAATCAGATGAAAACCACATGTCAAACTATGAAGAAAATGTTTGTACAGATAAACAGTTTATTGGCTTCGGCCCAACTCCGGCCCAGTCAAAGATTATTTCTTACTATTTAAAAAATAAAAGCTTTAAGTTTAACATTTCACCATCTATTTTAATGAAGCTTTTTAAAAGCATGCAACAACAACTGACATACCTATACTTTCGGAAAAATATGTAATGTAACGTTATTATTGCTTGTTATTTTTTAACGTTTAAAAAACTCATATCCTGATAATTTCCTGGTTTGTTTAACAGCTACACAAATCTAACGGCTGAATTGATTTTGCTCAAACTTAACACATTTATTTCTTAAGGGTGACCCAAAAGTTACTGACATTTTAATTTTTTTAATAAAACGCATGATTTTGTTGAAGTGTTTTTGACTTTTTATTGAATTATAAAGTAAAGACATGGAGATGTAAAATAATAAAGCTTAAATGGCCTTTTGCATGAAATGGTGCCAACTTGACATCACCGGCGCGAGATGATATTAAGATAATCTTTCTTCCGAATTGCACTCTTTGGCTGTGTGGCATTTGGCACCATTCTGTCGAAACCACATGTCGTAAAAATTCATATCAGCAATTTCAGGCCAAAAGTAGTTGGCCGCGATATCGAGCACTATTCACAGTTTTAGCGGTTCCAGCTGCATTTTCGAAGAAGAATGAATGGCCCGATGAAACCGCTAGCCCAAAATCCACAACAAAAATTGCTCCATTGTGGGTGCATGGGAAGCTATTAGATAACCTGTGAATTCTCCGTGAGCTAAATGCGAAGGGTTCTACTTGTTGACGTAGCCATTGAGATGGAAATGGACTTCATTGCTGTGATGATTTTCTTCGCAAAATCGTGATAAGCTTGATGATGTACCAACACATGAGAACATTTGACACTCGAAAAACGAGCACATTGCACCATTCGCTCTGGCTGCTACCATTTACGCGAAATCATAGTCCACAAGTGATCAGAACAAATTAATGACCCACCCTGTTTAAGATGTACGACGCATCAGACCAACCTAAAAACGCCGAAAGGAACTAATTTTCTTTAAAAGGGATTAAAGCGTACACTGATGGGTATTCCAACAGGACACTATATAACCACTTCCAATAATATAACATTCTCCTGGACGATTTTTTTAGAAGCTGCAGAGACGAAGAAGAGTTACTTTACACAGCAACTCTGCTCCGTATATGTCCAGCGTTAACTTGATGTTACCTTCACCAAGGCCACTTGTTCTGCAATAACCTTGACAGTCTCTAAAATACTTTCATCTACCGAAATCTCAGCTTAGTTTACCTATAAAGGGTGATTTTGTTGCTATTTCTTTTTCCAGTGTACATTTTTTTACACCTCACGCGTGATTCTTAACATGTGGCAGAGCCAAAAATGTTCGGTAAGGTTAGCCATTTCACCATGAATAGACTATTAATAATAAAATCATTAAATTTTATTTTTTAAATTCGTGCTCTGTGAGAAATTTGTTGCGAATATAACGTCCATTTTATGATTGTCATAATCGACCCACCGAACAAGCTATTCAAGGTATTGTGACCAAATTTTGTACCAGTTTCACTTTATTGGTCATCAATCCGTATGCGGAGAGTGCGTACCGAGGAGAATATTGCTGCTGTATCGGGCAATGTCAATGAAGATCGCGATATGTCAATTCGTCGCTGTTCTCAACAAATGGGATTGTGTTATTTGACCATCTGGAGCATTTTACGTAAGGACCTCGGTATGAAACCATACAAAATACAGCTGGTTCAAGAACTGTACAGCCGGGTAACTTACCACAACGTCATTTGTTTGGTGAATGGGTCTTAGAAAAGTTTGATAAATATCCACCTTTTTTATTGAAAAATTGTCTTCAGTGACGAAGCTCATTTTTGGCTCAATGTGATTTGTGGGCCGACGGCATCATTAGACTGTTCTTTTTTCAAATAATGAAAATCGCAATGTTACAGTCAATGGGTACAGTCACCATGCGATGATTACCCAATTTTTTTTTGCGCAAAATGGAAGAGTTGGATTTGGTGGTTTCAACAAGGCGGTGCCACATGCCACACAGCAAGCGATCACATGCACCTATTGAGAGGCGTGTTTGGTGAGCAATTCATCTCACGTTTTGCAGCAGTCCTATGGCAGCCAAGATCATGCGATTTGACTCCACTAGACTATTTTTTGTGCGGCTATGTCTAGTCTCTCGTGTACGGGGACAAGCCAGCCACATTTACAGCCCTGGAAGACAACATTACAGATGCCATTCGTGAGATACCGGCTAAAATGCTGGAAAAAGTATACCAAAATTGGAACTTACGAATGGACCACCTCAGGCGTAGCCGCGGGCAACATATACATGAAATAATCTTTAAAAATTTAATGGCAAGCATTGATGTATCGCTCCAAACAAATACTTCATATACTGCAAACTTTCTGCTTTTTTTCCAATTTTCAAAAACCAAACGCTCAAAAAATCACTCTTTAGATCAGTGGTTAAACAGCTTTGCCGAAATACATTCACAAAAGCAAAAGCACGAACATATCTCACACATGGTGTAATAACCTAGCAGAAAAGTGGACCAAATTTGAAATAGTTCTGAACTAGTTCAAAAAAGGACCAGTACTAGTTCCACTACAATACCCTTTAACATTGAACGAACTGACGCTTTTTACGGGTTGATGTCATAGGAAAAGACAATTGTCCCCAGAAACACTCCTTTTTCCCTATATTTGAACTAGTTGCATTAGGAACATTTTTAAACTGGTCGCTTTCGCAGTAGCCTGAAAGTGGTTATTTTTTAACTAGTTTTAAAGTGAACATATCAAAAGTGTAAGAATTTAGTGCAATGGAAAGGTCATAAAGATCTCATTTGTACCATCTTTTTTATCCACAATCCAGAAAACATTTTGTCTATTAACATTTTTTTTTTATTATTTTTTCTTGTGCGCAGCAAATTTTAAAAAGTAGCCAGAACGCGTTTATTTTTGTCAGCAATACTTTTGAAAACAAAAGCAAAGATAACTGTTTTACACTGAACGCCTTTTGTACTTTTTCAGAGCTACTGCGAACTGCTCTAGAACTGAACTAGTTCACTTTTTCAATTGACTCCAAAATAACTGCTGGGAATAATAAGGTGTTAGTGAATTTGACACTTCTCTCTCAAAATGATAAATTTTTTCGCCCCGCTCCTGTCAAAAACAGCTGATGGTGAATTGGAATGAAAATAAATCAGCTAACGTGCAGTCGGTCGAAGCTCAATGCCATGTCCACTTCTTTTGATGGATATTATCAGTTGAGGTATTGAACATTCTTTCATGGCATTCGATTCTTGAAGCAGTCGATGTGAATGCAAGACAATTTGCATGCTAGCCAAAGCTGGCACCTTCCATCATGTTGGTGGCACCTTCCAGCGGACGTTTTCGATAAAATGACAAAACCATTAATTGGCGAACTTGGCAAATGGGCGAAGACAACTGCAATAACTTTTTGTAAACATAACACGACACAATTAATTGAATTAAATATTTATTTAAACTTTATTCGCACAATAACCTATAAAAACTATAACACATCATCATTTAGCAACTCAAACAAACAACACAATTTGACAACTATCAACGGCTCCTCTCTATCGCTCACAATTTTTTGACAGAAGGAAAGCTATTCTTGGTGTTGTCAAAAATTCACTAACACCTTATTATCATTACACCATGATCTCACATACACCACATCGAAAGCTTCAGTTTGAAATTCTCCGTAGAGCATGGTATAATAATATAAGGTAGTATTGACAGTTGCTTGGGCAACGACCATCTGTCAAAAAAAATGTCTAGAAAGAGAGCGTTCAATTATTTCTTATGTTTTCGCCATTGTTTATGTTTCAGCGCTTGCAAATAATCAAACATTTTCTTACAAAATATTGCCTATTTTATTTAATCAATAGTGAATTATTATTACTACAACGAAGATAACTTGTGAACTTTGTGTTATTAAGTGCAAACATAAGAAAAAATGTTGAAAACGTTCAAATGTAGCAACCTCAGCAGCTGCAGATACATATGGACGAAATTAAAGAAGTTTCCAATTATTATTAAAACACCACGGCTGAAAAACGTTAAACACATATCACACATAATTTTTTCACAACTTTCATTATTATAATTGTGTATTTAACGCACATATTTTGCGGAATTTATTTATTTTTACATTCGTTTAATTCTTGTTGCACGAACAACTGTTTTTGACAGATGGTCGTTGCCTTGTTGCTGAGAAAATATATACTTGTCAATGCTACCTGTATAATTGTATCATGTCCGTAGAGCAGTCAACATTTATGCTGCTCGTCTGCTTATACGCTCAGTTTTATCAGATCGTCTTCTTACACTGAATAAAATTTTATTTTATTTAATTTATGGAAAATTTAATTTTCAGTAATTAACATGTAATTTTTAATCATGTTATTTAATTTCTCAATACTTTACATTAATTTAACCCTTTCAGACCGTGATGCATCGTTTGTGCGGGTGGATTCTATCTTTAATATTTCCACTTATATTTAACGAATGTTATAATGAACGAAATGAATCGATTGTGCTTGTTATTGTTTACTTTTGTTTCTGACACTGTTCCGCGATTCGCTTTACCGTTACTTGAACACGCGTGGAATTCTTGATAAACTTTTTAGTTTTGTCAAAATGAGTCGCAGAGGTAAGTTGTGTCTTCAATTACAAAACTATAAACAGTGTAAAACTAGTGAAGTTGACGCATTTGAAATAAAAGAAATAATAAATTTTGATGTTTCAAATAAATTTGAATCATTTGTTGTTAAAAAAAATGGGTTTCAATTAAAGTTTTAAACGAGTGCATCAAAATTGTGCGCGTCCTGAAAATCCTTGAGGGATATGTAAATTGCGCAACCTAAACATTGAGAATATTTTCATACCATATAACGACCATAAATTCCAAAAACCATAAAAAAATGTTCAGTAGATAAGCGTCGGGTCTGAAAGGGATAACACATATGTATATTTTTGTAATAGTTTTCATTTATGTATTCATCATTCATTTTTAATTGAAATAAGTAATTAAAAAAATCAGAAGACTGCATTTATCTTATTAAATTTATACATACTTGTCTTTTACTAGTCATTTCCATTCTTTTCCTCTATACTTATTTTCTTAGCCCGTTTTTTTTTTTAAAAAATACTTTTTCTAACTTTTATCAATTTCTCTTTTCTTAGCTATTATTATTATTAGATTTTCTAGGTTTGGATTTAAGGTTATTTCCCTTTTACCTTATCAACCTTTGTGAATTCCATAAATAAACTTGAAATAAAAACGGTGCGCAATAGCAAGTCAACTTGCTTAAGTCTTTTTGCAAAATAACACGCAATTTTCTTTCAGTGAAAGCTTAAAAGCTCGCTAGTGTTAAAGCAAAATGAGAATGTATTTGTGGGGCAAAGCTGTTTAACACTGCTTTACATACTTGTGATCAGTGTTGCCAACAAATTCAAGCCAAAATGCACCAACTTGAAAAGCAAAACGCGTAATTTTGAGTAAAAAGCTCTAAAAAATATACCTTTAAGTAGAAAAAAATAGTTACTAATAATAAACAGGAAAAACTTATGTAAAGTTTTCTGAGTATCGAGTATATGATAAAAAGTGCGTTTTTTTATTTACACAATTTTTTTTTCTATTTATTGATTCAGATAAAAAACTTTCATAAAACTTTGTTGTTTTTCTTTGTCAATGCGCGCCATTTTGTCAATTCTCAATATTTTTGAGATTTTTTTTCAAAATCCCTAGAACAGTATCGGTTTGACGTTATTACCGAAAAAATGCCGCCTTTCGCATCTCGATCCGACATCTGGTTTCCGAGAAAATTTGTCACCCGTTTACCAACTCATTTTTGAGTAGTCATCTTGAGAGCGCTATAAAAGGGTGGGGGGACATAAAGAGACAAACAAGTACGGAAAAATGTGAAAAATTACGTCTACTTTTGCGTCTCTCACATAAAAAAAAAGATTTAAATTGATAACTTGAAAATGAAAAATGTTAAAATGAGAGCAGTTTTAAAAATCGTCTGTTATTTTTGTTTTCGAACCTTCATGCCCAAAAGAATCACAACATCTAGTTATTAATAATACACCATATTAATTTCTAAATTCAGGGCTGCAAGAAAATATTCCTCGGTTAACAATCAAAATGCACTAAAAGCACTAAACTCAAAATGAACATGCACTTATGTTGGTGCTTTTTCACTTAGTGCTTTTTAAAAAAAAAAACGCGTATTGGAATATTAAAAACCACTAGATCTAGTGCTAAAAGCACTGAGTTGGCAACACTGCTTGTGATGAACGATATGATTACACTACTCAACAAGGTTTTCCACAACGAATCGCGATAACATTTTCTATAGTAAAATTTTCCATAGAATCTGAATATCGTAATGATTTTTGAAGCGAAGCTTTTTACGCCTCGTTCTGCGATTTGCTAGAGTGAAATAAGAAAAAACGACACTTTTTTCCGACACATTTTTTCTTAGAATTGATATTGTTTTTTGCTTGCATCAATTGAACCAGAAAATGTTAATTTAAAAATAACTTCTTGTCCGCTGCAGGAATTGAACTCATGCCCGTCGACTGATAGTTTAAAGCTTAAGCCATCGAACCAAAACCCCTTGTTGGTAAATATTGCTGATTCAATATCAAGAATTAACTAAAGCTATGGTTGCACTAGATCAAAATAATCTATTTATAGGAATTGTATTGGCTACAAGCCTTCATCTCCTACAATAAGCATTAGCCAATACACAATAACCACTATAGATTGTGTATTGGCTATACAAACAAGAGTACTAAAAAACACAAATGTTGCTTCTACTTACTACTAGATGTCGTTACGCTACAAACAAATTTAATGAGTTTTGTATATTTATTCCCTTCAACTGTTCAGGAGGGCCGGAGAGGGTTAATATGTATTATCAACCCCCATACAAAACGAACGGTGATACGGTGCTCCCATACAAAAACGAAAAACTTTGTTATTTTAAAGTTTTCAATTCAAAAATTATTTTAATCGAAAAAAGGCATTAAATTCTCAAATCTTTGAAATTGCGAAAATGCTTCGCTTCTCTCGTGTGTCCACTGACGCACCTGTGTTTTTTTCGATTAGCCCCGATTTTTTATATAAATGGCAAAATTAAAAAAATCCACTATTGCGAACACATACTTCACATAAATGCTTGTAAAAACTTACATGTTCAGTCAATGAATTTTAATTAAATTTTGAAATTCTGACAATGGATTCGGATTCAGCGACCCATTTTTACCCAGTGTTCGACCCAGCACGGAAATCGTAAAAATAAAAAAATATAGGTGGCAAGCCTATAAGCCGTCTTAATATTTAAAATGCTGACATTAGATTAAAAATCAGCGACCCCCAAAAACTGTAAGATATCTAATGTTTAAAACTCTTAAAAAATATATTATAAGGTGGCAACCCTATTGTTAAAATATCATAATTTTTAAATTCTGACATCAGATTCGGATTCAGCGACCCATTTTTATCTAATGGTAAAAAAAAATCATTGTATGCATGCATTTCTTAATTTAACTCCAATAAAATATTTTTTTTAACAAAAAATGGTTTTTGCATTGATGTTAAAAAAGTTAGCGAATTACGACTTTTCTTTGGACATGTATATACTTGAAATTTTTTTTATAAAATTCTCTATCACAAAAGAGGGCTAGCTTTTTCTCTCCGATATAATTATTTCGAGATATAGGGCTTCAAACATAAAAAATGTTTATAAAAAAACGAAAAAAGCGTTATTTTTTCACCTGTTTTCGATCATAACAGCCATATCACTGATGCTATTTGCACATATTACACCTTCAAATTTTCACCTGACTCTCCTCTACTACATGCAATTAAATTAAAATTCATTGACTGAACACGTAAGTTTTTACAAGCATTTATGTGAAGTATGTGTTCGCAATAGTGGTTTTTTTTTATTTTGCCATTTATATAAAAAATTGGGGCTAATCGAAAAAAATCATTACGATATTCGGATTCTATGGAAAATTTTACTATAGAAAATGTTATCGCGATTCGTTGTGGTGAAAGTTTTCGGAAATTTGTGGAGTAGTGTTATCTCAAATTATTAGAAACATAATATGACTCATAAAGCTTCCTAAAATATTCAATCGTTATGGAAACTAAAAGAAAAAATCAGAATGAATTAAATCATTCGAGCTCATTGATAATAAATTTTTTTTAAATTGTTTTTTTATTTTGTGGTTGAATAATTTGTGTCTTTGGATCCTTTGAATAACAGAGATCTATTGAATCTATAATAATTTTATTGAGAAACTTATGAAACAAACGAAAGTGTGAAATTTATTAACTTACTCGTTACTTAGAGAATAACTTCAAAACTTGACTTAAGCAATTTATGCAGGCGTTAAATCATAACTATACCAACTTTGAAGGCTTTATTGCGGTCTACCTAAAGTTTTAAATTATAGAAAGCTGAATAATTAATTTTAAGCTTTATGAGTTCTACTGAAGTTTTTTCTTTTTTTTTTTTTTTTGTACTAAAAGATGTTAAAATTGTTTTGAAACGAATTGATGCAAGCTTAACTGAACTGCACAAATATGCTTAACTATCTGATGAAGATCTTCACACCCAACCGTGGAGCGTGTGAACCGAACTTTCTTGATTATGTAATCATAACTTTACTCCTTTGTCTGTGTGTGTGCCTTGGGCTGCTATTAGCACTGCTGAACATTATGCAAGCAAGTTGAGGAGAACTTTCTAAGTGTGTGTGTGTGTGGGAAATAATTTATTGCGTCAAATTATTCTATCATAGAAAGGCGCGCAATTTTTGAGCTTTACGTCAATTCTTCAACTTTTTGTTTATATTTTAAATTATTAACAATGTCATGTGTTTGACTACATGTGCAAAATAAAATAAAATAAAATATTTGTTTTGAAAGTTAGTAATTGTTGGTGTTGCTTTATTTATTTTTTAGTGGGGCGCGTTTTTTAAAAGACTTTCATTGAAATATGAATGAATAGGCTTAACAGCTCTTCTTGTTTGAGTTTGTGGGCTTGAGCTGGTGAATGTGAAACTTATACGTGGCTTAATTCTCGGAGGCTTATGGTAGATATTCACTTGAAGTAATTGTAATATATGTGAAAGGATTTGCAAGCAAGGCATTTTTAAGAAGATTAAACTGAACCATTTATTTAAACCAACATTTTAACTAATCGTCACCTATATCGTAGGTTTAAAAGCTTTAAATAAGCTCAATTAAAAACCTTTTATAGCTTAGTTTAAAACCATCCAGGTCATTAACGACCATTGACAACACTAACAACCTTAAATACCGTAAGAAAAAGCTAAAATCAAGCATGTGTTAAAAGTCTTCCAACCATGCAGAAAGATTAGGGGAAAAAAACCAAGCGGAAGTCTCATGCCAGCGTGACGAGCTATTCATTTGAACGATGTTATTTCAATGGCGCCCACTTCCGGTTTGGCTATTTAAGCCAAGCTCAGAAGAATGTGTAAACTAAAGCAAAGGCGTTCAAGCTGATGAGGGTTGTTGTGGAGTATGTTGTTGTTGTTGTTGTTTCATTATCGCACCATTTTAACTCTTAATTCACATGCAATGTCAAAATTAAACCAGTACCTATATCCGGCTGCAAGGATTTAACAGCAACAATAACAACAACTATGCACGCAAGAATCTGCTTATGCCTCAAAATGTTGCATGATGCACATGCTTGGCTTGCATGATCGACGGACATTCGGTTAACATTGAAATGTAACATAGTGGACGAACAAGCTGTTGATGGTGGCACGCAGAAGGGGCACAGTTGAAGCGGGTTGAGTAGCAGAAAACAACACAAGAATAATTAAACTAAACAGTTCTTGACCCTGTTGCTTGCAGGAAGTAGCGAGGTTCGTATTGAAATTAAGAAAAATGAAATTCATTGCAAACATGCAAAAATTTCAATTAATTGTTAAAGACTTACATTATTTTATGAATTGTCGAAATATATTTCTTTTAATTAAAGCATTTTCTGAAAATTTGGTTTTTTTATTCAATTATTGCCTAAATTCATTTGCTAGAGAATAAAGACATTTCTTTGTTTATATCAGCAACTTGTTGTTGCTCTGAGTTCCTTTTTTTTGAAAACGTTCTGTATTTAAGGGACAGCTTATTTATGTAATTCCGAATATCACAAATTTTTCATTAAACTTTCACAATTGTTATCCTTATCGTTTTTGACATGAGAAAATGGTAACTTTTTTTAAATTTGTTCCATTTTTGTTAAACCAGTTAATGGAATATATTTTTTGGATCAATAAGTTTTTAGATGTACAGTGATCTAAACAAAAACAAAAAAATTATACAGTCCACGATTCCATATTTAAAGTTGAATTTCAATGGTAGCTATTAACCCTTCGTTACATGATTTTTTCTCGCTGTGTATAAAAAATATTTTATGTCTTTATTTGTGATTGGAGAGGTTTAGAGAATGTATAAACGAAATTTGGATGCTCTGCAATGAATAGGAGCGAAGTTACGCAGCATTGCATATGTGCAATTTCATGCAGGCAAGCAATAAAAATTGGTATACGATGGTTTATACATATATTCATTTTTATTCATTTGTATTACATTTTTGAAATGGAATTATATGCTTTTAATAACTTAAACTAAGATATACTTCCCAGTTTTTTATATAGTCAATTTAAATTGACAATTTTAAACAAAGGAAAATATAAAACACTGATTTGCAAGGTCAAAAGGATTTTGTTTCTTAATTTGAAGCTCATTGTAAAAGAATTCATTAAATAAGTACATAAAACATTATTCATTACGAAATTGTGTAAAACAATTTCTATTTTGATTCTATTTTTTTATATTATTAAAACATACTCTTGACTAAACTATTGAGCAGCTAACATGAGTGTATTCAATGCACCCTGGTAATTTACATGGTAAACGCTTGTTGTCCCATTGTGGCCAGAGATCAAAATGGTCCAACCGAACTTCTGTTTGAGATAGTGGTAAACTTCTCGAATATTTCGTCATTTTTTGTAACGTTTTTTGATAATTCGGAAGGTCTTCCACTTTCTGTGGATAGTTTTCCTACTTTGTAAAGACTTTCTACTGCTTACAAACGAAAATTGACAATTATTGTTTTCATGATTACCGCTTTATTGCTACGCACGCTTATGCAATAGCAATGCATTAACTAATATTATCGTATAGCGTATTTTTATCGTACAGCTTCCAATAAATGAGTGGAACAAATTGACTTCCACCATAAATGTATTGTATTGTAAAACAATATTTGGACACTCAATGGATATTTTTTTACACAACTTCTTATCAAATCGTTCAGCTATGGTCTCAGGACTTTTACTACAATGTTTTGACATCAAATTAACAATTTTATTATCTATCCATGAAATCAAATGTACGTTAACATCATGGTAAGCTACTTATTCCACAGACACTCCTCAAAATGTCTTTATTAATATGGGAACACTCGGTAGTTTTGAGTTCGGAATTCTGTTCCGACGGATTGTACCCAATAAATACCTCTATTGGCTAGTTCCATCATTAGTGATAATGTGGATATAATGATTATCATAAAAAAACTTTGTAATTCATATGAGAAGTACTTCCCGTAAAACTCTTTTATAACAATATTTACACAAACCCAAAATCATTTTCTTCGTGGTGACGAAGATAGGGGCTTTTTTCTTGACCCAAGTTATTTATTTTTTTAAATTAATTTATTTTTAATTTTAGCTTTAAATATAGTTAAGTGCATAGAATTGCACATCTGCAATATAACCTCATATCTGCAATGTAACTACAAAATGTCTCAAATGCATGATATTGCATATTTGCAATTAAGCCATTTATTTTATTAAATTAAAGTTATAATGCACAAAAAAATTAGTAAGCTTAAAGAAAATTAACTTATTTTCTGGAACATAACTTACATTTGAACGTTTTTTTTTATATTTTTTGTATAATTATTAAAAATATTCACTAATTTTTTCTAAGTATAAGACAGACCTTGTTCAAATCAATATATTGCACAAATTAAATCCCCAATTTGACAAAAGAAGACAACAACTAATAAAAAAATGTCTAAATTTATTTTTAAATAAAATTCCGTTAGATATATTCACAGGATGTGTATGCTATATCTCTTAGAAGTCAACATTGCATATGTGCAATCTCATGCAACGAAGGGTTCAAGCTTTTAAGTTAAAACCAAAAATTATAAATTGGCAAATACATGCACTTTCTATTAACAATTAAGATTTATCTCAATTAATTCAGTTCAACACGAAAATATAACTTGAAATTAGTCAATTTTTTAGTTCGAAAAAAAAAACTTGTACAGGAATTTTAACTTAAGAAATGTGTTTAAAAATCAATACAAGTACGATTGAACGATTTTACTATTTTTGACATCAATATTTATGCATGGATGAGCTCTGTATAAGTAAGATGCTTACTTACTTACTAACTTACATACTTACTTATCTGGCGCTTACAACCGTAAGTCGGTTTTCGCCTCGTATAAGAAATTGCGCCAGCCATTTCTGTTTTGCGCTTGCTGGCGCCAGTTGGAAACACCAAGCGTGGTCAGGTCATCCAACACCTGATCCTTCTAACGAAGATGTGGGCGTCCTCTTCTGCGTTGACGACCACCGGGCACTGAATCGAATATTTTTTTCGCTGGAGCGTCGTTTTCCATTCGCTCAACATGACCTAGCCAGCGAAGCCGCTCGATTTTAATGCGCTTAACTATGTCGATGTCAGAGTACAGCTCATACAGCTCGTGGTTCCATCGAATTCGGTACTCGCCATTGACGCAGATTGGACCGAAGATCTTGCGACGGATCTTTCTCTCGAAGGCTCCCAAAGTCTTTTCATCAGAACTGCTCAACGTCCAGGTTTGTGCTGCATATAATAGGACGGGCATGATGAGTGACTTATAGAGCGTGAGTTTTGTTCGTCGAGAGAGGGCTCTGCTTTTCAATTGCCTACTCAGCCCAAAGTAACACCTGTTGGCAAGAGTTATCCTTCGCTTTATCTCAATATTGACATCGTTGAAAGAGTTTACGCTGGATCCCAGGTAGATGAAGTCCTTAACGACCTCGAAGGAGATGTTGTCAACAGTGACGAGGTTTCAAAGACGCTGGCACAGTTTATTTGTTGACACTAGGTTTTTCGTCTTATCTGCATTCACTACAAGACCCATTCGACTCGACTCTTTCGCTAACCTGGAGAATGCTGCACTGACTTCGCGCGTATTATGGCCAATGATATCGATATCATCAGCATACGCCAGCAGCATAATACTTTTGTAGAATATCGTGCCACTGCGTCTCAAATCAGCAGCTCGGATGATCTTCTCCATCATTAGGTTGAAAAAGTCGCACGATAAGGAATCTCCTTGTCTAAAACCTCGTTTGGTATCGAATGGAGGAGTGAGGTCCTTCCCGATTTTAACTGTGCTGCTGGTGTTGCTCAGTGTCATTCTGCAAAGGCGGATGAGCTTTGCAGGAATACCAAATTCAGACATGGTGGAATATAGATGATTTCTTATTATACTGTCGAAGGCGGCTTTGTAATCGACAAAAAGATGGTGTATGTCGATTTGTTTTTCTAGGGTCTTCTCCAAGATTTGTCGTAGCGTAAATATCTGGTCTATGGTGGATTTGCCAGGTCTGAAGCCACACTGATAAGGTCCAATCATCTGTTTTACGATGGGCTTCAGTCTTTCACATAGTACGCTCGAAAGGACCTTATATGCGATATTAAGAAGGCTTATCCCACGGTAGTTGGCGCAAATTGTGGGATCGCCTTTCTTGTGGATTGGGCAGAGCACACTGAGGTTCCAATCGTTTGGAATGCATTCTTCCGACCATATTCTGCATAGAAGCTCATGAATGCATTTAAATAGAGCTTCGCCTCCATTCTTGAAGAGCTCAGCAGGTAAGCCATCGGCTCCTGCGGCTTTGTTGTTTTTAAGCCGAGCTATAGCTTTCAAGACTTCACTATGGTCGGGCAGCGGAACTTCAACGCTGTCGTCCAAAATTGGGGATTCCGGGATATCATCGCTATTGGCGGGATTGTTGTCGTCGTCGCCATTCAGAAGCCTAGAGAAATGTTCCCTACACATCATCAGTGTACTCTGGGTATCTGTCACTAGATTCCTATTTTCATCCTTGCAGGAAGAGGCTCCGGTCTTGAAACCATCGGCAAGGTGTCTTATTTTTTCGAAAAATTTTCGGACCTCATTCCTGTCACCATGCATCTCAATTTTCTCGCACTCACGCATTTCCGCTTCCCTTTTCTTTCGCCTGAAAATGCGTCTCTCTTCCCTCCTCTTCTCTTTGTATCGCTCCTTAGCAGCACGCGTTACAACTGACTGCAGGGTGGCTTTGTAGGCGGCATCTTTTTCTGCAGTGGCGTCACGACACTCTTGGTCGTGCCACTGGTTTCGGCGAGGGCGGTGATAGCCAATCACCTCTTCGGCAGCCGTACGCATAGAGTGGGAAATATGATTCCACTGCGCGCATATCGATCGGAGGAGTGCTTTCTTGAAGCAGGAGTGAGAGTCGAGTAGCGAAGTCTTCGGCTGTTTGCTTTGATTGCAGCTTTTCGACGTCTAGCTTTCTCTGTGCTGGATTGCGCGCATTCTTGGTTGCGCACAGGCGTGTACGGATCTTGGCTGCGACAAGATAATGATCCGAGTCTATATTGGCACCACGGATCGTGCGTACATCTAAAACACTGGAAGAGTGCCTTCCGTCAATCAAAACGTGATCAATTTGGTTGTGCGTCTTTTGATCAGGAGACAGCCCAGTTGCTTTATGAATATTGAGATGCTTGAATCTAGTGCTACTAACGACCATGTTTCGCGCTGCGGCAAAGTCAATCAGCCTCATTCCGTTATCGGAGGTATTGTCGTGGAGGCTGAACTTTCCGACTGTTGGACCAAAGATATTTTCTTTTCCCACCTTGGCGTTGAAGTCACCAAGCACGATTTTTATGTCGTGGCGGGGGCTGCGCTCATAGGCCTCTTCAAGGCGCTCGTAGAAGCTGTCTTTGGTCTCATCGTCCTTATCTTCTGTCGGAGCGTGAGCACAAATCAGGCTGATGTTGAAAAATCTTGCCTTGACACGGAGTATGGCAAGTCGTTCGTTCACAGGTGTGAATCGCAGAACATGATGTCGTAGTCGCTTGCCAACCACGAATCCGCATCCAAATTCGTGCTTCTCCGCATGGCCGCTGTAGTAGATATCACAGGATGCTTGCCGTGAGCAACCCTGTCCCTTCCATCGCATTTCTTGGATTGCAGTGATATCAGCTTTGAATCTTTCTAAGATATCTATCAGTTGGATAGAGGCACCATCCCAATTAAGGGTTCGGACGTTCCAGGTGCATATCCGCAAATCATTGTCAGTATTTCGTTTGCGGTCGTCATCAGATTTGGGGATCATCTTTATCTGTTTTCTTGTCGTTTTCATTGAAATTTGTTTTTACGTGGTGGGCTTCAAACCCAACGCACAACCCTTTAAAGGCAGGGGGAGCCCGCCGCTCAGATTAGCCGTCAAACTAACGGTTGCCAGTTTGCCGTTTCTAGAGGACACCACGCAGAGGTTTGAGTTGACTTGAGACGAGTTCGACATGGATAATGCTGGCCTCACCAGGTTGAGGCAGTCAGACACGTTGCCATGTGAAGATCGCCCCCTTGACCCTCACGCGTTGCCTTGTGAGGATCGTCCTCGAAAGTAAGTAAGATGCTTATAGAACCAAAATCCCGGTGAGTTTTTACATAAATTTATATCTGTTGACGCAAATTAAATCATAAAATGCTACTCCTGAAAATAAACAACAATCAAAACAATGAACTAGAGCCGGTGAACCAACTCACAAGAAGACAAGAATAATTTTATCTGAGAATAATAAATTAGTATATGGCAACTGTTTTTCTCGAATTCGATCAAAATTGCCTTGAACGATGACTACTACGCAGTTATTAAAACGTTTGAATGACGAAGTGAATAGAAAAAAATCTTGTTTCAAAATTAAACCATTTTTTCTTGGAATGCAGTATCGCTTTTATACAACCATGCGTAAAATATTAGATAAATCACATTAGCTGAAATATTTTTTTTTTTAATTTTTAAAGTATCTGAATTCATTTCATTAATTATGAGTATTTCATTACATTTAACTTTAAAGGTGTTCAAAATTTCTCCCATTCTATCCCCATCGCGACCTTACTTCATTAGCGAATTCCTCGAATTGCTCGGTTACACTAGAATCACTTTTTGGAATATTTTAAGTTGTTTTTTTTTTTTTTTGTTGCTCAAAGTAAAGATGTATTACCACAAGAAATTTCCAGGAATGTCAATCCACCTTAACTTAAATCTGAGTTTCCGCTTGAGTGATAGACAGTGCTAGTAAAGGAATTCTCAACTGGATGTATATTTTTCAACATCATCTCAATTGTTCTAATTCTAATTTATTTTGAATCACGATGGTGTACAAAAATATTTTCTTCTGATTGCGGATTTACATACTTTTGAATTCAGAGGCGTTGCTAGGAACTTAAAATAGCATTGCGACTCAAACACCCTACTTTATCCTCGGAGTAGCAGTAATTTATGTGTAAATTCAATTTAAAATGAAAGTTTAGAAGTTTTAGTTTTGATTTTGAAAAAAATAAAAAAAAACAAATTTTTTATTTTTACTTAAAAACCTTTATTGAATGAATTACTTTATTTAAATAGTGCTTCGATCTTTCGAAGGCACTCAGTAACTAGTAACTGTGTTTCTTAACTAACTTAACATATATTTATATCAACTTTAATGTTGACGTTGCAATTTTCATCGGTAATCGGTGTGTATGGATAAATATGTATTGGTAAAGAATTCTTAAGAATTGTTTACCAATTATTAATTTTTGGATTTAATAATTTTTTTGTCAAATTGCATTTTCGCTTTCATTGAACTTTTTGGTGAGAACGGAAGTGCAGTTTAACTTATGTCGAAAACAATTCGTTAGAATTGTTTATTGAATTTAGATTATTGCATTTTCGTTTCACTTGAATTTTGTCTGTGAGAACGGAAATGCAAATATTGATATTTATTTATTTTTAATTTTGCCAAATTGTCTATAGTTTGTGAGAACGGAAATACAAAAGTTTAGATTATTAAAAGTGTATATATAGGTAGATGTGAATATTTATATTATGTTTAAGGGCTTGATTATAACACCCCCACCGTTAGATTGAGGCTCCGACGAAATTTGCAAAGTTGATGTATTTTTAGAATATTTGAGTACTATAATAATGAATATAATAATTAATAAAAATACAAATACATTGGTACTTAGGTTAACAATTGTGTGTTTTTGATTAGTCATTGATATTTTCTTTAGATTGTCTTCATAATTTATTTGTTTTAAAAACAAAGTTTCTAATTTTATGTTTTCAAAAGTTAGATTTTTTTCTTTTATTTTTGTGACGTAGTGGGGCAATACAAACTTATCATAAGTTTTGATATTAAAATTAAAAAATGTTTCGTTTTGCGTATTAATTTCACAATTTTCAAATTTAATGATAAAATTTCCTTTTGGTTTTAATGGTATATTATTACAATTTTGTTTGATTTCTAAATTGAAGTTTTTGAAAATTAATATACCTGTTGTTATTTCTCTGACTTCAGTTTCGTTAAAATATTCTAATTTACAATTTGCTTCTTGAAGGTTAATTATATCTTCAGTACATTTATCGTTTAACTTAACTAGATTTTTCTTTAAATTTTCTTCTGGATTTACCTTAAATGGTTTATTATTTTCATCTAACAAAATTTTTCTGTTTGTAAGGTAAAGGGATCTATTTTTGGGATTAGGAATTGGTTCAAATATTATTTCTGAATAGATCTCTCTTGCAAATATTGGAAATTTAAGTATGATAACAATTATGTTGTCTTGGAATGCAATAGTTATTTTTGTATTCATGTAACTGTCGATGTCATCTATTAGGTCTAGTTCGGTTTCGGTAAAAATGTTTGAAGGTATCACGTCTAGTTTTCCAGAGAATATTATATGTCCAATGTCTTCGATATGGTCTTGTAACAATGATATATCGTTATCTATTCGGTATATGAATTGTAAAAACTCAATTTCGTCTTCGATACTAGCTATCTTTTTAGGAATGAAATTTCTCATGCTATTTAAAGAGTTTTCTATGACCTTTTGTTGTGAGTTTATGTGATTTGTAATATTTTGAATCTGTGAGGCTAATGAATTATCAATAAGGACGTTTTTATCTATTCTTAAATTGAGATTTTCACCATATTCTTTAAGTTCGGTCAATAACTTGTTAATTTTTATTTCATCGTCCGAGTCCATTGTTCCAGTTATGTATTTTAGTCCTTTTCCGACGAAGTTTATCAATCCTCTTTTTTGTTTCGAATGTGGTATCAGTCCACGTATTTTTTCTTTTAGTAGTAAAAACTTTTTCTTAATTGTCTCTAATGTTGTCCGTGCGTTTAGTGAAGATGATCTAAGTGTTTCTAAATTTCTATGTATTATGTCGGTTGTTTCTTCGTATTTTGTAATGTTTACTAAGTGTAAAATTTTTTTATATTGTTCTATTAACTTTTGTTCTCCAGTCTTTATAGTTAGGTAACCATTATTGTTTGTTAAATCTTGTATCTCTATTTGTTGTCCTTCTACGAGAGTTATTACAGTGAGTATTACCAATGTCGTCTTATATGCTGTCATTTTGGATCTGAAAGAAAATTATTAGGTTTTGGCCTTTATTGTGGGGTTCGCGTTATCTTGGAATTTTTTGTTGGGTTTTATATGCGTTTTATAATATTTAAGTCCTGTTCTGTTATCTGCTACATGGTCATTATCTATCTTATTCCCAACAATTTTCCTGTACCTTGAGTGATTTTTCCCTCCTCTTATTTCCTTTATGAAATTAGGGCCAGTTTCTATAACTTGATCCACTCTGTCTTTATTAAGTTTTCCTATTATATTTTCTTTCTTTTGTTGAATTTTACTTTCAATTTCGGGATATTTGTCAATTGTAATTTTCCCGTTAACAAAATCGATTGGTCTTAAATTGGTTGTACTGTGAATAGAATTATTATAGAAGCTTATTATACGAAGAATTTTTTCTTCTACTGTATCTGTACTATTCCTGTCGTCGTGTTTCAGTAATCGAATATGTTCGTTAATGGTGTTATGTAATCTTTCTATGTCCGCGTTAGATGTATGGTTACTGTTAGATGTAAAATGTATTTGAATCCCTTCGTTGTCTAAAAATTCTCTCATTGGAATGGCTTTAAATCCTAATTCATTATCTGTTATTATTTTAGTCATTTTACCTTGAGTACTAATGAATTGTAGTATTTTTGACTTGAACTCTGTCCAGGATCTGTGCATAATTCTATAAGCTTGGGCGTGTTTTGAAAATTTGTCAATAAATGTAAGGAATAGTTGTTTTTCGAGAGTATAAAAAACATCTACATGGATTATTTCGTTTGGTTTGTTAGGGGTTTCAGTAATTTTAAAGGGTACTTTTAGTGGTCTTCTATTGTATTTTTCAATATTACATATTTCGCAATTATTTATGAATACAGTGATTCGTGTCTTTAGATTAGGATGGTAAATTTCATTTATTAGTTCTTTGTAAACTTGATCTATTCCTCTGTGGTTGTTTCTTTTATGTTCTTCTTCTATTATTCTAGCTAGTTCCTCCTCATCTTCCGTGTCCTTAACTATTTTCGTACATCTAATTATCCTAAGTGTTGGAAATATTTCATTGTGGATTGTTTGGAAAATGGGGTAAAATTCGTCGTTTATTAATATAGCATTTAGGTTTTTTGGGTTAAAGTGGTTTTTCAGAAGGGTTATTGTTGTTTCCCTGTCTAAATCTTTTGTTGAAATAGTTTTTCTCTTATTGCTAAATATATTTATGTTTCTTATCCTTAATGATCCTGATTGAGATTTATTTATAACTATTTGATATATAAATATGTTTATTGGGGACAAAGTTTCTCTTATTGTTGCAGGACTGGATTCTAGTGCATTTATATTGATAGGTTCGGGTTCGATTCTGGATAGTGCGTCTGCATTACTGTTTTTTGTTCCTTTCTTGTATTTTATTTCGTAATCGAATTCGGATAACTTCAGTCTCCATCTTACCAATTTGGAATTTGGTTCCTTTATAGAGAAAAGCCATGTAAGGGGCTTATGGTCGGTTTCGATCAAGAATTTGCGTCCGAAGAGGTAGGGCCTAAAATATTTAGTAGCCCAAACGATTCCTAATAACTCTTTTTCAATCGTGCTATAGTTGACTTCGTGTTCATTAAGAGTACGGCTGGCGTAACATATTGGGTGGTCGTCCTGGGAGAGAACTGCGCCTAAAGCGTAATTGCTAGCGTCAGTGGTGAGAGTGAATTTTTTTGTGAAGTCTGGGTAATGTAGGATGGGGTCGTGAATTAAAAGTCTTTTGAGAGTGTTAAAGCTTTCTTGATATTTAGGATCGAAAATATTAATTTTAGCGTTTTTCTTTAAATAAATGGTCATTGGTTTAGCTATAAGGGAGTAATCTTTTATGAACTTCCTATAGTAGCCAGTAAGTCCTAAAAATTGTTTGATTTGTTTGGGAGTTTTTGGGATTGGGAAATTCTTGACGCATTCTATCTTTTTGGGATTTGCTTTTATTCCCGTTGGTGTTACTATGTGTCCTAGGAATTCCGTTTCTTTCTTTAGGAATTCGGACTTATCTAATTGGATCTTGAGGTTGGCTTGCTTTAAGCAGTTAAAAATTAGTTTTATTGAATTAATATGCTCTTGAAGAGAGGTAGAAAAAATAATTATGTCGTCCAAGTAGACGAGGCAAATTTTATTTATGTAATCTCTAAGGATGTAGTTCATCAATCTTTGGAATGTCGCTGGAGCTGTCTTCAGTCCAAACGGCATTCGTACAAATTCATAATGGCCTCCTTCGACGCTAAAGGCAGTTTTATGAATATCGTCTTCCTCAATCTCAATTTGATGAAATCCCTTTGCCAGATCGAGTGTGGTAAAATACTGGCATCTTCCCAGTTTATCTAAGATTTCATCGATGTTGGGGATCGGGAATTTGTCATCTACCGTCACCTCATTGAGTTTTCGGTAGTCAATGACAAGTCTCCATTTGGGTTTTCCGCTGGCATCGGCCTTCTTAGGCACAATCCAAATGGGTGCAGAATATGGAGAATTACTATGCCTGATTATTTTGCTTTCAAGCATTTCTTGAATTTGCATCTGTACCTCATCTTTATGGATATAAGGGTACCTATATGTTTTAGTATTTATTGGAATGTTGTTAGTAGTTCTAATTTGATGCTTAATAGCTGAAGTAAAAGTTAAATCTGTGTTTTCTTGATAGAAAATCTCTGAATATTTATTAATTATAGCAATTAGTTGTTTTCTTTCTTCTAAATTGAGATGTTCGGTTCGAATTTGTTCTCTAAGTGGTTTATTTTCGTTTAAATCGATAATGTTAAAGTTTTCGCTATCCACCTTCTGCGTGAATATGCGATTAGAGTTAGATATCATATTGAGTTCAATTTCATTGTTTTCTACGTTTAAAATTCCTTCATTCACTGTTCTTTCTCCTTCTTCTTGTTCCTTAAAATATATTAATTTGGTATTAGGGGCTACTTGTATTTTATAACTATGGCCTACCTCGCCTTTGAAGAAGATGGGTAATTTTTGTTCATTTAATTGAATTGTATTGTCTTGATAGTTGATACAGGCGTTTAAAGGTCGTAATAGGTCGTTCCCGATTAGACCATCGTAAAAATCGTGGAAATGAATAATGTAGAATTCGATCACGTCTAATGTTGTTCCGAATTCTGTGAAAGTTGGTATTTTAGCTTTTTTATTGGCATAGATTTTGTGCTGAAGAGTTTTTATGGGGATAGGATTAATTTTATGTGTCCATTTTGGATGACATATACCTGGGTTTAGTAATGAATTAGTTGCACCTGTGTCTAACTATTATTAATTTTATGAATCCTAACTTGGTTTTTACCTTTATATATGGTATTCTTCCGAGGCAGAATGTTGAAAATTTTCGTTCGTACTTTGTTTATTAGAGTTATGTGTTATTTCATGGTTATTAATGTCCATGGGTTCTGGTATTGGGTATTGGTTATAATCATTTGATTGCTGGTGAGTTTGTTGACTTCTGTTTTGGGGTTCAAAGTTTTGTCTTTGATACTTGCTATATGGCTGCGAATTCTGTATGTTATTCGGTCTACTTTGCGAGTTGAAATTTTGTCGAGTGTGTGGATAAAAATTTTGTCTGATTTGTTGATTAGAATTATGTTGATTATGTGGGTTAAAGTTCTGTCTGTTCTGATGACTGAAATTTTGTTGATTGTGTCGATTAAAATTTTGTTTGTTTTGTTGAGTAAAATTTTGTCGATTTTGTGAGTGAATAAAATTTTGTCGGTTTTGTGAGTTAAAGTTCTGTCCATTTTGTCTCGGTGCTTTTGGTTCAAAATTGTTTCGACCAAAATGTTGTAAATTGTCTACCCTGAGATGAGCATATCCGGCTTCAAAAAGGATATTCATGGCTCCTTCAAGTGTGGTTGGATTTCTACAGACTAATATCGTCTTCATTGGTTCTGGAATTTTGGCCTTAAATACATTAAGAGCTGTACGTGAATTGTTTTGCGTAATAGCGTTTGTCGCTTCTTGTCCTTGTCCGATAACGAATAATGTTTTATTATTTAGTCGTCTTAGTTTGCGTTTTATGTCTTCAAAAAATTCTAAGCTTGTAGTTTTGAATGTGGTAGCCCTAAGGGAATCGAAGAGGTCGTCACAACTTAATCGGTCTCCGAAATTGTTTTGAAGAATTTCTTTCAGTTCTTTCCACGAATTTGCATGGCAATTTATTTCGATTATTTCCCTAGCCTTTCCCTTAAGTCTGCTTTTAATTAAATCAGAGAAGATCCCTTGTCCGAGTTCGTCGAAAGTCGTTAGTAATGGGTGAACTCTGTCAATGAGGTTTATGAAATTTTGGAGGTCCTTTGGGTCTCCATGAAATTCTGGTAGACTTCCAAGGTACTTAATCGGGTTAAAAGATACTTGGTTTACTGCCATTTTTTGTTTTTCTTTTTATTCTTATTCTTAAAATACTTTGTATATGTATAAATTAATTATTATTTTTCACCTTAAGTAAATACTTGTGGAAGTAGTCTCTATATTCTAACTCCTTTTGGTATCCCTCGAAGTCGATGTCCTTTACTGTGTCTACGGTGACGTGTAGTGCTAGAGGTTTTGCTCCGTCTTTTAATGGTAGTGCTGCGAATGATGATATGGGTAAGAAGCTTTTATGGTGCTTGGTGTTTTTTATGGTTTTGAATGAGTGCTATTGTTTCTTTTTCGAGTGTCCACTCGTTGTAGTAGTCTTCTATAGTTGGTGTTCCGATTTTTCCGATAGTTTTCCAAACTATCTGTATACACTTTATTTTAGCAGCTGTACTAGGTTCTTTATCTTCCAGCTCGAGTTCTTCGTATGATTTTATGGGATTTTTTGATCTTGGCATGACCCGAAAATTTTAATTAAAGAACTTCTTTATTTTAGTGTTGCTTGTTTTCGCATATTCTTTAATTTTTTTCACAACTGTTCTTTAAGTTTGTCCACATTTCTTTAAATTTGTCCATATTTATTTTTCTTTAAATTTGTCCACATTTATTTTTATAAGTTTTTTTTTTTTAAGAGAAATTTTACATAATCTTTCATGTAAAAAGGATTCGCGCGTTTAATTTGTTAATACAAAAATATCTTTTTATCTTTAAAAGGATATACGCACATATCCTGCCGACTGCGCCAGTTTTAGTTTTGATTTTGAAAAAAATAAAAAAAAACAAATTTTTTATTTTTACTTAAAAACCTTTATTGAATGAATTACTTTATTTAAATAGTGCTTCGATCTTTCGAAGGCACTCAGTAACTAGTAACTGTGTTTCTTAACTAACTTAACATATATTTATATCAACTTTAATGTTGACGTTGCAATTTTCATCGGTAATCGGTGTGTATGGATAAATATGTATTGGTAAAGAATTCTTAAGAATTGTTTACCAATTATTAATTTTTGGATTTAATAATTTTTTTGTCAAATTGCATTTTCGCTTTCATTGAACTTTTTGGTGAGAACGGAAGTGCAGTTTAACTTATGTCGAAAACAATTCGTTAGAATTGTTTATTGAATTTAGATTATTGCATTTTCGTTTCACTTGAATTTTGTCTGTGAGAACGGAAATGCAAATATTGATATTTATTTATTTTTAATTTTGCCAAATTGTCTATAGTTTGTGAGAACGGAAATACAAAAGTTTAGATTATTAAAAGTGTATATATAGGTAGATGTGAATATTTATATTATGTTTAAGGGCTTGATTATAACATTTAGACAGGAAGAATTTGAGATGACGTCACAATTAATGTTCAAATATAGGTAATGTGCGAAGACGGGTAATGTGTTAGGAGTATGAAACTAGGAGCACCTTTGGATCTTTGTGGAATCTATTGAAATTATCAATTTTGTTCAAACAAATCAATGTTCTAGACACTGAGTGGCTATTGCTATCCAATCAATACCATGCAAATTTTGAAATTAAACACAGACATCGGTTATTTCCGCCATTTACAATAACATACTGCACAATGAGTTGTGCTTTGTAAAAAATCAAACAAAAAAAATTTTTTTTTGTCGCCAAATTAATAAATACGAGAAAAATAATTTGCTAAGAATCTACATAAGTTTTATTAAGATGTTGAGATTTCTGATTAGTTTAGAGATTTAATGAGATGTTGAGAAGTTATGACATTTTTCAAGATATGACGAATTTTTCTAGCACGTTTATTATTGGATTTAAGCATTTATTTTTATGAAAAATTGCTTATTTGATAAAATGAAGTAAAGTGATTTAGAATGGGGAGTATATGTGATATGAACTTATAACTTGAGCCATTTCGGGCATTTATGTGCTTTCAAGCATTTCAAATGATTGGGTTTTTTATTTGTTTTATCGCCGATTTTTGGGGTAGTCACAAAAAAGAAAATCTACTACCTGCACAATACATGCGCCAACTGAAACTCACCATGGAAATGTATTTATCACCACAGCAACATATGTTGATTTCGCAACATATGATTGTTGTATTGGATATACTATATATGAAACGTCGGAGTATGGTTCTTTCATTGGCTAACTACGAAACTTTACGGCCGTGGCGCAGTGGATAGAGTGCGTGACCCATACACCAGAGAACCCAGGCTCAATTCCATCTGACACAGAAAGTTTTTTCTATTGAATTAATTTTTTTGTTCCGCCGCCACCTCTCTGCAGACAATGGCAAACCTCAGAGAGTAAATAATGCCATGTAAAGCTTCTTGAGAACATGCACGTTAGCCGTTCGGAGTTGGCATTAAACTACATAGAAGGTCCAGTTCTCGATCAATTGTGTTCAAACATTTAATAACACGCACAACATAATTTGATCATAAGAACTTCGTTCGAAGTCCTTTCAAGGGCTGAAATGGTCAGTTTCTTATTATTATAATTATTACAAAATGAAAAAAAAAAATTATTAGAAATATAAAAAAGATTTAGTTTCTTGTGACAAACGCATTTTTTATAATTTTATTATATAAGCGTTAAACAAGCAGTTTATACTTTAAAACTAAAAGTTATTATTATCAGGAAAATAATTTTGTAAGTTTTTAATAAAGTTGAAAATATACAAATACTATAGCTTAATTATAACAAGATAATATCGAACGAGTATTGGATATATTATAATGTTAAACGAAGACAGATATTCCCAAGATTATATTTGTTCAAATAAAAATCTAATTCGGTTGTTGGTTACATGAAGCATCCTCGGTATAGGTTTACCTTATACGTAGTCGGTGCGATTAAAGGTGACGTCAAAGAGAAGTAGAGACCTAAGGTTGCATTGGTAAGGGATATCAGTTGGAGCAGAGCAGTTAATGATTCTATCTGGAAGTTGACGAATAAGAATAACATCCGAATGCCGAATAACAAAATCGGCGACTTCACTGTGTTTTTCAAGAGTCAACATCATCAATCAACATCAATCGATCAGCATAAGAAGGTTCACTTTCGGAACAGTGAAGGCCGTGCACAGCGAAACGAATGAATCTCCGCTTCACGGAGGCGGATAGAATTAAAAGAGAGCAGAAATAGCTACGCTCTAACAAAAATGCAACCTGATTGCCTACATTAAATGTAGGAAATCAAGAATGATAGAAAAATAGATTACGCATTGCGCAGCTCCGTTATCTTATTTACTTTTCATTTTGACATTTCTAGCTACGAACAAAGCATTTTTTACGATCATGAAGTCACGCTAGACCAAGTTTGTTTCTTGAATCTGTTGCCATTGTTTCGTATTTGTTCACATTCTGAACCTGACTTGACAGAAAGCCATATCATAAGCTCATATCGTAAGTCTATCGTGACGTAGATGCGCAGATCGTTGAAAATTATTTTTACGATCTGCGCAATCTATTTTTCTATCATTCTTGGTAGGAAATCAGTTGGCAGCAATAGAGCCCGAACAGAACCAAAGCGGCTGTCGGTTGTCGGATGCGCTGTGCAACAAAATACATGAAAATCTATGCAGCCGCCAAAAATTAAATGGCCTTAGAAATCCGCGACGGAAGAACGCCAGAATAGAATCAATTCTATTTTTTCTCCGTTTTCTTAGTTTTCTTAGTTTTTACCATGAGCCGACGTTTGGTTTTGTGTGTGTGGGTTGCATTCCATGAGCTGACATTTCGTTTTGTGTGTGTATGTGTTGAATTAGTTCCATTTACACAACGAAAAGCAACGCTGATCCGACAACCGACAACCGCTCCTATTCTGGACGTGTTCTCAGCGGATTTCTCCGAGAGAGGTCCGCCAACCGACAGCCGCTTTGGTTCTGTTCGGGCTCATAATTGTAGTAAAATATCGTTAAAAGAGCGTTTATTTACAATAGTTCTCTCTCTTGGATTATTTTATCAGCGAAAACACGCGAAAAAAGCCGGAAAAAAGAGAGGAAAGAGAAATTAACAAAAAAACTCTTAATTTATGACTGTATTGAAAGAACACGCTGCGTTTTTAGAGTGTAGAATATTCAAGGATTCGTGGCGTCCGTGGCGTAGTTGGTTAAAGTGCGTGGCCGCTATGTCAACGAACCTGGAGACCCAGGTTCGAACACCAGCAACGACAGAAAATTTAAAATAATTTTTCTGTACGGCCGCCACCTCTCTGCAGACAATGGAAAACCTCAGAGAGTAATCAAAATGCCATGTAAAGCTTCTTGAGAACGAGAACATTCCGTTCGGAGTCGGCGTTAAACATGTAGGTCCGGTTCTCGGTCAATTGTGTACAAACTTAATAACACGCACAACACAATTGATCATAAGAAGCAAGGTCAAAGTTCTTTCAAGGGCTGAAATGGCCAGGTATTTATTTTTTTATTTTTTAGAATATTCAAGGATGGGTCTATCAAAAAGAGATAAAGAGATTTTGCAACGTATGGGTTGGAGAATTCTATGGACCAATGTTTCACAAACCAAAATGCTGAGTTGGTTCTTGTTATCATACTATCGATATGAAAACGAAAATTAAGCTCTTTGTCGTAAATAATACTCAAGTCCCGCAAGGAATTTACTACGGGAACTACCTTACCTAACATGTAATAAGATTTTTAAGGAGATTTTAGTCTCTCTCGTGAAAATGTAATAGGTTGACATTTGTTGGCGTTGAGCAACAGAAATTTTTTCCCACCATGTAGAAAAACTGTTTAAATCAGTGGTCATCAAACTCTATACAAGCATACTTTGTTTATGTATAAAAGCTCATTGAAAGCGCTGCACTGAAAAAAAATACTACTTAAGTCTCAGTGCAGCTTTCATGCAAGACGATGGTTCGCTTGTTTGATTATTCAGTGGCGTCGGAAAAAATTTTCATCTGATGAATTACAAATCTATGGGAGAGGCGTGAGGGTAAAATGTTTTTAAAAAATTTTGCGACTTACGTATGTAGTAAGCATGTTCATAATAACATAATTCATATCGAAGAAACATATTAACATTCACTATTTTATGCACTGTTACACAAAAAGAGAAAACTTTAAAATAGTATGGGTTAATTTCATAATTTAATGTCAATTTTTAAAATTAAATTTTTATTTAGTTTTTATTTAATTTAAATTTCAATTTTTATTCCGGTAGCACACCATACATTGAGGTTCAGAAAAAATATTTTCTTCATAAAAGAATTGCAACTCCCATTCAAGTAGACATTCTGCATAGAAATAGCAAAAACTGATATTTTTATGAGTGTAGCATAAGTTGCGTATGCGCAGCAAAAAAAAAACAATTTAACAAGCAGGCATGTGCCGCAGGTGTGTTCTGCATGAAATTTTAATAGATACTGACGCAGTTCAGTGCTCGTCCGTAAGTTAATGACGAAAGCTTTTAAGCACAAAAGCTCAAATGCCCGCGGGCATAGGCTTTGATGATCACTGGTTTAAATCATCTTGAAGGCGGTTAGAGTCAGCAATGGTACTTATCTATCGATAGACTTTTATAACATCAGCATAGACATAAAGATTTGAGCCATTGATAGTTCGATCTACTTCGGTAATTGTCAAGACGAATAAAAAAAGGACTTTGAAGAACACCAAAATGGGTTCTAAAAAATTCGAATTTGGAAAATCTACATATGACATTTTTAAGCTTAAGAGGGATGATAGTGGGCGAAATTTTGTCAAACGCTTTGCAAAAATCAGCGACAGTTAGAGTATAAGAGACAATTCCTTTAGATTGGAGGTACTCGATCTTTCGTTGAGAAGTCTGTTTTAATCCATGTAAGGGGAAAAATAGAATTGTGGTAGAAAAACATAGCTAATATCGTAAATAATACTTTCGAGAATTTTGGTCGCTCATGAGAGGTCCTTATTAGTCTTTAATTTGAAATTTAATTTCTAGACCCTTTTTTATGCATCGTTATTATGAAGAAATTCTTCCATAACTTATATTGAAAACAAATTTGAGCTTTAGGCCAAGTATGTTGACAACAAGAAAACATGAAGATAAAGAAAGCAGCAACCAACAACAACAACAACGGCTCTGCATAGAGCAAATCACACAGCTTGACTATACAAACTGTTTCGTTGGCCGCTACACCAACTCATCAGTAGTCTTGCATGACTTTTCACTGTGATCCACTCAAGCTACTTAGGTTCTACTTATAAAAAAAAATAAAGTTCTACTTATACTGCCAATTATAAGTAGAAAAGTTACCCGAAATTTATTTTTGACATAGACGCTTAAATTAGCAACTGAGTATTTATCTACTTCGATGCACCATGTATCAAGGTTAACCTTGATCGTATCAGACTGTTAGGAATAGCCTTAACTCATGTGTATCTTCGAAATGGTTTACCTCTATCAGAGCATGTTGAGGTTGTGTTATTATGTTGTTAGCTCCTCCCTTTTTCCACACTTCCATTTTGTTGTCAACATACTTGGCCTAAAGCTCAAATTTTTTTCAATATAAATAATGAAAGGTCATATTCAAATATTTAGATTAAAAAATTCTTCCATAACTTCGGGAAAACTGACGGAGAAATGGATAGCTGGAAAAGAATTAGAAGAGGATGAGGCAACATGTTCGAAAATATTTTTAAAGCAATAGCAAGCAACCCATTGGGTTTAGGAGAGTAATAGTCCCTTAAGTTTCGTCACTTTCCTATAACATCGGCAAATAAAATTTAGACCCAATTTCTGGGAAAAATTAAAGGTTCATAAATTACATGAGCTTATTTCTGAGGTCAGCAATTTTGAATTGCTTCATCGATATCCCACAACTGCTTCTATTTTTAACCGACTTCAAAAAGGAGGAGGTTCTCAATTTCGTTGGTTTGTCCGCTTTTTGTCCATTAACTGCATGGATACGAATCACTGTGCGTTGGTCGCCCTTTATTTTGAACACTTGAGAGAATGTAACCAGCATACAAAGCACACCAAGCGCTGTACTAGCGAGAGTGGAACCGCAGCTCCTCAACCATTTGTTGATTCACTTAATATGAAGTGCGGTTCTTGGATTGTTAACCTAACCATTGAGCTAGCTGAAATGTCAATAGCTTACAGAGTTGTTGTAGTATTTTTTATAGTACATTTTATGAAACACATAAGTATTTATTATATAAGTCTTATTTTATTATATAAGTCTTATTTAATTATATTAGTCTTTAAGTATATTAGTCAAATTATCAACATTATTTGACTATTTGACTAATACTTTAACTGACTCAAACTCTAGCAAAGAGTTCCTTTTACATAAATCTTTAAAAATTTCTACATAAAATTTATATCTATTTTAAATACGCACAAAATTTCGATGAGACGTAGGCGTGCGTTACTTCTGTTCATCTACTTAACTCGTCGACTTCCTATGCAAATTGAAATTCTTGGTCTGAATGACAGCTGTTTAAATTCCTAAATCCAGGAATTGTCGCAAGTGTGTTAAAATTTATATCTATCAACTCTTCAAGTGCGAATAGGTTAGGAGTGAAGGGTTTAAAACAATCCAGAACTCAAACGCAACCCTTTAAAGAAGCTGCCCCAATGTTGCCTTGACTATAACAACACTTTATCGAACAACCCTAAAACCACAGAGACGACTTTGTTTCATCCGTTCTGAACAGAGCAACTAATTATGCGCATTTTTAATTACTCTACTGTACATTGGTTAGAAATTGTATTTTGACTCGTATTAATTTGGTAAAATTTATGTAAACAAAAGTATTGTTCTGAAAATTGGCCAAACACCAAGTTCAAAAGCTGATAGAATGTAAGGGTTCGCAACATCAGCAACAAAAAACTAAAGAGCAGATACAACGACATCGCTTCGTCATTACCACATAACGAGAAGAGTAAAATTATCTAAACCTGAGATTTACGGAGAATTTATGCTACTTTTATAAACGAAGCTTTGTGTGCCCATATTTATTTACGATATACATTAAACTTTAATATTTTGGCTAAATTACAGAATTGATGGGGGGATAGAAAAAAAAAAAACAAAAGAGCAGCAAAAAAAAAAATCAAAAGTATTACTCTTTATAATCTTTAGTACCACTTGTTTATTTTATTAACGTACACATCCCATAAAAAGATTTCGTTGTACTCCACAAATACAGCCACTCCATAGCATTTCCTGCCACTGTTGGATAGGCACATCAACAAGTTGTTCAGTGCGCACACAAGCCCACACACTCACACAAACACACACGCATACTCACAAGACAGCAGCATACCTTAACAGCTGCAATTTGTAACCAACAAATAATAATCACGGTTTAGTAGCAAGCAGAAAGAATTACTTACCTTCCTGCCTTCTAAGTACTTTAACTTCCGTGTTTTGCAATAGAGTTAACTTTATTGTGAATGTTATGGTGAAGGTTGTATTTAATTTTGAGGTGCTTCACGACCCCAAATATTATTATTATTTTTTTTTTAATATTAACTGTTCAAGGATATAAATAAATATATTAACTGTTGAAGAATATCAGAAAAATGTGAAAAGTAATTCAAGGAAAAATAACACAAATACTCATTTGAACAATTTAAATTCCTTCAATAAATCTTGTTTGCCTTACCTTTAATTTCTTAAATTTGTCTGCTTTAAAATCACAGTTTCATGAAATAAGGAAACAAGTGCTTACATTTAAAGGTCCCTTTATAAAAATCAGCGATTGCCATCGCCTAACTCTTTCCACTCTTTCCACTCTATTACAACAACTTCAATATTTCTATGATTGTTGTAATTCGCCGAATCTTTCACAGGCGTAGCTGCACCGCAACCATACAGCGTGTGTTTGTTGTTGTTTATTCTTGTCGTTGTTGGTATAAATAGCGCATGCGATCGCGTCTTGCTACGCTGAAGGTTTCTTGTTGGTAATTTTGCGTATGGTTTCGTCACCCACTGTTTTTTGTTTGTGTTTTTTTATGTTACTAAGTCAAAAATCAGTCTTTGGCAATCCCTGATATAAATCACCCTCAAATTTAAATGTAATATCATTCATTATAATATTAAAACAATCATGACACTGGTCAGTGAAATTTTGAAAATTTTTTCCGTGTGTTTCAGAAGATTAAGAAAAGGAAGCGAAAAAAGTAAACTAGAAAGGAATTTATTGTCTTCGGGTTGGCGGAAGTAAACCCTCTAGGCGCTGATCTCTCAAAAATGAAAAAAAAAATACTTCGACAATTTTTTTTCTAGGTGAATTATGACCTAATTACTAAAAAATATGATCTGAAAACAATTTTCTTGTTTAGTTTAGAAGACAGATAAAAAAGATAAGGAGTACATCAGGATACTGTTGGTTAAAAAAAAGTCAGGTTATTTATGTGATGTTTTTATTTAAATTTTAAGCGGAAGACAGAAATTTACTCTGTTTATAAAATTATTTTACTTTGACTGGTGTTTAGATTTTTGTATGATTTGATTTTTTACTTTTTTTTCGAAAAAACAATGCGTCTTTTGATGCGATCCACGAATCGGTCCAATTTGGAGTTCTTCAAAAGAGCAAATGTACTGATAGAGGACATGCGTTATCGACGAAAACAAATATTAGTCGGTAGGGCGGACCACGCCCAATTGGTCACACCAAATACGGAGCATGACCCAGCCACTGCGAATATTCGGCTTAATCGTCGATTTTGGCCTATGGCCGGGCGGGTCATGTGATTTTTTGCACTTGGGGTTATCGTATTGAAGCCATTTTTCACCACCAGTAAAAAATACGATGCAAAAAGCCTTTTCCTTTTTGCCGTTGGAGCAGCTGTCCACAGGTGAAAAACGGCGTTCTATGTCTCTCGGCTTCAATTTATTCGGCATCCAATATCCTACCTATTGGATCATTCCCATGGCTTTTAAGCGAGTATATATGACTTATTGAGTCACTCCCAATGCTTTCGTGAGTTCTTTTTGCGTTTGGCACGAGTCTACATCCAATAGAGCCTCCGCTTCGGCATCCATAAACTTTTCTGGCCGTCCTTCGCGCCATTGTTATCGGCTTAAAATCACCACATCTAAAATGTCCATACCAAACTCATTTGTGGAAATTGATGAAGCATATTCCCCGTAAGCTTCTTGCATCATTCGATGTCCTTCAGATGCATTTTTCTTCATATGAAAGCAGAAAAGTAAACTTTCCCGAAAATTCTGTTTTGTTGAGATAAAAGTTGACATATTCTGGAAAAGAAAGCCGATTCAATTTATTACTAGTGGTACCATCTCAAAAACATCCTTTCAAACTTTTATATACACCTGATATAATGTCCATGTGTCTTCTTTATAGACCAATAAAAAATGTAAGAAACATCCAAGCAATTGTTCGTTTTTATCGAAAAAACGGACAAAAGTCAGTTTAGTTTGAAAAAAATCTCACAAGTAAATTTTCCCTTAATTCATCTACAACACTCAATTTAAAATGTTCACTTTCGAAAAAGGAGGCGAAATGAAAGTATGCCCTTTATATGCATACAATTATTTTTTTAATAAAAGTGGTTTATTTGACTAAGTTCAAATTATTCTTAAATCATTATTAAAAATTTTAATGAATTATGGAAACCTGTTCATTAATCTTACTATTATATAAAAATGAAACTTGAAATATTGCCTTTTTGGCGTTGATGCAAGTAAACTCAAGAACGGCTAAACGGATTTAAATGAAATTTTCACTATTCAAATCGTAATTAATTGTAGATTGACACCGTATAGTTAAAATTTTGAAATATTTTTAAGCTTAGAAGTTATTGGCTAAGAAACTGGAAAAATTCGGTATTTTTGAAAAAATTTGGTGGTCTTTTCCATTTTCTGCTTAAACCATAAAAGAGAAGTGAATATGATGTATGGACAAAATGATCTTGCCGATTCCAACAAAAAAGTCGATGGTAACGTGCATCTAAGATCAATAGTTTGGTCGTAAAATTCATATTTTATTGAAAAATTAAATCATTTTCTTGCAAGCATTGGCTTCGATGCTGTCATTCCTTGCAGTAAGCAGAATGTTGCTTTGGTTTCGCCACAAAATGCTGCTCAATGCTCAGAAAAGAGATTTTCTGCATGGAAGCAGAGAGAGATAGCTCTTTGTTCGCGAACAGCAGAATGAAAAATTTAAAGCATTTTCTCCAAGCGCGTCGTTTGTTGCATGGTAGAATTACAAGGTAGGGCCGAGTCGCTCAGTGCCCTCACGCGTCAACGAAGAGTGGATAATAAAAAGGTTGGCTAATCGTCAAAATGGCGAAGTTCGTGGAAGCCTCAAATGAAATAAAAATATTATGTTTTCAAGTTGTAAATAGAGCGGACACGTGTGTTAAGTTTGTGTTAATTTGAGTGAAAATATTGTAAAAACATGGTAAATAAATCTATAAAATGCCGAGGAAGTGTTGAACTTGCAGAAAAGCTTGTAAAAAGTTTAACCTAAAATCAACTGCGAGAAATGAACATAAAGAAACTAAAGATGAACAGCTGATTTTGACAACTAGCCCGCTTTTCTCTGCTTTCTACTCGATTCTTTTCCAAGTCAGCCCTACCTTATAATTCTACCATGGTTTGTTGCTGCTGCTTCAATGTTTCATTATTCAGAGAGAGTTTTTATATAGGCCCATGTTACACGGTGCTCGTTTACTCGGCGTGCAAATGATTTTGTTGTTGTTTCCAATGCAAAAAGTGCTACTATTGTACTATAACAGTATGAAGAAAGTAGTTGTAGGAAACCCTTGTTGGAATAAAGTGTAGGAGAAAAAGCAAGGAACTGAATGAAATGTCAAAACTAGCTTGGCGTGCATATTTCTATCGTGTGACCTACCAACGTGCAAATTGAGAAAAGAGAATAAAAGTGTTCATTGCACGCCGAGCAAACGAGCACCGTGTAACATGGGCCATTCAAAATGTTGAATAACTGCATGCAGAATTCTTAAACTGCAAAATAGAAGTGCATGAAATTTATGGCAACAATTTAAGCTTAAATTGAAACGCCGTGCGATGGTAATTACATTGCTTTGAAGCTGCGCATTGGTATGGGTTGAATGGGTTTTTTAGCATGTTTTTACGGCAGTGACTATGTCACTCGGGCCAATCAACACCTGAAGGTCAATATGTTAAGCTCTTTGCCGAATCGAACCAACTGATTCAACTAGTGAAGGAACCAACTTTCATCCCTAGAGTTGGTCTGCAAAGCCATAAGTCCTAGATCTTTTTCTGACTTCACATCATGAAAAATATGACGTGACTGTCCATGCACCTCTTGGTAATTCGGACCACTGCACCATATCCGCTGCTTTTTCATATTCTAACCTATGCTTTTTGTTTTATGTTTTATGGAAGGCTATGTTTTATGGAAAGGCAAATTGGACTGCGTTAAATAATTTTTACCGCAATTTCAATTGGAAATTATGTTGCGCTGATAGAAATGTTAATGCCGCGGCTCTTATGGTACAAGAAATAATTTTATTGGGCATGCGGTCTTTCATTCCCAATAAAATGAGAAGTATTAAACCAAAAGACCACTCCTGGTTTAATGAGACTTGCAGGATTGCAGTCAGGTCCAAAGAGGAAGCCTTTCAGAATTGGCATTCCAACAAGAATGCTGATACTATAAGGCTTCGCACTGAGGCCAGGAATCGCTGTAATCCAGTTTTAAAACGCGAAAAGTTTCTTCATGAAACTCGTGTTAGAGAACAGGTTTTTCTCTGCTCCAAGGGGAGCAAAAACTTTTGGTCATTATTAAAAACTTTGGACGTTAAAAATCAGACGTCTTCGTCGATTCCTGCTCTTTTAAAGGATTACCAAATCTTCACTGACTCGGCTGATAAAGCGAATCTATTGGCTGGATTGTTTGCGCAAAATTCTACAATCCCGGCTAGCAATCAGCCACTGCCCTCTGTAGAGGAAAAATTTTCTACGATGCAGGAGATATTTTTTCGAACGAGAGCTGTCAAAAGAGTCCTTGCAAACCTCAACATAAACAAATCTTCTGGCCCGGATGGTATACTACCAATTGTGTTTAAAATGTGTGCTTCTACACTGGCACGACCTTTGCGTAACCTTTTCTCCTACAGGACAGGAGTATTTCCATCTTGTTGGAAGGTCGCGAACGTTCAGCCAGTACCTAAAAAGGGCAATGCCACGAACCCTGAGAACTACCGACCCATTGCGATATGCTCTACGCTCTCCAAAGTCATGGAGACTGTAATAAACTTCCACCTAATGAATTATCTGGAGCGCCACGAATTGCTTAGTGACCGTCAATATGGCTTTCGTAGGGCTCGCTCTACTGGCGACCTGATGGCGTTCCTCACGGAGAAATGGAACCAAGCAGGGTTGTTGCTCTGGATATTTCTAAGGCGTTTAACCGAGTGTGGCATAAAGCTCTCGTGTCAAAACTAATTGCATATGGTGTTGGTGGTAACTTTGCTCGATGGATCACGTGTTTTCTAAAGGATAGGTCGATTCGTGTCGTGATTGACGGCATTTCGTCAAGTAAACACGCCATCGGCGCTGGAGTACCTCAGAGTTCAGTCCTGTCGCCAACTTTATTTCTGGTTTTTATCAACGACCTTCTGTCGTTGACTTACAACCCAATTCATTCGTTTGGTGACGACAGCAACATTTGTCATTCATATTCCTTCAAAAAACGCCCGAACTCTTTGCAGATTGAGAGAAAAAGGCAACATATGAATGACACACTGCTTAATGACTTGGAAAACATCTCCGGGTGGGGACTTGCTAATAGAGTTGAGTTTAATGCTAGCAAGACTCAGTGTTGCCTGTTAACTCATAAACGAATGAATTGCCCCTTAGCTCCCTTCAATATGAACGGTGCGGATCTAGCGGAGTCAGATGCTCTTGACGTTCTGGGCATCTCGATCAAATCTGATCTTCGTTGGAATGATCACATTTTCGATGTGTCGAAAGAAGCGGCCTAGGTTTTTTAAAACGGTGTAAGAAATACTTCACTCCAACTGATTTACGCGTGATCTATACCTCATATATAAGGCCGAAAATGGAGTACAATTCGCACATTTGGGCAGGAGCTTGAAGATCGAATTCAACGACGTGCGATATATCTGATTGGAGATGAAAACATTTCATCTTCTCTCAACTCTCTTGGGCATCGACGCAATATTGGTTGCCTAAGCCTTTTATAGGCCTATATTTGTGGCGTCCGTGGCGTAGTTGGTTAAAGTGCGTGGCCGCTATGTCAAAAGAACCTGGAGATCCAGGTTCGAACCCTAGCAGCGACAGAAAATTATTTGAATTAAAATTTTATTCTAAAAAGCTAAAAAGCAGCCAGTTATTTATTTATTTATTTTATTCAAGCCTTTTATAGAGGTACTATCATGGGAAGTGTTCAAGGGAGATACATGACCTGACGCCATCAGCTTTCTTTACGAGAAAGCTGCTTTTCCCATGGGCAGTTATATGTTGGTCTTTCTAGGATAGGAAATCCATCAAACTAATTTATTCTTACGAATAACACAAACACGTAAAAAAACATTGTTTATACAGAAATTCTTACATGATTGCAATTAATATGTCATAGAAAAAATAAACCTTTTAAAACGATAATAAGACAAATTTAAAAAAAAAATGCGTATTTTTATTTTAAGATACATCGCGGGCAAAGCCGCGGAGGGTTGCTAGTGCTATATATATACAAAAAAAAAAAAAACAACTTAATATAAAATTTTACATAGAATTTAAGTTTAAATAAATAATTGTTGTTTTTTTTTTTGATAATCCACACACTTCCTGTTTTCTTATGATTATTATTAGTATTAAGCATGAAATGTTAATTTAAAGACGGAAGGCTTTGTCTGAAATATATAATATTTCATCACGATATCTTTTTTTAAGTTTTCATAGTCTTATTAAATTTTTGTGTAATTTTTTTAACTTTTGGAGGGTTTTAATAAAAAATTTAATACCAGGACTGGAAAAAATCATATAAATTTAAATAAGAATAACTATTTAACTTATTTTTATAAAGTAGAGAAGTTCGCTATATCGTGGACCCACCCGTATATTTTGACTTGACAGCGTATACTTATCCGTGTTGTTATTCTTGTCCCATACTTTATTTCTTTCCAAACTTGTCCTCATCCTTATCCTTATTCTTCTATTTGTCCTAATAATTGTCCTAATAATTGTCTTTCTAATTTGTTTCCCCACTTCTTTTGCCAATCTCTGCCCTCAATCTTTTCTGTAAATCCTCTTCCAAATACGTATACTATTCCTTATCCCACTTCTTTTCAATATCCTTTTTCCCAAAATGGTCCCAAATATTGTTTTAAGTATGTTTAAAGTGTTGTTTTATCCAACTTCGGCTTCTAGAGCCCAACTAACCTACACATTTTATACCAAATAGCATTGGCCATAAATGAATATGAACCGAATTTAAAATGTTGAAATATTTGCATTCCAAATCATATGTCTAATAATGTAACCTCAAAATATTTATTCTGAGATATACTCCAAAACATTTCGAAGCCTCTCTCATTAATATTTTACTTTTGATGCTCAGGTTCTCACCTGTTATTTTCCATTGTTAACAGAGATATGATCCTTCATGTTAAGCCAAACGTAGTTGGGCACGTAGTTGGGCTAATTATTTTTAGCATTTATTTAATTATACGCATTATTTTTCGCATTTTTATCCCGAATAATGTTTTAAGATATCCTCTGACAATTCAGACAGGCCATATTAAAAAAAACCCCTAATTTTTCGATTATAAAATTCGATTATTTTTGGATGGAAGAGCTACATGCTCATATTAAAATTAATATTCTTTACATTTTTCGACCATTGATTTATTCTAGAAAGTGAGAAAACGTGGCGGTGCGTTTTAAATAAAGACAATTTAATTTAACGGCAACTACCAAACTTACTTTCAATCTCATTTTTCATATTACATTCATCATATTACTATGATATGAAAGAAGTTAACTAATTACAAACTAGTAAAGTATGATGAATAGAACATACAAATCATCTCAACTCAAATAAGAAAAGGACCTGTATTGCACAAATCACTTCTGTGGTGTAAAGCTTTACCAACCTAACCCTTTTAAGCATGGTTAATTCAAAATCAAAATAAAAACTATTAAAGCTCACATTAGTTTAAACACAAACCACATAGCTAAACACATCTTGTATTTTCATTATTTTCTTTCTTCATCACGGAACACAACCATTTCAAACTTGGTTTATTTTTAATTTCAGCTTATTCCACCGCAGCGCTGTTGGCTATCGTATTTGCTATACCGTTCGGTATACGCATGCTCGTGCACAAGGATAGTGGACAATGGGAAGAATTCGGACCGGCATTCTATACAGCACACTTAGAGCTTTTTTTGGGCAATGGTTGCTTGGGTAAGTGAAACAACTATGAATAGATTGCTCTATGGAAATCTCTTACATTTAAAAATCAAATACTCAATAGGTGTCGGTGTCATGATGTTACTGGTACTCACCATCGAACGCTATGTTTCGGTTTGCCATCCGGGGTTTGTGCGTCCAGTTATGGGTCCACCGGGGTTAGATAGCATATAAATGATTGTGTATTTTTTAATCTAACCCGTATTTTCTGTATCCTCTGTAGCGTGGTTGTGTTTCTGACTACTTTGGTCACTTTCATCATTTATATTCCAAGCGTATTTCGTGGTGAACTCATCAAATGTGTACTGCAGGCAGACGGAAATTTTGTCTACTTTCGTCGGGATAACAACGCATTTTTGAGAACCCTCTTTTATTCGGTAAGTAATCAAGTTGTAATTATTTATAATAAAAAGTCTTAAAAAATATCAGTGTTTAAAAAACTTGAAAACGTTCAATTGCTTTTGCTTTTACTTTGCTGTGCTTATTGAAAATCAAACAGCAACAGCCAAAGCAGAAAGCACTATCTCAAACAAAATTCTGCTCATTTTGCTTTGCTTTCTTAATCTTCGAAAGGCTAAGCAAAAGCAGCAGCACTAAACAGAATTTGTTTTGCTGCGTAGTGCTACGAAAGCATAAGAAATTATTTTAGTGCTTTGATTTTCATTTTGCTTTTCTAATTTGTCGCAGCACTACGAAAGCAACAATTATGCGCTCTGCTTCGATTTGCTTTCGGAAGCATTTTATTTTCATTCGTTTGGCTTTCGGGATTTACTTACATATCATCGTTTTTATGCTATATTTCAGAGACGTATGTCTTTTTGTACGTTGTTGTTTGTATAATATGCGTACTTGTACGCAGTCGCGAATGCTTGGTGTTGTTTTTGTTGTGTGTAACGGTTTTATTATATAAGTTAAATTCGTACTTGCCGAATTAATTAAAAAAAAAGTTTTTTTATTCCGGTCTATGACCGTTCTTTATTATGAGTTTAAATCAACTAGCTACAATTTTGTTATTTTCCAAGTTTGATAACTTATGCTAACTTAAATAATACAAACTGCAGCGGATGTTTAGTCAGCGATCTTTTAATGTTGTTGTTGTTGTTGCTTGGTTCTCATGAAAGCGCAGTAGACGCTGCGTCAGCATTGCACACTTTGTCAGTATTCCAGAGAAATATTTTGTAGGGATCCAATTACTTTATTTAATTTTATTTTGGATATTTTACGTGTTAACTCCTCCGTCGTTAAGTTCAAACGTCCTCGTTTGACCTATGATGCGTAGTTAACCTCAAACTGATTGGTTTGAACTGATACTGCATTCGGTGTCGTGTCTATGGAATCGTCCTTAAAGCTATTTGTTATTTGGACTTTAACTGTTTTATTTTTTAGGTATTTCCTTATTATTAAGAACAGAACTGCTGCAATGATGACTGCCAATAGGCTAAAATTAGTTGTGTAACTGAGCCTATTTTTAAATTCGAGTTGATTGATATGTTGGGTGTTATTTATTTGTAGTTCGTTGATAAATTTTAATGAAAGGACTTCCTCTATTTCGTTTTGTTGGTTTTGCAATTGAAGAATGGCTGGTAAGGGTTTTCCATAGGATACTTCGTGATGCAAATAAATTTTTTCGTTAATATTAATTGTGCAGTTATGGTGGCGTATGATAAATGTGCCGTTTAAATTCGTGATTTCTCCATCAATACTGATTTTTCCGTTAAATTGATTTAGGAATATTAATCCAGGCATAATTTCTTCTACAGAGGCGACGTGCTGGTTGTTGATCACCGTGCAATTGGGTTTACGACTCTCTAATAAGTTACTAATACAAGTTGAATTATTCAGATTAACAATATTCTTACTATTACAAATAGTGAGCTCATTATATTTTTTACAATTTGTATCGACTCCAAAAATATCATTATTACAATTTAAAATGTTTTCGTATTTTATGTCATTAATTACATTTTGTTTCTTAACTGCTTTTATTAGAAGAGATTTACATGTGTCTGTTTTTACTGTTGGCAAAGTTACGATATAAAGGATTGTTTCGTTATTTGTTGCTATTTTAATATCGGAGAATTCAAGAGCTTCATCTAAATTAACATAGGGAATATCATTCCTTTCAAGTAATCTTTCTACCATTTTTATCTCTTCGTTTGCTAAGATATACGTATTGATTACATTGGCTTTTGCCCAACTTATGGAGAATTCTATATTTCTTAAGTCTTCTTTTAACATTTCCAACTTAAATTTGTAACTTAGAATTAAATCTTGTTTTATGTCTTCCTTAGATCTAATAGTTTTCATAATCAAATTAGTGACATTTTTGAGTTCATTTATTTTTTCAATGGTTAGTCTATTTATAATAATCTGTTTTTCATTATTTTCTAAAACATTGTTTATTTTGTTTTCGACTATTTTGAAATCTTCGTGGTCAGGATTTCCTGAAATCCACTTCCACATTGTGCCTATGGCATTAATTGATCTTTTTGATTTTTTATTTTTTATTTTTAACCTATAAAGGTAATTACGGATTTCTGATATTTCGTGATAGAGGAATGCGTAGGTAGGGTTATTTTTGCTAACAAATTCATTTATGTGGGCTTCTATATTATTAGCTATAGATTCGTACTGTTCAATTTCTATGGTGTGTATCAAACGGAAGGTTCCATCTTGTAATTTTGCTGTCCCAGTGTTAATTGTTACTAGTTGAGAATGCGTGTAGTCAAGTATTTGAATTTCTCCCTCTGCCGTAAGTATTCCGATGAGTAATCTGTAAATGTGAAGAATAATATTTTTCATTTTTTAATTCGATCTTTGTGTACCGTTCGTCCTGTAACCGTTATTACTGTCTTTTGTCTATTTTGAGCTACAATTTCCTTTTTGTATCTAGGAGTCAGTTTGGATCCTAATCTTGAGTTTATTTTTACATATATGGTATCGCCTTCTGAAAAATCTATTGGTGTTTTTCTTTTTTTATTATGATTTAGCATGTCTTTTTCTTGTTTGTCCTTCAATCGTTGAATATTTTCTAATCTTTTCCTTTCTTGTTCTTCGTCTGTGTCACCTAGTGTTCGTCCCATGAAAAGTTCTATAGGTTTTCTATTGGTTGTCGAGTGTATAGAGTTGTTATATTCAAATACTGCTGAGAAAAGTAGTGCTGGGAAAGAAGAATAGCGATCTTCAGCTTTTAAGCATCTTAGAATTTCGGTAAGAGTACTATGAAAACGTTCTACTTGCCCATTAATAGTACTGGAATAAGGCGGTGTTGTGAATATTTGGATTCCGAGTTGTTCGTTCAACATATGGGTAATGGTGGCAGAATTAAACGATTTTTCGTTGTCAATTACAACGTTTTTAGGTTTTCCAAATGATAATAATATTTCTCTTAAAGGTTCCTTTACATGTTCTATTGCTTTGGATTTTACTAGTCGTGCTTGGGCGTATTTAGAGAACTTGTCTAATGCTGTTAATACTATTTTCCCTTCGGTGTTATATAAGTCAATATGTAATATCTGCCCTGGATGCTCTGGTATTGGTGTCGCTAGTATTTTCTGTACTGTGGGGTGTCGCTCATACTTATTTTCTTTGCATATTGTGCACTCCTTTAAGAGTTTCTTAATTTTCTCTGTCATTTTAGGAAAGTAAATTTTGTCAAGTAGCTTAATTTTGTTTTCCTTATAGCTTCTATGAGCTCTTCTATGTTCTTGTAATATCTTCTCTTCTTGTTCTGATTCGTTGACAATATCATCGACCTGCTTCTGTGTATAACAAATTCTATAGGAACTAAAATGTAAAGGGTAAATTGCTTGTATTCTTCCCATTATTTCTTCGCTAGTTAACAGTCCGTTAATAACGCTGGGATTCAAATAGCTTCTAAATGTTTCTATCAAATCTTCTTGTGTATATTGAGGCTTTATTATAACGTGTCTATGGTATGTTGGGAAAGGTATAGTGAAATTATAATTATCAGCTTCACCGGTTAAAATAAAAAGTTGGTTCTTGAATACGTTGATAGGGGCTTCTATTGATGGAATAAGGTTTTCAGCTGAGCTTTCGTGACTATGGATAGTGGCGGTTAAGGAATTTATTGGGACGTTTTGAGGAGGTCTAGAAAGGGCATCGGCAACTACGTTCGCTTTTCCTGGTTTGTATCTTATTTCGTAGTTATACTCTTCGAGAATAGACTTCCAACGTTTCATTTTTCCGTTATTATTTCTATTGCTCAAGGCATATGTGAGTGGCTGATGGTCCGTATAGATTTCAACTTTTGCCGAACCATACAGATAGTTTCTTAAAGCATTTAACGACCAAATTATGGCTAATAGTTCTCTCTCATTAGCTGCGTAGTGCTCTTCGGTTTTTGACAGTGTGCGGGATATAAATGTGATGGGTCTGTTTTCTTGGGACAAGACAGCTCCAAGCGCAAAATTTGAAGCGTCGGTAGTAAGTTGGAATGGCTTTTTAAAGTCTGGATATGATAGTAGCAAGTCATTGGAAGTGAGGATGTTTTTAATTTTTTCTATTGCATCGAGTGCGTCTTCATTTAGCGTAATTAAAGTTTTTTTTGAGTCTTTCTTGGACACTCGTCCATCCTCCCCTCTTAAAAGGGATGTCAGGGGTTTAGCAATTTTCGCATAATCTTTTATAAAACGTCGATAATGTCCTGACATGCCTAAGAATGAACGTAGGTCTTTAAGTGTGTTTGGTAGAGGAAATGTTTTAATAGTTTCAATTTTTTTCGGATTTGTTCTTATACCATTTGACGAAACTAAGAATCCAAGGAATTCCACTTCATTTTGGAAGAACTTGCATTTGTCTAATTGAACTTTCATATTTGATTCACTTAAGGTTTTGAAAATGTGTTGAATATGTTCTATGTGATAATTTTCCGATTTACTAAATATAATAATATCGTCGATATAGACGAAACAGAACGATCCTATGTGTTCACGCAAAATATCATCAAGGGTCCTTTGAAAGATTGCAGGTGCATTCTTTAGACCAAAGGGGAGCCTTGTAAACTCGAATTTTCCATTGTTAATGGAAAAAGCAGTTTTTTCTATGTCTGTTTCCTTTAGTGGTATCTGATGGAAACCACTTTTGAGGTCAAGTACCGAAAAATATTTGCATTTCCCTAATTGCGCTAGGACGTCATTTATTTCGGGGATCGGGTAACGGTCAGGAATGGTGATTTGGTTAAGTTTACGATAATCTACTACTAATCTATGTTGCTTATTGCCATTTGAGTCAGGTTTTTTTGGTACAATCCACACAGGGGCATTGTACGGGGATCGGGATGGTCTTATTATACCATCTCTTAAAAGGATTTGTATTTGTTTTTGAACTTCATCCCTTAGAGAAACGGGATATGGATAGCTTCGTGTATAAACAGGAGAATCTGAAGTGGTCCTGATTTCACCTTTGACTCTACTTGTGTAGGTTAATTTTTCATTGGGTTCTGCAAAAAGATTTTTGTATTTTTCAACAAGTAATTCGCATGCTTTTTTCTGTTTATCTGTCATTTGTTCATTTTTTATGTCTATTGTATGGACTGCTTTTGATTGACATTGTCTGATTAATATTTTTTTACCATTGAATATTTGCATGTAATTATGTTTGGTATGAATAACAGCGGATAATTCCTTAAGGCTGTCATTTCCCAAAATGGCGTCAAATGATTTTAAGGTGGGAAGTAAATAGAACTTAATTTCGAGTTGTGGTATATTGAAAAGATTTACGCGAGTGAAATGTGTTATTTTAATGTTACCCGCTATGGAAGTTGCAAAGAAAGGTTCCTTATTGGCAAACGCTTTAGGTACGACGGAAGGTTTGATATAGTTCTTATTTGAACCCGTGTCAATTAGTATTTTAAGTATTCTACCTCCTACTGTCTTGACTTGAATATAAGGCAGTGAGGAGTCACTCATTCTAAAAAATGTATATCTGTTAGGTCGGAAAAAGGAACTGCGATTTCTGTTTGGGTTTCATGTGTCCCGAATTGATCTTGTTGATTCTCGTAATATTGCATGTACTCGTTAAATGTTTGTTCCAAGTCTTGTCGAGTTTCTGAAGCTTGATATTCTTGAGTTGTCTCTGTATTATTTATTTGTTCAATGGGATTGTATCGTCTTGCGTCGTCTAGTTGGAAATTATTCATGTCGTTACATAAGTTGGTATATTGGTACTGATCAGGGTACGCTTGTTCTATATTAAAATTTCTCTGAAGCTTTCTCGGTCCTGTTTGGGGCGTATTCTCGCCTGGTCGTTTACCATAGAAATCGTTTGGCTTGGGGCGATTTACATAATTTAGCGCTCTACTCTGGATACTCTGATCTACTTCCATGGCTTCTGGCCGTGGCTGTGGTTTAGCAGCGAATGGTCTCGGTGGAGGGTTTGTTGGTCTAAATAAATTGGGTTGTGCCAGAGGGGCATAGAATTGTTGGCGCTGTGGTTGCCATATATTATTTTGGAAGGGTCGAGGAGTATGTTGAACGGTTGCATTTCTTGGAAAATGTGCCAGTTGTGGGTAGAAATTTTTTGTTAAAGGAGGAATAAGCTTTCTCTGAGGTATAGGTGGTGGAATTGTAGTTTTCCTATTTCCTAATGCATAATTGGTTCTGTAGTTTTGATTTTCTAGCTTTTGGCAAAGATAGAGGGCTTGTGGTAGATCTGATGGTTCTTTTATGGCTAATAGTCTCGGGAGTTCGCCGTTCAAACCTCTTATGAACGTGTCTAGAGCTTTGTTTCTATAGGAGTCCGTTAAAGTTTTTTCAGCGTCCTTGCTTATGTTCATGCAAGAAATTTTATTTAAAATTAATGAGAAGTGTTCATAAACTGATTGATAGAATTCTTGCAAAGATCTAGTGCCTTGCACGAGATTCGCCATTTGGTACTCTAATGTACCAATGTCTCTCTTGTCTGCATAATGGGTGGTAAGACATATTTTAATCGCTTCCCAATTTAAGGGCGTATTATAGGATTCTAACACTACGTTAGCCTGTCCAATTATTTTATTCCGTATGACACTAAGTATGCCGAAATATCTTGATGATCCTCTTTTACTTTCGTATAGGGACATTATTCTTTCTACAGATTTCCTCCATGAAGCAAATTCTGAAATATCTCCTGAAAATTCCCTCAAACAACGTACGATGTCCGGTATTTTGTCACAGTCGTCAATGTTTCCAGTTGTGATTATTTCGTCAGTTAGCTGGGTAGGAATGGGATTTATAAATGAATTAATTGAGGCTGCACATTGTTGTTCGACAGCCTGCCGGATTAAGGCTTGAATTTCTGGGGTAATTTGGCCTGGTGTTATTTGAGCACCTTGACTATTAAGAACCGGTGGTCTTATAAGGTTATTTGGGTTTGACATTGTGGTTATTTTTCTTTTAGAACGTAAAAGACTACTAAATTATTATTATTTTTTTTTTTTTTTTTATTATTTTAAATTTTAAATTTTAAATTTTATTATTTTGTATAAATTATTTTAGATACTTCTATAAAATGTTAAGTAAACACATTTTATTTTCTATACGAATTATTTTTTAAATCTTTTGTCCAGTTTAATTTAATTTAACCTATGCTTTTTAATCTTTTTATTTTCCTTTTATTTTTACTTAAATTCACTGTCTTATATTGCTAGGAGTGATTTTTAGATATTTCTATTTGTTTTTTTTTTTTTTTTTTTTTTTTTTTTTTTTTTTTTTTAAACTGTTTTAAATTTATAATTTCTCTTAAATTTAACTTATTATTTCGTCTTATTATTTCGTTACAATATAAAAATCATATTCTTACAAATATATTCTTGTCATCATTTCGTTGAGAATCGTTGCTATTAAGTTGACGTTGGTAAATCCTTCGCTGGTCGACTGGATTTTGTCCGTTTTGCTCTCTCTTCGCTACTTCGGATCCTACGTCGCACACACTCGCGAAGTTAGCTGAAACTAACGTTTGAGCTTTTATTCTTTTTATACGTTTATGTTTTTTATCAAAAATTAACGCTTTTTGTTCTTTTAATGCCGCTAGTTCGTGTAGCACATTTAAGCAAACTTTTCACTATTTTCCGCGTTTATGTTTTAGTCCAAAACTTAACGCTTTTTGTTCTTTTAATGCCGCTAGTTCGTGTAGCACATTTAAGCAAAGCTTTTCACTATTTTCCGCGTTTACGTTTTAGTCCAAAACTTAACACTTTATAACACGTTGGGCGCCAGTTAAATTCGTACTTGCCGAATTAATTAAAAAAAAAGTTTTTTTATTCCGGTCTATGACCGTTCTTTATTATGAGTTTAAATCAACTAGCTACAATTTTGTTATTTTCCAAGTTTGATAACTTATGCTAACTTAAATAATACAAACTGCAGCGGATGTTTAGTCAGCGATCTTTTAATGTTGTTGTTGTTGTTGCTTGGTTCTCATGAAAGCGCAGTAGACGCTGCGTCAGCATTGCACACTTTGTCAGTATTCCAGAGAAATATTTTGTAGGGATCCAATTACTTTATTTAATTTTATTTTGGATATTTTACGTGTTAACTTATATCTATCTTTAGAAGTTGTAGAACTATTTTATATGCGCATCCAAATTTATTTCTGCAATCTCTTTAAAACTCATGCAATAAAAAAACCGTTACACACAACAAAAACAACACCAAGCATTCGCGACTGCGTACAAGTACGCATATTATACAAACAACAACGTACAAAAAGACATACGTCTCTGAAATATAGCATAAAAACGATGATATGTAAGTAAATCCCGAAAGCCAAACGAATGAAAATAAAATGCTTCCGAAAGCAAATCGAAGCAGAGCGCATAATTGTTGCTTTCGTAGTGCTGCGACAAATTAGAAAAGCAAAATGAAAATCAAAGCACTAAAATAATTTCTTATGCTTTCGTAGCACTACGCAGCAAAACAAATTATTTTTAGTGCTGCTGCTTTTGCTTAGCCTTTCGAAGATTCAGAAAGCAAAGCAAAATGAGCAGCATATGCTTGTCTTTAAAAACTTTAGGTAGCACTACGCAGCAAAATTATCGTTGCTTTTGCTGTTTTGCTGAAAGCAATTTAAACCCTGAAAAATATCAGTCGAGGAAAGTATAAAATCGCAGGAAAGTAAAACAAATAAATTGACACTTAGTGGTATGGAAACCTTTTCCATTAGCTTTATTTTTTTGTCATATTCATTAATGAGTTCATTCCTAGATGGTTAAAACAATTCGGGCATTACGGGGATTGATAATCTTAATTCTGGGATTCCGGAATGGGTGATATAATCAAAACTGAATAAATTAGAAAATGTAATGAATATATTTTTATATACTTCAATGATTTGCTTATGAAAAATATCCATGAAAATTATTAAAGAAACAATTTCCTTTAGTTTGTGGATCTAAAGAACCATTTATTTCTATACTTTTTGGGAGTATAACTATATGTAACGTTCTATTTTGGCAACGAGTAACCAATTCACGAGATAAAACTATTTTTTTATTTAGAGTGTGGGACATTTTGGAGCAATAAATCTTAAGGTCGCAGTGGAAATTCGCTATGAAAACAGCTTAAATGAATACATGTTTTTTTTAAGTTTTATCCTGTCCATTTCAAATCCATTATTCAACAAAATCTCTTGACTGGTTTTAATTTATTCAACTTTTAGTGTTAAAACTAGTAAGAAATGATCTTCGACTGGGCAGTAAAAAAAAATTTATTTGTAAAAACATTTTCGTCATAGTTTTAACAGAAAATATTCTCTTTTGTTTTTTGATAAAGTCACTTTGTATGGGAGGTGGGTGTGTTTTTCATTTGATTTGGTTGAATTTCATACATAGTGTATATGTTACATATCAAAGTTCATATGCAAAATTGCAAGTTCATATATTAATTTTTGTGGAATTTAAAGAGATTTTACATTTTTGATAAAGTCACTTTGCATGGGAGGTAGGCGTGGTTTTCATCGGATTTAGCTCATTTTCGAACTTGACCTTTATTTTTTAGATAAAAGCTTAAATTTCGAATTTCGTGATGATAGCTTGAACATTACGGCTGCAATCGTGATCACAGACAGACAGACGGACAGCCGGACAGACGGATATGGCTAAATCGACTCGGCTGGTGATGCTGATCAAGAATATATACACTTTTCTATATCTACCACGCCTCCTTATGGGCGTTACAAACGGAGTGACAAAATTAATATACCCCGTTTACGTTTTTTAAACGTAGGGGTATAATAAAAGTGCACTTCAAGCTTTTTATATATAAATTAATTTAAGCTTCACTATTTTTCTATCTGTGGAAGATGGTATTGTTTAATGAAAAAGTCTAACCAGAAGCTCTTCTTAATCAATTTAAATTGATTTAAATCGTTTACAAAGGGGTTTTAAATTTTTCAATAGCTTTTCTATTGTTTTTTGTTATGTACGAATCATGATGATTTTGGGTCTGAAATCGGATCCGGGATGCTGAGATTGAACTCCACAATGCTTATTTAGCTATATTTGACTTTTCTTTTGAACTACGGAGTTTTTGATTCCAGACTACAGAACAATTTATCTATTTAATTTTATATTAGACTTGATTATTCAAAGTATAATAAAAACTAGTAAGAAATTATCTTCGACTGTGTCCTAGGCGTAGGCGTGGTTTTTATTCGATTTAATTGAATTTCATACACAGGGCACATGTTATATATCAAAGTTCAAATTTCAAGTCCATATATTATTTTTTTTGGAATTTAATGAAATTTTACCTTTTAAAAAGTCACTTTGTACGGGAGGTAAGATACAAGCTTAAATATAGAATTTCGTGATGATAGCTTGCAAATTACGGCTATTATCGTGATCACAAACGGACAGACGGACATGATTGAATCGACTCGGGTGGTGATGCTGATCAAGAATAAATATATATACTTTTCTATATCTACCACGCCTCCTTACGGACGTTACAAACGGAGTGACAAAATTAATATACCCCTTTTACGTTTTTTAAACGTGGGGGTATAAATATTTCTTAATTTTTTTCTTTCCTTATTTTCCGACTTCTGATCATCAAAAAATTAAATTAATAGTCACTTTAAAGTTCTCTTTTGCCTACGAAAATATTGAGATTGTTTTTCAGCTGTATAGAACAAAATTATAAAGATTACGCAAATTTTTTAAAAAAGTAGTTTCTACCTAGTTCAGGAAGTTGTGACGTTTTAAGAAAATTAAATTTTTTGTCGGGAACGAAAATGTTTGTTTGCACTCGCCTTTTTTAACCCTTATGAGAGTAACGAGGTATCCGGGTACCTTTCGCAATTTAAAACCAAGATTTTTATCATTAATAACCAAGCTAAAGGGCTGAAACTTCCTGAGGGCTCCTAACTTTCAATTAACTTCACCTTTTTTACAAGAACAGCACAATCAATAAATTGTGGTGGGTGGGGGTCGCTAAAAATATTTTTACGCCTTGATTGGCGAGGTACCCGGGTTCCTAGATGTGTTTTGTATGAAATTCTTAGAAACTATTTTTTTTTATGTTGGAAGAATGTGTTACATTTTGGAAGATTTTTTGCATGTACATCACAAATTGGTTTGCGACAAGTTGTTTAATCTTTACGAGTTTTTATTTGTTTATGATTTTGTTCTCAATATAGATAACAACTTCCAACAATGACAATGTGACCACTTGAGTCTCTTGTGGTATATTAGAAGAAATTACTACTTGTGGAAGAGGTTGCGGCTCTTGTCCAAACACGTCTTGAAATGCTGAGCGGTTTTGACATTTGAATGAATGGTTTTGACTTTACAATTGGATTTTCAGCACGTTTTTCTGTTTTTTTTTTTTTGCTCAGTTCGAATCTTAAGTCCTTTAGAAGAATACTTAATGAGATTCTTTTAACACAATCCCGGAAGAAAATTCTCAGGATTCCACGTGCCTGAAATAGTCAGAACATCGGGTATCATGGATTCAGGAAATCAAAATTAAACTTTTTTTTTTGATTCTTTGTTTGATTCTTTAATACAGAGTCTTTCAATAAGGATGCTTCAATTAGAATATCCACCCTTGTTTTTTACATATAAGTTGGATGTATCGTGGCCACACCCGTAGGTTTTGATTTGACACCGTGTGTTTATCCTTGCTCTTATTCTTGTCACTTTCTTTTCCTTTTCTTCCAAACTTGTCCTCATCGTTAACATTATTCTTATATTTGTCCTTATAATTGTCCTTTATTTAATCCAAACTCTTGATTTAATCCATGCCCGAATTTATAACCTTATCCTTCTTCCTTTCTCATTTCTGACCTTTATAATTCCCTTTACTAATACTTGTCCCACTTCTTTCCCAATCTTTGTTTTAAACTATGTTCTAATTGTGTCCAAATCCTTCTTCTATTTCTTGTCCTTATCCTTTTGCCAATCTTATTCTAAATATTGTTGTAGGAGTTTCTCAATCTTTGTCATTTTCCTTGTTCCAATATATGACGTATTCATTTACCTAATTCTTGTCCTTATCGTTGTTTAAATCTTTGTACAAATCTTTGTCATATTCCTTATCTAATTCCTAGACCTAGTCTTTACCCAAATCCTTACCCTTATTTAATCCTTAGCAAAATCCTCGTCCCAATACTTATCCTTATTTTATTGTTAATAATTGTTTTTTTTTAATTGTGCTTTTGCTATTACGTTTGGTGCATTTAGGGTTTCCCTGAGAGGCCTTATGACGACATTCTTTTTTTATTTTTTTTTTTGTTGTTTCTATGTGACCGAAAAGCTCAACTTTACTGTCGTTGCATAAAATTTACCTTAGCGCCTAATTACCTAATCTTTTTTTGTTATTGCATTTTCATTGCATTAAGCAGTTGCCTTCTTCGTGTGGTGGCTTTAAAAAAATTTCTTTTTTTATTTTCATTATGTGGTGGAAAACCATTTGTTGCTATCACAAAATAAAATTTTTCATAGCCCTTCTAGTCACCGAGTAAAAATTCCATGCAAAAAGTTTGCTTTTTTGTTGCATATGCCGCTACCTAAGCGACCTGACCACGTCAAAACTAAGTTTTCATATTTTTGTAGTAAGGACAAGTATAAATTCATCATTTCATTAGTTGTGCCACATATACTTACCGAGTAATAATTCCATGCAACGCCGTTGCATGATTGCTGCATTTTGGATCTTGTAGCGGCTCTCTGCGTGGCTTTAAGACATCATGCATTTTTTGTCTATATTTGTCATGAGGGCTTAGAACTGGCTTTTACCGGTGTATAATATTTTTTATCGTAGTACCTATACGTAGTCCTGAATAATTTTATGTAATAAATTTTAAGTATCTTAGATAGCTCCCTCCGCGTCCCGATGTGATTTTTTTAAATGATATTTTTGTCATATCTTCAATGTATTAACGTTTACTGTCGTACTATCAATTTTGCATGCAACGCCGATGCATTCTTGAAAAATGTTTTCTTCAACCTTTTTGGAAATCTGCGCGGTAAAATGTAACATCTTAAGTCACTTCAAAACAAAAAAAAATGTATTATTTGAAAGGACTTTGCCCGATGATGAAACAACTAACAACAACTCTGCTTAGAGTAATCACACAGCAGACTAGACAGCTATTGCGTTGGCCACTTTAAAACATTCACCACCACATATCCACACATAAAAAATTGTCCTCGACGGTATAGATGATTTTCTTTGGAGCTCAATCAGCGAACACACTGTGCTATTTTTGTTCGCCTTAAGTTCGGCTGTGTTTGGAAATGCAAAGAAATGCGCAGCCTGCAACAATGCAACGCGCAAAAACACAAGCTACGCAGTGTAATAAGAAATGATGCAATAAATGCGCAACTGCTGATGTATAATTAACATTACAAAACACATGACATGTGCAGTGCTCCTAGATTTGCATTTCAGAACGTAATACTTCCACTGTAAAAGTATGTAGCGCATTTTCGCTGCATTTCCGGACACAGCCTTCCTGGGGCAGTAGAATTATATATGAATGCAGTCCTTTTCCCCGATGCAAATTAATCTGAGTCGAAGACACAGAAATGCCTAGATGGCTATGGTGAGGTTAAAAGTCATGTTATGAGGTTCACGGAACACTGATTCTGAACATAAAAATTTATGGTTAGCACACTTTGTTCAAGACTGTAACCTCCCATGACGATTTGCAGTACATTACTGAAAAATTTACAACAAATTTTAACAATTGTTGCTTTAACAGAATGGGTGCTATAAAATAAGAAATTTCGCTACACGTTGAAAGCTTTTTACGTATCCTTTCGGTATCATCATAAATATATATAAGTACACTAAGGGAAAAAATATTAAATTTATCCAAAAACTTTTTTAATATTTTTGCACCAATAACGCATTTGCATAAAGTGACTATTTACGTAGTTAAATTAAATAAAATTAAATAAAATATTTAAATATTTAAAAAGAATTAATAAAAAATATATTAAAATTGTGCACGAATTTTTTTAAAATATCTTTCAAATATTTAGTATTTGAAAATAAAACTATTGCATTTAAAGAAAATTTATATAAAAATACTGAATTTAACAAACAACATATTTAAATTCAATAAGAATTAAAATTTATAAGAAGCAAAATATGCAGGTAAATGACAATCAGAAAATATCAAGTTGTCACTCAACCCTACATCATTTCATACAGCGACCACCCATCGCATGCACAAATCATCTTGGCCAAATATGCACCGTATATTACCCTTGCAACATTAACTAAATGAGAACTATAAGAAACCTGCAGGAACAGAGTGCGATGCTGTTGCTGCTTGTCGGAATATGTGCGTACGTGTGCGATGCTGTTGCTGCTTGCTTGTATGGAATATGTGTACGTGTGTGGTATAAATAAAATTTAAATACGGGAAAAAACGAGTTGTAAGGAAAATATTTGATTTATCCACGTAAATATATAAATAAAATGTATACTCAGGCGTGGATAATGTTAATATGCGTTATTTCCCTTAGTGTATATATTTTTTTATTCATTGTCGAATTTCTCAAAACAATCTAAGGATAGTGTTATTGTTTTATTAAGGAACTTATTTAAATAAAAAAATTTTTTTGAAATAAGTGAAAACCCGCTTTAAGCGAATCCCTTCTTAAGGTTAGGGATCCCTTCTACTTTAAGGATTTTGCTACAAGTTTTTACATTTGAAATTTAAACATTTTATTGCCTTCTTCTCTATTCCTCCGTTCGCATTTTGCACATCCACAACAACAACAACAACGAAAAACTAAAAACAACAAAAACCTCAACCACAGGTGTACAAAGTAATGCTTGAGGTGATATTCAAGCTGGTGCCCACTGTACTGATAGCTGGCTTTAATCTACGGATTATGATGGTCTACCGGCAGACATGTGAGAAGCGACGCAAAATGATACTCACACGCACAAGCAATAACAGCAGCGTCAAGGATGAGGATCCGCGCAAATTTGCCGAGGAACGTCGACTGTTCCTGCTTCTCGGTAGGTTGGAAAGTGGTTGACTTACTCAACACAACAGCCACATTTCTGTACATTTGTGTAATTGGATTTTGTTAAGTGTGTTGTGTGTGATTGGTGCATGTGAGAGAGTTCCATGTGAGCGTATATATGTGTGCGTTTATGTGCATATGTGTACTTTTATGTACTTACCTGGAATGTGTCTCAGTGCATTACATTTATATCTTTTCTTTCTTCTTCACGACTTTTTTTATTTTGATACCACCCACAGGCAGCACCTCGATATTGTTTCTTCTATGCGTTTCACCTATGGCCATACTTCATATGACAATTGCATCCGAGAATCTGCCAAGTTTCTCATTTCAGGTGAGTGTTATTATCATTGTATGAATCTTCCCTTTTTAATTGCTCTACTATTTCTTTGCTTCACTATGTGCTGTTGTAATTATTTTCCTTTAGGTTTTTCGCGCTCTTGCCAATCTAATGGAGCTCACCAACTATTCCATCACGTTCTATATTTACTGTCTGTTCAGTGAGGACTTTCGTAATACTCTGATGCGCACCATCAAATGGCCCTGGATTAATACACAGCTGTGCCATCAAGTCGATGAGGTGGGCATGAAATTGGATAAGCATTGAAATGAAAAAAAAAAAATGCATACTTACAGCATTACTTTTACACTTTTAAAACAATTTAATCAAAAATTTAAATCTTAATTATTTTTCTCTCGTACAGATTTCCAACAAAGCCACGCCCCTAATGAACTTTGACAAATTGACGCTGCGCAATCATCACATAACAACTACTTCCGGTGTCTGTACTGGCGTGGGACGCTCCAGCAGCATATGATACAAAACTATCAACTCCAAAAAGGACGCCAGCAAAAATACACTGAAATTAATAACTTTTGTTTAAAATTTATTTCGTACAAATATATGACGCTAAAAGCTGTAAATTAAAAAAAAAAACTTCAGTAAAACTTGATTATTTTTAAGCTTTCTTAGATAAGTGATGGAAAAAATAATTGATAACTGCATTTTGATGTCAAATTTCTGTGTTCACTGTTTTAGCGTGTAAGCAAAATGAATACCAAAAAAACTAAATCTAACTAAAATAATTCAAAATACGATTGTAAATCTAGCCAAATTAAAAAAGATACTTTTTAAAATTAAGTAGTTTTTAAGATACTATAACTCAGTGCAAAGCACGAATTTCGAATATAAAGAAATTTCGTTGCATAAAATGCACACACTGTGTGACAAAAAAGTTGCTCATTTCCCTAGATTTGGATTAAAAGAAATTATTTAGTCATAAGCAAGCAAGTTTATTATTACAATGTACATTTTAAGCAAATATTTAGTAATATTTTTGAAATATACAATAATATATACATATATATATACACATTTAATTTTAAGTCAGTGTCCCAGATGTGGTCTTTAGAAGTGGCCTGCATTGTCAAAATTGTGTATTTCGTCAGACGAAGAATGAAAATTAAAACGAATAGTTTGTGTATCAAGAAGTATTTACATGTATCTATAAATTTCAACCAAAAAATTTAAGACCGTATGAAAAAAATATGCATAAAACAGAATTGTAAAAGTGTGGCAACACTTCCACTGTCTTATTTTATTAAACTTTTCTTTTAAAACGCCTTCATTTCAATATGATTAGTGATTTTGATTTCAGGATAGAAATGATTTTTAAAACTCTTAAACATGCTTTTAACGTCATATACAACTTTTTATATTTCAAATCCAACTTTTTCCAAATAAAATTCAACTTTTTCAAATGAAATTCAACTTCTTAATAGACAAATTTAAAATTTTTTCAATTAAAAAAATATTTTTTATTACAAATTAAACAAATTCAAATTTAATCAAAAAAAAAACTTTTTACTTTATGTGCCACTTTTTAATTTTAAATTCAACTTTAACCAGTAATCGTTTTCAAATGCTTGAATAAAAAATACAAAATCAAGATATTTTCATGACATATGCTTACACTAATAAACCCATCGAAATTGTTTCACATATTTTTTTTTTCAACATATAAATTTTTTTAATTTTTGTTTTTTTTTTTTTTTTTTTTTTTTTGTGAACTCATATCTCGAGTAAAATAAAACCGAATATTTTGGGTATTAGTATTGATGGGATTTTTATCCTGATAGTTTTGTCTCATTTCTTTCATAATCTCCACTACTTTTATAGTCTTAATATGTTTTTATAACTGAGGCAATTTGTAATAGCTCCACAATATATCCTCTATTGCATCTATTTTGAGCATACGCATGGAGTAGGGTGGATGTTTAGAAACATATATCATAATATAGCTTATATTGTCCATGCTAATAGTTCCACCTTCATACAAGATCAAGGACACCTATATGTCTATTTGATACCAAGAGGATTTTCCGATCTGAAATTAGGTTAGGTTTTAAAGAGTTCTCCACCAATGGATAAAGTGCTTTCGTGGTAGTCTAAGGGTGATTCTCTTTATTTGTTGTTATCTTCCATTCATCCAATTACCACAAAATTCCAATTACCAATTAGCTACAATTTCTTCAACTTCGCGAAATGGCCGACTATTGTCCCGCTCACTATCGCCAAGGGCTATTATTTATGATTTTCAAAATTAACAATTTTTCTTCCACCTACATATGAAACTAACATGCCCACCCTCTAGACTTCATCCATGTAATAGTACATTCGCACTGGCCCGAAATTGCTTAAATTTGTGAGATGATTTCGGTTGAAATTGTGAGTGTTCATACTGAATTGAAATAATTTCGTTTGACGTTTATTTGTTAACTTTTTCGTAATTCAAGAGAAAAAACATTGTATCGTTTATTGATATCTTTATAATATATCAAACAAATACGGGATCAATGATTAATGATGAAGCTGAATGAAATATGCAGAGAAAATGCACAAAAGACAACGCTGGTCATTTAAAGAAAGAACCAAGAACATCCAAATAAATATCATCAACTCAAGAAGACAGCAGTTGAAGCTTTTGGTCATTGCAGCCAGACTTTCATCGCAATGTCGTCATCCATTCTTGTGGATACCACGCAATTTATTCACTTTCGCGTCCACACATTTAAAATGAGCTTCTCGGCTCCAGGAGACCACAAATGCCTTTTTTGTTAAATTCTTTTTTTTTTATAAATAATCAAAAATTCGAATAAACAACAAATTCGAAAAGACGTTAAAATTATTATTATATTTTTGATGGATTATTTTGATTGACAATATATTTATTGGCAGTGCTGCCAAATTTGGTATCAACATACCTGGGTTGCCTTACAATTTAACTCAATTTCGTGGTCAATTTCGATGAAATTGAGATTGATTCCTAATTTCATTTGAAAGTATTTGTATGGCTAAATTAAGCAATTTCAGCCGAAACTGAAAATATGCTCGAAATTGCGTAGTTTCGGCCCAGTGCGAACGTACTTTAAAGTGTAATCTCTTATTACAATAATAAAAATGAATGAATGTGTCCTGAATACATTTCTATACCGTTTATCCGATCGTGATGAAACTTTGTGTATAGAAGTGTATAGAAGTTTTTTGGTACGAGGCGGGTCATAGGGCTATCAATTTTGATCCACCTTGAACACCAGAGGGCGCTGTAGTACAAATTATTTACAAAACCGCCTAAAACTCACAAACTATTCATGCGATTAGAAAGAAAATCAGTATATAGTGGTTTTCAGGTACAACGAGTGTTTTGCCGCTATTTTCTTTAATTCTACTTGAACACCAGATGACGCTGTAGTACAAATTTTTTGCAAAACCACCTAAAACTCCCAAACCACTCATGCGATTAGAACGAAAATTGGTACATAGGGGTTTTCAGTTACGATGAGTCTTTTAGCATTTTCTTCTTTTATCAACCTTGGACACCAGAAAATCGCATGTTTTTAGTTGTTTTCTTAGATAACATATGCAAATATTTACAAAATATAAAATACTTCTTAAATTAAGTAAAATTATAAAATTTTCGTTATTTTGACATCAAAAACATGAACATATCTTGAAAACTATGAAAAATTTTACTACAACGATATATACGTTGCTCAAAAAAGAGAAAAACCCAATCAGAAATGAAATTTTGTGACTTTCGATTCAAATATCTCCGCTGCTTTTTTATACATTTTGTTAAATTCTTTTTCTTAAAGCTGTACTAAGTAAAATCAAAGTACTATGAAAACCTTATTGCAAGAATATCGTCAGTTGAGTATATATATTTTTTTCAAAAAAGGTCTGAAATATTGGAGTTTTCCTCCAAAAAGGCTAAAAAATTGTTTTTGTTGTAAAAATAAATTCAAATTCGCAAATTTTCAACTCCATTTAAAAATTTTAACATTTATTGACAAAAATTGTTTCAATTTTACGCAAAAATTAAAAACCATTTTTGTGATTCAAAAAGCAAGGCCTTGATTTTTTCGAACAAAATTTTTTTTTCCAATATTTTGGTTTTATATTTTTGAAAAAATATACAAGCTAAAAAATTAATTTATTAAAAAAAAGTATCTTAGTATCTTTTACCAATCAAAAGTTATAGCCAATAATCTTTATGTGATGGCTGGAAACTTCAAAATGACTGAGCCGATAGAGCTGAAATTTTGGCAGTACATTTTTTTCAAGTACGAGATGGCTTAAATTTCTATCAAGCCCTCTTTTTCGTCCACAAATCAATAAAAATGCTATATTTCCTACGGTTTTTGTTGATTTGGGTACAGTTTGGTAATTTATTTTGTATGTTCACTGTCGGCAACTATACTAAAACTGGGTAATGTCCATCTACTCGAAAACTGGGATGGGCATTATATAAGGGGGTGTGGCTCCGCCCATACAATTAAAATTTGTATTATCGAATAGCTTTGAAAGTAAAAGTAGCAGTACTTACATACAAACTCAAAATGGAGTTACTATTTGGTGATCTCCTGCTACTGGGAAATTGTAACGGGCAGTGGAAAATGCCAGTGCTGTAAAACTATGAGTCTACGAAAAGTTTTGAATACACCTATTATGTTCCCATATAGTTGCAGGGTGCAGCACCGCGCGCCGGGAAAAGGCTAGTTATTATATATTTCTAACCCATTAAAAAAAAATATTTTTTAAGCTTGCGAAGTGCAAAAACTTGAATTTGGAATCAAAAAAGTTTCTTTTTTTAACTGTAACTGTTAGGTTAAATTTTAAATGTAATTTGTTCTTTTTTTTTTAAATAGTAAAAGTTTAATTGGACTTGCTACAAAATGAATTTGGAATGTAAAAGGCTGTATTTGAAGTAAGAAAAATGTATAAGTTAAGTAGAAAAAGATTTGTTTAAGGAACCATTTTGTTTTTATTCAATAAAATTTTAAATTTAAACAATATATTATCGAAAAATTTAATAATCTTAAATTCACTTAAGATCAATCTGCTCGAAATATTCAATATATAATACTAGCTGATATACCCGGTGTTACTTGGGGGAAAAAACGTAAAATTTTGATGTTAGGTTTTATTCGTTCAGAAGATAACGATTTTAAGCCAGCAAAAAAATAAGCTTTTGACGCAAAGCGTATGGAAATATGTAAAATGGTTTTTTGTCATTCTAAGGAAACGGCGTTATTAGAAAAAGATTTTTTTTATTTTAGGGAAAATGCAAGAAAACCAACATTACCAAAAAGCAATGAAGATAAAAATCTCTATCAGTTGCAAAAGTTGCGGTTTTAAAATTAAAAATGAAGAATTTTTTATTCGTTTAGAAGATTTGATTTTGATTATTAAATGCCAGAAAAAAATTTAGTTTTTGCAGTAAAGTATATTGAATTGAATTTAGCTTGTGTGGGCGAAGCCACGCCAAGTTTTCAATGCCCGTGCCAGTTTTCCAGTAGAAATGCCTGACCAATAAGTAACTCCATACTGTATTTCATTGTTATATGATATTTATTTCCAAAGCTTTTCGATATCCAAAATTTGGCTTGTATGGGCGGAGCCACACCCCCTTGTTCAATGACCGTCTCAGTTTTCTAGTAGAGGATATCACCCAATAGTAATTCCATACTGAATTTCGGTGTTATACGACATTTAGTTCCAAAGCTATCTGATATCAAAAATTTAAAGTGTATGGGAGGAGCCACACCCCCTTTTCCAAAGCCCATCCCAGTTTTCCAGTAGAAGGATATCTCCAAGTGGCAACTTGATACTGAATTTCATTATTATACGGCATTTAGTTCCAAAGCTATTCGATATCATAAATTTGTGTGGACGGTGCCACACCCCTTTGGCCTATACTTGCTCAATTTCGCCAGTCGAAAGACACGACTAAATGGTACGTTCTAACCGAGTTTCATTAATGTGTGACTTATAGCTTGAAAGTTATACTGAAAATTTGGGCTGCTGAAAAAGTGCCACTCCCTACGTCCAACGGCTATACAATTTTACCAATAGAACGGCAAGTGAAAATTAAGGTCGAATACCGAATTCCGCTGCTGTGCGACCTATAATTCCAAAGCTATTCGATATAGAAGATTTCATTTGTATGGGAGGTGCCACGCCCCCTGAGTTTTTCCGATATTTTAATAGTTATTTTGCTATTCGGGATGAACAAAAATCCAACAAATAAAAGATCATTAAAATCGGTGGAGCCGTTCTTGAGTTATAAATGGTGTAACAAACCCGACTTTGTTTTATATATATAGATTTAAAAAATCATTAACAATTTAATGTAGGGTGCGTTTCATAATCATAACACACGAGCTGTTTTAAATAATTGACTAACAATTTTGGCAGCAATATAGTATTTTGGCAAAATCATTTGCCATAGACAGCAACATGTGGTAATCACTTGGTGCCAGGTCTGGACTATAAGGTGGACGCATAAGAACCTCCCAACTAAGCTGACGTTGTCCTCTAGGAATACAATTCCTCTCCTATTGGCCAAAGTAATTGCTTCTTTCAGACGGTCCAATTGTTGACAGTACTGGTCCGAATTAAGAGTTTGGCCGTAAGGGCCAAATCTGACCATGGCAATCGTTTACTCCGCCTCACCGTGATTCGACCACGACCGTTTTCGCTTGACGTTGCCGTAAGTGACCCACTTTTTATCACGCCATCATCCGCTTCAGAAATGAGTCGATGTTGTTACGATTCAGCAGAGATTCGCAGATGGAAATTCGGTCCATGAGATTTTTTTGCGTTAACTCGTGTGGTACCCATATATCGAGCTTCTTTTTGTATCCAGCCTTATTCAAGTGGTTCCAGACGGTTTTTATGCATGTTTACCTCCTGAGCAATCGAAACCGTGCTTATATGACGTCGGACTCGACGATTTCCATGATTTTGTCGACATTTTCTTAAGACCTTTTTCGTTGTCATTTAAAATAATTTAATCAACAGCCTTTTCTACAACAATTTAGTTCCTAGCCTTTAGTTCTTTCGTGTTCATCACTTCGCGAATCCTAGATCCGCCACTCTTCGGGTCGTCATATTGGCGATTGCTTGTATAAAGGGTTCTTTCTCATTTATATACCCAACACGTTCTCTTTTTAAGTTCACAGTGCAGGCCGGTCCGTTCATAGTTTGCATACAGCAGGCAGCCAAATAACGCGTTGCTTTATTGCTTGCATGAATGCGAATGTTATCTTATTGCAAAATTCATGGCGGCTTCCTGTTCGCCTCATGAACTGTAATTCAAGCGTGATTTTTAAGTAAAAGCTCCCCACAACATTACAGAGCCTCCTCTGATATGGCGTTTCGAAAAGAAAAGGTACCTCTTTCGTAAATCTATCTAGAAGAAATGGAAACCATCTCAGCTTTTAAGTTTCCATATATTCTCGTCCGAGAAAATAGCCTTTCCAAGAAATATAGTGAGACATATGAATTTTAAAATTAAAAGCAATAACTTACGTGTGTGCCAATCGGAGAATAGATCTTCTTCAGTAAAACGAAGACGTTCGTGTATGTGCAGTGACAAAAGATGGATGCTTTAATAATTTTTGAGAGCTTGAAATAGTTGCCGCTGTGCAGGGTTTTGCTTGATGAACTTATTGAACTAATGATTGTTGTCTTATTATTATAAAAAAGCGAAAAGTGCAGCAGAAGAGCAATCGCTAAGAAAGATATAACGGTTCCATTGTACAATATGAGTTTAACAACAATAAAGGTATCTTAAAGACAAAGGTATAATCCTTGTAGTTGCTATGGTGTAAATAAAACAAAATTTAAAACTTTTTCACCGATTTTAATTTAAATAAAAAGTTGAAAGTGTTTTGATGATTATGAATTGCACCTTTTATAGCTATAAGATCCATTTTTCAACATATTTTTTATGAAATTTTTTATTATTCAAATATATTCCATACATTAATACATTTTTTTTTTTTTTTGCTTTTGAACCATATAAGACTTTTGCCCTAAATCAGAATCAGTAAGAAATTTCGAGAGAATTGTTAAATAGATGACTTGAATATGAAAAACACAAAAATAAAAAGGTAAGACCCTGAGAGTTCCACAACGTTTGGAGCGGTTAAGCAACATAGCCGCTGATATTAACTTATTTTTATTTACTTTCTGCAATATTTTTCTCTACAAAAATATGAACTTTGATTTACATTCCTGAGAGTGAAAATGTCTTAAAAATGCTTAAAGAAAACTATCAAAATTTTCAGAATTTTTTTATAAAATCTTTTGAAAATTCGAAGTCCCTGTTTTTGAAAAAGCAATTTTTTTGTTAAAGACTGTGAAATATAAATTCCACTTTTAAGAAGTTCCATGTCTGCGATTTAGTATAATGATAAATGCAACTCTCTTTACCCAAATTTTGAAATAAATTTCCTGAAGTGTTATAACTCTCTGAAAGAAACAGAAGCATAGAAAAATACTTTCGAATAAACACATAAAAGAATTATTATTTTCTTTTTCATTTCTGAAAGCTGGCAAGCATATCACTTTGGTACACTTCAATATCTAAAACTATCTTAGCACTCTCATTCAAGAAATCACAATTAAACCAAACTCGACAGCCTCGGTGGTCGTGTGATAGCGCCCAGAGGTCCCAGGTTCGAATTCCAGGTAAGCCATAGTCCTACGCTTAAGCCCTTCTACATTTCTTTCAATAGTTATGACTCAAATGCTGTAGTTGGTGGTAGCGAAGTTTTTGGAGAGTATCGCTTAATAACTTGAATTGGCTGAGGTGAAGGCATAAGACATGCCTGATTCAGATTCTTACAGAAACAGTGTTGGTGAGGGTGACGTCAAATCGTTAATATGAGTCGGTAACTGCGATCGATACAAGTTACAGAAACGACCTACTGATGTTTTACATCTTTCCGCTACGCTCAGAACATCCTACATATGTTTTATTTGATTACCCCTTCCTTCTCACTAATCTACCACTCTATTTCGAACCAAGGCACACTTGTCTGCTTAAATTTAACACCTGAACTCCTCAGTCCGAAGCTAAAAACATATATTATAAGGTGTTATGTATCGAATAAAATGGGCTGATAAGGGCTGATTTTTTTTTTATAAAGTTAGTTTAATTAATCAATTTACTGACCCATTTACGTTCGTTGAACATCTTTTAAACTAAAACCAAAAACTCTTTTTTATATTTAAGAGAAATACTTTTAAAAAAATTTAAAAATGGTTTATTTTTACTAAATACAACCAGTCCTACACTTCTCTAAGTGATTTTAAAGTTGCCACATTTATGTAAACTGTAGTATATAAAATATTGAAAACTTTTATGGGATTTATCTTTAATTGTTTAATACTAGTACTGTTTTTATAATTAATATTAATTAAAATTATTAAACAAGTAATATTTTAAAAACAAGTTTACATTTTTTAAAATTTTTAAAAGTAATCCACTTTAAACTTCATTTAAATATCCAGTATGTGTTCAGCTAAAATATTTTTCAACTGCCCCGTTTCCTATAACAACCCATACGACGATTAATAGATATATTTCGGGAGTGAAAATAAAGACCGATTTATTTTTTTTTATTTTGAAAAAAATGGACAACAAATTTTTTCAAATTTTGAAACGGTACCACTTGAGACACGTAGAAAAATAGTAAATTTTCCATCAAATAAGGAAAACACTCAAGCTCCGAAGACAATGCCAGCTTAGGGCGTTTTTGAGCTCTCAAAACATCGAATCAATGGGTAATTTGCCATACAGGGCTTTGCCATACATTTGGCACCCAATGACATCGTTTTGTTCTCGCACATGAAAGACAAACTGTGTGCACAATGATTTTCAACGCCATAACTAGCCGTTAATGCGTTCAAAAACTATGTTTTGGAGGTGTCTCAAGCGGAATGGAATAAATGTTATGAAAAATGGCTGGAACGCATGCAAAAAAGTGTTAATTATAAGGGAGAATATTTCGTAAAACAAAGAAAAAATTTCGGTCTTTATATTTATACCCTAAATATATGTATTAAACTATTTAATTTTAACAAAAACATATTCAAGGATCATATAAATGACTAAAACAGAATGTCTCTCATTTCTAAACAACAAACAACACACAAATTAAATAAACCAAAAAAAAAAAAAAACCGAACAAAAACAAATTGTAATTTATAGAAATATTGAAGTACCTAAAAGTTACAATAAACCAAATAGTTTAGAAATCCTAGAAACGTACCATCAGGTGGTTCAAAGCTTAACTAAAATCAAAAACTCAACTAAAAAAACAAAAGTAGAAAATATAAATAAATTCAACGCTTAATAGTTTATTAAAAACCAAAAACAAAACAACCATAGAAAAAATAGCTCAAATAAGCAAAATTGTTCAAATTCAATTACATTTACATTACGTAGAAATATTCAAGGTAAACCATGAAAGCGTAAACGTGTCTAAAATCCTAATTTATATACATATACATACAAACATTTATAGATATACACTAAAGGGAAACAGAACTTCTTCATATATACAACAGCCTATACAATGAAAACCTAAGAGTTCTGAAAATAAAAAAATAAAACCTACATAAATAGTTGTATAGACTACAACCAACATTTTCGATGTCTTTGTGTTCCACGAAAACCAAAATTTAGCATAAGTAACCGATATATATATTAATTTAAGCTTTAATTTTATTTTATTGAAAAACTAACAAAGAGTAAAGCTCTTTAAAAAATGTACTTTATTTACAATAAAATATACATGTATTTAAATAAATAGTGTGTATATAGCAAAAAGAGGCCAGTATGTATACAAAGAAGTAAGTAAGAAGTCAATAATAAAAAGCATATAAAAACATATATTTAATATAACATACCTATATATATATATATTTATGTGCTAACTTCACATAATACCTACTCATACTTTAAATTGAAGTTTAAATAAAATTTAATAAAATGTATTATAAACTCACTCATATAAAAACCATTTGAGTTTTACTCTTAATCATGCATTGAATTGTGGAAGACTCAAGGTAAATCTTATTAAAACTGGACAACCAATACCAAGAACAAGTTACGGGTATCAGTTGTCAAAGTAAACACATGTGTTTGACATTTATATTCAGTATATTTTGGAAAATTACCATGCAAAGATTTAAACCGGAACAACGTTTACAAACCGTGAAATCCAAAATTTACGTTCTGTGCGGCAAACTTACAGAGAACTTCGCACACATTGCGATGAGGCACATTTCTGGCTTAATGGGTACATAAAATACCAAAATTGCTGTATTTGGTGTGGGAACAATCCTGAAGAGACTCTCAAGGCTCCCTTACATCCAGAAAAAGTTACTGTCTGGTGTGGTTTGCATGTCATCATTGGTCTATTGGAAGGCATCATTGGTCCATACTTTTTCAAAACTAAAGATGGAGACAACGCTACCGTCAATGGTAAGTGCTATAGTCAAATGATTCGGGACATTTTGATTCCCCACGTCAATATCCAATCGTCTTAGTGGTAAATGGTTCCAGCAGGACGGTGTAATAAGCTGTACAACGCGTGAAACCATCATTTTATTGCGACGAACTTTTGGTGACCGAATCATGGGCTGTCAATTGGCCACCTAAGTCATGTGATTTGACTCCGTTAGACTCCTTTTTGTGGAGGTACGTCAAGTCACATCATAGGTTTATGCTGATAAACCAGCTACGACTGACCAGTTGGAAAGTAACATTCTGCGCGTTATTTGCGAGATAAGGCCGGCTATGCTGGAAACAGCATGGTGCAAAATTGGAGCGACAGGAAGGTCTTCATAAGACGCAGTCACGGTGGCCCTATGGCCGAGATTGTATACAGATGCCATTAAATTTGCGAACTAATAAAGCCAAAATATTGACCCTATATCTCTAAAAAACAAAACAAAAACATTCTTTACATTCGAATCTACACGACTTATTAAAGAACCATTATAAGTGCTTCTAGTTGAAATCTTAAAACAAGAACACATATCAAAGAAATACTACTTCATTATAAATGAGCCCTTTATACGAGGGCAATTTGAGAAGTTCGCAACCTTTTTAATTTCCCCCGTTGTAACTTTGAATCCAACACTGGTCCTGTCATATACCATCTGTTAATAGACTACTGTTAAGTTTTGAGAAAGTTGCGTCATTAAGTTTGTATTTGACAGCCATTGAAATTGGATAACCTCGTTAATTTCGATGAAAATAGAAAAAAATGTGTATGGTGTATTCATCAAGCATTATCTTTTGCGTATAAAATCATAAGAGAAACCAAGGAAAGGCATAATAAATGCAGTAGAGACTTTGCACCATCAATTTCAATCATTTAATGAATTTCGTTGTGGTCGTACCGGCACAAGTGACGCTTAACGTTCAGGTCGCCCATAAGAGGCCGTCACGCCAAAAATCGTCGACAAAATCCATGAAATGATATAGACGATTCAAGAATGAAAGTGCGTGAGATGGCGGAGGCTGTAGGTATTTCAACGGAGCAAGTACGTCACATTTTACATGAATATTTGGATATGAAAAAGCTATCCGCGCGATAGGTGCGTCGATTGGTCACACTCGACCATAAGAGCAGCCGTGTGACCACTTTAAAGGATTGACTGGCAATGTTTTTTGGGATGCATGAGGAGTCGATTCACAACGATTACTTTGAAAAAGGTAAAACGACCACCGGCGAATATGTTTCACAACTGTTCTACAGATTTGACAATGTTGTAAAGCAGTGACGGGCACATTTTGGAATCCCAAACACTCGTACTTGAAAACAAAATGCTGCTTGCACTACGTCGACATACGTACACCATTAGCTCCTTCGTGTGGCTTTCGATCGTGTGCGTTCGGCTGTTGTTTTGTTTTTATTCTGGCTGAGCAAATAAAGTCAAGTCACACACTTGATTCTGCTTTATATAATAATATTTGTGTTTCAAAGCAAAAACGACCACATTTAAAGAGGAAAAAGTGCTCTTCCCCCATGATAACAGACTGACGTACATGTTTGTAGTCTCCATGACAAAAATTCATAAATTGGACTACGAACTGCTACCCCATCCATTATACTCTCCACATTTAGCCCCATGCGACTATTTCCTATTTTCAAACCTAAAAAAATGACTCGGCGGTAAGAGGACCTTGGGATAAAACCTATTATTTGAAATAAATAAAAAAATTGGATAAACGCTGGGCTTAATGTATCGATCTAGAAGGATGTTGAAAAATAAAACCGAAAATTGTTTGTCGAAATAAAAGCATTCTATTTATAAAGTTACTGACTTATCAAATTGTCCTCGGGCGCCTTCATATAAGAAATCATATTATTTTTCCATGATATTTTGTGCCAGTGAAATAACGCCCGATGAAATACTACCTTGAACCGACTGTTTTGAATGCGCCTTCTTTTCTTCTCAAGTGACTTGGGTTTATATATATATACAGTAGACCGTACCACCTCCTATGCAAAAAAATTTGCCGTATACCAGCGAATATGACGTATTTTTGCAAGACAATTACGAAAAAAATTTTCTTTTTTTTTGACCGAACGTAGGGGTCGCGCATTGACATATAACTTCATATCTCTGGTGTTTACATTCGGATTTTAAAGTTTGGTATATCAATGTTTTTGTCTTAAGGAGGCCAATATGACCTCTATAGAGGTCATTGACCTCAGGTGTACCGTTTTAGTACTTAACCTCCAGATCTCAGTTTCTACCATCTTAATGTGCCACCCTAATATTAAAAAAATAAAGCTCTTAAAATATCATTAATCTTTTGCTCAAGAAGTATATCGATATTTCCAGCAGAAGTATTTTTAAAAAATTTTTGAAAATTTTTTGCCGAACGTAGGGCTCCCTTTTTTTATTTTCATCATATCTTCGGAAGTAAAATTTATTAAAAATTTTAAATTTTGAGGAATTTTAAAGCTCGTAAAAGAATAAAAAATCTGTAACGCCAATGCTAAAAGAGGTATAAACAAAATTTTTGTTACGATTTATTAAATATACAATGTATTATGTATTATTATTATGTACGTTCGGCAAAAAATTTTCAAAAATTTTTTAAAAATACTTCTGCTGGAAATATCGATATACTTCCTGAGCAAAAGATTAATGATATTTTAAGAGCTTTATTTTTTTAATATTAGGGTGGCACATTAAGATGGTAAAAACTGAGATCTGGAGGATAAGTACTAGAACGGTACACCTGAGGTCAATGACCTCTATAGAAGTCTTATTGGTCTCCTTAAGACAAAAACATCGATATACCAAACTTTAAAATCCGAATGTAAACACCAGAGATATGAAGTTATATGTCAATGCGCGACCCCTACGTTCGGTCAAAAAAAAAAAAGAAAATTTTTTTTGTAATTGTCTTGCAAAAATACGGCATATTCGCTGGTATACGGTGAACTTTTTGAAGCGAAGCTTTTTACGCCTCGTTCTGCGATTTGCTAGAGTGAAATCAGAAAAAACGACACTTTTTTCCGACACCTTTTTTCTTAGAATTGATATTGTTTTTTGCTTGCATCAATTGAACCAGAAAATGTTAAATTAAAAATAATTCCTTGCCCGCTGCAGGAACTGAACCCACAAACTCACAGTTCTATCGTTTGTTGGTACTTTCCTCTAACCATTATGCTAAACCCTCTCTTTTATAACTTTGTTGATTCAGTGATAAACATTAGCTAAAGCTATGTTTCAGCAGATCACTATAATCTATTACTTTAAGAATAGATTAAGAAATATAATCTATTACTATTCTAGGACTGTGTATTGGCTAGCCAACCGACAAAAGTAGCAAAAAAAACGAACTAGAGCAAAGATAACTAAATTTACCGAGCTATGGTTTGAATCTTCGGTTTGTCCATGCGAACTAAAAGACCTAACGAACTAAAAGAAATATTCACTAAGGATTGTGTATTAGATGTTGTTTCTACTTCCTACTAAATGTCGTTATAAATATCGTTAAAAATAAACAACCTGTAAGTTGATTAAATTGTAACAAAATTAATAATTTTTGTATATTTATTCCCTACAACTGAACAGGGGGCTTTAAGAGAGGGCCGAAGAGGGTTAATATATATGATATATATACTTTGTTATTTTAAAGTTTTGAATTTAAAAATTATTTTAATCGAAAAAACGCTATTAAATTATCAAATCTATGAATTTGCGAAAATGCTTCGCTTCTCTCGTGTGTCCAGTGACGCACCTGTGTTTTTTTTTTTGAGGTACGGCCTAATATACAGTGATGGAAAAAATAATATAAAGGCTTGTATGTTTTTCTTTTGTTTGATTATTTTTTTATGTAATGAATTATGTTTTCAAAATTTACTTATGACACTGAAAGATTAAGAGAATATCTATCAGAATATCAAAAAACAATCAGCTTCACGAAATTCATAAAAAAAAACCATTTCATTTATTGTTATTGGAAAAAATATTAGAAACAAAAGACTTATAACTAACATATTTACTATCACTTTTTTCTTAAAATCTACCAATTTTATACTGAAAACTAGTTTAACTTTAATATTTTGTTGTGGAACCACGGTGGTTTAGAACTTCAATGCGCCGACGGGCCATGCAATCCACCAGTTTGTCACAAATTGAGGGATCAATAGCATACCACTCATCCTGCACTTTTTTTTCAAAATTCTTCTTTGTTTTTGGACTTATAGCAAGCTATTTTCTTCTTTAAGATCCCCCAAAGGTGTTCAATTGCATTTAGGTCTGGTGACTTCGATGGTCATTCTAATAAATTAATGCCATTGTCCCGGAACCATTTTTTTGTCAGTTGCGAGAAGTGTTTGGGATCGTTATCTTGCATAACCACACATTTTCACTGCATTTCTCCATCGGAATTTGGCAGCATTATGCTATTTAATATATTTACTTAGTCTGTGGCCCACATTTTACCTTAAATTCAATATATTAGACCTACGCCCGATGAGAAAAAACAACCCCATAGCATTATGCTACCACCACCATGTTTAATAATTTTAACAGTATGCTTCGGATTATGGGTAGTATTTTTTTGAAATCTTACATGAGGAATTCCATCGGATCCGAACAAATTCACCATTATTTTATCTACACTAAGGGAAATAACGCATATTAGCATTATCCACGCCTGAGTATAAATTTTATTTAAATATTTACGTGGATAAATCAAATGTTTTCCTTACAACTCGTTTTTTTCCCGTATTTAAATTTTATTTATACCACACACGTACACACATATTCCATACAAGCAAGCAGCAACAGCATCGCACACGTACACACATATTCCGACAAGCAGCAACAGCATCGCACTCTGTTCCTGCAGTTTATTTCTTGCAGGTTTCTTATAGTTCTCATTTAGTTATTGTTGCAAGGGTAATATAGTGTGAATGTTTGGCCAAGATTGTTCTATCGCGTGATCAACTTATGCAAGATGTGAGTGATAATCGGACATTTTCTGACGAATGTCTTACACCGATTGTCATTTGCCTGCATATTTTGATTTATATTTTGCTTTCTTATTTTTCCTTCTGTACTTTATAATATTTTTGACGTTTGGTCAAAGAACTGTCAAAAATAGTATACATTTGAGAACGAAAGAAATAAAAAATAAAATAAAATATACAAGCAAATGGCATTTGATAGACGCAGCTCGTGAGAAATATTTAAATATATTGCTTTATAATTTCAATATTTTTATATAAATTTTCCTTAAATGCGATAGTTTTATTTTCAAATAATAAATATTTGAAAGATATTTAAAAAATTCGTGCATAATTTAATAAATTTTTTATTAATTCTGTTTAAATATTTTATTTAATATTTTATTTAAATACACAAGTATTTAAATAAATTTTAAATATTTGCATAGTCGATTTAAGCAAATGCGTTATTGGTGCAAAAATGACTCGCTTTTTGGATAAATTAAAAAAGTTTTTGGATAAATTTAATATTTTTTGCCCTTAATGTAGTCACAATACATTTTTCCAATTTTTTCGTATTAGTTGCTTTCTTGAAAAAGCATTCCTCTTGAAAAATTTCCTTTTTTGCTCAAGTAAATATATCACTTTTCTTGCGGAACGCGCTTTAAAATGATTTTCTATCAATCTATTCCGTATTGTGTGACTAGTTACTGGTGCATTTAATTCTTTTATGGGCTCTAGAAATTAGTTTGTCGAACCAACAATTCGTCAAACTTTGCATAAATTGTTCCTTTTCTGCCTCATTTTTCCTTCTTTGGTTCAAAATTAATAGCAGAATACATTTTTTTTTCTTTGTACACTTAATAGCTCAGCAATTTCACAGTTTATTTTGTCTAAATGTTTTAATTTTCACAGTTTATTTTGTCTTAATATTTTAATTTTCGGATGAATTGGCGCTCAACATCAACATTCTAAACCAAATAGGTGCAAAAGGTAGAATATCACAAAAAATTTTTAATTTTTTTTCAATACTTCATTAACACTTTCTATACGGTTTTTGAATCTAAACGGTATTACAATTGTTTAATACTTGTATATTCAATATTATTAACAAAAGCAGAATGAGTTTCTTTTTTTTCAATATGAAATCGAGTTCACTGATTTAAGGGTTTGCACCACTGATATTTTTACCGAAAAGCGTAAACAAATAGAGTACCGATATCCAACTTTTCTGTACAGTGGGTTAAATTCATATAGTTTGCATTAAAATTTAATAGCATTCTATGAATTGTTAAAGTGCTTACCGTTCCTATTATTTTTTCCGTCACTGTATATATTTTTGTTTTTTGAGTTGTTTAATTTTTTCGCGTTAATATATAAAAAAATTGGGACGAATAAGGAAACAAAAAATCGGACATTAGCTGGGCTTAATGTATTGACCTAAAAAGAGACTATGTTCGAAAATAAAAGTCTATTGCTGAAAAAAAAACTTTTGATTCAAAAAGTCACTGACTTATTAGATACGAGGGTTGTATGACAGAATAGTTTTTATGAATTTTAAATTTATTCCATTTAAGGAATATAATGTTTATTATAATGTTCACACCGTGTTCACCACTTTTTTTTCTTAGTGCATCAATATTCGTTTTTGTGCAATCTGGAAATGTTTAAAATGATTACAATTATATGGTTTAAAAATTGCATGTGTACACTAAGGGAAAAAAATATTAAATTTATCCAAAAACTTTTTTAATTTATCCAAAAAGCGAGTCATTTTTGCACCAATAACGCATTTGAATAAATCGACTACGTAAATATTTAAAATTTATTTGAATACTTTTTTAATTTAATTAAATATTTAAATATTTAAACAGAATTAATAAAAAATATATTAAAATTATGCACGAATATTTTTAAAATATCTTTCAAATATTTACTATTTGAAAATAAACTATCGCATTTAAAGAAAATTTGAATAAAAATATTGAATTTAAAAAAAACATATTTAAATTGAATATGTTATTAATGGTTTTATGGTATTATTTTCTTCTTATTGCGTTCATCAAATGCCATTGCCTGTATAATTTATTATCGCTTCACTTTTTTCGTTCTCTAATTTATACTATTTTTGACAGTTGGTGCACTAATATTGCACCAACTGTCAAACATAGTATAAATTACAGAACGAAAAAGTAATGTACAAAATATGTTTAGGCAGAAGCAAATTATGCAGGTAAATGACAACCGGTCCAAGATATTCTTGAAAATACCGAGTTGCCACTCCACCCTACATAATTTAATTTCTTTGCCAAACATGCATAATATATTACTCTTGCAACAATAACTAAATGAGAACTGTAAGAACTGCAAATGCAAGAAATAAACTCAGGAACAAAGTGCGATGCTGTTGCTGCTTGCTTGTATGGAATATGTGTGTACGTGTGTGGTATAAATAAAATTCAAATACGGGAAAAAAAACGAGTTGTAAGGAAAACATTTGATTTATCCACGTAAATATTTGAAAAAAATTTATACTCAGGCGTGGATAATGCTAATATGCGTTATTTCCCTTAGTGTAGGTGATAGTTGTAAAGAAAAAAAATAATAATAATTCGGAATTTCGAGATGCCTCATACAATCAGAAGTTAACATGTCATCCAAAATTGTAATAATGTTCAAGTTATTTCATATTTATAAGGGTAAGAGTTGTGCGAGTATAAATTTCCTCGAAAGTAACGAACTAATTTTATTTAAAGATTTGTTGGAAAATAACAAAGGACATTTTAAGCTGATTTTTGAGTACACAAAAAAAAAAATGTTTTTATGACTCTAAAACATTGGTGTTTAAAGGTGTTTTTTAAGATGAGGGGGTCAGAATTTAAAGTTCTTTATGATTTTTCGTAAGTTCTTTTCATCTCTTCAAATTGAAGACATGGCGAATTTCTTACATTTTGTCAGATGTCCTCATTTTCAAAATACGCAGCGGTGCTGATTTCAGAATAACGAAAAATGCTTCAAATTTATTGAGACAATATATTTCAAGATATTTATTTATATATAACAATGAAAATGAAAATTTATTTTTAAATCCACACAGAACAATAAAACTACAAATAGACACAGGAAAGTATTAAATATATGGAAGATTTTTGGCTCATACATATGAGAAATATACATTATATACAAAAATAACTTAATTTTAATTCTATATAAAAAAAAAATGTGGAAGCTGACAAGCAATACTTTTGTTTTTTTTTTCTTCTTAAATTTTAACACTTAATTTTTTTTTTTTTTGGATTGTGAGGAATTCATTGAGATCGTTAGATAAAAAAAAAAAAAAAATAAATAAATAAATCCAAAGTTAATGCCGACAGAAATAAGACAGCCTTCAAAAAAGTACGTATCCTGATGGTGTTAAGTAAATGCTACCAGGGTCGCCAAACACCGCCAGTGCTAAGATGTTGCATGCTAGCAAGTTGACTTGCAAGTTGACGCTGACGCTTGCGCTCCATGATCTGGCTTCTGATCTTTTGGAGAATATCCTTTTTGCTACCCTGTTGTTGATGGAATTGCAAAGAACAAGTGGCTGTTGGCGATATTGAACGGGAAGTTGAACAATGTTGGCTGCTGCTGGAATTAACAATCTTAGAAACTAGAACTTGTTTTGCTGTGGCAGTTGCTGTTGTTGTTGTTGTTGTAGTTGTTCTTATTCTTTGTGGTGGAATACTGATAAGACGATTGTGTTTAACTAATGGCAGAGCTGCTTCTTCAGCTTTGGTTTCCGCATCCATTTCCTCGACGACTTCCTCGAATTCAAAGCTAGCCACATTCCCATATTCCAAGTGTTGCATTTGTTGTTTCTGTTTTTTGGCTGCCTGTTTCTATAATTTTGGGTTTTCATATTAGAAAAATAATGGTTTACTTTTTATTCTTAAGTCTCTTACATTTCTCTTTGATTTCTCTGCCAAGAACTTGCAAAGCTGTAGTATATGTTCCGCTGTGATTTTTTTATCCTGCAGTGGTTCACCGTTACTTTCAATTACATTCGTCATGTCCAGACTATGTTTATGTTTCATTAGCTTATACATGACGCCCATGAAGATGATCTTGATTATATTGATTGACTATTTCAGAGTAGATGAAAAATTTATTAAACATGCGTTCGCATAGATTTCCGCTTAAAGACTGTTGCTGGTGCTCAGCGCTCTTGTGCATTTATATGGTGAAAAGTTCAGCTGCGAATACCATGTGTTTTTCCCGCTCATAATTTTTCTCAGAAATTTTCATTCTTCTTCTCTCACTCTCGCTCGCTCTTACTCGCTCTCAATCCTTTTTCACCGTATTTATTGCAATTCATGGGCGCCCCGCTGCATGTTCTTTTTTTGGATGAATTTTTTTTTAAGTTTTATGAAATTTTGAGTGGCTTCATCGTGAATGCAAGAACACATGTTTTCATATCGACGAAAATAAACATAAACAGCATACAGTGGCGGGTATTTTTTACGGTGACAAAATTGACTTAACCCTGCTGTTAGATTAGGACCATTTGGTCCAATTTTTGCCTCGATTCGTTTTTAACTTTTGAACGGAGGTATATATTGCCATTAAATTTCGGCTCACGAGGATTTTGTATAAAACAGTGTTATTTCCATTAATTTAACTGTCTGGCATAAAACCAGACTGAGAAATATAAAAACTTACTTTTCTTGGATTAGGGACCATTTGGTCTAATGTATTTTTCTTTGATTAGAATCAAATACATGCTGAACAAATTATGTTTCAGTTTTTTTTACAAATAAGGTTCGCGCAGTTAGTGCATTTGTGTCAGCCTTAGATTTGCAACAACTACGAATTCCTCGCTTTCTAGCCGCCGAAAAAGAAGTAGCATTACTTGTGGAGACCAGTGAAACTGAGAATGGTGTTCGTATTTCAGTCAATAACTGTGCTTAGAACTGTTGTTGAGGAAACCTACTCCATTTCCAATTACCAATTCAAAAGTGAAGAAGAAATAGTCGCTTGTTATATTTTGCCCTTTCAAGTCTTCCGTCAACTCCAATACAACGCGTTGTCCTTGGTTCTGTTCTGGCTTTGCATTTCTAGATTTTTCAAGGTATGGTTGAATTCTCCATACGTAGCCTGACTTTGAGTCCACTGATAACCAACATTTTAAACCATATTTTGCAGGTTTCGATGGCATAAACTGCCGGAAAGAACTCCCCTAAATGCAACAAGTTGGTCGTCAATGGTCTTCGTGGCAGTTGTAAAACATTGGAAAAAACAGTCACCAAAGGTCGCATAGTTTCCGAATTCGACAAAATTTGTCACAACTACGCATTTGTAATACTTCTCATCGACTCAAGACATCATTCAAACGGAGTGCACTTGCAAACATTTGGAAAGTTCCTTCAGACATAATTGACCGAAATATGGGCCGACCAAAAGTTGCATTAAACAAACCATGAACGTCTTCATTTCTTCCGCTACCATAGAGAAATTTTATTTTCTCTTATTAATTAATTATTTCCCTGAAATTAGTAAAACAAGAATGTACACACCGATATAGGCCTGCAAGAATGAGCACAGCAACCATATGCTAGCAACCATATGCAACCATAACCACAGCAACCATATGCATAAAGCGTCTTCATCAATCTCGCTCTATTTTTCACCGAATTTGACTCTGCCGTGCTTTTTGGTATTTTCAATAATAATTTTTTCTATTGGAAGCGGAAAAAATAACAAAAATGTTGACATCATGTCACTGCATCTAGATACCGCAAATCGAGCTGGTCCTGCTTGTGTTGAGATAATATTCTCAGCCGCAGTTCCAACGCGTTGAGGTAATGAAGTGTCACTTCATACCATTTTGTTTTTTGCAATAAACAAAGGATCAATAGAGCAAGCTGCAGTCACGTCTAGTTCACTTTATGTTTCGGAATCACTTGTTTGGTTATTTGCCGATTTATAGCCAATGTCCGAATCCGAAATATCCGCGTCACTTTTTGCATTGAGCACTCCACGTATATCATCGTCGTTCAATTTACATTGATTTACCATTTTGTCACGCCGCACACTGGGGATTTCGCGGAAAAAAGTCAAATTGTCAACATGGTCTTCATGCAACATGCAGTGGTATTTTGATATTAAAGACTAAATGGTACAGTCAAATCAAAAAGAATTACTTCAATCTGACTGGGAGTTTTATTTTTATGCCGTTTCAAACTCCGAACTTGTATGTTTTACCGAACTAACTTAATATAAACCTAAGAATTTCAAGACGAATAATATTTTACTATGTGAGCTAACGTGTTTTTTTTTATTTTTTATTTAAAGTAGGATATATCAATATACTAAAATTTAAAAAATAAACTCTGCAGGGACTTAATTTAAATGTTTTTTTTTTTTATGAACTTATAACTAAAATCCCGTTTTTTCCAAACATTTGGATCTGAAATTTTAACTGTACTTGCCTATGTTTGGAAATCACTACTAATACATTGCCTCATATCTGTTCTTACATTTTTAATCAATTTCAACTGCAGCCAGGTGCACCTTTCAATAAAACTTATATTTTTATCCGTCCGTCCGTCCGTCTGTGTGATTATATCTTGCAAGGAATAAAGAGAACCAGGTAAAATATTTGAATGAAATTTGGCACACATATTGATATGAACCCGGGGATGAGCCCTATGATTTTTTTTTTGGATACGCCCACAATTACGCCCACCTCCCATACCACCAAGTATTGAGAAAACACAAAAAATGGGCTAGAAAGACAAAATTTTGTATGTATGTATGACAGTGATGTGATGTAAGCGACGAAGTTAAGGCTATGTTAGAATAATAATACATAATAATAATAAAATTTATATGAAAAATTAGTTTGTTTTTATATGGGCGGTATATGATGGGCGTGGCCGATTTTAATGAAACTTTCACAACCTTTTTATTTTGTTAATGGTAATGTTTGTGCTAAATTTCAACATGTTCGGAGCAAAAGACAAAATGTTGTATGAATTATTCATTTTGAGTTATATGGGCGGTATATGATGGGCGTGGCAGATTTTTATGAAAATTTATATTTTTCTTAATAACGTTAATTAAGTGCTAGGTGCCAAGTTTTATCACTCTACAAGCACTCCTTATAATTTATTCCCAGAAATGTATGAAGCCATCCCCACTGTGCGCCGCACAGTGGACCGTTCCATACAAGTTAGACGGAAAAAATTATTTTATGGTTTTAAGCAATAGGGTATGAAAAAATAACAAAAAAAAAGTATAGGAAGTGGGGGTCTATTTGACCCCCTGCGGAGTTATGGGCTAATTTCGTGTTTTCCGCAAGTTGTTTCACTAAAAAAGCTATCACTAAAAAAGCCAACAAAACTTTTAAAAGTTAAGCTTTGTGCAAAGACGTTTTAGAAATATTATTTCCTGGCCTTTCCAACGATATGCAACACTAGTAGATATTTGTGTTACAATTAGAAGTATTTGGTGGTGAAACCAGAATATTTTGGAATAAAATACATTATTTTTAAGTTTGAAGTGAATTTAAAATAAAAACACTTTGTGTACCTGCATTTTTTATTGAAAATTATGATCCTTCGTTAAATTTAATTCGAAAATCATGTCACTTTTGCTTACTTTACTGCAATTCTTTTCTTTAACATAAGCACTTTCAACTTAATTTTAATTTTCTACTTATAAATACTTATGTAACTTTGTTAATTTCGATGTTAGTTTCCTATTTTCCTATTAAAGCAATATAAAATAAAAGCTGAGTTCATGAAATACTTTACTACAAATTCAAGATAGACTTATTTTGATATACAAACATAAAGAAATAATCACAATGTAACGCACTATATTGTCATTTTATTATCTATATATGTAAGTAGCAAGCGCTTCTTCAGCTGATAACATTCGTTGCTTCTCCTGTTCCTGTAGATATTCCTTGAATCTCTTTGCTTCTTCAGGCTATTCAGAAACCGTTTTAATAACATCTGCTATTACCCGATTACTATGTGCTAGGTGAGACATTTGAGCAGCGTAGGTTAATTCTTCGGGAGTATATGATTCCAGTAGCTCTTGCACTTTCGAACGTTTTGTTCGCTCACCGCAGCTTTCAAATGATTTTTCTGGTCTCCCTCTTTTGGAACAGGTTGGTTGCTCGTTCAGAATATCATCATCATCATCCTCTAAGTTTATAATAATATCACCCATTTCAAACCAATTTCCACAATTTTTTAGGAACCTGTAACAAACATAGATTGAAGTTGATCCAAAAATTAAAAATAATTACGTCAACTATAAGTCATACCTATCTTGGCGATTACCGAATTTATAAAATTTGTCGTTAAAACTTTGGAGATAACCATAAACTCCATTTCTTAACTTGTTCACCATCTCAAAATCATTCACATAAATATTAAATTTGTTGCAAGTATACTTTATCAATTTATCCATTCTTTTGCTTTTTGTCACATTAGCAAAGCACACTTCATAAAACTCATTTCGAGATAAAACCACTTGCTTACTTTCCATATAACTTAAAAAAAGCTCAAGCCTGTGTTAGATAACACGGGCGCATAGGTCAGACGTAGAATACGTTAGTCATTTTGCAATTAAAATATATAAATGAAATATAATTTTTTTATTTCTTTTGCAAAAAAATTGCATTCGTTTGCATATCGTAAAAATTGGAAAATTCCCACGCTTCAGTTAAAAACAAAATCAAAAACAAAAGATCATTTTTTTTATCATACGAGTATCTCCTCCTTTTTTTGTTTTAAAAACTGTTTATATGTTGAGCAGACGGACAAACTTTGGAAAAATGAAAAATGAAAAATGGAGTGTATCCATGTAGAAAATATTTTGTTTAAGGCTGAATAAATGCAATAAGATTATCAAAATCTATGTCAATGTTTGAAGTTTTTATACAAAGAAGATTTTCTAAATTTGTATCAGTCAATAGGTGCCTGTGTTTGCTTTTAATAAATACCATTTCGGAAAATGCAGACTCACAGCCTGCACAGACTGCACATTGAGGATGTGTTAAAGACGTGGCCAATTGGGTAAGCACAATTTTGTTTCTCTGCTTCGCTTATCAATGTTGTGTATGTACACATTGTTCGCTCTATTTGCATTTTCAGTTTGCATTTGCCCATACTTGGTCATTATACTTCTTCTCTTTCTAACACTGGTTCTGTGATGAACACACAGATAATCGTACTGCTCTTACACATGATGTTATAATACATAAAATACAACGCATATGAAAATTAATACAAAATTTGCAGGAGTTAAATTTTGATTTACTTATAGAATCAAAAAAATTATATGTAGCAATATGATTATTTAAATACAAATCAAAAGAAGACATATTAAATATGTTACGACCATACTTGAATTTTCTTCAATGCATGCATAAAGTATTAAAAACTTATAATGAAAGTGACAAGCATTTTCTCAAAATTTTGTGCTCCAGATCAACACCCCTAACTTACCGTATAACGTATTCTACGTTAAAAAGAACACTTTACTCTCTAACTCCAACAGATATTCATCGATTAATTGTGTTATTAAGCAAGCGAAATTGCTTAAACAACAACAATTAAGTCAACCGTTAATTTCCAAAAATTGTCAACATGTGAAAAGTGCAATAACGTCATTCTGCTCAATGCATTCCGATCAGAAAAAGCAACAACACTTTATTTATTTAAAGTTTAAAGCATTTAAACTAATATGGTATTTACCTGCTTTTGTATTACTTACTTTTTGCCCTTAGTAATTTTAAGTAAAATAACATTTTTATAAGAATTAAATTATAATCAAATTATTATTGTCACAGGTTTATAAATAAATGTTCAGCTATTTTGAAGGAAGGGCGTGACAAAGGACAGGGGGGGAAGGAGGGGTTGATTGAAAAGAATCTATATTTTCATATAAACTTATTTGCATTGCACGAAAATAATAAAGAATAGCGTAATAGCTGTATTAATGCACACCAAAATACATAAAACTGCATAAACCAAGGTGTTGCAGTCGAAAACCCCTTGAGGGGAAAGTTGCCAAAAGTTGCCAAACTTAAAATTGTTTAAAATATTATATTTATATAATAAACTTTAAGAAAATGTCAAAAGTAAATACTAGGACATACTAGGAAGGATGAAATTTCAGCTGAAATATGGCAAAAATAACCTTTTTTGGTTATTCGAGCGTATCCTCAAAAAAAAAACATAATAATATTGGATAATATAATTCTTGGTGTACTAAGAAATGTATAAGCATACATTGGCGTTTATAAAAAGTGTCTACCGTTTCTGTGAAAATTGTGATGTAGGGAAGCGAAAAGCCAAATTTTTCCATAAAAATCTTTGTAACTTTGGTACCATACGGTCTATCTGTATAAAATTTACACGTAAGGAAGATATGCCACTCAATAGCCTTAATCTTAGATTCAATCAATTCATTCCGTGCACTCAAACTCAAGTTACAGATTTAATTCCGTCTAAATAGCCCAAACAGTCCACTGTGCGCCGTATGCCAAAAAAAAAACACTTACGATCTTTTACCAAACAAAACACAAACTTGACAAAGCACTGGACAAAGAATCCCACAACTAAATGTACATCAGCTGTGTTAAGCTTATGACAAGGATAAAACATTCCACAATTTATATTCTCATTTCTAATCAAGTGAAATTGGAAACTCGTCAATATTTACGACTTCAAGTTGTAGTTGATAGTGGAGAAGTTTGTGGATGAGATTGCCTTATAACTTTAATTGACTGAGATAAAGGCATCAAACTTACTTTAGATTAAAATCCTCACGTTTCTATGGCTTTCCACCACGCTTAGAACACTTACATCAAGCCATTTCGAACCAAGGCAGATTCTATTTCCAAAATATACTTAAACCAAAAAAATTATCAAAGCAACGCCACTGCCTTTAGCAGGTCTTTATTGTTCCGCCTAAAGACGGCATTTCAATGGTTTTTTTTTTTTTTCAAACGCTTGCACTGGAATCAAATGGGCTGACAGTGGTGCCACATGTGTTGCTACCCAGTGTTACTGCCGTTGAGTATGATCGGCAGACGGTAGAGCTCTTGTGCGCGGCGCAAGCTAAATATAGATCCTGGGAAGACACTTTGCGTCGCTCTCATTTTATGATGTTCTAATAATGTTTTTAGTGCGCCAAAAACAAAAACAACAACAACAACAATAACAACAACCACACAACGATGCACTTGAACTCATGAGCACAGACATTTTTGAAACATATCAGCAGCATTTAAAACATTTTTGTAATAAAAATAAACTCGACATAAGTTGAGAAAATAACTCAGAAACGTTTTAGGTTCTATTTTTAAAGTCATGGGAAAATCTTACGTACACATGTTTTATCTGCCGCAATTTCTTGAACAAGCACTGACTGCTCTCCTTGGCATGAACTTTGCTCTCATTTTTTTTTTTTTTTGCTCTCCCCATTATTGGTAAATTAATGTGGAAACAAAATAGAGAATGAGTGTTTAATATTTATAATTCGAGAATTTTTTTTTTTTTTGATAATTTTTTAAATACTTTTAAGCCCCAACACTTTACTTTCAAAAGCATTGATTTAGTGAATGCATAGATGTGAGAGCGAAAGAGAAAGAAATCAATAGAGAGAGAGAGAGAGAGAGAGATACAGGCAAGTGCATTGGATGCGTTTGGGAGAAATGGGCGGGCGACATTGTCAGTTAGACCGTGTTTCTTTATTTTTCACTTTTTGTAGCACTTGTATCTTTCATGATGCTCGAGACCTTATCTTGTGTTTGGCTTTTATTTTTCGCTCTTGATCTGAGTTTCGTAGAAATTCTTTTCCCACATTTTGTTTCAAAATATTATAAATAAATTTCAACGATAAACAAAACGAAAATAGTTTTCAAAATTATTGTATGTAAGGCAAGCATAAATTTTAAACATTTTTGAACATGTTGATTTTTTTGTAAAGAAATATTTTTTTTTTTTTTTTTGTGAATAAGTTCATTCCAAAACGCTATGATTAATTGAAATGATGATGAAGAAATATATATATATATATATGCATATTTAAATACTGAAATTATTATATATAGGAATTTCAAAAATGTTGTTTTGTTGTTGTTTTTTTGTGATCATAAAAGTGACATATTTACTTTATTTTCAAAAATAAAAATGACTTATAAAATATGATTAAATGTTTTGGGAGAATTTTGTTGCTGCTTTGTTAATAATTATTTTTTGTTTAAAATTGTTTTAAAAAATGCTCAATCATGCTCAATAATAAGAACATTAAGTATATGTTTGGATCGCGGCTATTTATTTTTATTGATCTTTAAATGCTATTTCTTTTTATAGGTTTTTGTGTGTTGTTTGATATTTTCATTTGTCTCTATTTGGCCTTATGTTGATAAATTTAAGTTAAGAGTTTTTCTTTTAAAAAATTGTATGTTCTTTCATCGCTTTATTCCGAATAAAACAAATTATTTTCTTAAATCCAATAAATAAATTAAGTTTTAATCAAAAAGGATTCAATATGTGTAGGGACATGTCGTTAAATTTCATTTCTTCTTTTCACTAATGGGCGTCATAGGCAGCATACCTATTCCAATGGCCGCTTAAACTGTAAGGCAGTTGTCATCAGTATTTCAGCGGTCATACCCGAATAAATACTAGACTGTTCAATAAATATGAAACCGACACACAGTGCAACGAAAGCGGACAAAAATAGCTTACGAAAAAAAGTTATAAATTTATAAATCTAAATATGCATAATAGTAGTTTAGAGTATTAATATTCTTAATGTAAGAGGACTTTACGATATCTTTTCAATTACGGACATGCCACTCTTTAAAAGTTGACTTGAAAGGATGATGAAATTCTTCTTTTTACAATTTGATACTGTGTATTTCTTAATTAGGCGTAAATTTTAGTATAAAAAATATCCAAAAAATTAACTTATATATATATTTTATGCGTTTTAGCAAAAATCTTTTAATTAAAAGAAAACGTAAAAAAAATTTTGCATAACTAAGGACAGGTTCTAGAAATCAAAAAAAACCATAACTTTGAGAAGCAATAACTAAAAAAATCCATTTGTATTTTTGTTTTTTTTTTTAATTTTATTATGTCTTATACCAACACTTTTTCAATATGTTACCAAAATTTTATTTGCCGAAATTCAATAATAGCGACTTTACGCCTATTTTTCTGGAGCATGTTTTTTGGCGAATATGAGCATTTTTGTATGAAAAAATAACAATTTTTTCACAAATTGCAAAGCACAATAAAATTGAAAAATATAGCACTTTATCAATTTGCGGCCATTTCATACAAAAAAAAAAAAAACATTTTTGTGATCAAATAGCAAATGTTTACAAATTTGTAAGCAACATAAAGGTACCGAAAACGTTAAACTGGTTCTTCAAAGCAAAGAGAAAAAAAATTCACTGCGAAGAAAATATAGGATTTTTCTAATAATACGCGATCAGTTGCATTTTAGACGTCAATAAGCGGTGATCTTTAATCTTATGAGTAATGTCGAATATGTCATTGATAAAATAGAGTAATGTAACCCCAAAATTGGTCGTGGAAAAAAATTATCCCACGCAGAAATACAAGTGATTCAAAATCTTTACGACAAAAATTTTAAAAAGGCTGAAATAGCAAAAAAACCTGAATAGAAGTAAAAAATTAATTGTGAATTTCCTAAAAGATCCGAAAAATTATGGTAAAGCACACAGTCCAGGACGCCCTCGCTTTATAAGTGAAAGAGAAAAAGAGTTGGCTGTGCCGTGGACACACCCGTAGTTTTGACGTGACGAAGTTTCTTGTTGTTGATGTTGATGTTTATGTTGATGTTGATGTTGATTTTGATGTTGATGTTGATGTTGATGTTGATTTTGATGTTGATGTTGATGTTGATGTTGATGTTGATGTTGATGTTGGTGTTGATGTTGATGTTAATGTTAATGTTGATGTTGATTTTGATGTTGATGTTGATGTTGATGTTGATGTTGATGTTGATGTTGATGTTGATTTTCATGTTGATGTTGATGTTGATGTTGATGTTGATGATGATGTTGATGTTGATGTTGATGTTAATGTTAATGTTAATGTTGATGTTGATGTTGATTTTGATGTTGATGTTGATGTTGATATTGATGTTGATGTTGATGTTGACGTTGATGTTGATGTTGATGTTGATGTTGATGTTGATGTTGATATTGATGTTGATGTTGATGTTGATGTTGATGTTGATGTTGATGTTGATGTTGATGTTGATGTTGATGTTGATGTTGATGTTGATGTTGATGTTGATGTTGATGTTGATGTTGATGTTGATGTTGATGTTGATGTTGATGTTGATGTTGATGTTGATGTTGATGTTGATGTTGATGTTGATGTTGATGTTGATGTTGATGTTGATGTTGATGTTGATGTTGATGTTGATGTTGATGTTGATGTTGATGTTGATGTTGATGTTGATGTTGATGTTGATGATGATGTTGATGTTGATGTTGATGTTGATGTTGATTTTGATGTTGATGTTAATGTTAATGTTGATTTTGATGTTGATGTTGATGTTGGTGTTGACGTTGATATTGATGTTGATGTTGATGTTGATGTTGATGTTGATGTTGATGTTGATCTTGATGTTGATGTTGATGTTGATGTTGATGTTGATGTTGATGTTGATGTTGATGTTGATGTTGATGTTGATGTTGGTGTTAATGTTGATGTTGATGTTGATGTTGATATTGATGTTGATGTTAATGTTGATGTTGATGTTGATGTTGATGTTGATGTTGATGTTGATGTTGATGTTGATGTTGATGTTGATGTTGATGTTGATGTTGATGTTGATGTTGATGTTGATGTTGATGTTGATGTTGATGTTGATGTTGATGTTGGTGTTGGTGTTGGTATTGGTATTAGTGTGTGTGTTGGTGTTGGTGTTGGTGTTGGTGTTGATGTTGGTGTTGGTGTTGGGGTTAATGCGGTGTTGGTGTTGAGGTTGGTGTTGATGTTGATGTTGATGTTGATGTTGATGTTGATGTTAATGTTAATGTTGATGTTGATGTTGATGTTGATGTTGATGTTGATGTTGGTGTTGGTGTTGGTGTTGGTGTTGGTGTTGATGTTGGTGTTGGTGTTGGGGTTAATGCGGTGTTGGTGTTGAGGTTGGTGTTGGAGTTGAAGTTGATGTTGATGTTGATGTTGATGTTGATGTTGATGTTAATGTTAATGTTGATGTTGATGTTGATGTTGATGTTGGTGTTGATGTTGATGTTGATGTTGATGTTAATGTTAATGTTGATGTTGATGTTGGTGTTGGTGTTGGTGTTGGTGTTGGTGTTGGTGTTGGTGTTGGTGTTGGTGTTGGTGTTGGTGTTGGTGTTGGTGTTGGTGTTGGTGTTGGTGTTGGTGTTGGTGTTGGTGTTGATGTTGGTGTTGGTGTTGGGGTTAATGCGGTGTTGGTGTTGAGGTTGGTGTTGGAGTTGAAGTTGGAGTTGTTGTTGGATTTGGAGTTGGTGCTTTTCTTTTAGCGTTTTTTTTTGCTTCCCCATTGGTTGTGTTCTAATTTCAATTAATCCAGCAAAAATGATGCATATGCGCCGTCAATTTTTTTTTTCTTTTTGTCATATGCCCGAAGACCTCACCTTCATTTTCGTTCCTTAAAATTTACCGTTGCACCAGTAGTCACAGAGTTAAAAATCCATGCAACGTTTTTTCATGGCTGTATCATTTTTACTGCATTATGTGATTGCATCCCTGAAATCATGACAACAAGAATTTTTTTTGTAATTTAGTAGTGAAGCGTAATAACACATCCATGCTGTCTTAAAACAAAATTTACCGTAGCCCTACTTCTGAGTGAGTAATAATTCCATGCAACGATATTACATTTCTGTTACATAAGCTGCTATATTCACTACCTGACGACGCCGGAATTTTTTTTTTTTTTGTCGCAAAGCCATGTATAAAACCTTCATTTTCCTTTTTAAACTTTTGTCGTAGGTTATATACTCATTGAGTAAAAATTCAATGCAACGCCTCTGCATGAATGTTGCGTTATCGATCTTTGAGCGGCTCTCTCAGCGTCCCCATGGCAACTGAAATTTTTGTTTCGTTTTTTTGTGAGGGCTTACAGTAGGCCTTTATTGGCGTATCGTATTTTTAATCCTAGCACTAATGCTCAGCGAGTAATAATTCCATGTAACAAATTTTCAGTTGTGTTGCTTATACAGTTCTCCCTGCGACCCGATGATGTTTTGAATTTTTGTTTTGTTTTTATAATTAAGTCCAAGAATAAGCCATTACGGTTATACCACTTTTTTAATCATAGCTCTTATACTCAGCGAGTAACAATTCAACGCAGATGAACGCAGATGAATTTTAAAAAAATTCATTTTTCAACTTTTTTGGAAACCTGAGCGTTACAACGTAACTTCGTCACGTCAAAACGTGCTATTTTACGAACAGCTTCAAACTCGACCTTGACTGCGCGCCAAATTGCTGCTCAGGCTGGTGTCCAAACAAATATTTGTTATGTTCAGATACTCCTTAAAAGATCTAATGTGATTAAGCATAAGAAGTTGATGAATAAGCCCCCCTTAACAGAATCACACAAGACAGCCAGATTAAATTTTGCGGAGAGGCACATAACTTGAAAAAAAAAGGCGTTGAGTGTTATTCGTGAATGAAAAAAAGTTCAACTTAGATGGTCCAGATGGCTGGCAGTTTTATTATCACGCCCTTCGAAAAAAAGAAAAAAATCCTTAGCCGACGACAGTTCGGTGGAGGAAGTGTCATGATTTAGGCCGGAATAGGGTACCACGGTAGGACCGAAATAAAATTTGTGCCGAGAAAAATGAAAAGTATCGACTATATTAACCCATTTTCTGCCACGGAAAAAAATGTTCTTTGTTATCCAAGCTGTTGGGTGTTCGAAAAATCGAACAGTGGTAGAAAATGGGTAAAACTAATTGGCAATGAAATTATTCAACGTACACACAGTATCGTTGATCAACCGATGATTTTTCAACAGGATAACGTGACAGTGCACACTGCCAAAGTTGTTAAAAATTTCTACACTGAACATAATGTGAACACTTTAGAATGGCCAGCGAGATCGCCGGATATGAATATTATAGAAAACTGTTGGGGCTGTTTAGCACGAGGAGTATACAATGAAAACCGCCAATATGCTAATGTCCAAGAATTGAAAACAAGTATTTTAGAGGAATGGGAGCGTTTGCTTCAAAAAAGGATATATTTTACACATTAGCTTTGATATTTAAAACATACAAAGAGTTCGAATTTGGGTAAATTGAATAAAAAACGCGCATATTTTCCATACAACCTGACGTCATTAAAATAATGAAATCTCCATCAGTTTTGGAAGTATCGTACATACATTACTGACTAATAACTTATCATATCATGGTTTCACTTTATTAAATTCATAATAATTGAGACTATTTTTTTAAAAATATTCTTTATTAACATAGATTTTCATATTTTTCAAATAGTCATTATCTTTTTGAGTATTACAATAAGGAACATGTAACAATTTTTGCAAAAACTCAATTAAAAATTTCAATTTGCACTAAAACTATATCACATACAGTCTAAAGAAAACATTTACATCACAAAAGGCAATTTTTTAAAACACTACGTATATTAATAGCGGCAATATCAATATTACAATCAGAACAGATACGCTTAGAATAATAAAAAATCTTTTTATAAAATTCTCGACTACTCTAGAAATTGGAGAACTTCTTAACTTTTACAATCGTTTATAACGTTTTTAAACGCTTATAACGTTATAAACGTTTATAATGTTATAAAATGTTTAAGATATGTTTCTAGAATATTAATAAATCGTTTAAACCCCTAGACAAGTAACCTTCACCTCTAAAAATAAGATTATCCTCAACCTTTACCTTCTAATTAGCGAAGCGGATTTCTTCTTCCAAATAAACGCTGAAGAATAATTATTCTGCTCATCAAACAAAGAACAGCAGAAATCAAAACTCAGAAATGTCACCAGCAAACACAGAAGTCGTGAGAGAAAAGAATTTACCATAAAGGGTTAAAGTAGAGGGGAGCGTTTTCGTAATGAACCTTGTGAAATGAATAATCTACTAACGGATAACATTTGACATGTATTTGATGGCGCATCCCTCGTCACGTTCTTGAATAAATAGCAAGAGGGTGGAAAACAATTTACATGCTATAAAAACAAACCCTATTCAGTCAAGCATAAAAGCTACTTCCCAAGAAATGGATTATTAAGAGGACAGAACTATGCTGAGTTTTCTCAAAACAAACAAATGATTCTAATTCGCTGATATTGTTGTTGTTGTTGTGGGTGACAAACAATTTGGGGAGATTGGGGGTTTGGGAAGTTACTGTGCAAGCATGATAGAATAAACAAAATAGAATAGTCTCGCGGCTGACAGTCAACAGCCAGAATTGTTAAAAAAACACCGAACTACGAACAACAGCAAAAAAAAAAGAAAGGTATTTGTATTGATTTTGACAGTTTGGGCTAAGAGCAAGAGGGTATTTTCAGCGGCAAGACTATATTCTTTATTTTTCCATGAGTATGACTTTAGGATAGAACAGATTTATAACTAAAAGTCAATTATTGTGATAGTCGTTGTGTGTGATTTTAGAGTCGAATTTCAAAGTTGTTATTAAGAATAAATACAATAGAGTTAATTTTGTTTTGATTTAAGAATATGAAGGAAATCTGCTTTAATATTAAATTTGTTGAAATTGGAATCTCTTTTAAAAATAAATTTTTACTGTTAATGAGGCTGGTTTTGGGTTTTTTTTTAGGTATTATTTTGAAAATAAAATTTTTATTGGTTCCAGTAAAATTTTTGTTATTGTTGTTTTCTCAAGAATACCCTTTGCTACATGAACTGATCTACTACTCAAGAGCATCAAGTGCGGATGTTCAAAAGATGTTGGTTTTTTATTCGTTTACGTTGTTTTTTTTCTTTTTTTTTTTAATGTGATATCTTGAAAATTTCTAATATTACCAACATGCTTGAGTAGCCATATTAACCGTACAATAACAACAAAATTGCTCATTATAATTCTAAATTGGTCCTTAGACGAGCGAGAGGAATTCTTCCAAATACAACAACAACAACAAACAACAACAAACAACAACAAAAGCCAACATACACTTATTTTTATTTTTAGTATTTCTTTTTTCATATTTATTTTTGTTGATTTTGAACTAAATTTGTAACATGTGTGTCATGTTTGTATGTACTACCCCAAACATCAAAGCATACATAGCTACATACATATATATATTTATGAACGACAGTGTACTGTGTGTTTGCCTTGCCAGTGTTGCATGTGCTGCATATATTTTTTTTTCTCATTTTGTTCATGCTGCTTATTTGATAGCTTAAATGCTTGTGTGCGTTTGTGTTTTTTTTTTTCATTGTTTAGAAATTTGTGATAAATTTTAATGAATTATTTTTGGAAATCAATTTTTCAATCTTTTTGCCTTAAGCGATGCCAAACATTTGCTTTTACTTTTTAAATGCTTTCAAAATTATTTTTGGAACAAGTGAAAGTGCATCTTTAGGATTGTATCTGTTGTTTATTTTTATACAAAACAACTCGCTGCTTCAAATATTGATATATGCTGAGAGTGGAATTTTGAAGTTGAAATAAATGCTGCTGAAGCCTAAAATAGGAATATATTTTCCACGAGAAAAAGCCAATTGTTTACTTTTATTTCATGTTGCTAAAAATATCTGAGGCTGATTAAAAAAAAAAATCAGTTCTTAAAATGTGTAGATATTTCAAAGCGAATATCAAAGTTTCTGTTTTTAATTTGAAAAAAAAATTGTTTTTTTTTTACCAGAAATGCGGATTTTTGCAACAGTTTTATCTCCGTCTTGACTCTCGGATTCCTGAAGATATGATTCCAATTGATAGAGAAAGAGTTATTCCACGTGCGTAGGTTGCCTTTAAATCTTGCGACTAACAATTAAAAAACAGTAGTTAGTCAATGAAAATCCTTTCTGACGTGACGAAGTTACGTTTTACCGCGCAGGTTTCCAAAAAAGTTGAAAGATACATTTTTTATAAATTCATCGGCGTTGAATTGACTTGTTACTCGCTGAATATAAGAAATATGATAAATAAAATGTTACGACCGGAAAGCTTAATTCTTTGACTTCATTACAAAAAAAAAACAAAAATTCAAAATATCATTGGGACGCGGTGGGAGCTGCTTAAGCAACACAACTCAAAATTTGTTTCATGGAATTATTACTCGCTGAGTATTAATCCTAGAATTAAAAATATGATACACCAATAAAGGGCTGTTCGAACCTCACAACGAAATTAAACTAAAAATTTCTGATGTCATTGAGACACAGAGAGAGCCGCTCAAAGATCGACAATGCAACATTCATGCAGCGGCGTTGCATTGAATTTTTACTCGGTGGGTATATAAGCTCCGATAAATGTTCAAAATGGAAATTGAAGGATTTATACTAGGCATTACGACAAAAATAAAAAAAAATCCTTACGTCACCAGGTCGTGAATATAGCAGCATATGTGACAGAAATGTAATATTGTTGCATGTAATTATTACTCACTCAGGAGACGTGCTGCGGTAAATTTTGTTTTACGACAGTATAGATGTGTTATTACGCCTCACAATTAAATTACAGAAAAAATTCTTGTCATCTTATCTTATATATTAATACGCAAACATCGAATGTTGTCGTACACTTTTTCAATATTTAGTTTAGAATAAGGACAATGAAACGTACATCATTCGAAAGGTACTGCACCATAGATGTGCCGAATGATGTTAGATTTTAAATTCATGACCTTTGACCCGAAATATTAACGTTGAAAGTTTATATCAATTTTAGTTAGGGATCTCAAAACTGGGAAGAGGTAAAATGAAGAATTTGATATCAGATGAAAGGTCTGGCTGCACAGTATGATTGAATACAAGATTGGTGACCTTTGACCACAAATATGAGCGGAAAAAGAGCATTTATTAAATAAAAGCTAAACTATAAGAGATGGAAAAACATGATATAAGAGAGAAATTTAGACATTCATAAGATGTGCAAAATATACTTTGATATTTTTCACCATCGTTTACGGTTACCCTACAATAGGCACTTTTTCATGTAACAAGTGTCAATATATATTGTGATGGTAGAATTGCTTACAAATAGTAAATTTTGAAAAATTTCCGTTATTTTGACATCAAAATTATTGTGATATCTCGAAAACTATAGATGTTTTCAGTACAACGTTTTTTGTATGGAAATTCGTTGATTGATAAAAATAACGGTATGCGAAAACTTTTTTGCTAATATTTTCCACGAATAGTATGCTATTAAATTTCCCGTTATTATGACAACAAAAGTATTGCAATATTTCGAAACCTGTAGATTTTTTCCATGCAATGCATTTCTTAACGCAATGTCATTGCCTCAGAATGAGAAAAAAACAATTGATATTTCAAATTTTGATTTTGCACGCAAATATTTCAGCCATTTTTCGATCGATTTTCCCTAAATTTTCTTTGTCTGAAAGTTTAATTAAATAACTTTTGAGAAATAAGAAAAGATTTACCGTTATCTCACTAATTCAATTTCTTATGCTGTTTTCAAAAACACTCTAAAATATTCAATTTTTGCTTAAAAATTAGACCAGACATTCTTTTTTTGTAATTTTATTTTTGTTTTTCTATTTTCTTCTCTCACACTCTTTCATATACCATATAATTTATTTGCTTCATTTTGACACATTATTTAATTAAGTGTTTCTATCATCGAAAATCATGAGCTACCCCCTATGATTTTTTTGATGAACATTATATTTTTCATAATGTTGTTTTTGTATTTTTTACAAAATTCTACAGCTTAAAAAATAATTTCTGTGAAAAAATTTTTCAAATATTTCAAACCACTCCAGAATTATATACACAAATGTATGTTTTAAGCCATTTCCTTATCTACTTTATATATTATATATATTATTATTATATCTATATATAAATAAGCGTAGGTAGAACAATGAAGAACCATTTTCTTCCGGGTCAACTGAATTTGATAATTTTTGTTTTTAAGTCAATAAGAGTAGGGAGAAGGAGTGCACCGGATATCTATAGTGGCACATTCCATACAACTCAAATTTGGCATATCGAATAGCTTTAGGTATATCGAACAGGTCACACGGCCTTAAAAATCAGTATTCGGCCTCAAATCAATCGTACGTAGGGGCGTGGTACTTTTCAGCAGCCCAAATTTTGGGTAAAACTTTCGAACTATAAGTCAAAAATCAATGAAACGGGGTAGGAAATTCCTATTTAGTCGTGTTCTTCCACTGAAAAATTTGAGCGAGCTTTAGACAAAGGGGCGTGGCACCACCCATACAATTCAGAGTTTTTACATCGAATAGCTTTGGAAGTAAATGCCGTAAAACAATGGAACTCAATATGGAGTTCCCACTTGCTGATATCCTTCTACTTAAAAGTAGAATATGGTAAGTAGGGTACTGGGACGGGCATTGGACAAAGGGGTGTGGCACCGCATATATAAGTCAAATTTTTGCTTTTGAATAGCTTGAAAGTAAAAGTCACAGAACATGGAAACTCAGAGTGAAGTATTTTGTGAATTCCTGCTGGTGGTGCGTATGGTGCGGTATGAGTTCAGTTACGTTTGCACATGAGTGAAGAAAGATAAAAATGTTTTCAATAAAAAAAAAAAATCCTTTTTTAAATGGTCGAATTTAGACCAAAGGCAATACTAGTCTTATATATTAATACGCAAACATCGAATGTTGTCGTACACTTTTTCAATATTTATTTTAGAATAAGGACAATGAAACGTACATCATTCGAAAGGTACTGCACCATAGATGTGCCGAATTATGTTAGATTTTAAATTGATGACCTTTGACCCGAAATATTAACGTTGAAAGTTTATATCAATTTTAGTTAGGGATCTCAGAACTGGGAAGATGTAGAATGAAGAATGTGGTATCAGATGAAAGGTCTGGCTACACAATATGATTGAATTTAAGATTGGTGACCTTTGACCTCAAATATGAGCGGAAAAAGAGCATTTATTAAATAAAAGCTAAACTATAAGAGATGGAAAAACATGATATAAGAAAGAAATTTAGACATTCATAAGATGTGCAAAAAAAAATTTAATATTATTTCCGTTATTTTGACATCAAAATTATTGTGATATCTCGAAAACTATAGATGTTTTCAGTACAACGTTTTTTGTATGAAAATTCGTTGGTTGAGAAAAATAACGGTATACGAAAACTTTTTTGCTAATATTTTCCACGAATAGTATGTTAAAATAATTTCCCGTTATTATGACATCAAAAGTATTGTGATATTACGAAACCTGTAGATTTTTTCCATGCAATGCATTTCTTAAAGCAATGTCATTGCCTCAGAATGAGAAAAAAACAATTGATATTTCAAATTTTGATTTTGCATGCAAATATCTCAGCCATTTTTCAATCAATTTTCCATAAATTTTCTTTGCCTGAAAGCTTAATTAAATAACTTTTGAGAAATAAGAAAAGATTTACCGTTATCTTACTAATTCAATTTCTTATGTTGTTTTCAAAAAAACTCTAACATATTCAATTTTTGCTTAAAAATTAGACCAGACATTCTGTTTTTGTAATTTTATTTTTGTTTTTCTATTTTCTTCTCTCACACACTCTTTCATATACCATATCATTTATTTGCAAAAATGGCTTCATTTTGACACATCATTTAATTAAGTATTTCTATCATCGAAAATCATGAGCTACCCCCTATGATTTTTTTGATGAAAATTACAATTTTCAAAGTGTTGTTTTTGTATTTTTTATAAAGTTCTACAGCTAAAAAAACCATTTCTGTGAAAAAATTTTTCAAATATTTTAAACCACTCCAAAGTTATCTATATATTAATACGCAAACAAAAATCTTGTGGTGCACTTTTTTAATATTTATAATACAAATAAGGGCATGATTCTTATATCAGTCTAAAGGTAATGAGCCAAAGAGATGTGCCAAAAAATAAAAAAAAAAATTAAATATATTATGTGATTATTGCAGTTTAAAAGAAGTGTATGCACTCTCACTCTCATGGCTGTAATTTGGCAAGGAATATAACAAGGGACAAGGAATAGAACAAGGATTTAAACACACTTAGGACAAAATTTAGAACAAAGATTTAGAAATAAAGTTGGACAAGGATTAGGAAAGGATTCGAACAAGGTTAAGGTTAGGAATTTGGATATGGATTAAAAGAAGAGTTTGAACAGGAAGTAAGACAATTGAATAGTCGACGCGAATAACATTGTAAGTGACAAATTATACGTTTTCAGGAATTGCAAAAAAAAAACGGTTTTAATGGCGAACTTTGAGCCATGTAAATGTCCACAAATTTATGGAATTTAAGAAACTATGTGCTCTTATAATAGGCTAGAGCATTTTTAACGTTAATATGCAAAAAAACTATTTTTGATTAATATGTCGCTTACAACGTTATTCGCGTCGACTCTTCAATTATTAGTTTGGGAACAAATGAAAGAATAGGGACAAGAATAAGGATAAGGATAAGGGTAAGGACAAAGATACACTGTCAAAATCCACGGATGGGTCCACATATAGCCAACTCCTTTTTAACTTTACAAAGCTTTTTTCAATAAATTTAAAAAAAAAATAAGAGAAAAATCTATTTTAATATGGTCGAATTTTGACCACAGGCGATATTATGATTTGAAATGCTTCAACCATGAAAACACGTTGCATGGAATTTTAACTCTGAGACACTGGAGTGACGGTAAATTTTAAGGAACGAAAACCAAGGTGAGGTCTTCGGGCACATGATAAAAATAAAAAACAAATTTACGGCGTCATAAGGCCCATCTGGGAACCGCCTAATGTGACGCATATAAAAAAAATAAATAAATAACTGGCCATTTCAGCCCTTGAAAGGACTTTGACCTAGCTTCTTATGATCAATTGTGTTGTGCGTGTTATTAAGTTTGTACACAATTGACCGAAAACCGGACCTACATGCTTAACGCCGACTCCGAACTGCGATGAACGGAATGTTCTCGTTCTCTAGAAGCTTTACATGGCATTTTGATTACTCTCTGAGGTTTGCCATTGCCTGCAGAGAGGTGGCGGCCGTACAGAAAAATTATTTTAATTCAAATAATTTTCTGTCGCTGCTGGGGTTCGAACCTGGGTCTCCAGGTTCTTTGACATAGCGGCCAAGCACTTTAACCAACTACGCCACGGACGCCAATGTGACGCATATGCACCAAGGAAAAGTGCAACCAATGGAGAAGCAAATAAAAAGCAAAGCAAAAGCAACAACACCAACATCAACATCAACATCAACATCAACATCAACATCAACATCAACATCAACATCAACATCAACATCAACATCAACATCAACATCAACATCAACATCAACATCAACATCAACATCAACATCAACATCAACATCAACATCAACATCAACATCAACATCAACATCAACATCAACATCAACATCAACATCAACATCAACATCAACATCAACATCAACATCAACATCAACATCAACATCAACATCAACATCAACATCAACATCAACATCAACATCAACATCAACATCAACATCAACATCAACATCAACATCAACATCAACATCAACATCAACATCAACATCAACATCAACATCAACATCAACATCAACATCAACATCAACATCAACATCAACATCAACATCAACATCAACATCAACATCAACATCAACATCAACATCAACATCAACATCAACATCAACATCAACATCAACATCAACATCAACATCAACATCAACATCACCATCAACATCAACATTAACATCAACATCAGCATCAGCATCAACATCAACATCAACATCAACATCAACATCAACATCAACATCAACATCAACATCAACATCAACATCAACATCAACATCAACATCAACATCAACATCAACAGCAACATCAACATCAACATCAACATCAACATCAACATCAACAATCAACATCAACATCAACATCAACATCAGCATCAACATCAACATCAACATCAACATCAACATCAACATCAACATCAACATCAACATCAACATCAACATCAACACAAACATTAAAATAACCATAAACATAAACATAAACATAAACATCAACATCAACATCAACATTAGTTAGTTATGATTTCAACAGTTTTTTCGTGGCAACCAACACTGCTCACTAGTGTCCGACCGAATGTGATATTTTGGCCGAAGCCGAATTTTCGGCCAAGTGGAAGTAATCGGCCGAATATTAATAAATTTTTTTAAAGTAAAAAAATAGATAAAATTTAGTACTGGCTGTCGTTATATTAGTAAAAAAAAGAAACGAAAAATATTAAGTTCGAGTTAAACGCATTAGTTTTTCTGCTGGATTTCTGTCAGCATTGCATTTCTGTAGCTTTTACGACTAGATATAAAATTGATTAAATTTCTTTCATGTCATTTTGCTGAATTATAATATTTCTGTAATTGATTTTGTAACGTCAGGATGACATAGAAGATACTTAAATCGATTTTCGATCTAGTTGAGAAAAGCTACAGAAATTCAATACTGACTGAAATCTCGCACAAAATTTCTAGCGTAACTCGTTTTTTTTATATCATGTATGATCAATCGAAAGCAAATGGTCGGGTAAGAATCAGAAATGTTTGAGTTTTCTGCCAGTTCGTTAAACATGTACGATCTTATCAACCCATGTCGGTCGGATCATGATACATGACTTACTAGGTAGGGTCACATTGGAGAGCAGGGTGAGATAGTTGTCAAAATCAGCTGTTCATTTTTAGTTTTTCTAATTGTTGTTGTTGCTTTTTTCGTTTGACGTTTGTATCTTCTACAGCTTTGTTGTTGCAAAATTACTCATTTGAGCAGCCATTTTAAAATGAGCTTACCTTGTAATTGTATCATGGGCAGGACTTACTGCATTTATCATTTGAATAAAGTTTTCAACGAGCGAAAACCAACTTATGGAAGAACAGAAGAAAGAGAAAAACAAAACCAACAAGTGTTTCAAGTATGGAATTTCGAATGGAATTCTTCGAAATTTTCTGAAATTTTCTTAAAGAATTGTAAAAATATTTTTAGTTGTTGCAAAGTAAAAATGTTCGGCCAAAATATTCGGCTATTTAGGCCGAAGCCGTAGCCGAAAGTTAAAAAATCGGCCGAATATGCCGAGTACCGAAGCCGGAGCCGAATATTCGGTCGGACACTACTGCTCACAAACAACAAAATAACACAATGAAACCGGAAAAGGACTATGACATTATGGATTAGGACAAAAATTAAGACACACCTAAAACACACCTTTCGAAACTAGGAAAGGCATTCAGAATATTTGATTAAGTCAAGGATTTGGTTATGGACTTAAACAAGAGTTTGGACATAAAATAGGAATATAAGAAAACACCTTCAGGTTAAAACCTACGTTTGTGTCCACGTCGCAGCCAACTCTCTTTTTTTTTTGTTTTATAACGTATTCTCAAAGATGCTCAATATACTTTTGCATTTGTATGAACCAATTTTTGAAACAGTTTTGCCACTCTGAAGTTGGTTTCTCCAAAACCAGACCTCAACGGCCTATACGGGCGTAGAAAAATCACGCTTTCTTTACTTAAGGGCCTCTTGAAGTTTTTCGAAAAAAATGCATTTTTTAAAAATGTTTCTTTTTATTTTAAGCTGTATTTTAATTTAGACCAAAATTTTTTAACATTATGATAGTATAACTATTCAAGATTTATCCCAGTCATTTTGATCAAAAAATATTCATCGAAAATTACAACAATAAAATTGTTCGAAAGCAGGGATTTTAAAGGGTTGTAGAATGCAAAAATATTTTTTTGTTTTTTTTTTTTAAACAATGATTTAGGTTCACTTAATTTAAAGTATTTTCTTTACGACACCAATTTGAGTGGGTTTCAAGACAAAAACTTTGAAATTTTTTTCCATTACTCGATCTACTGCCCCATTTTAAAGTTATTGTGTTCCATATAAAATCTCCATTTGTCGAGTTTATATTTAAGAGTCACATAAATAATTGTTCATAACCGAAATATTGAATACATATCTGACACCTCCTTTGACCCATTCTTTTTCTTGAGCATTAGACAGTAAATTTATACGATTCTGTTCGAAAGTATTTATTTTGCAGAAATTTAAGTTTAAGGTAATGTCTTTAGATCAAACATGCCCACGTAGTGGCCCATATAGCCCGCGTGGCCCTTCATACACATTATTTTCTATATTAATTTTGTCTTTGCGATCAGCCAAATTCAAAGAACGCATGCAAAAAACAACAACACAAACCTCACTCGTTCAGTGTTCAGTACATTTTCCAGAGAACTTTACAAAAATAAATGCATGCAAAGCCAAAATAAAAAAGATACAGCAGTTTCGACTATGTCGTAACACAAGACATAGAATTATATAATACTTAAATTAGAAACAATCGAGTAATACACGTCTTATTGATACTAAAACATAGAAAAAGTTGGTACAATTTTTTCAACTTGTTTTGTTGGGTGGTTTTATGTGGTAGATTTCGCATTCAATGGCTTACAACTATTAGCTTGCATTTAAAATAACAATTATAAAACCATGCCGCAGACCCGCCCCGCCCCGCCAAAATGAAATCCTCCCCTCTCACATTTAAATAACAATTATAAATCCATGCCGCAGCCGCGCCTCCGCTGACGCTTTTTCTAAACGGAAATCGGTAGTGCTTGATTCTGTTAAAATAGCATGCCCTCAAAATTACGCAATACTTTTTATTCTGTTAAAAACAACATGCCCCTAAAAGTATGCTACATATATTTTTTTAAATCATAAGATTTATGTCGCGCTACGCTTTGCTAGATGGCGCTGTCTTCACCGTCGAAAAAACTGGAAACCGTCGATAAATAGGCAGCAATCTTAAACAAGTACCATGGGCACAGCAAACATCTATATATTAATAGGCAAACAAAAAGTTTGTGTTCCCTTTTTTTCTGTGTTACCTTCAACATATTCACATAATACTTATATCGATGGATAGGTATTTTCGAGTAGATTTGCACAATATAATTTTTATTCGAATATGTTGTCATTAAGATAAGTAAAACTGAGCAAATGTAAAACGCTTATTTTACCAATGGGACAATGAGAAACTACAAAGCGACAATGCTCTGTTGAACATCGCTGCTGTAGCTTACAAAAGCAAGAGTAGAATGCGGGAGTGACGCAAACACTTAAAAAGATCTGAGTAGCATCAATGTTGTTGTTGTTGATGTTGTTGTTGTTGTTGTTGTTGTTGTTGTTTTTGTTGTTGTTGTTGTTGTTGTTGTGGTTATCGCTTTCTCTTAATATCTCTCAGCGTTAAAAAAACAAAAAACTGGTGCTTGCTTCTATTATATTGAGAATTATCATTTATCTTGATTTATTTGTTATACTTTTCTACCGTTTATTTACTTTTACTTTATTTACTTTACTTTTAATTTATTTTTTTTACTTTAAATGAATATTATATGTTGACTAAATGTTTGTTATTGATTGACACATACTTCCTTTTTGGTCCTTTACCACAATTTTCCTAATAGCGTCAAGGGAAGCATTAAGAATTTCCATGCAAATTAATAACCATTCATTATTTGAAAAACAATTTGAGTTCAGTTACATTACAGAAACAGATGGCTGAATTTCGGCCACAGGCGATAAACATCAAATGTTGGTTTTATATTTCATGTAATTGTGTAAAATTTATATAAGTTAGAGAGTTCAAACATGAATTTTTCTCCCAGTGAGGATCGAGCAGATCAACAAGTTCTTACATCAACATTGTACGATCAGTACTGTAGGCACACCAAAGGCTCAAAGTGTGACCTAAAAAGGCTATCAACCGCCGCCTGATCACTATCAACCGCCCTACTAACCTCCGAGAATGACGTATTCTACGTCAAAACGCACACGCGTCTACGTCAAGTCGAAGCTGAAGCTGATTGTCCCGTTGCTTGGGTGTCGAGTTATTTTTCATGCAAGCATTGTTATTGTAATAGAAATTAAGACTGGCAGTGCACTTCTTGATGTGTAATATGCTTGCATTGTAATTGTTTTTGTTTTGTTTTGTTTGATTTTTTATCAAAAGCAACGATGAGTAACATTTTGTGTTTGTTTTGTTTTTTTAAGCATTGGCCCGCGCTTAAAATTTCTCTGGCCCCACTGCATTAGAACAAATAACTTATAAATGGTGCTTTACCCATAAAGTTTTTAAATTTTTAAATTTATTGTATAACAAAAAAAAAAACAATTTGAAAGTTAAATTTTCTTTTCTTTTGGTTAACTTTATTTTGATCAAAAACGTAAAAAACTCTTTAAAAAAGTAATGTTGAAACACTTCTTTAACGAGCAAAAATTTGCATACTTTGTGTATCAAACTTTGTACAACAGCTCAATCAAGTTTGCCAACAAATTATGAGACAAACCCATAAAATTGTAAAGCAATAAAAAGAAAAACAAAATAAAACCAAAAAAATACCATGACACATGGCGAACAAAATGTTTACAAGCATGTAGAGCACGGACTCCTAAGGGCGAAATAAGCTACGCCAGCAACAAATTGCTTAAACTGGATATTTTTGTTCTTTCAACTCCTATCAAAGGTGAATTAAGTGGTTTGGGGCAGCACGCTGAACTTTATGCAAAATTAATTAAAAATTAAAACTTTACATAAAACAATTTAACACAACGATACAAATCATCAGCAGAGAAGATACACAAACGCAAGCATGCAAACTACACACCAACAAACTTGCACACGCACATATAAAACTTGCACACTGACAGCTTAAGTGATGGTGAAGTTTTAAATACACCAACACTAGTTGACAGACCAAAGAGGCAGCCGGATAGACGAATGGACAGCAGATACAACAGACACATTCGGCTAAAATGCCGGCGGATAAACTGAAACTGACACACACACCAACAGACAGAGTGCAAATATCGCTAACGTGTTAAAGCAACGAGCCGTTAACACGAAAGTGTTACTGCTACTGCACGTTGAAAAGTAGTAAATCTGCTACCTTTATTGTTGTTGTTGTTGTTGTTGTTTTGCATACCGCTGTTTTTTGGTGGCCATTCACACTCGCATTATTACAACTTATGCTCGGGGTCGAATTTGCAATTAGTACTTCGGGAACATGGTTGAGTGAGTTGTGCACACATTTATTTACAAGCGTGCGAAAGTTGCAGAGTTTGTTGATGTTGGCTCATTAAGTGTTGATGGATTTTTCGACCCATGCCAAGAAATCAGACCTGATTGTAATTATTTTCTTAATTTATTTAATTGTGCTGCAAAAACTTTTTCCTTAGAATTGAACAGCTTATAAGAGGTCTACACGATATAACACCCTGTTGTGGAAGGACTAGTTAAGCCAAGTGGATGATTTAAGTAATATAAAGATAGCGATGAAGGTTTGAGGTATTGACTTAATATTCCAAAAAAAAAAAAAAAACTTTTTGTGTACTTTTTACGGAAAATCGTTTTTACTATTGCAAAGTGCTATAAAATTATAACTAATAATGGAATAAAATCCGTTTGACACGGAAAGGAGAATCTATGCCTACTCCTTTCACTACTTAATACCTTTTAACTTAATAGCTTTACATAGATTTCCTTCGCTTCGTTCACCATTAATAAGTGTACATGCTGGTACACATGCCGGAACCACGCTATTAGTTTAAGGAAACCAAAAAAATAGCACATGTTTTTGGTTTCGTTGCTTCCGGCATAGTTAAAATTATGCATTCGTAGCGACCATTCCTAGTCCTCTGACGGCCACACACGAGGTGGCAAAAACAAAAACTAACAAACAACATAAATAATTTTAGTTGTCTGAGCATATTTTTGCTGTTGCCACGATGGCATTGTTCATGCACTTTAAGTAAACTTTTAAGGCTGACAAAGTATCAAACCAACTAAATGACCAAAATGTGGTCAACATGTTGTTTTAGCTTAAAATAATTGACGGTATTGGAAGGTGTTATTAGGTAAAACATGGTAGTCAAAAATATCTTTATGCATGTATCTAACAGGTCGGTCATTCAATAAGTCCGTAGGATAGAGGAACTTTGGGTATTGTGGTATGGGAAGATAATGTGGTATAGGCTAATATCTCCGGTTCTACTAAGTTTATGTTGACGCAATCTTGTTTATATACGTTTAAAGTTTAAACTCATACAAAAGAGAGTAGAGTTTAAGCTAATCAACGAAACTAAATACACTGTCGATCAATTGAACGAAACATGTGATTGCGTATGGTCGATTTTTTTTTTGTTCCAAAGTTAGTGAAATTTTTTTTAAGGAAAACAGCAAGTTATCTTTATTGTGTACTTATTATATTTAAGGTAAGTGCTAAAGTTTGATTTATTAGAAATACATTTTGTAGTTTCTCAACAGTATTAAATTTAAGAGTTTTTATATCCTATCATATCAATTTGGCTTTTGTGGTATACATATTGGCGGCTAATGTGGTATTGTACCACATTACCCTCGAAAAATATAGAAGGTTTATGCTGTGGTTTAGTTACGTACAATTTTAATTTTAGATGCCGAAAAAAGGAGAAGTTCAGGGCTCTATTATTTAATAGCTGGTCGTTTATACCTATATCACAATAATGCGTTAGGTCGGTCGTGCATTGACAGCAAGAGTAGAAACTTTCGTGTTCTTAAGCTTGAAATTCATTCACTACATTTGCATATGCATCCGTCTACTGGCAGAAAATTATGCCAGAGTTCAATGATTGCGTTTTACGTTCAGAGTTAGCAGGGTTACACAATTATAAAACATTTTGTATGTACTTAATGTTGAGTTTTTATCGTATTAACACAAAAATACTTAAAATGTCTTCGTTTACAATTAAAAAAATCTTAAATCCCGAGTATAAAAAAGTTCTTTTGAGAAATTAATAATGAAAAAATTATAGACATTTTTAATTTTTAGGATTTATTTACAAGAGCCATTCCTAAAAGTTATGAGTTTCTGACTAGTTTCTTTTATTTCTTCTCTCTGTTCGTTCTAAGTAACGAGTTGTCAAAACGCAAATTACGCAAGAAAAGTTTAAATATTTTCGACGTTGCTTGCGTAGCGAGTAAACGGACGCATATGCAAATGCAGTAAATGAACTTTCATCTGTAAGCCTTCACGTATTTATATTGCATTGCGTTCAGCGAGTAGACGGACGCATATGCAAATGCAGTGAATGACCTTCCCGCTTTATGCAGCAATTCGCGATTCGAACTCAAACTTTGGTTGTACTTTGATCGTAAATATCATACGAAAGGAAGCAAAGTACGATATAATGAGATGAGTATGAAAAATGTCTGCTTGGTCGTGCGTTTGACATTTTTTGTTATAGAAGGGTTGCATTTGCTTTGAGATAGCTTAATATAATATATTCCATATTATATTCCATATTAATATCCATATTATGGATATTTTTGAGTTTTGATGGTAAGCACATATTTTCATGGGTTTTGTTATTTTATCTCTTCAGATATGTAATCTTTCAGATTTTTGTTTTGTAATCTATGCTTGTTTTTTTGTTAAAACTGCTTTTAGGGACACATATTTGACTACAACCAATTTTTTTTATGTATATAAATTTTCATTGATAAAATAAAATAAAATCAACCATCATAAATTGAGTGATTTAGGCAAAAGAGATTTTTTGGTGAAATTTCTTATGTGACTTACATACATTGGCAATTACTTGCTTACATTGGCATCACCTAAGTTGATCTTACTGACAGACGCACGACTTGCCAAAATCATGGTGTACTTAACAAGGTGAACGTGACGTTTACTAATTTCCCTATGGTTGTCAAAAATTTTGAGAAAGTAAGAAAAAAAGAGACAAGCTGCGGAAAAGTGTCAAATAGCTTGCACTCAATAAAAAATTGTAATAGATTGTTTTGCAGCTTTTGCTTAGAATTTACCATCAGCTGTTTTTGACAAGGGTAGGTAAAATTTTTTTGAGAGATGTTAAAAATTCGCGATCACCTTCTTAATCACACCATGGCCACAATATTGAAAAATCAAAATAATAAGGTCGTGCGTTCTGACATCTCATCCCGTAAAGTTTCTGTAAAGTTGATCAAAGTACGATCAAAAGCCGACCGACCTAACGCATCTTTGTGATTTCGAGCAGTTGTCAAATGTTGACATTTGCCATTAATAAAAGCGTGATATTTACCATGCAACGCCATAGAGCGAAAGAAAAACAGAATTTGTTAAATTTTATGTGCTCTTACATTAGTTGTGCGAAGAAAGCCGCATACCTAATCCAATGGTCGCTTACTCTGTAAGATGGATGTCATCAGTGTTTATGCGGACATGCTCGATAAAGTGAAGTGGAAAATTGTGTACACTGTACAGACATTGGAGTTATATCAGCTACATAATATTGAAGAAATAGTCGCTCACAGCATGTGACTATTTACCACTGGAAAATAATATAATTATGAGATTATAATTTTGTTGCAATACTAAATTCTTGAATTACTTTCCTACTCAAATATAGTACTCAACTTTAACGTGCTCAAGTTATAAAACAGTTGCTCTCACTTACCTGCTTAAAAGAACAACTGAAAAACATCCTTTTTACTGCACCACATAAGCCACTTGGCTTTCATGGCGCAATCAGAAAAGCTCAACCTCAGGCTACTTTTTTCACCCGCATGTTCAACCAAACTTGGGATGGTGTTAAATTACAAAACGAAAAAACGACCATGAAAAACCAAAACTGCACATGTGACCAAATGAATGATCATGCCGACGATGATAGACTTTCGTGATGATGATGATGATAATGATGATGATGATTGCATCAAAAACTTCAGATATGGGAGTGTGCTGCCAACTTTTCGCGTTACTCAGCACAGTTGACTGTAATTGTCAACTCAATTACAGTTATTATTGTGGATAGTGGCGTACGTGTGCACCCTGTACACGATTACAAGTGCCTTTTTTGTGTTGTTGTATACCGTGTTATTGTTGTTGTTTTTATTATTGCATGTGCTAGCGCTAGTGTGTCCGATAGTAGCACCTGGTGGTTCTTCGGACTGGCTGTTGATGAGATTGACCGAACGGGCGTTTCCCACGCTCACAAATACATCATTTTAGTATCTTTTTTTTTCTACTTCTTGTCATAGCTGCTACTTTATTGCTCTTTATGTACTTGAATTGCTAAAGTTTTGCTTTTGCTGTGTTTGTTGTTGCTCAAATTGTTTGTATTGCTGTGTACGGCAAGCGTTGCCACTTGTCGCTTCCGCTAGCGTTTGTTCATCGCAAGTTGCTGTTTTGCATGTCACTCGTTTAACTTGGCTCAGCGTCTAGCGCTTGGAGCAAATTAGGTGGAGCTTCTTTAATTAGTTGCTCTTATGTTGTTTTTGTTTTTTTGTTATAATTTCTATTGTGCTTTTTTTTTATGCTGTCGCAGTTTATGGCGCCTGCGCGTGTTCTTGTTAGCTTTTAAAGTTGAGTTAGTCAATTTCGCATCGTTATATTTGATTACCGCTCATTCGTCGGCTTTACCGCGCACAAGTCGTTAGCATTGTTCACGTCATCCACACATACAAACATAACTCATTACCGTTAATTTGACAGTTGGCAGCACTGTCACGTACGTTCGCCATTGTTGACATGGCGCACAATTGTCTCAAGTCTTTTGGCAATTTGCAAATTAATTCAATTTCTTAACGATGGCAATTTTTATGCCATTCAATGTGCTTTGCTCTTTGCAGAGATGGACAATTTTAGTAACTTTATTTAGTTTTTTTTTCTTCTGGTTGTGTTTTGAGTAGTTTTCTTAATTAAATAATTACGTTGCAATTTAGTTCAGTTCTGTTTTGACTTTAAAATATGTTTTGCTTTAGTTTTTTTATTTTTGGAATAATGTTGTTTTAAGTTATCTTGCTTGGTTAACTTTGTCAGAGGGTGCCTCATGACTTTTGTTAATCTTACCGTGTGGCAACTTGTATCCGACTCATTTTATGTATCAATTGATTTCATGCCAAAATTCAGTGTTGAATGTGCTTTACATATGTACGGAGGGACCAAATCAAATTTACGCTGCCATGGCTCATATGGTGCTATTCATTGTGTGTGATATTAGTGTTAATGGATGGTAAAAAGAGGAAAGAAATTACAAACACCTATCTTTAAAAGGCTTTATTGTGAAAACTCATGGCACACCACTTATCTGGAAGACTAGCCATGTTCAGCAAAAGAACTGTCTCATAAGTACCAATCACCTCATTTGCGCACTTGCTCATGGGAGCGTACGCAACAAATATTAGCGTTCTTGTACATGCATGGGCAAGTACAATTGCTTTTAAAATTTGGCTCTCGTTCCTGGGCAAGAGACGTTTTAAAAAGTACAGGTACGTGTACCAAAATAAGCTATATACGGGCTCGCGTGATTTCTTAAGCGGACCATTCAGCGATCTGATCGAAAATAAAAAATGCATACATAATAATGAAAAATCTACGCATAAATATTAAAAAGAAACATCCATATAAAAAATATTCGTTTTCATGGGGTTCACAGTCTATCGATTGCATGGCTCGATAGAAATTGTTCGAAACTTGAGAATACAAAGCTGCAAGCATATTATATCGCAAAAATAAGACGTTGATTCTTAAAAATCAGAAAATAAGATAGATTTTTAGACATTCTGCGCCTTCAGCTTGAAGCTAAATAAAAATAAAAATAAATTACTGGCCATTTCAGCCCTTGAAAGGACTTTGACCTAGCTTCTTATGATCAATTGAGTTGTGCGTGTTATTAAGTTTGTACACAATTGACCGAGAACCGGACCTACATGCTTAACGCCGACTCCGAACGGCGATGAACGGAATGTTCTCGATCTCAAGAAGCTTTACATGGCATTTTGATTACTCTCTGAGGTTTGCCATTGTCTGCAGAGAGGTGGCGGCCGTACAGAAAAATTATTTTAATTCAAATAATTTTCTGTCGCTGCTGGGGTTCGAACCTGGGTCTCCAAAATTCGTTGACATAGCGGCCACGTACTTTAACCAACTACGCCACGGACGCCACTTGAAGCTCGTTCGTTTTATTCAAAGGCGCCGGAAGCTCATTTCAACTGGGTGGGCAGTACAACTGTGACAGAACATTTTTTATTTCATTAAAAATATCATTAAGACGAAAAAAACATCAATAAATCAATAAAATATTACGAAAAGATAGATGTAAAAATTAGTTCGATAAAAGAATGTAAAAACAAACAAAACATTTAAATTCAATATGAAAAGAAAAAGTTATTAGTTTATAGTTAAATTTATAAAACTTTTTAAACAACCACTTTATTTTTTCTGGTGTGAATTTGCACTAGTATGGACTCCACGGGTTAGAAACAAATGAAAAAAATTTTTTCAAAACGAGAACAAAATTGGTGAAAGAATTATACTTAAATATTTCTGAAATATTTCTTTCTATCCTTTCGAGAAATAAATTCTCGCATAGTGTCTTATAAGCTTAATTCTTCCGTTTTTTCCATGTGGATATGGAGAAGTGCCGCATGCGTGAGTTGATCGAATCTTCTAGTTGATCGAAAATATGTTTTAAGGCGGCGAGGGGCACTAAAAGAACGTTCAGAACTAGCTGCAGATGTTGGTACCGTCATAATCAAAGCAATAAATTTAACAACTTCGTTTAACAATTCTAATATCGAATGAGATTTTTTTAAATTGTGATTTTAGAGCTTAATGCTTCACAGCTGATTACAAAAATTCGATGTGAAGAGAAATTAAAAATTGTATTGTAGTTAAAATTAAATTAAACTTAAAATTAAAAAAATTTAATCTGTTGGATAAAAACATTTGTTTTAAAAAAAATGTTTGTGAGAGTTTTTTACCGAGCGGGTGACTGCCCCCGCTGCCCTCTCGCTTCCGGCGCCCCAGGTTTTATTTTTTGACGATTTTTGAAGATTTCATTTAAGTTTAAAAAAATATAACTTCAGTGCCACCCAAATTTGACAACCAGCTCCCTTTGGTGCTTACAATAAGTTTACTCAAATCAGAGTTTGAACTTTAAGGTAAGGTTAAGTAATCTGCCGAGAAAAAGTTGATATCTAAACTTTAAACTTAAACTTTTGAGATGAGTTAACAGGCTTTAGTCAGATTTTTTCCTAGGACATCAAGACTTCAAACTTTGAAATTTAAAAATTTTAAATAAATATGTGAAATTAAAAAGTTCGCAGATTTATAGTATTTCAAAAAAAGTTAGAAGTATTCAATTAAATTCATTCATTGAGCTGAAATACAAGTACACCAAGAACTTAGTTTTTTATAGTACAACATAAAAAATTAAATCAATTAACTTACATAAAATCCCATAATAATAACAACTCATTTTAGAGACAAATATAGATAAATGGCTTTAGTTTTTTATTCTTAAGAAATTTTTAACTCTCAATACATTGAAATTGAAGAAAAGTAATGTATATATTAAAGAACAAAGAAAACATAATCATAAGAGAAGACACTTATGTTAGAGCAGGAGAACATAGATACTATGCAATGCAATTTGAAGCTTAAATTGGGAGGAAGAGTTTACTGTATACTTCCTTAGAGAAGGAAGCCTTACTATGGACTGGAGTCACACTTGTGTTTCCTTCGACACAGGAAAGCAGACAAGTAAATGTGGAAACCCATTTTTACAATTCGCGCCACAATAGCTTGTTGGGATCAATCCATAAATAAGGGACATTATTAACACAATCAAGATTGAGTCATCCTTGGGTATTAGTTGGCCTATCATTAGGCTTGCCATACGTCAGGATTTAGTCCGGATTGTCCGGACTTTTCAACCATGTGCGGACTTTGTGCGGACTTGTGATTTTGTCCGGACTGGGACCCAACAAATTGAAAAAATAATTATAATAGCCGTGTTTTTTTCGTACTAGTTTAACCAAAAATGTTCTTAATTACATGCAGAACACTACAAAAAGATGAACCAGCTCAGTAGCTGGATCATCTTGTTAAACTTTTTTTCGTTCCGCTACTGCTCTATAGATGTCGTTGTTTATGTTTGTTTTAATTGATTTATAGTCACCCTTTGCTGTCGAAGGAAACAGCTGTGCTTATTTCTTTGCAATAAATAAATAAAAATGGATGCAAAAGAGTCGTAATTTTATTGACCCAAGCGGTCAATGCCCCAAGCTCCAGTGTCCCAAGCGGTCAAGGCTCCAAGCTCCAATGTCCCAAGTGGACAAGAGAAAAACTTAAAAAAGTTTAACTAATGCGATCTATTCGTTCATTAGGTTAAACCAGAACGAATAAAACGCGGCTAATATCTCTTTCCTAGAAAAAAGTTCTCGTGTGAACACAAAGTGATCTTTAAGAAAGTAGCTGAAACACCCTGTGTAAGAAACTAATAAAATAATTTTATGAACTGTTAATCATTTCGTTGTTATATTTACGATTGTTGTTTGCAGTATTAATTTGTTTTGACCCTTCTTGATTTGCGAAATGTTTTTGTAGGTGTTTTAGTACTACTTTGTACTAAGTAGCCCCACATTTGATACATTTTTAGTGCAAAATTCATTTAAGTTTATATTTTATTTTTATTTTCATATAATTATTTATTGTGGAGTTATTGTTACGTTTTTATATTTATTCTAAGTTTATTATTTTTTTAAAGAACTTGTTTATTTTTAAATATTTCGTTAAATATAAATGAATTACATACTTCCTAATTGTTTAATATTCCTACCCATTTGAAAGCTTCAAAGGTATCAAAGAAGATAAGAAAAAATCAACAGCTTCTTACATAATTAAGTTAAGAATTCTTGCTGCAAGCTTTATCGTAAAAAACATGAATTGTACAAGTGCAGCAAAATTGTGGATGTCATCTACTCATACCACCCCCCCCCCCCCTCACCACAAAAAAAAAACTCAAAAAGTGTCCGGACTTGTTTTCAAAAAATTATGGCAAGCCTACCTATCATGCATTTGATTTTACATGAGCATTTAGGCGTCAGGAAAATTTGTTCCCGTTAGATACCCTATAATTTGACGGTCAAAAAAAGGCTCGTCTTGATTGGTGCAATGAAATTCTGAAAAAATACAACGTCTACGACATCCCCATAGATGACGAATTTTGTATATATGATTATGAGCCCTAAATAAACTGTTTGGGTCTTTTAAAGTGAACAAAAACTAGTCAGAAATGATCTTCGACTGGGTCGAAGTTAAAATACCCCCACGTCCGAACCAAAGTATTTATATTCAAAGTCTTTAGCAGTCAAAAAATGTTTATCTGTAAAAACATTTTCGTTATAGTTTTCACAAAAAATATTCTCTTTTGTTTTTTGATAAAGTCACGTGTGTTTTTTAACGCTATTTGGTTGAATTTCGTACACAGAGTACACCGAGAAAAAAACTTCTGCAAAATTAACAAAAAACCTAGTATAATTTACAGATGTCTTCGGCAATTCGGTGCCTCCCAAGTTCTTCGTCAAAACATCTAAATTTTACATGTTTAACTTACCGATATTCATTTGGATAACTTAACTAAGTATTTTGTAATTGTAAATTATGGCTTCGGCAGTTTATATTAGCGTGCTTGGTTAATCTGACGAAAATAGTGTTCAAGTCCATTACCATTTTGATAAAGTGTCAAAGCTTTCGATGGGTTTCCTATACTATTGATTAATATGTTGTATACTTGGCTTGGGTAAATCAAACATTTTTTTTTTTGGCAGGGTATCAAAGTATGTGCTTTCAAAGCAATGTATAAAACAATATATTACTTTGGTGAATAGGTATAAGTTTTTAATTTCCATACAACTTGGTGCCACCCAAGCTGGCTTAGGTGATTTTACTATTGTTTTTTTTCTCGGTGAACATTTTAGGTAAAGTCACTTTGTATGGGAGGTAGGCGTGGTTTTCACCCCATTTGGTTAAATTTCATACTCAGAGTGTATTTTATATATCAAAGCTCATATGCAAAGTTTCAATTTCATATATTAATTTTTGTGGAATTTTAAGAGATTTTACCGTTTTGATTAAGTCACTTTGTATGGAAGGTAGGCGTGGTTATGATCCGATTTGGCTCATTTTCGAACTTGCCCTTTATTTTTTAAACAAAAGCTTAAATATCGAATTTCGTGATGTTAGCTTTGCCGTGGGGATATAAAATCTACGGCGTCATGAGGCCCCTCAGGGAACCGCCTAATATGATCTCTTTTGCTAGATTAATTGCATGCAGCTAAGGCAAAGTTAACACACCATGGAAAGCAACACAAACACCAACATCAACACCAACATCAACACCATCACCATTACCAACACCAAAATCAACACCAGCATTAATATCAACATCGACAGCAACATCAACATCAACATCAACATCAACATCAACATCAACATCAACATCAACATCAACATCAACATCAACATCAACATCAACATCAACATCAACATCAACATCAACATCACCATCAACATCAACATCAACATCAACATCAACATCAACATCAACATCAACATCAACATCAACATCAACATCAACATTAACATCAACATCAACATCGACATCAACATCAACATCAACATCAACATCAACATCAACATCAACATCAACATCAACATCAACATCAACATCACCATCAACATCAACATCAACATCAACATCAACATCAACATCAACATCAACATCAACATCAACATCAACATCAACATCAACATCAACATCAACATCAACATCAACATCAACATGAACATCAACATCAACATCAACATCAACATGAACATCAACATGAACATCAACATCAACATCAACATCAACATCAACATCAACATCAACATCAACATCAACATCAACATCAACATCAAACTCAACATCAACATCAACATCAACATCAACATCGACATCAACATCAACATCAGCATCAACATCAACATCATCATCAACATCAACATCAACATCAACATCAACATCAACATCAACATCAACATCAACATCAACATCAACATCAACATCAACATCAACATCAACATCAACATCAACATCAACATCAACATCAACATCAACATCAACATCAACATCAACATCAACATCAACATCAACATCAACATCAACATCAACATCAACATCAACATCAACATCAACATCAACATCAACATCAACATCAACATCAACATCAACATCAACATCAACATCAACATCAACATCAACATCAACATCAACATCAACATCAACATCAACATCAACATCAACATCAACATCAACATCAACATCAACATCAACATCAACATCAACATCAACATCAACATCAACATCAACATCAACATCAACATCAACATCAACATCAACATCAACATCAACATCAACATCAACATCAACATCAACATCAACATCAACATCAACATCAACATCAACATCAACATCAACATCAACATCAACATCAACATCAACATCAACATCAACATCAATATCAACATCAACATCAACATCAACATCAACATCAACATCAACATCAACATCAACATCAACGTCAACATCAACATCAACATCAACATCAACATCAACATCAACATCAACATCAACATCAACATCAATATTAACATCAACATCAACATCAACATCAACATCAACAGCAACATCAACATCAACATCAACATCAACATCAACATCAACATCAAAATCAACATCAAAATCAACATCAACATCAACATCAACATCAACATCAACATCAAAATCAACATCAACAGCAACATCAACATCAACATCAACATCAAAATCAACATCAACATCAACATCAACATCAACATCAACATCAAAATCAACATCAACATCAACATCAACATCAACATCAACATCAACATCAACATCAACATCAACATCAACATCAACATCAACATCAACATCAACATCAACATCAACATCAACATCAACATCAACATCAACATCAACATCAACATCAACATCAACATCAACATCAACATCAACATCAACATCAACATCAACATCAACATCAACATCAACATCAACATCAACATCAACATCATAATCAACATCAACATCAACATCAACATCAACATCAACATCAACATCAACATCAACATCAACATCAACATCAACATCAACATCAGCATCAACATCAACATCAACATCAACATCAACATCAACATCAACATCAATATCAACATCAACATCAACATCAACATCAACATCAACATCAACATCAACATCAACATCAACATCAACATCAACATCAACATCAACATCAACAACAACATCAACATCAACGTCAACATCAACATCAATATCAACATCAATATCAACAAAAACAACAACAACAAGTACAACAACAACAAAAACAAAAACAAAAACAAAAACAACAGCAACAACAACAACGACAACAAGAAATACCGTCACGTCAAAACCTACGGGTGTGTCCACGACACAGCCAACTCTTTTTTTTTAATTTAAATGAATTTTTTTTAAACTTATTTTAAATATTTAATAAGCAAAGTTCTTACGGAAGTTATTGAGATTCCTTATAGGATGAATATTGACTGTTTTGTCCCCTAAAACTAGTTCACTTAAGTTTTTTATAAGCTTGTCATATTTTCTTACCTATGTTAAAAAAAAAGTTAAAAAAAACTCCTTAACTTTTGTATTGATTTTGGAATCAATATTGGGTGGACTTTAAAAATTGATTTTGTAAAATAAAATTTTCCAGAACATACAAAGCAACTATTTACCAGGATTTAAAATAAACTTTAGACTTAGCAAAATAAACACTTTCTGAAAGAGAAAATTTGTATCTTATTTCCAGCTATATTTTTCCCCACTTGCACCAAACAAATCGATGTTGGTGATGGTATGAATTTACATCACGTTCATTCTGGTTACGAGTATAATGCAGCTGGAGATTCGAAGCTTTACTGAGAAGCGGAAGATACCAGCAACACAACAACAACTTTAACACGACTCAACAGCTATTAGTTAAGCTGCATTTTATTAAAGCTAAACTAGAAGACAGCACCATAAGAAACAGAGCAGATCGAATTAAGTGTTGCTCCCCTTTTTGTCGTTTTAATACATTGGCATCATTAAAGTTGCTCTAAATTGCGATACTAGTCCCTAAGCAACTAACACGCCCTTCAAAAATATGGGCGACTTTTTCATTTTCCCCCACCCCAACTCCAAACAAAACAGAAACACAAACTTGTTTTATGCGGTGCACATGCATCAGCAACAAAAAAATAAACAACAACAACAGCAACTACTGCTCCACAAACCTTACAGACAAGTGTGACAAGTGAAGATTGCAGCATGGGGAGAACTTTAAGATAAGCGATGGCATTAGTTTGTTTAACAGATGTTACAACAACAGCAATTACAATATGTAATTTTTTTTTTGTTGTTGTCGTAATTTTTTCTATTTTGTTACTTTAAGTTGACGTGCCAAAGAAGCAGAATGTGCTAGAGTTGCCAGCTCTGTTGGTTACCGTAAATTAAGTTCAGTGGTGATGAGCATGGGAACCTCTGCTTTTTATTTTTTTTTTTTTTTTTTTATTTTACTCCGCTGCATGGTGGCACTTCATATGATTGATTGATGGGCAGAAAGTGCAAGGAAGGGGTTACCTACGGTATCTGTTACCGTTGCTAATGATTAACCAGCCCATTATAATTTCAAGTTGTTGACAAATTGAATGAACTGTTGAATGAATGTTTATGTGAATGCGGTGAAAGTTCTTAAAAATCTTTGTTAATTTTTAGTGGCAGCTACAACATGGCGTGGGAACTTTCCATTGGGAGTAGAGAAAAGATTAATTACGAGCCAGCAATATTGACATCAGCATCATCATCATCGAAGTAAAAAATTACTGTTGCTTTGCGAGTATGAACTTAATGAATGATAAATGCAGCTACATCGCTACCCTCTCCGCGGAAGGAAGAAGCTGCCTTTCGTGTTGCAAGCTCTTTATATTATATATTGTGAATTTAATTGGCAACGCCTCCACCCTTACATCATCATCATCATCCCACTTTGCTTAACTACCACTAATCGCTGCAACTGGTGTCTGCTTCTGCTATCATGTCATGCCTTCGTGTCGTTCAGTCATGTCGTTGCTGGTGCTGCTGCTATTTTATGCTGCACGCTTCTCCAAAAGTGCCTGATCCCGGTCACTGCACTCGTTCGTTTGTAAGTGAATGAGTGTAACTCGGTGTAACTTGCTGCTAGTGAAGCGCATAAATATCCAACGTTGGCAATTTTATTGAGATTGCCTGACCCAGTGCTGCATTTTGACGTTTATTAATATATATTTTCCTGGTGCCGCTTGAGTAACTTAAAGTGAAAATCGGTTGCTTTAACAGCTGACTGTTCCGGTGCAGCCCTAAGTGTGTTTAAGCTGCAATGAAAGAGTTTTTATTGCTCTTTTGCATCAAGCTGTTGCATGTCTTCAAAAAAGTTTTAAACATTTTTCGCTATAAATGTTAGAAAAGGATTTAAAAGTTTGATAGAATGTTTTTTATGTTTCACCAAGGGGTGATGTAAGTGAAGGCGAATGTATGTAGTAAGTGAAACTTTTCTTTCTCTTAAATTTTTAAGGTTTCATAAGGATTAAATTGAATCATGTTCAATTTGATGAAAAATGGTTCTAGCTCATTTCATCAGATTTTATCATCCGAGCCGTTGAGTGGTAATGTGTTTGACTGCCACCCCAAATATCTCTGGTTTGAATTCCGGCAATCCCAGTATTTCGGTGTGAAATAACCTGTTCTTGGTGGCTAATTCACCGCTTCAAAGTGTTGAATTAACCGTTCACCAAATTGTTCTAAGAATAAAATCATGGTCTCGCAGGTTCTGTGCCAAGTACAATGTCCCAGAAGTACCCGACCTTAAAAAAGAATACACAAAAAATTTGGAGAAAAAATATCTCTATATCAAACATGCCTACGTAGTAGCCCGTATGGCCCTCGTGGCCCTTTATACAAATTTTTTTCTATCTTAATTTTGTCGTTCAGTGTTCAGCACATTTTCCAGCAAACTTTACAAAAACAACTGCATGCAAAGCCAAAATAAAAAACGCACACTCGATGATGTCGATGCTGAAGCTGATTGTCCTGTTACTTTTGTGTCGAGTAATTTTCCATGCAAGCATTGTTATTGTAATAGAAATTAAGACTTGTAGCAGTATATATGTAATTTTATTGCATTGTATTTGTTTTTTTTTTTTTTTTTTTTTTTTGTTTGATTTTTTTGTCAAAAATAACGACGAGCAACATTTTGTGTTTCTTTTGTCAACATTTTCATTTTCAACATTTTGCAAAAGCAAAGCCCGCGCTTAAAATTTCTTGGGCCCCACTGCTCTATATCTTTACATAGCCTCCTTTAGATTGATACACTTTTCCTAGCGATGTTCAATAGCTTCGATACCCTGTTTATAGTGAGAATCGTCTAGCTCCTCAAAATAGTCATCAAACAGACTCCACCTCTCTTTTGTTTGCAAATCTTTTAACATCGAGTCATTTTTTCAACTCTGGAAACAGAAATAACCCGTGAATAATGTGTGAACCGGTCTTTTTTGCCAAATGCAGCCGAAAAATCTTGAAGAAGACCCTAGAGAGACAAATCAACACGCAACCATCTTTTTTGTCGATTAAAAAGCCGTCTTTGACAGTCCAATAAGGAATGACCACATGCATAGCTCATCCATCTTTGCAGAATGACACTGAGTAACACCAGCAGCACAGTGAAAATTGGGAGGGATCACACTCCTAACTATATTCGATACTTAACGAGTTTTCAGACAAGATGATTCCTTATCGTGCGACTTTTTCAACCTTATGATGGAGAAGATCATCCGAGCTGCTGATTTGAGACGTAGTGGCACGATATTCTATAAGATTATTATGCTGCTGGTGTATGCAGATGATATTGATGTCATTGGCCATAATACGCACGAATTCAGCACAACATTCTCCAGATTAGCGAAAGAGTCGAGTAAATGGGTCTTGTAGTGAAGGCAGATAAGACGAAATACCTAGTGTCAGCAAATAAATAATCCCAGCATCTTGAAAAACACGTAACTGTTGACAACATCTTCTTAGAGGTTGGTAAGGACTTCGTCTACCTGGGATCCAGCATAAACTCTTCCATAGAGTTAGTTAGTTAGTTTAGTTCCAACGTCAGTACTGAGTTATGACGAAGAAGAACTCTTGCCAACAGGTGTTATTTTGGCAGGAGTAGGCAATTGAGAAGCAGAACCCTCTCTCGAAGAATAAAACTCACGCTTTATGAGTCTTCCTTCTATATGCGCCCATCTTACTATATGCAGCACAAACCTTGACGTTGAGCAGGTCTGATGAAAAGACTTTGGGAGCGAGAGAAAGATCCTTCGTAAAATCTTCGGTCCAATCTGCGTCAATGGCGAGTACTGAATTCTATGGAACCCCGAGGTGTATGAGCTGTACGCTGACATCGACATAGTTAAGCGCATTAAAATCGATCGGCTCCGCTGGCTAGGTCATATCGAGCGAATGGGAAACGACGCTCCAGTGAAAAAAATATTTGATTCGGTGCCCGGTAGTGGTCAACGTAGAAGAGGACGCCCACATCTTCGTTTAAAAGATGAAGGGTAGGATAATCTGACTACGCTTGGTGTTTCCAACTAGAACCAGCGAGCGAAAAACAAGTATGGTGAAGCGATTTCTTGTACGAGGCCAAAGCCGACCAACGGTTGTAAGTGCCAGAAAAGTAAGTAAGTAAATGGGGTAATTTTTCTTGACTTCATCACTTAAACGCTGCAATAAGTTGGCATTACACTAGCTATTGTTGGTTTTTCCTTTCTAAAGATAATCAAAGAAAATTAACTCACGCGCATCCCAAAAAAACTGACTCCATGACCTTACCTGCAGATGAAACTGACTTCGCCTTCTTTGGAGCCGATCCTCGCCTTTTAGTGAATTACTTTAACTGTTCCTTTTTCTCAGGTGTAAGTGATCCGTTTCGTATAGAGCGGATTCCGTATACAAAAGAATACAAGACAACTTTATATAGTTTGCAAGATAATACAAGGACTCATTCTTTAAGGGGGTTTGACAACTTTTTTTTTTCATTTTGTTTTATTTTTGTTTCTGAAAGTAAAACATTTGTAGAATATTGTATTAAAATTTTAAGCCATTTGGAGGAAAACTAACGAAGTTACAGGAGGTTAAATGACGAGCTCAACTGAAAGTTAAATGCTTCAGAGCGAATTAAGAAAGTCACAATTGCATTGTACATTTACTTGCTGTTCAAAATTAAATCAGAGTGTGTGAATGAAACAACAACAGTTGTCATAAAGTAATGGTTTTTTTTTTTTTTTTTTTTTTGAAAGCTGAAAACACTGTTATAGGATTTCGCGTTAATTTTTAGCGTGGTCTGGTCACGTAGTTTCTTTTTTATTGCTTTGTAAACAAGTTTATCACGAGTTTGACCTGCGAATTTTATGATGAAAAAATAGTTGAGCAAAGAGTGTGTTTGAAATTTGTTTTACCTACGGATTTGTTTCTACTCTGGAGGCATTAAAACTTTTCCAGAAAACATATGAGAAGTCTGCTGTATCACTTATACAGGCGTTTGAGCGGTACAATTGTTTAAAGGGGTCGTACATCAGTTGACAAGTTGCATTATCCTTCTCGTCTCGTCAAGCAACTTCAAGAAAAGATGAAAATTTCAAAAAAGTAAAGGAAATTATGCTCAAAAATAGTCGTGTGACCGTGAGAGATATATGTAGCTGCCGACCTTGATATATCGACTGGATCGGCGCACGAGACTTTACATGATGTATTGTAGCGCGACTTGTGCCAAAATTGCTAAATTTCCTTCAGAAAGAATTTCGCAAACTGTCTCTCAGGAGTTGCTTTTAATGGATGATACGGACATTCAGCGCTACAGTACAGTTGTCGACATTTGGGTGTACGAGTATGAAGTCGAAACAGTTCAACAATTCGTAGAAAGGCGCTATCCAGATGAGCCGAGACTAAAAAACAACAACAACAACATCGTTCAAAAATTAAGGTGATGTACTCGGAATTCCTTCAACAAGGTCAATCGGTCAACGCTTAATACTGTTTGAGCGTTTTAAAGCTTGTGCGATTATTTGACCAAAATCAATGTCAATATCATTCAACAAGCACCATATTCGCCAGATATGGCCCCGTGTGATTTTTTCCTATTCTCCAAACGAAAATTATCGCTTCGTGGAAAACATTTCAAGATGATTGAAGGCCATTCCGAAATCGACCTACCAAAAATGCTTTCAAGAATCGTAAAAGCGGTGGCATCTGTGTATCGCCTCCGATGGTGATTATTTTGAAGGCGATAAAATAAGTATTAAAGAATAATAAATAATATTAAAGATTATAAAATTAATATTTAAGAATATAAAGAAAACCGTTGTTGTTTTATTTGCACAGTCAGGTTCAATTTTGAACAGAAGGTATGTCCCGAATCGTTCTCTGGCTTTAAACTGTCAGTATATTTCTATAAGAAATTTCAATGTGGTGGTCATTACTGAACAAAGTCACATATGTCGAGTTACACCAAGAGTTTCCTAGCGTCTTTATGTATTAGTAGTGCACTGAGAACTACCAAAAATATCTGCTATCTCTTGACTTGGTTGCTAAGTAAACAGTAGCTTGTAAAGCGATTAGACTTAAATGAATTTGAGTTAGAGGAGTTACCCTACTGAGAAAGAAGAGTCAATAACTCTTAAGTGACTGGTCCCGTCACAACTCGAATGGAACCTATCACAGGACAGGTCTGATATAACTTGTCGCGGAACAGGTTCTTTGTGGCTGATACGGGGCAGATTTTATTTTATTCAGCACGGGACCAATTACAAGCGGATACATATCGATTAAAACTCAAAGCTCTATTTGTATCGTGTGGAAATTCAAAGTTGAAAAGAAAAAAAAATTGCATCTGTCACAGAATAAGTACTTAACAATTTGAAGGGCAATATTGAGTGATTGTTTAGTGAACAAATTAAAATTGCTCAATGAACTACTCGAAAGTTAGGATAGATCACAAATTTGTTCTTCGAGGCCGGTCACGGGACAGGTTCAAGGTGACGCAGCAGGTGGCAATTGACCCCTGTCAATGACAACACTGTGTAAAAGTGACCGGTCGGTTTCAAATATTGGTGGTAGAATTGGGACTGATCCCTCTCCCTTGGGGACCTATCACTTGATAGGTTTAGAACCGGTTCTTTTCTCCGTAGGGTAGAATATTACTCAACAACTACAATTTCGTTCTAACAAGAAATGATTGCTGCAAACCCCTACTATCCTCCAATAGAAGCTATGGTACGCTTTTTTCACCTTGGTGGTCGTACTGGAATTAGTAAGAAATAATCTTCCGCTTGATTGAAGTTAAAATACCCCCATCAGCTGTGCTTAAGTATATCTGGAGATATGGATGTAATATTATTTTGAAAACTTCAGCTTGTTCGGAGGGATGGTTGTGGTTTTCATTCAATTTTGCTGAGAGTGTTTAAATTATGAGCTTATGTGTAAAATGTCATGTGAATGGATTAATTTTTGTGAACTTTATGAAAATTTTACTATTTTGTTGACATCATTTTGTATGGGAGATTGGGGGATTTTACCAAGTTTCAAACTCAGGGTGTATATTCAAAATAAAAGGTTTTGTGAAAAATTTCAATACATAAGAATAGGGAGTTTAAGGAGTTTAAGGGAGTTTTAAGTGATTTTACTATTTTTATAAAGTCACTTTGTATGGGAAGTAGACGTATTTTTTCATCAGATTTGGCTCATTTTCGAAAGTAATCTTTTAATTGTAGATAGATATCGAATATGATACTGATTGCTAAAAAATAATGGTAACGAACGGATAGAGAGAGGGTCAGTTAAAATTTCAGTGTTTCAAAAAAATATGGAAAATTTTTGTTTTCTTTAAGTTTTTCGAATTAAATTAAAAAATTGTCTGTTATTTTTATCAAACTATGTTTTTTTTTTTTTTGTTTTTAACTGAGGATTTCGGGAAGAAGAAAATTATAAAATACACAAATATCCCGACCGTTTTTCTAAATCAGAAACAATTTAATGCTCATCCAGTGTTTAAGTTTAACTTCAACTTCAACTTCAACCCATTCGTTTGTTCGTTCATACATTCATTCATTCAGTTTAAATCAGACGCCGTGGCAGAGACAATTGCTATTGTTGTGTTGTTGTTGTTTTTGTTATTGTGGTTAATATTGTTGTTGTCATCATTCAGCATTTAGCTGCAAATAGTTTTGGGATTGTGGCAAACCGCAGATTCCCACGGTTGCCATTGCTGCACACGCGCTCGCTTGTGTTCACACTCGTAGATACGCCAGCAGATACAGTATGACTTCGAATGAAGCCGTTGCTTCGTAGTCATACAACAACAAGAACAATAAATGCAAAAACAACAACAACAAATGACAAAAACAACAACAATTGTAAGTTATAGCTTTGCTACTTCTGAAACTCATCGTTTCGCCATCTAGCCTGAAGCAGGTTGCGCGTGCGCAATTTAAAATTCATTCAGCTTTGGTATATCGCGCACGCTACCACATTGACTGTTGTGCATTGTGGACTGAGTGCCTCCTCTATGTGGGCTTTAGGCGAAAAATGTCGTATTTTTTCCGCATTGTTACCGATTTTATTGCTATTGTTTTAGCAGCAATTTGCTCTGTTTTAACTGCAGTTTTATGCTTTTAACAATTTATTGGCTGCTTAGCTGCTCGTGTTAAGTATTGTTGTATGAATGTGTTAGTTCAACAGCGATCTTTATTGTTTTTGCTGCCAAACTTGTCACATTGCCTCTTTATTGTAGCGCAATTTGTAGACTTAATTCGGAGCTAATTGGGAATTCATATAAAAAATGTTCGACATCCTTTCCAAAATTTTAATTCTTTAAATAAATAAAAATAAAACTCCCTTAGTGGGTATATTCTAGTGATCAATGAGTTCTGGAAACAATTGAGATTGTAGCAATTATTTTATAGTGTTACTTTGTGTTAATAAATAATGAGGTTATTCATGTTACTTAGTGAGTGCTTCGTAAGCTCGTATTTCGTATCAGATTAAGAAATTTGTGGGTCGTTTTTGCCTTTTATCATAAAATGTCAAGGATATAACGGTGTAAGATGTTCGAAAAAATAATGTATATATATAAAAATCAAATGCGTGTGTGTTATACTATGTTCAGACTGAGTTTTAAATGCGCATTTAGAAGTTCGAAAATGCTTACAAATGTCAAGTGTTCAAACTATGAAGAAATCCTTAATTCGCATTAAAATTGACAGATTTCTTAATACTAGTGTCACCTTTGGTCGAGATTCGACCATTTAAAAATTGATTTTCTTTTTTGTATTTTTATTCACTCATATGCAAACGTAACCGAACTCTTACAGCACCAAACGCACCACCAGCAGGAAATCACAAATTGGTGCAATCACAAATCAATCAGTAACTCAATTTTGATTTTCCATGTTCTGTGATTTTTACTTTTAAAGCTATTCAATATCAAAAATGTGGCTTATATATGCGGAGCCACACCCCTTTGTCCAATGCTCGTCACAGTACCCTACTTCCCTTATTCTACTTTCTAGTAGAAATGCTTCCAAAGCTTTTGATATAACAACTTTGAGTTGTATGAGTGTTTCACCCCCCTTTGTCAAGGAAGGAAGTTCTTACCAAGTTTCATTGATTTGTGACTTATAGTTCAAAAGTTTACCGTAAACTTGGGCTGATGAAAAGTGCCTCGCCTCTATTTGAACGCCCATCAAATGTAACCAGTGGAATGGAACGTCTGATGTGAGAGATATTCGGTGCACTCCTTTTCCCTACTCTTATTGATTTAAAAAAAATTATCAAAATTGGTTGAGAAACACGGGAGAAAATGTTTCTTAACTGTTCTGCGTACACCTATTTATATATAGATATATAATAATAATATGTATGATATATAAAGTAGATAAGGAAATGGCTTAAACATATATTTGTGTATATAACTTTGGAGTGGTCTGAAATATTTGAAAAATTTTTCCACAGAAATTATTTTTTTAGCTGTAGAACTTACAAAAACAACAAAAACAACATTTTGAAAAATTTAATTTTCATCAAAAAAATCATAGGGGGTAGCTCATGATTTTCGATGATAGAAACACTTCATTAAATTATGTGTCAAAATGAAGCAAGTTTTGCAAATAAATGATATGGTATATGAAAGAGTGTGAGAGAAGAAAATAGAAAAACAAAAATAAAATTACAAAAAGAGAATGTCTGGTCTAATTTTTAAGCAAAAATTGAATATTTTAGAGTTTTTTTGAAAACAACATAAGAAATTGAATTAGTGAGATAACGGTAAATCGTTTCTTATTTCTCAAAAGTTATTTAATTAGAATTTCAGACAAAGAAAATTACGGGAAAATCAATTGAAAAATGGCTGAGATATTTGCATGCAAAATCAAAATTTGAAATATCAATTCTTTTTTTCTCATTCTGAGGCAATGACATTGCTTTAAGAAATGCATTGCATGGAAAAAATCTACAGGTTTCGAAATATAGCAATACTTTTGATGTCATAATAACGGGAAATTTTTTTAACATACTATTCGTGGAAAATATTAGCAAAAAAGTTTTCGTATACCGTTATTTTTCTCAACCAACGAATTTTCATACAAAAAACGTTGTACTGAAAACATGTATAGTTTTCGAGATATCACAATAATTTTGATGTCAAAATAACGGAAATTTTTCAAAATTTACTATTTGTAAGCAATTTTACCATCACAATATATATTGACACTTGTTACATGAAATAGTGCTAATTGTAGGGTAACCGTAAACGATGGTGAAAAATATTAAATTTTTTTTTGCACATCTTATGAATGTCTAAATTTCTCTCTTATATCATGTTTTTCCATCTCTTACAGTTAAGCTTTTATTTAATAAATGCTCTTTTTCCGCTCATATTTGAGGTCAAAGGTCACCAATCTTATATTCAATCATACTGTGCAGCCAGACCTTTCATCTGATATCACATTCTTCATTCTACCTCTTCCCAGTTCTGAGATCCCTAACTAAAATTGATATAAACTTTCAACGTTAATATTTCGGGTCAAAGGTCATAAATTTAAAATCTAACATAATTCGGCACATCTATGGTGCAGTACCTTTCGAATGATATACGTTTCATTGTCCTTATTCTAAAATAAATATTGAAAAAGTGTACGACAACATTTGATGTTTGCGTATTAATATATAAGATTATTTCTATGTTGTGAAAATGCTGACATTTTAACAAAAATATGATTGCAGGAACGAACCAGAAAGTTTTCGGAAAATTGTAAACATTTATTATTTTTGTTTGAATATATTTATAAATAACCTTATTAATAATTAAACAAATGTATCATTGACAAATTAAATAAAACTCACAATCAACCCAAACGATTTTTTTTATATGATTTGCAATTAGTTTGAGTATGCGAGCCTGCGCAGGTGTCAATACTTTTCCTTCTTCGCACACGGTGTAGTCACTATAGAACGCTAGAATTCCCTTTGCAATTTGGTAGGCATACACAGTGAAAGCAAATGTGGCTCCAGTGAGTGTGCAAAATCTTCGGATGAACCTCCTTTTAATACCACTGTTTCTGTGGCTACAAAAACACTGCGAGCATATTCTACCGCTCAGTAATATTTTGTCCAGTCACCTCTTGCTTTGGCGTTTCAGTGGCAGTCCATCCTGTCGCGAAGTCTGTTGGAAAGCTTGTGGAAACCTGTTTCAACTTCTTCAGCTTTGTTACGTCCCAAAAATATTTGCATGGTATGATTTTTACCAAAGACAAATCTTGAGTTTGCTTTCCATTGTTGTCGTAGATCATTCAGCAGATTATTGTGCATATTTTGCACCTGAAAGACAAGGATGAGAGGATGTTTTCCCACGCAGCGGCGCACGTCTTCTATAATTTGTTGTTTTCAGGCCAGTCCTTTGCGATCGGTTTTCACCAACGGAATCTTCTATTTATTTTTGAACAAAAACATAAACTGTTCAAGTTTATCAATCGAATGGCGAACAGCTGATGGAATTTAATAACGAGTACTGTCAAAACAAACGAGTAAATGTATTCGAACTTCGAAACAGGGTCGCAAACTGCTAAATGCTCATTTGAAGTAGAATTTATGTGAATTTACTTGACAGAATTTTATATGGGTAAATTCGCATTTAGAGAAGCATTAAGGAAATAAATGCGAATTAAGCTCTAAATGCGCATTTAGCTCCCAGTCTGAACATAGTATTAGTCTTGCTAAAACTCGGAAATGGCTCGGCAGATTTTAATAATTTTTTTGTTCGCCTCAATATTGATGTGGTGTAGGAAAAAAGAAAATAAGGAAGAACCCAATGCGAAAGAATCGAAAGAATTGAAATTGGTAATTTTTCGTGTCGTACAGTGTTCATTACAACTCCAAGGAGAGGACGAGCCTGACATAGGTCTATGAAGTCAGTCAAATGCGCGGCGAGCTAATACACGTGTAAGCCACACTGACCAGCGGGCGACAGATAATGAAAACAGTCAGATTGTCATGTCCGAATAAGTGTCATATATAAACATAACAGAGTGGCATACATAAGAACGCTCATAACTCGAGAACGGACCGTCCGATTTGAGCCGTCTTTTTGTTTCTTTTTTTTTTTTTGTGTTGGAGACGAGCACAAGGTAGCTTTTAAAAGCCAAAAAAAGGAATTTCGGAATTTTCTCGGAAAATCGGTGTTCCATACATTTTGTATTCCATAAATTGTATGGAACATTCGTTCAAATCAGTTGATTGTGTCCAGACGAAGCAACCAATTATCGAATAGTGTTCCTGAATTCATTGATTTGCAAGGATTACCACCACATAATTTACCACTGAAGGTTGAATCTGTTATCATCATGTTTCGGAGCCTCAATCAACCGAAATTGTGTAGGGAAAAAATTGGATGAACGCTTTTGAGTAGGCAAATTCTAGGGCGAGGAAATGCTCAATCTTTGGAATTAATTATGGGAGTGTGAGCTGGATACAATGAAATCTAAACTTATTTTCTACCTTAAGAATAAAGAGAACATACGAGTAATAATATAATAATTTCCATTTTTATTATCGCTCCCAGTGGCATCGACAACGTTTCGTAACTCTTTATTCGTTAAAATGTCGGGTGGTTTGGATATTTTGTACCTCAAAGAGGATGATATCACAAAGATGTTGGTCGCAACCACCCATTTGGGCTCCGAAAACGTGAACTTCTTGATAGAACATTACGTATATAAACGCCGCCCCGATGGCGTGAACATTCTTAACTTGGGCAAGACCTGGGAGAAGTTGATGTTGGCCGCACGCGCCATTGCTGCCATAGAATATCCACATGATGTCTTCGTCATCTCTTCTCGTCCCATTGGTCAACGTGCCGTCTTGAAGTTTGCCAAGTACACCGTCACCACCCCAATTGCTGGTCGTTTCACTCCCGGTGCATTCACCAATCAGATTCAGTCCGCTTTCCGCGAGCCACGTCTGTTGGTTGTCACCGACCCTATGACCGATCATCAGCCCATCATGGAAGCTTCATATGTCAACATCCTAGTCATTGCTTTTACCAATTCTGATTCGCCGTTGCGTTACATTGATATTGATATTCCATGCAATAACAAGTCTCCTCACTCCATCGGTTTAATGTGGTGGTTGTCACGTGAAGTGCTACGTCTTCGCGGCACCATCTCACGCAACGCTGAATGGCCCATCGTTGTTGACTTGTTCTTCTATCGCGATCCTGAGGAGGCTAAGAAGGAGGAAGCTGCTGCCAAAGAACTCTTGCCAGCACCCAAGATTGAGCCTGAGGTCGTTGATCATCCAGCTGAAGAGGCTACCAACTGGGCTGAGGAGGTTGCTGCCAAAAATGTAGCTACCGGTGGTGATGACTGGAATGAGGATGCTGTTAAGACCTCATGGGGAGGTGATGGGAAGTTCTAAAAGTTATTATATATAACGATGCTATATTATAGCTATATTATATAACTATAGCTAAACTATAGTTGTCTTAGTAGGCAAATTTGACCGAAATAAAAAGTTAATTTTTTATTTCTACATTAAAAATAAAAAAAAAAAAATATACATAATGTTTATAAAGATAATGGAGCACAAAGCAGTGCGATCATATAAAGATAAGAAGCAAGTAGAACATGCAAATGCAGCGTATACATTTTACACCTGTAGCATGGAGGTAGATTCAGTTTTTTAGATATAGATATGAGGATGGAAGTTCCGCTCACAAAATTATATGGAAACAATATAAATGTTGCTCAAATAAATTTTAGTGTATTTTAGACAAATAATGTACTGTGAGCGTCAAAATAAAGTGTACAAAAGCAATTGTTATAATCAAGTTTTTATTTCAGACTTTTCATATATGATTAAACTTATCAATTTATATTTTTTAAATCAATATTCAATTCTCTATTTAATTAAAAAAAAAATAACAACAAATTTTTACAACAACAAAAGTAATCAAACAAAAACAGATTTCAGTCCATATATTACGCGTCAAAAAAAAGTGTACAAGCATTTGTTTTTCTTAATTGATAGTTGGTTAGTATTTGGTTGATTTTACTTTTGCTTTTATAACAGCGCTTAGTCTTCGGGGCATCGATTCCACAAGTTTTTTTGTTACGTCAGAAGAAATTTTCTGCCACTCCTCCATTATAACGGATTTCAGCATATCCTTACTGCTAATTGTCCTTTTTCGGATTTGGCGATCTAGATACTCCCACAAATGCTCGATTGGGTTTAAGTCCGGCGACTGGGGGGGATGATCTAGTGTTTTGGGAGTGTGATAAAGCAGCCATTCTTTCACTATCTTTGCAGTGTGCTTGGGATCATTGTCCTGTTGGAATATCCAAGATCACTGTAGTCCCAATTTTTCCACACTGGTTAGCAAATTGTTTTTCAAAATATCCAGGTAGTCCATCTTATTCATTGTGCTTTCAATAAAAACCAAATTCCCTACTCCACTTGCCGCCATACATCCCCAGACCAGTACCGAACCTCCTCCGTGCTTGACCGTTGCGATTAAGTGTTGATCGGCATATTCATTATTTTTGGTTCTCCATACTTTTACAGGTTTTTTCTGGCCAAATACCTCAAATTTGCTTTCATCAGTAAATATGATATTATTCCACAAAGAAACATCTTTATTTTCATGTCTCTTTGCATAGTCCAGGCGTTTTTTCTGATTAACTGCCGATATGAGCGGCTTCTTACGTGGGGATCGACCATGTAATCCATTTGCATGTAATGCTCGACGTATAGTGCTAGCACTTACGTTAGTACCTGATGTAAAAGAGACTTCCTCCGATATTTTAACAGCGCTTTTAAAAGGATTCTTCTTCACATCCCGCGCTATAGATCTAATTTCAGCTTCACTTAAAACTTTTTTTCTGCCTGCACCTGGGAAATTTTGTATTCTGCCGAATTTTTCGTATTTATCAACAATTTTCTTAACTGTATTATGGCTTCTGTTGATAATATAACCAATTTCACGGAAAGTTTAACCTTCGTTCCGAAGCTTCAGGGCAACTTCTCTGATATCAGTTGAAGTTTGTTTGCCCATTTTAAAAATAGATACCGTACTTGACACTCAACCCTGCCAATCGCTACTAATTACATCAAAACATTAACAATGCTTCAATGAATGCAAGAAACAAATAAACAACCAATTATAACGGTATTGTTAACGGTTCGGCATAGTTGAAATGCTACAGAAGAAAGCTGTACACTTTTTTTTGACGCGCAAAATATGGATTATATTTTGTTTTTGCTTTACAACTTTTGTTGTTGTAAAGTTTTGTTGTTGTTTTTTTACAGTTAATAAGAGAATTGAATAACGATTTCAAAAATATAAAATGATAAGTTTAGTCATATATTAGAAGACAGAAATATAAACTTTATTATAACAAATGATTTTGTACACTTTATTTTGACGCTCATAGTATGTCTTAAATTATTTGTAAAAAATGTATGTATAGCTATATGTCTATAACTATTAATCTTGAATTCCCAAGCTTCTTGCATGGCTAACAATATATGACATGTTCGCGTGTTGGAAAGCCTTCATCTTTGCTTACTTTTGCTAATGTTGTCTATCAAAAATCATTGAATTGATCTGACATGTGATTCCCTCAACCTCCTTACATTCCGTGTAAATTAGGGATATTAGAGTGTTTCATTCAATCAATAATTGAAATCCGATTGGCACCATTTGTTATCGATCGCGAATGTTCGATAAAAAATTAATTTCGGGTGGAATCGTAATTGCTCGAAACTGTTTCAATAAAAAAATAAATTTAGGGCGGAACGAAGTTTGCCGGGTCCTCTAGTTTGTTATAAAATTCTACTATAAGTCTTTGTATACACTAAAGCTGAAAATTCACCTTAAATGCCAGAAATAAGTCAAAACTTAAAATGTGTTTAAGGGTTAATTTCGTACTTATACAGAATTGATGCTAAAATGTCGCACAAAACTTGGTTTTAGGGGGTAAGTTTCTATGAAAAAAGTGTTTTACTCATTTGGTGCATCATTCTTAGCATTAGCAATGGACCTTATCAGATGCTCTAGATAGAATTTTAGGAAAAATTTTTTTGCGGAACATTTTAACCCATTATATCCTTGTTTGATTTGTCTTTTTTGCCTTTTATCATAAAAGGGTCAAAAAAGACCCACAAATTGAGAAGTTAGGAGGTTAGAATGTTCCACAAAAATATTCCTCGTAGTATTTTACATAAATCCTCAGAACACATTTTATACCCAAAATGTAAGAATAATATGATTTCTTATGCCGATTCATTAAGCCTTTATAATTTCCTTAACGCCTATCAGAAAAGCCATGAAGACTGCTTCGAGGACAGCTCACTTAGTCTTTTGTCGGTGAAAAGTGCTTCCAAACGAGTAGCTGCGGGGTTTCATCATAGATTCTACCGTTTGAGCATATCGACTGCTCTTCAAAGGAAATCAGGAGTCCGTCGTCTGTCTCATTTGAAAAATTGGTTATTTTCGAGAATAAATATTTTCCTTCTTCTTTTTGCCTATGGGTTTTCTGCCAGCAAGCCATTAATTTTAGAAGACGCGCTCCGTCGCAACGGATCATGGAAGGGAATAAAAACATCTTAGTGCTCATTTCTTAACTTTCTCAATATTTTTACGAGGGTCGTTTGATAATTTCGTGAAAAATGAAACAAGGAATGATTTTTACGACAAAAACGTTTTATTTCTCAATATAGTCTAATTTTGACTCGATACACTTCGTCCAACGTTCCTCCAACTTTTTGATCCCATCCGAAAAATACGTTTTCGGAAGGTCTTCACAATAGGCCTCTGTTTCGGTGATGAGCTCCTCTCTGGCTGTGAATCTTTTTCCGCCGAGCCATTTCTTCTGGTTTGGAAACGGTGGGCCACTGGGGGCCAAATGTGGAGAATATGCTGCATGAGAAAGCAATTCGTACTTCAATTCATGGAATTTTGCCATGGGATCTGGGTATGTGTCAACGCGTTCATTGCTTTGATGGAAGATCACTTTTTTCCTCATCAAATGGGAACGTTTCTCTTTCAAAGCGTCGTTGAAACGGTCAAATTCGGTTGCATAGTATTCGCCATTAATTGCTCTTTTCGGTGGAAGGTAATTGATGTAGATTATACCGCGTTTATCACAAAATACTGTCGCCATAACCTTTCCGGCCGATAGCACCATCTTTGCCTTCTTGGGAGCACGTTCGGTCGGTGAAGTCAACTGTTTCGACTGTGCCTTTGTCTCTGGTGTGTAGTGATAGATCGATCCATGTTTCGTCCACGGTTACTAATCGACGAAAAAAATCCTTCTTATCATTGTTCAACATCGCCAAACACGCCTTTGAATCAGTCACACGATCGCGTTTATGGTCGAGAGTCAACAAACGCGATAACCATCTTGCGGATGTTCCACATCAATTCGTCTGAGCTGACTACGACCTAAACAATCTCTCGCACTTTAACACTGCGATTGGCCAACACGATATCGTGAATTTTAGGGACCATTTCTGGTGTGGTGACCTCATTTGGGCGTGAACGTTTGGTGTCACTTGTACTTGTACGACCGCATCGGAATTCATTAGACTAATTGTGAATCACTCCAATCGATGGTGCAGAGTCCCCATAGTATTTATCAACTCTTTCCTTGGTTTGGCTGATCTTTTTTTTTGTGCATAAAATAATGCTTAATGAGCACACGAAATTCACTTTTTTCCATTTTCGCCAAAATTCATAAGATCATCTGCTGTCAATGGCTGCCAAGCACAAACTTAACAGGACAATGTTGCATTTAAAGTTGCACGCGGGAAGTTAAAAAATTCACTAGCTTCTCAAATTGTCCTCGTACTGAAGAAGCCAGCTTCACGTTAGCTCTTTCTTTTCCTTATTTTACTTAATTTTTGCTGACTGTCATTTATAGAGAGCAATATTCATCTTTGAAGCAGTAGTTTAAAGTCGCCGCACTAGTAGTTCTAGACGAGGCGCCGAAACTCACAGAGGCTACTTGGTCTCCCGAAGGCCAACAGACCAGTGGTTCTATCATGATGCTGTCCTTGTCATGGGGTAGTAAGTTCCATACTGAAGTCTCTTGAGTGATGGTATACTTATCACACTTCATCATCCGTAACTGGTCGCGTACTTCGGAAGAGTCCACTGTTCTGAGCACCAGTCACATGAGGAGATCTTTGTTTTTGGACCTTAACATTGGATACCCAAGCCGTGGGCTCAATGATAGGAGAAACAGCGAGGGATGTTATTCTTAAGAAAAGGTTATGAGGTTGCCATTTTTCCCCGAACGGTATACGTAGACTAACGAAGTGACATGAATATTTTTTTTGATTTTATTTAATATTTTTATTGAGAATAATTTAAGATTTTTCTTGTAAAAAATTATTTTTTAGAAACTGAACAATTTATGTTTTGTGAATATGAATTAAGCACTGGTATTTGAAGCAGATCGTGAGCAGCTGAATATTCGAAAGAATTTCACATTGTTTATTAAAAACAAAAATATTTTTTTTTTCTTTATAAATAATTTTTTACAGCAAACCTAAAACCAGAAGCTTGCACAAACTTAGCGTTAATTTACAACTTCCTGAACGTATCACGGAATTTATTTAGCAGAATTAAAAACCTAAATTCATCCTATCCGATGTTTGAGTCCACACAATCGCACAATTAATCTCACGCACATTCCTATCTCACGAGTATCACTCATTCATAAATTCTAGAAATGAGTTGCGCTGTGTGAGGCTTTGGCAACATTGTACTGTTTGTTGCTTTTGTTTTGTCTTCGTGTTAAATTTTTTTTTTTTTTAATATGTCGATATGTGACGACCAAGTCCGGGTGATGCCAGAGCAAAAACCGCTCACATTCAGTAGTAGCAGCAGCAGCAGCCAAAGAAGTAAGTAAGCATAACAAATAAACAAACAAACTTAACGAACTTAATAAAATAAATAATTCATCACTTCTGGGGCGTAGAAAACACAGAGTACGTTATAATCAAAACAAAATAATAATAAAAATCAAAATAATAACAGGAAGGCGTACAGAGAGCATTGTTTACACAGAAAATGATAACATTGCATAAATATGGCTTGCATTCAGGCTTGCAGCTTAAAATATGCTCTAAGCGTAACGACGTCGATCGTCAAACAATCAAGGGATCAATCAATCAATCAGTCAATTGACTGAATGATTTATTCATTCATAACTTGAAAGTACATATGTACTATGTTTTGTTGACGTTGCAATAACCTTGAGCTGCTCCTTTACTGCTCCATCAAGATCGTCGTCAAATTGCATTTTTGCTTCTACTCTTGACGATATGCAGCGCGTGACGATCGTTAAGATCTTTTTGTAACGCTTGTGTCCTTTTGATGTTGTAGCGCCTAGACAGCTGGACATGCGTTTTAATTCTTTGGAATGACTACGACGTGATCGATGGATTTGAAAGTGTTGATAGCACGCTGCAAGGTGGGTGCAGAATAGCCAATGCGATCCTGTTGATATGATCAGCGGTTAACTTATTGATAGACGTGTTGCAGACTTTGCTGCACTATGTTTTGTTTTTTTTAAGGTTATATGTAGTCAATGCTTTTATCTATAGACAGACGGGCTATGTTTTCTGATCAAAAGAATTTGTCAGAATTTAAAAGAATTCTATTTAAATGACTATTAAAATGCTGCCTTACAGAGTTTTTTCTTCAAGTATAAAATATATTCACTTATATTTTCAAATTGAAATGTTTTTTCTCACTATCCCGATGTGGTACATTTTTCTTTCTCTCCTATTTTAAGAAAATCATACAAAAAAGATACAGTAGTTTCGACTATGTCGTAACATAAGACGTAGAATTAGTCAATTCGGTTTTGATGACATCTTTTTTAAAAACTACTTATTTAGCAAAATATTTATTCCATACACCTGAGCATATGACCCTTAAAAGAGTGCCGGAGATGGTTAATATGTATGACCGACCCCCATTACTTTTGAAAAATGAACAGATTTGCCTTTGACACCTATTCCCTCCGACCACTCATTAGGGGGGCTCCCTTACAAATATTATGGTTTTTGTATATTTATTCCATACACCTGAGCATATGACCTTTAAGAGAGTGCCGGAAAGGGTTCATAGGTATGACTGACCCCCATTACTTTTGCAAAAGGAATATTTTTGCGTTGGACACCTATTCCCTCCGACCACTCCTTAGGGGGGCTCCCATACAAATTTTATTGTGTTTGTGCCGGAAAGGGTTAATATGTATCACCGACCCCCATTACTTTTGCAAAAGGAACATTTTTGCCTTGGACACCTATTCCCTCCGACCACTCCTTAGGGGGGATCCCATACAAATTTTATGGTTTTTGTATCTTTATTCCATACACCTCAGCATATGACCTTCAAGAGAGTGCCGGAGAGGGTTAATATATATAACCGACCCCCATTACTTTTGAAAAAGGAACAGATTTGCCTTTGACACCTATTCCCTCCGACCACTCATTAGGGGGGCTCCCTTACAAATATTATGGTTTTTGTATATTTATTCCATACACCTGAGCATATGACCTTTAAGAGAGTGCCGGAAAGGGTTCATAGGTATGACTGAACCCCATTACTTTTCTAAAAGCAACATTTTTGTTTTTGACACCTTTTCCCTCCGACCACTCCTTAGGGGGGCTCCCATACAAATTTTATTGTGTTTGTGCCGGAAAGGGTTAATATGTATCACTGACCCCCATTACTTTTGCAAAAGGAACATTTTTGCCTTGGACACCTATTCCCTCCGACCACTCCTTAAGGGGGCTCTCATACAAATTTTATGGTTTTGTCGATAAAACCGGAAACTGTCGATAAATAGGTAACAAGTTTAAGCAAACGAAAACATCAAATGTTGGCTTTATATTTCATGTAATTGTGTAAAATTTATATAAGTTAGAGAGTTCTAACATGAATTTTGGTCGCATTGAGGATCAAGCAGACCAACAAGTGCTAACATCAACATTGTACGATCAGTACTTTATGCGCACCAAAGGCTCAAAAAGTTATATAAATACCGACACCTGATCACTATCAACCACCCTACTTACCTCCGAGAATGACGTATTCTACGTCAAAAAAGAAATATATTTTTATAGTGAAGAATTGTAGAAATTGTTGGTATTCACCATATTATTAAAAAATGCTCGACTTTGTTTGGCATTGAGTCCATAAAAACCTAGACTAAGACTAAGACTAAGACTAAGACTAAGACTAAGACTAAAACTTAGACTAAGACTAAGACTAAGACTAAAACTAAGACCAAGACTAAGACTAAGACTAAGACTAAGACTAAAACTACGACTAAGATTAAGACCAAGACTAAGACTAGGACTAAGCCTAAGACTAAGACTAGGACTCAGACTAAGACTAAGACTAAGACTAAGACTAAGACTAAGACTAAAACTAAGACTTAGACTAAGACTAAGACTAAAACTAAGACTAAGACTTAGACTAAGACTGAGACTAAAACACCGACTAAGATTAAGACCAAGACTAAGACTAAGACTAAGACTAAGACTAAGACTAAGACTAAGACTTAGACTTAGACTGAGACTAAAACTACGACTTAGATTAAGACCAAGACTAAGACTAACACTAAGACCAAAACTAAACTAAAGATGGCGGTTTGGGTCGCCACCTAATTTTAATGTTATTTAACAAATTCGGTGCTAGGGCGAACACAAGGTAAAAATGGATCGCTGAATCCGAATCCGTTAAATATAACGGATTATTATAAAATTTTTTACAATAGGGTTGCCACCTAATATGTTTTTTTATGAGTTTTAAACATTACCTAACAGTTTTAGTGGGTCGCTAATTTTGAATCTGATGTCAGACTTTTAATATTTAAGATGGCTGTTAGCGTTGCCACCTATTTTTTTTTATTTTTAGAGACACTAGGGAAAAATGGGTCGCTGTATCCAAATCCGTTGTCAGAAAATACAATTTCAGAGAGTCAGCGACCCCCTAAAACTGTTAAATAATGTTTAAAACTCGTAAAAAATATGTATTAATATGTGGCAACCCTGTGGCTTAAAATTTGCGTTCGCCCCAGCACCGAAGGTGTAAAAATACAAAAATTAGGTGGCAACCCTATTCGCAATCTTCAATTTTAAAATAAAAAAGTTATTGGCTATTTAATCATCAATTTTTGTCCAAGGAGTTCATAGAATCCTAAAAAGGCCCAATACGATTAAGCGTTTCCCAAACAAACTCATTAAATTATTTGGATACTTGATTTAATGCAATATTTGCTTTCAATTTCCAACTTTTCAAGCTTTTTGCGGAACACATAAAGTTTTTGCTTTACTTGAGACTTCGTGTCATTCGCTTGTAAGCTAGCGTAGTTGCAAGTCGCATGCTGTCGTGGACTTATTTATATTCAAGTATAAGTCTTACGTGATTGAAAATTATCAAGCTCAAGCAAGCTTGGACTCATATTTTAAGCAAGTACTTGAAATAGAATTCAAGTAGGCTTATGCAGTCCTCTGGTGTACGTGCGCATATTGTGTTGTTTACAGTACTTTAAGAATTTTATTTCAGTAAAGGAATGGAATTAACCTGTGACCATTTTCTTGCGATTATGTTTTATAACTTTCGATGTGAATTATCTCAACATGAGTGCATCGATGAACTCAACTCGACTTTTTGGCAATGAAGCATCAACAAAATGACATACTGATGCTATAATGATCCTCGGTATAAACTCGTTTGTAAATATCTGATAAATCACAGTACCAAAGATGTTGGGTACCGTTTAAAGGAGGCTGTGCTTTTAGTCTGGAATATCAATCGAAGATATCCGATTCAGCATAAGCCCAAGGGATTTTTTTTTTATTTTTTTTTTTATTTATAAAACGGATTCTATATTTTGCAAGATAACACGACTTTTTGCAACAATCTTATGGAACTGAAATCAGAAATTATTACCCCGCACATGTCAACGATCCCATAGAGATTATAAGAACTTTCCAATAGAAGCAAAGCTTGAGAGGGGATTTTTCTCGTTCAGTACTTTTATGCAAAATAGTTTTACTCACTTAACAATTTAACTGCCACCATATAAAAAAAAAACATCAGGTCCTCCGGGCCATTTTTTTTTTTTTTGTACAGATCTAGTGTATTTTGGTGTCTGTATTTTCTGATCGCTCGTTTTCTTCAATAACGTTATAATCCAAAAAACATAAAAATTGAGTTTATTACACAACAACATTCGTATTACCATGATCTATGCTGTGTATAATTTTGGTAACGATAACTTCTTTAATTTTTGCAGTAGAGTAGAATTTGTGATTCATTCACCTCAATATATTTCCGATTAGATCGTATTATGTATCGATAATATCCAGTTTTTTTTGTCACTTTGTATGCATTAAGCCATGTACATTACAGTAGTTCTTGTATATTTGATGTTTTGTCCATATTTTGAAAATGGTGAATTAATTTCCTTTGTCTGTGCAAAACTTAAAATGCTTCTCCTGAAAAATCTAGTTTTTTGAGTTATAACGTAATTGTAGAAAAGGAGCGATATGTATTCTTGTAAGCAAAGTAGTAATTAAATGTTGTTTTTTTCTTAAAATTCTATTTTTTTTTTCAAGTAGATATACAGTAGCATGGTTGAATAAATAAGGTTGTCGCATGGGTGAGAGCGAGTTCCCAGCGAGTTTTGGGCAAAGCGAGTGTTGTTGTTGCTTTGCCCAAAACAACCATTTTAACAATTATGGGTACTGAGAAGAGAGTACGATCAGCTCCGAGACAACCTTATTTATTCAACCATGTACAGTAGAAACTTTTTTGAAAATCACGCCTTGGGGCACTTCCCCCCCTAATTTCTCGGAAGCCAGTTATCCGATTTGGATAAATTTTATTTTTCATAATAGTAAACTCAAATTCATCGGGAAAAATTCTCAAACTAATCGTTATTAAATTTTATTATTTCGAAAACACTATAACTTTAAATGCCTTTATCTTGAAATCGATTTTCGCGATTGTTTGTAAAAAAAACTTACCGAAAAAATTGTCCGATTTGAATAATTTTTGCACTACAGACTTTAAACCCCAGTTATTCTCGTCTCTACACTAAGGGAAATAACGCATATTAGCATTATCCACGCCTGAGTATAAATTTTATTTAAATATTTACGTGGATAAATCAAATGTTTTCCTTACAACTCCTTTTTTTCCCGTATTTGAATTTTATTTATACCACACACGTACACACATATTCCATACAAGCAAGCAGTAACAGCATCGCACACGTACACACATATTCCGACAAGCAGCAACAGCATCGCACTCTGTTCCTGCAGTTTATTTCTTGTAGTTGCAACCTTAGTTCTAATAATTCTCATTTAGTTATTGTTGCAAGGGTAATATAGCCGCATGTTTGGCCAAGATTCTTTGTGAGTGCGATTGATGATCGTAAAATGATTTTTTGTAAGGTTGGAGTGACAACCGGACATTTTCTCACGAATATCTTGCACCGGTTTCCATTTGCCTGCATATTTTTATGGTGATTTAATTTTTCTTTCTCTAATTTGAACTATTTTGACATTTGTTGCAATAATACTGCAACAACTGTCAAAAGTAGTATAAATTAGAGAACGAAAAAGTAAAAAAGAAAATAAAATATGCTACTAAATGGCATTTGATGGACGCAGCTCTTGGGGAATATTCAAATATGTTGTTTTTTAATTCCAATATTTTTATATAAATTTTCTTTAAATGCGATAGTTTTATTTTCAAATAGTAAATACTTGAAATGATTTAAAAAAAAAATCGGGCATAATTTTAATATATATTTTTTTTTTAATATTGTAATTCTGTTTAAATATTTTAATATTTTATTTAATTGAAAAAGTATTTAAATAAATTTTAAATATTTACGTAGTCGATTTAAGCAAATGCGTTAATGGTGCAAAAATGACTCGCTTTTTGGATAAATTAAAAAAGTTTTTGGATAAATGTAATATTTTTTTCCCTTAGTGTACTAGAATCATGAGAGTAGCTCCAAAAACAACGAAGCTGAGCCTATCGTAAGTCTTAAAAGATACCTTTTTTAAATTTTGATATTTGGATGCTACAGTTCCGTTATGTTTTTTAAGGAACCTCTTAACTCTAGTACCGACGATAAAGGCAGTAGTTCTCAACATATTTCCTTTTTATTTTCAGATAGTGAACAAAGATTTTTTGATAGCAACCAGCAGCATACCTTTATTTTCTTGGTCAACTTTGAAATGATATACAACAACATCAGCAACGCCAACAACAACAGCAATAATTTTTTAACAAATTCTGATATTTTATGTATTCAATAAAAAAAAGCTTGTCGACATCTCTTATAATTATTGTGCAATTTAATTTTTAGCGCGGCATTAAATTTGGGGTCACCATGATAAAGTGTGTCCTTAAGGACATTAACCAATTTAAAGCTAATTAGGGGGTGTTAATCGTCTTTTTATTATCTGACATGCATTCTCACTTCAGTAACAAATACAAATTTGGTCACTCACTCACTCACTGACAGCAAAGCTTAAAGATTTTAATCAAATTCCAACACCTATGAAATTGTTAACGCTTTAAAAAATGCTGCCATTAATCTGGGCAACTCTATCATCAGCTGACATGAAGTCATAAATCACATCAACACTTCCAGCGAGTCTTTTTTGACTACTTCACAGCTAGCCATGGCTGACAATTTGAATTATTTTATGATGTCTGCACAACACTTAAGCAGCAAATAATTCACGTTAACAACTTTAACTGCAACAACAACAACAACAATAACTACAACTACTACTAAAAGAACAACAACAAGAGCAACAAAGACAACGACTCCACATGTTCAACTCATTCCAACCTGGCGCAATTATTACGCGACACACATCATCATCATCACCAGTCATCGTCATCGTCACCATCATAGTCAACAACATGAGCATAACTAGCGCGCGAATGATCACAACAACAACAATAACAACACTCAACCACAAAAACATTGTTTGATTGCACCTGTTGGAGCTTTCCCACGATCGTATTCAAGAAATGTGTTCGTATTCATTGGAACGCTTCTGTGTGCTGCCTGCCAGCACTTCTGAGTATTTTTTTTTTTTTCGAATAGCTCCCGGCTTATTGGTGGAGCACAGGGTGGGGGCTCTTGCGTGCAGCGTACGTGCGAACGTAACATTAAGCCCGGTAGTTGATGGTCGGCACGCAAGCATAATGTTTGCTGTTATAGTTGTTGTTGTTGTTGGTTATGTTGTCAGAATGTTTTAATCTAAGATGGTATCGCAAGTTGTTGCGAACGTTTTAAGCAGTTAAGAGTAAGAAACAGCCCAATACAGCAAAAGTTTTCAATTTCTTGCGGGATTTGATGACATTTTAAGGACTTAAGCTTTGTTTTATGATTAGATTTCTTTTTCTATTTATTTTTAAGCGCCATGGCGCGCCAGTTCATACCACAGAATAAATTTTTCCAACTTTATAAAGTGCAAATAGCAAACTATTATCAGCAATACGGGTATATTTTTTATTTCTTATTCTTAGTCAAACCGATGAATCCTACCGGGCGTTCGATCAGCTACTTTGACTACCTTCATTACTGCCTTTATCTCTGTCTTTCGGCCTGGTTTCTTACTTGGTTTTGCTTCGATTAGTTCTTTTCTCACACCAACCTCAATTGGTGGATGGACACTCAGACGTACATCACGCTTAAAATAGTTGTTGCTGTAAAGTTTATGTGCTGGCCCACCGGGTATAATTGGAGGTGGTTGTGTGCGTTCTGCAAGGGTTTCCTGAAAACGATGCCCCGACGTGTGCTCGCGCTATTTCAAGAATAAATTAAAAAAAAAAAATATAATGTATGGAAGCAATTCTTTTTAAAAACTTACACCAAGTAAAAAAGCACGCCATCTCTGCAGGATAAGCGTAATGTCACGGCGCGAGCTAGACATGTTTATAAGTTAATGATTGAAAACAACAAATTTTTATAAACGTCATAATCAAAATAATACATTACAAAAAAAGCAAGAAAATTAAATCAATAAAAAAATAAAATCATAAAACAAGTGCGTAGAAAATATCAGATATTTTTGGACAAGTACACTGCGCGTCATATCAAGAGGTACAGAGCTTTTCACATAGATCAAAACTCCAAGGTCGCTTTGCTCCAAGGTTTTTAAAATACTCACTTTTTGTTTTTGCTTTAAAAATTATTAAAGTTTGAAGAAATTTGGCGGATTTCCTTTCGGAGTAAGGAAAATATTTTATCCACGACAATATTTAAATAAAATGTATACCTAGGCGTGGATAATGTTTATATGCCTTATTTCCCTTAGTGTTGTGTAGAAATAATATACTGCCGTCATAAGAAAGAGTGCGGCATCTAGATATTCCAATATTCTGAGATAAACGACTTACAGTAATATATCAAAAATTCGCTGACTACTCTAAGGGAAAAAAATATTAAATTTATCCAAAAACTTTTTAATTTATCCAAAAAGCGAGAAATTTTTGCACCAATAACGCATTTGCATAAATCGACTACGTAAATATTTAAAATTTATTTGAATACTTTTTTAATTAAATTAAATATTTAAATATTTGAACAGAATTAATAAAAAATATATTAAAATTATGCACGAATTTTTTTAAAATATCTTTCAAATATTTATTATTTGAAAATAAACTATCGCATTTAAAGAAAATTTATATAAAAATATTGAATTTAAAAAACAACATATTTAAATTGAATATGTTGTTAATGGTTTTATAGTATAACTTTCTTCATATTGCGTCCGTCAAATGCCATTTGCCTGTATTATTTTTTCTCGCCTCACTTTTTTGTTCTCTAATTTATACTATTTTTGACAGTTGGTGCAATATTAGGGCACCAAATGTGAAAAAAAATATAAACTAGAGGGAAAAAAAATAAGTACACAAAATATATGTAGATAGAAGCAAAATATGTAGGTACATGACAACCGGTGCAAGATATTTCAGAGAAAATATCAAGTTGTCACTCCACCCTACATAATTTCGTTTCTTTGCCAAACATGCATACTATATTACCCTTGCAACAATAACTAAATGAGAACTATAAGACCTGCAAATGCAAGAAATAAACTGCAGGAACAGAGTGCGATGCTGTTGCTGCTTGTCGGAGTATGTGTGTACGTGTGCGATGCTGTTGCTGCTTGAGTATAAATAAAATTCAAATACGGAAAAAAAACGAGTTGTAAGGAAAACATTTGATTTATCCACATAAATATTTAAATACAATTTGTACTCAGGCGTGGATAATGCTAATATGCGTTATTTCCCTTAGTGAATGGGCTTGGATGGTTACAAATATTTGGTTCTTCAGGATAGTTGAATCCAGTTTTTTCCACATTAATGATATTTTACCGATTTTGTTAAAAATGCAAAAACTGTGAAACAAACAGTGTAGATGCCGCTTTTTTGATGCTTTCTCAGAAATAGTTCAAAAAGCCGTATCTACATCAATTCTACGTTTTTATAGGTTAAACTACGTTTTGTGAAGATATGATACTTCAGGTTAAAATATTTAGCAATTGAGCAAAAAATTCGTAATTTTTATTTTATTTTCTTGAAGATGAAAGAAATATGGTTAAGAAAAAGCAATAAAACTGATTTTGATTTTCATGGTAGATGCCGCACTCTTCCTTATGACGGCAGTATAAGAACTTTTTAGTTTAAGTGGGAATGAGTCAAATTAATTTGTTGAACTCTTGTTGATATACACGGAGAGCAAATATCAAGCATACTATGCTTGAATCAAGCAACTAGGCTTTCAGTTTACACTCAAGAGTAAATATCTCAATTCAACCATTATTTTGCTAGATTTGAGCAAATTTAAAACACTATATATTTAGAAAAAAGGCTAAATTTAAGAAACATATACTTTTTATTATTATTTTTATTTTCTATTATTTTTATTAGACAAGATAAAAAGTCCCAAAGGAACTAGAGGCGAACATGGGTTAACATGAGAGAAAAACAATAGATACAATAGGTTGCATGGAGTCGATTAGTTTATGAATTAGCTATAACTTTATTAAATTTAAGATTAAATGAAGAATTTTGAAAATTAAAAGAAAAGTATTAAATTATAATTTATATATAATTTAAAAAAAAAAAAAAAACATAATGAAATTAATGAAAACTAGAGTAAAACTTATTTTATTATATCAATAAGCGTATTAACATTTATATAATTAAGATTTAAGAGCCAAGATTTCACTTCTCTTAGAAAAAGAAATTTATTACGAAGACATCTAACATAACTAGGAAGACGATTGAATAGTCTGGGACCAACTGAGATAAAAAAGTTTAAAAAATGTTGCAAGTTATGAGGTGGAACGAAAGCTAAGCTTTGATTATTTATTCTTAAGTTATAGTTGATACTGTTTCTTTTTACAAGATAACCAGATATTACAAAAAATACTTTCAAGACTTTAAAATAATAAAGATGCTTAATAGGTAGGATATTTAAATTTTTAAACAAAAGAAGACTACGTTCACAAATACTTTTTTTACACATAATTCATATTGCGTGCTTCTGAAAGTTAGTAACGGTTTTATTTTATTCATATGCGTGCCATCCCAGCAGGTCAGACCATACTCTAACTTAGAATGTAATATTCCAAAGTATATACATATGAGTAATTTAAGAAGTTTTTTAGAGCGATATAATGATCTAGCCAACTCAGTTTCCAATCTAATATTACACCAAGGTATTTAAACGTTTGAACACAATCAAAAGAAAAACAACTTAAAGAACAAGTGCCTAGGAAGTCCTGTGTTTGAACTTTGAACTTAAGAATACATGTTTCTACACAAAGGGAAAATAAAATATAAAATTTTCCAAAAACTTTTTTAGTTTAACCAAAAAGAGAGTCACCTTCGCACTAATAACGCATTTCCATAAATTGACTATGTAAATATTTAAAATTTATTTTAATACTTTTTTAATTAAATATAATATTAAAATATTTAAACAAACTTAATAAAAAATATATTAAAATTATGCACGAATCTGTCATATATTTACTATTTAAAAATAAAACTATCGCATTTAAAGAAAATTTATGTCACAATATTGAAATTAAAAATCAATATATTTAAATTCAATATGTTATTCATGGTTTTATAGTTCTCGTTTGATTTTTGTAATAAAGATTATATAGCCTAAGCCTCTTGACAACTGGTTATTTTCTCACGACCTGCGTCCATTAAATTCCATTTACTTGCATATTTTATTTTCTTTTTTACTTTTTTCGTTCTCTAATTTATACTATTTTTGATAGTTTGTGCAATATTATGGCACCAAATGTCAAAAGTAGTATAAATTAGAGAAGGAAAAAGTAAAAAAAAAAAATAAAAAGCAAAATATGCGGGCAAATGAAAATCGGTGCAAGACATTCGTGAGAAAATTTCCGGTTGTCACTCTAACCTTACATAATTGTATCATGCGACCACACATCGCACTCACAAATCATCTTGGCTAAACATCTAGGCTATATAATATTCATAACAAAAAGCAAACTAGAACTATAAGAAACCGAAAGCAAGAATCTTTACTCTAAAAACTTCATTGATAACTGCATGAACAGAGTGCGATGTTGTTGCTGCTTGTCGGCTATTACAGCTGTATGGAATGGGTGTGTGTGTGTTATAAATCTTATATATTAATACGCAAACATCGAATGTTGTCGTACACTTTTTCAATATTTAGTTTAGAATAAGGACAATGAAACGTATATCATTCGAAAGGTTCTGCACCATAGATGTGCCGAATTATGTTAGATTTTAAATTGATGACCTTTGACCCGAAATATTAACGTTGAAAGTTTATATTAATTTTAGTTAGGGATCTCAGAACTGGGAAGAGGTAGAAAGAAGAATGTGGTATCAGATGAAGGGCTGGCTGCACAATATGATTGAATATAAGATTGGTGACCTTTGACCTTAAATATGAGCGGAAAAAGAGCATTTATTAAATAAAAGTTAAACTATAAGAGACGGAAAAACATGATATAAGAGAGAAATTTAGATATTCATAAGATGTGCAAAAAAAATTTCATATTTTTCACCATCGTTTACGGTTACCCTACAATAAGCACTTTTTCATGTAACAAGTGTCAATATATATTGTGATGGTAAAATTGTTTACAAATAGTAAATTTTGAAAAATTTCCGTTATTTTGACATAAAAATTATTGTGATATCTCGAAAACTATAGATGTTTTCAGTACAACGTTTTTTATATGAAAATTCGTTGGTTGAGAAAAATAACGGTATACGAAAACTTTTTTGCTAATATTTTCCCACGAATAGTATGTAAAAAATTCTCGTTATTATGACATCAAAAGTATTGCGATATATCGAAACCTGTAGATTTTTTCCATGCAATGCATTTCTTAAAGCACTGTCATTGCACTGTCAGAATGAGAAAAAAACAATTGATATTTCAAATTTTGATTTTGCATGCAAATATTTCAGTCATTTTTCAATCGATTTTCCTTAAATTTTCTTTGTCTGAAAGTTTAATTAAATTACTTTTGAGAAATAAAAAAAGATTTACCGTTATCTCACTAATTCAATTTCTTATAATGTTTTCAAAAACACTCTAAAATATTCAATTTTTGCTTAAAATTAGACCAGACATTCTTTTTTTGTAATTTTTTTTTTGTTTTTCTATTTTCTTCTCTCACAGTCTTTCATATGCCATATCATTTACTTGCAACAATTGCTTCATTTTGACACATAATTTAATTAAGTGTTTCTATCATCGAAAATCATGAGCTACCCCCTATGATTTTTTTGATGAAAATTACATTTTTTAAAGTGTGGTTTTTGTATTTTTTATAAAGTTCTACAGCTAAAATAATAATTTCTGTGAAAAAATTTTTCAAATATTTCAAACCACTCCAAAGTTATATACACAAATGTATGTTTTAAGCCATTTCCTTATCTACTTTATATATTATATTTATTCTTATTATATCTATATATAAATAGGCCTAGGTAGAACAATAAAGAACCATTTTCTCCCGTGTCAACTGAATTTGATAATTTTTTTTTTAAATCAATAAGAGTAGGGAGATGGAGTGCACCGGATATCTATAGTGGCACATCCCATACAACCCAAATTTGGCATATCGAATAGCTTTAGGTATATCGAACAGGTCACACAGCCTTAAAATTCGGTATTCGGCCTCAAATCAGTCGTACGTAGGGGCGTGGCACTTTTCAGCAGCCCAAATTTTGGGTAAAACTTTTGAACTATAAATCAAAAATCAATGAAACGAGGTAGGAAATTCCTATTTAATCGTCTCCTTCCACTGAAAAATTTGAGCGAGCTTTAGATAAAGGGGCGTGGCACCACCCATACAATTCAGAGTTTTTACATCGAATAGCTTTGGAAGTAAATGCCGTAAAACAATGGAACTCAATATGGAGTTCGCACTTGCTGATATCCTTCTACTTAAAAGTAGAATATGGGAAGTAGGGTACTGGGGCGGGCATTGGACAAAGGGTGTGGCACCGTATACATAAGTCAAATTTTTGCTATTGAATAGCTTGAAAGTAAAAGTCACAGAACATGGAAACTCAGAGTGAAGTATTTTGTGAATTCCTGCTGGTGGTACGTATGGTGCGGCATGAGTTCAGTTATGTTTGCACATGAGTGAAGAAAGAAAAAAATGTTTTCAATAAAAATAAAAAAAAAATCCATTTTTAAATGGTCGAATTTAGACCAAAGGCAATACTAGTAAAATTTAAATACGAAAAAAAAACGAGTTGTAAGGAAAATATTTGATTTATCCACGTAAATATATAAATAAAATTTATACTCAGGCGTGGATAATGTTAATATGCGTTATTTCCCTCAGTGTAAGTAAAGAAGTAGATAAGACACTGCGCCTTAGAAACATGCCATAGTTTGTCAATCCGCACGATCTTAAACATGTTGTGTAAACATGTTGTGAATTATAAGCATGCCAATATCAGTTGAAGTGAGAAAAATTTGCTTGATTTAAACCAACAATTTTCTGAAAAGTAAAATAATTCTCTGCAATTGCTTAAATTAAGAAAATATTTTCTTGATTCAAGTCTTGTTTCAGGTTCTAGAATAAAGTGTTTTATTCTTGTTTCAAGCAATCATTAACTCAATTTTAGAAATAAATACTCATTATAAATTTATTTTCTTAATTTTAGTGTTTTAAGCTTGATATGAGCAAATGGGGCTTAAAATTAAATTTTCTTATATCAAGCAAAATATTTGCTTAATATATTATAATATTATTTCTCTCCACGTAAAATTCAAAACCCTGCACAATAGTTCCTAGCGTTAAAACTATTTTTGTTTTTTTTAATCAGTTTAATAAGAAGTGTGTATTGATTTAATGCCCTTGACAGTTCCGGTTACTCGTGCAGCGGATGCCAAATATTGGAATTGAATCTCATGTTTATATTAAAACAACAGACTCAATCAAAAAGTTTATTTGACTAACCAAGTGGACCACATGTTGACCACATAGCTTCAAGTGTAAGATAAGAAAAAAAGGAAATTCAATACTGGACTTAAGCTCACACCCTAGCTACAAATATTTAGAAATCATCAATAAATATTAGAAAAGAGGAAAGATATTTTCTATTTGTGTTGAAAAATGTAACATACATACTCGTACATATAACCAGACATCAATATTGTGAGAATCGTTTTTTGACAACTTCACAAGCTCTGACAGAGTTTAGCAAAGTATGAATGTTGTTGTTGTTGTTATAGGTTTGCTACAATGTTGTTATTGTTATGATGCTATATTAACTTGAAGTTGCAGTCTCAGTTTTGAGCCAAATGCTTACGGGGCGTAATTTAAAGCGCTCGCTTCACTTTTTGTTGTTATTTTTATTGCTACTTGATGCTGTCAACTGCTGTTGGTGATGGTAGTGCGGCTGCTGCTGCCACAAAACACGGGCGTCTTGGTTGGTTAACATATCGATGCGATACGATGCAATGTGAAGCGTTGCTATCGGTTGAGTTCCTCTAAGAGATGACTAACTCAACACGATCACGTTACATTTTGCTACCATGCGATGCGATGCGATCGAAGCAATCGTGGGAACTGTTACGCCAACAGTGAGCTAAGGCAGCACGCCGCAGCTTGTCGTGCGCCTTCAACAAGGTGGCACAGTGGGCAACATTAAAGATGGTTTAACATAAGAAAATGTATACATTTCGCTTAAATTATTTTCCTAATGCAATCTTGGCAACTCAACGGTATCCAAACTGGTTCCTTTTCAAGTATTAAGATTTTGTAGCATATGTATTCAAAATACTTAATTTCGTTTCACTGTGCACTTGCTTGAATATAATAGCTTGCGGCTAAAAGCGAACATTATAATTTATGGGCAATTTTTGGAAGCAAAAAACATGACAGCCCGCAGAAGGAAGTGTGATCGAATGAGAAGCAGCATTTTGTGATGATGCAGTTCATCAGGTTAAATGAAGTCTTATTAAATTAGCACCTTTTCGACTACATTGTAAGAGATGCTTAAATAATTTCCTTAAATGGCTTCTATTTATTGAATTATGAAGAATTTCTATTGCTTTATCGAAGGCTTAAATTGTATGCAATGATGAAAATAGCCTTTTCATTAGATTTCTGTATTGAGTAAACACATTGCATATTCTTCTTCAATTCTGTTAAGCGTCAATGAAAAAATTTTTTGAATAACTCAATTGCAACTCAACTAACAATTAAACTACCAATATGTACCATTATCAAAGCTCTTAGCGATTCCTACCTTTATATAACTTCTAAGAAACTTATAAATATAAGTTTAATATTTTCTCCATAGATAATATTTCGCAAGTATATTTCGAGAGTGAGTAAAAATACCACTCATCAAAATATTTTCTATCTTTATTTTCCTAAAAATTCAATTATCTTGAGAATTATAGTGATTTTGACGTTACGTTACTTTTTACCGTGCAGGTTTTCAGCGTTGAATGGAATTGTAACCCAATGAGTAACATTTGATAAAGGTAGGTGTTATGGTGGTGATATGATAAAAGTAATGACACGACAATTAAGAATAATTCTTTAACTTAATGACATATGACCAGCTGTGGGCAGAGAGCGCTCTGGGAGCGCTGAGAGCAAGAATTGAGAGCAAAGGCTTGTGTAGCAACACAAAACGCAACAACAAATCAAAGACAAAAGACAAACACAGAAACAACACAGAAACTTTAAATGTAGTGGTGCCCATACCCGCATATGACAAAAAAAAAAAAGTAAATAAATTACTTTATCGGAACGCGGAGGAAGCTAATTCGGTAAAAACAATTACTCGTCGATAAAGGCCGCTTCTTAGCTCTCATGATAAAAAGAGACACAACAGCCAAGACGTCATGAGCGGGTATTGGCAGAGAGCGCTCTTAGAGCGCTGAGAGCAAGAATTGTGAGCAAAGGCTTCTGTAGCAATACAAAACCCAACAACAAATCAAAGACAAAAGCCAAACACAGAAACAACACCGAAGCTTTAACTGTAGTGGTGCCCATACCCGGTCATGAGGTCTGGGAGAGAGACGCTAAAATATAGAAAATAAATCAAGCATGCAGCGGCGTTGCAGGGAATTATTATTTGGTGAGTATATGCGCCACTGTAAATGTTATGAAAAAGTAATGATGGATTTCTACTTGGCCTTATGGAAAAAATAAAAAAACAGTTTATGCAACAAAAATGCAATATTGTTGCATGGAATTCTTACTAGCTGAGTAAACAACCTACGACAAATTTTATTTTACAGAGAAATGATTCTTTGACCACGATACATCCAACTTTTATTTTTTTTTTTTAATAAGGTCTTTTTTGTTGTTGGAATCCACAAGAGTATTGTGTTAAGTTTACAAAAACTTCCTTGAAGAAATAGTTAGAGAAATTAATAAAAACAAATTACTTTGAAATTATGAGCAAACTGCGTTATTTAGGGCTTGACAAAGTTAAAAATGAAAGTGATTGAGGTTATTTAGGCTTTAGGTATGTCAACAGAGCAGATATGTCACTTTTTACATGAATATTTGGACATGAAAAACCTATCCGCGCAACTGGTGTCGCGATTGCTCACACTCGACAATAAGCGTAGCCGTGTCACCACTTCAAAGGGGTATTTGGGGGTATTCAACCGCAATCCGAACAATTTTTTAAACGTAGATGACACATGGATACAAAATAAAACACCAGAGGCCAAGGAACAGTCGAAGCAGTGGACTCTTCCGGATGAAAGTGGGTCTGTCGGCCAACAAGGTCATTCACATCGTCATTTATATCAATTGCCTTATAAAGGGTTAAACGCTCACCGGCGAATATTATTTAGAGCTGATGGACATATTTAACATTGATTTGAAGAAGAAGAAAATGTGCTCATTCCCCATCGCACAGTCTATTTTCGCCACGCCAACTCCACCTGTTCTCACGAGCAGCCTGTTCAAAGCCAGGATAAAGGAGGATGGTCGCAGGCAACGGATTCGCCCTATCCTGTGTAAATGCAGAGTTACTACCCAGATCCTGGAGGTGGTCGCCCAATCTGGGGAGTAGGTGGACTGTTTGACTAGATCAACTGTAACGTATGCCTACGAAGGAATAGCAATAATTCCTAAAATTTGTTAGCATTTGGATAGTCGTTACGCTCGACAGGCGTACCTTCACAATCTCCACTGGCACATTGGCATTGTGGTCTCTGGATAGTCTTAAAAATACTGGTAAAATGATGGCTTATGTGAAGCATAAAATGCTGTATAAAGAGATATCAGAATGGGGTACTCCGAGGTGAAAAGTATATCTTAGTAGCCTTGGAGTACCAGTTTGCAAATAGTGGTACCAAAAGGTGCAAATAGTGGTGACCATGTGTCACACACAGTCAGAAGCGATGTTGTCTACTCTGTAGCACGTCCAATAGTGATAGCTTTTTCCTTCACAGTCATGAGTGATGGATGCAGATGTGTCGGTGTGTGTTTGTGCGTGTCGAGGTAAATCCCCTTTTGCCCGGGGAGACGCAGGGGTGTCCCTTCAGGGAGTATCATGCTGGCTGTGGAGTTGCGCTAATCAACCGGGTGGCAATGCCTGACATTGTCAGATATGTTAGATGGGTCTCGATTTCCACCAATAAATTTGGATGGTGACCCAACTAATCATATATAATTGGTACTGTTACGTTCCATCATTGGTTGCTATCCATATAGTGTATTTATTCATTTAAATATACCCTTCAGTATGGTGTGCAACCGGTGTGAAACTACTATGACAGGGCATTGGTCGTGTCTGGAGTCATGGAAGTGACGCCCAGGAGAGGTATGATGGCCGTCGTATATCTATTAGCATGGCACAGGCGTCCTGAAGATTTATCTCCTGTACATCAATTCCATGAACCTCGACCCCATTGCCATAGGGCAACGTAGAATTAAGCTTATACGGCAGGTGTCCGCGTTTCAAATATTAGGAATTTCAATCTGTTGCCACGGCAAAAATCCATTTTTTCAACCACATTCTCCATATTTAGGCCCTTGCAACTACTTCCTATTTCCAAACCTGAAAAAATAGATCGACGGTAAGAGATTTGGATCGAATGAAGAGGTCATCAGGGAAACAAATGTCTTAAAATACCTTGATAAAATCTGTTATTTGGAGAGAATAAAAAATTGAGCAAACTATGTTGAGAAATAAAATCGAAAATGTTCTGCAAAAAAATATACCTTTCATTCAAAAAAGCCACTGACTTATCAAATTGTCCTCGCACGTTACCATATAAGAAATTACATTATACGGTGCTATAAAAATTCAAAAATTTTGTGCTTCTGAATGAACCTCCAAGCTTGACGACAATGTTGCCAAAGTCAAGAACACAGGCAACAACATCTCGAGGCTTCCAGAACAACGTCTGGTCGAACAATAAATCATTGAAAATGATGTCGAAGACAGAGATAAAACATAGAAATTGTGGCAACAAAATGTGCTAAGTTCAAGAGATATAAACGAAAAATTGAAAAAAGTCCGAAAATTTTGAAGTTTTTGACCCCCCTCCCCCTTAGTCAGCACATGGTCCTCGAGATCGAAAACTAAGGATAGTCTTCCTAGTGTACCCCCAAACAAGCCGTTAAAGTTCCATTAACTTCGGAATATTTTCGGAATAAAAGTAAATTGCTCCTGGACTACTATATCTGGCCAGAACTTTTTGTGTAAGCCTTTTGTGTTTTGTATCTCTTATTAGGGACTACCAAAGACTTTAACTTACGTAGTCATAAAGAGTACAGTGTTGACCAATATTCCAGACCAAGTATGCAGCAATTTCATATTTTATTATACATATCTACAACGTCTACCATGTCTTTTACCAAAAGTATTTTCAGTGTGGCACTGTGCTATTTTTCCAGAATATTTTGTACCAGTGAAATAACGCCCGATTGAATACTAAGGTTTGTTTCATATTTATAAAACCACCCAAGATTTTTTGATATTTCCTAAAGGACTGGCTTTAGGGTATTATCATATTTTACTCAAATTAACAGTTGATTGAGAGAGAACTATTCCCCTCAACTCGACTTAATATTTCACTAACAGAACTTTTGAGAATAAAAAAACAATATCCGCTCTCTTTCATAAGTATAAAACCACTCTAAAGATTGTCATATAACGCGTGGGCTTGAGAGTAGGAGGAGCTGTTTTTAAATTAATCAGTGAAAAAAAGTATATTTTTCTTAAAATGCCACGTGGTCTCGTCTTTCCGATATAGAAAAAATGAAAATTTTAGCCTTTCCGGAAGAAGACTTTGGATTAAGAAAAATTGCGCGCAAAATTAACCGCAGTCACAACGTTGTTTTCAATTTTTTAAATGATCCAGAGGGATATGGCCAAAACAAGCTGTGTGGAAGAAAAAAAAAAGATTAATGACCAAGCAGTCCGCCATATTTTGATAACTGCAAGCAATTCCCAAAAAAGCTTGCGTGACTTGGTTAACGTTGCTGGGGTTCCCGTTTCCAGATCAATGGTCTGGCGCATCTTGCACATTAGCCCCAACTTAAAAGTTTCAAAACTAAGATCTGCTCCACGTTTGACGAAACGCCATAAGGATGCAAGACTACTTTTTGCTCAAAAACATATGTCAACGAATTGGATAAATATTAGTGAAAATTGTTTTGTAAAAAGTTGGTTTTTTTATACGAAAAAATGTTTTCCGGCAATTTTTTCCGATTAAAAAGAGTGGAATTTGGATGGTCCAGGTGGATTCCAAGGTTATTGGCGCGATTTACGCAAGGAACCCATCTATTTTTCTAAGAGGAACTTCGGCGGTGGTAGCGTTATGCTTTGGGGGGGGGGGGGGGGGTCATTTTGCTCATCTGGATGCTTGGAAGTACAGTTCACTTCCAGAAAAACAGAAAAATTAATATCAAAGCGTACACTGGTGTACTCCAGATGAGTTTAATGCCCTTTCTAAGCAGAAATCATAAAAAAGCTTCGTCTTCCAACAAGACAACGCATCAATCCACGTCAGTCGAGGGACGAAAAAATGGTTTTCGGAGCGCAAATTGGAAATTTTAAAATGCCCAGCTTGCTTACCCGACGAACCTCATCAAAAACCTTTGGGATATTCTGGTCGGTCAGGTTTACAAAGAAAACAGGCAGCACGAGTCGGTGGAAACCTTGAAAAATGCTATGGTAAGAGAATGGAGTGAAATTCATGAAAACTTGGTGAACAACTTAATAGATAGTATGAATACCAGAATATTCAATGTTATTTTAAAAAAGGGAGGCCAATGACACTGACTCTTAATAAAAAATGGATTAAAGAAAATTAAAATTTTTTTATATATAAAAATTTATTTTTTCATATAAATATCAAAAAATCACTAATATTGTGTAATCAAGAAAAATATTTATTCTCTTTCAGAAGGCAGCCAAAAGAATTGAAGAGTATTAAAGACAATTTTTTCTCTAAACCAAATTATTTTAAAAGCACTTGGAATGAATTGGAATTTTATATAATTTATTGCTACATTAAAAGGTACTCAATGCCGCAAAAAAAATCACAAACACACACACAAACATTCTAAAACATTCCAACACCTTTCACTCCGAACGCTACTTTGCCCTCACACCAAGCACATCAACAACAGCATCAACATCAGCAATCATCGAAAACTATCCCACGGGAGTCATTTGTTAATTTTTAGTTCGAACCACAATAATGCCCCCTATTCCCCATCCACAGCTTATTGCCTCAGCCTCCACAGCCATGCTGCACGTTTATCTCACTCACTAATCGCTCTAATGTCACTTAATACCGCACACATTGTCACTAAAACAACAGAAAAGAAACAACAAATACAGGAAAAAAAACGATTATTTCAACATTTGCACATTTTATTTATTTTCATACAACTTCCACCAAAAAGATAAATAAAAATCGAATTCAAAAGAACAAAAATAAAAACCAAATCAAAAAAAAAAATGAGAGAAAAAAAAAAGCTAAGAGTGCTCGTTTGATGGATCTGCTATGTTGCTACTGCTGATCCATGTCCAAATATAAATAAACATAAAAGCAACTTTGTCACTCAGGATGCTTTCTGCAGCTTAGCACACAATCACAGGCATAAACACACATGCACACTCAAATACAGGCGTAAAATTTGCTCATTCATAGCTTATTTCATTCATAAAAATACTATCTTCACCTACAGCTGGTCAGCTTAACGTCTCTCAATATTGCAACTCTTGGCGGCACGTAGTTAAGTCCACGCTAAGCTTGCTGCTCCCCAATGATAATGGGTGAGAGTGTGTGATGTTGCGATAGCACAAGAGAGCAGCGCATGGTGCGAGAATTAGAGCCAGGCTAAAATTAAAAATAGTGAACTTCAACAGTTTGACGATCATTTGTAACGAACACGTCAACGGATTAAGACGTTAGCTTTAATTTTTGCAGATCTTGTGTTAAAAGATTACGTGAACTCAAGTCCACCAACGCTCAAGTGTCTGCCTCAAGTTTTGATCATGTAAAAAAGTGGTAAAAATAATTTATAAAAATCACTTTGCAAATTCGAAAAACAAAAACCAAAACGCTGTTAATTTAAAACTAATTTTATTAAAAATATTTAAAAAAAAAAAGAATAGAAATAAGCAAAAAGCGCTTTTCATGAATCTCTCAACAATGGCGCCAAATCATCACTTTATGCTTAACGCTTTGCCAATGGAACCGGTTTCACGCACCTATCAATACCGCAAAATAATGAAGCCCATGTTGGAACGCAAACGTCGTGCTAGAATCAACAAGTGTCTGGATGAGTTAAAGGATTTGATGACGGGCACACTGCAAGCGGTAAGTGAATGATTGTCACTTTGTGTGGGCGATTTTTTTCTGTAGTTTTCAAAGCGTTTCTTTTTATCAGTGATGCCTAAAGTAAGATTAACAATGAAGTTACAATGAGTTTATTTTTTGAATAACCACAAAGAGCCAGTTTTTTTTGACACAGTTAATTGATTCTTTATGTTCTTTTTGTATCAACATTTTCTCAAAAACTTTTTTTGATTTACCGGCAAAGGGCTTTAATTCGAGAAAGTGAGTTTGTAAAAGAAATGTCATATCTGCAGCGCTGCAGCGATGTATGAATATATAACACCTTCCATTGCATTTACTTGAAATTTTACAAAAACAAACACACTACTTCGTTGTTGCAAAGACTCAAAAATGTGAAAATTTACAACGGAATTTCATATAGTTTGTGACAGTTTAGATTCAGGAAGAAGAAGACAAAGTTGAGGCTGATATCAAATACGCCTTGCTTGAAAAACAAAAAATATTGTACTTGGGATCAAGATGTATTAAATAAGGTGGAAGAAGTAGATGACGTCTATAAAATCAACACCGTTGCGCTGTCAAAATCAAAAGAAATGAAGTGATGCCATATTTTGTGCGATAATCCAATGAAAAATCCAATGTTTTGCTATTTGTTCTTATTGCTTCGAATAAACAAAACATGTTTAGTGTGATTTTTTATTTTTAATTTTCTAGTGACTTGTGTGATTACCTTTTATAGAAAAACTAGCATGGGATAATAAATATAAATATAAATATAAATATAAATATAAATATAAATATGAAAACATATTTATATAAAGACTCGATATTCTGCGCAGCTGTTCAAGTAACAACCTAACGCAATGACATTTCAGACCGTTGAACACACAACAGCCATGGTAGTACAAAACAGTTCACCCCCACAACTTACATGGAATTTAAATCACCATCATGGTTAAATTAATAATGTTATCTTGGGGCTGATCGAACTCTCTTTTCAGAACCCACAATTGTCAAAATCAATGAAAAGCAACAACAACAACTTCATCGGCTTTGCATGTTATCAATTTTCGCTTTCAGATTTTGTATGAGCTGTCAACTTCGATTTGACATTTATGGGCACTCCCTCTCACCCTTGCGAAAACCTCATTACTTCAAACATGATTACTACCATCCAATTTTACCATAAGATCATAGAAGTTAGTTTCGCCATTAATAAAAATTGCCTTTAATGACATTCTTATATTTTTTTTTACTCAGCTTTCTTCTAAAATTATGTAAAATTTATCTCAATCTATTTATTAGATTTTTAACTCAGTAGCTATTGAAATAAAAAGAGTGGCAAGCAATCTTAGTATGAAAATCGATATAAATACGATATATTGGGCTTATGGCAACACTGCAGCAGAAATAAACTGAGTGCAACTATCCACTCAAGATGACATTGCAGTGAGTTATAGACTCTCACCTCTTTCTCTCAACAAAGAGCTTAAGTTATTGTTTGTTGTTATTTTGTGCTGCTTATACAATGACAGCATGGATTAAAATGCATGAATTCTTAAATATTAAATCAAAAGTTTTACCAAAAACGTAGTATCCAGTAGCAGGGTCGCTTATTATAGCAATTCAATGGTAAAAGAATAATTAAAATCGGTTCAGCGGTTACCCCGTGATTGAACGATAAAATCCAAGAGAACCCTTTTATATAATAGTATAGATGTGTCGAAAAGTTGTGCTACCTGCCATAGTACTTAGAATAAGGAGACTATATCATTCTTCAAAGTTCCAAGGGACGGCTTTCGAAGAAGAATGTGGATAGACTGTTGCGGCTTGGAGCTGAACATGCTGGCTTAACTTTACAACTCAAAATAACCCTAAAATTTGGCTGCTTGTGATGTTTCTAAACTTTATCCCCTTACCCGAACGCAAAACTCCCTCTCAAAGTATTTGTCCCACACAAAAGAAAAATAAAGAAAGTGGCATCGCTACAACGAAATTTGACAGCACAACGGTGTCGATTTAATAGACATTAACCTACTTCTTCCACCTTCTTAAATACATCTTGCTTGGGATTATGTCACTATTTTACGTGTGATATAATTCCAAACAAATTTGGAATTTTGACATGTTAAGTCAAACCCACCATAGTGACATAACCCCAAGTAAAACTAGCAAGAAATTATCTTCGACTGGGCCGAAGTTAAATACCGCCACGGCCGAACAAATGTATATTCAAAGTCTTAAGCAGCCAATAAAATATTTCTCTATAAAAATTTTTTCGTCATAGTTTTAAAGGAAAATATTAGCTTTTGTTTTTTGATTCACTTTGTATGGGTGGTAGGCGTGGTTTTCACTAGATTTCGTTGAATTTCATACTCAGAGTATTGAATATCAAAGCTCACATTCAAAATTTCAAGTCCATATTTTAATTTTTGTTGAATTCTAAGAAATTTTACCGTTTTGATTAAATCACTTCGTATGGAAGGTAGGCGTGGTTTTTATCTGATTTTGCTCATTTTCGAAATTAATCTTAATTTTTTAGACAAAAGCTTAAATATCGTATTTCCTGATGATAGCTTGAATGTTACGGCTGTTATCGTTATCACAGACTAGTCAAGAATATACGAGCATATACCTTTCTATACCTATCACGTCTCCTTATGGGCGTTACAAGCTGAGGGAAAATATTTTTTGAAAATAGCTATTTTCTCACTGCTTTTGGCCGCCATATCTCATCTAACTATCGGTTTTGTCTTATAGAGGAACACAATACGCCACCAGAAACAAAGTTTTGCACCCTATATTAATCGCTTCATGTTCAAATTCACGCATTTCTAAAAAATTACATTCTTCATTATCCATTTTTTTGCTCTAAGTCGCCATATTTAAAAATGGCGGCCAGATAGCATTAATTTGAAAATGAAAATAATGAAAATGATCAGATTATGAAAATGCATATAAAATTACCATAGGGTACAAGGTTTGGGCAAAATTAAAAAAATTTTGTCCTAGCGTTTGAAAAATACAAGAGATTTGTGCCATTTTGGGCCGTGAACGGTTACACTCAGAAATTGCATTCAAAAGTCTGTCTATCAGTCCGATTTTACAACATAGGTTGTAATATCATATTATAATTTTTTTAATATTTATTTAATCTCAAGTTAAAAATAATTCTATTGGCTTCAAAATTAATTTATGGTTTCAGTAACAACAGCTCTATTCTGCTTGTTAACATAACAAGGAATTGTTAGGAAGCTCTTGTTAACCCATTTTGTACCAGCGGTCGAGATCTCGACCACAAACTTTTGTCGTTTTTCATAAAATAATTAAAAATATTAGATAATGGAATTTAATTAATTTTTTTAATTAATGATTAAGTGTGGCTTTTTCACTTTCCAAACGCAAATTTTTTACCCTCTCTCGCCTTTTTAAACTCCCACCTGGGAGTGCACAAGAATAGTCTAAAAATAGCCTATTTTTAAACATAATACAACTACTTGTATAAAATGAAAAAGTAAAAAACGGTCATTTAAATATTCAACAGATAAAATTAATTTAAAATGCAAGAAATTTCTCTACTTTCATGCCATTTTTGCAACATTCTTGTTGCATGATTCAAATTGAATAGTTGTGTTTTCATTTAGTTGTGTTTTCATTAGTTATTCTATCAAAATGTCGCGAATTAAATGTATCAGTACAAGTGAAATTTTGGAAATAATTGAGAATTGGAGTGATAATGACGACAGTGAAAAATAATTGGATAATTTAACCAATGTTGTGTGCTTACCTCCTCCTAACGTTGATGAAGTTTCAGATGAAGAGATTCTTAATGATGAAGGAATCACGTTTAATGAGGCAACTGACAAAAATCCATTGAATGAAGTCGTAGGTGGGCAATTTTAAATTTTGTTTTGATATAATAAATTTTTATTGTGTTTGCATTTTTTTTTTCTTTTGTAGGTACAATGGAAATGGAATTCACATCAAACAAACATGATTTTGCATCGGAGGTAGATGAAGTAACAGTCTCCACTGTCTCTAAATTTCGCCCAAAGTCCACTTCTGCAGATGGACACACACCATACCAGCTATTCTGTCTATTCTTTGATGATGAGGTTACTCAACATTTGGTGAATTGGACAAATAGATATGCTGCACAACATAATTATATTGGAAATTTGGTTGATATGGCCAATATACCATTCTTTGGTATATTACGGTTTTCCGGTTATCATACCGTTCCTAACAATACAGTGCAAGACTATTGGAGCAATGAACCGACGTATGGCACTGGTATTATAAAACAAGCGATGGCACACAATAGTTTCCAAAAGTTGAAATTGAACTTTCACATTGCAAATAACGATGGAATCGATAAAAATGACAAATTCGCTAAAGTAAGACCACTTTTTGCTCTTCTTAATACTCGATTTATGCAGTTTGGTAATTTTCAACCAAATCTTTCGATTGATGAGCAAATAATACCATATTTTGGTCGTCATAGCTGCAAAATGTTTATCAAAGGGAGACCCATTCGCTTCGGATACAAATACTGGTGTTTGTGTTCATCGAAAGGGTATCTGTTTCAATTCCTACCATATGCTGGCGCATCCGATGCATATGATAAACAACTTGGCCTAGGTGCTAGCGTGGTTATGAGTCTACTGGCAGTTTGTGAGTATCGTAGACAACATACTGTTCATTTCGATAACTTTTTCACCGGATACTTGCTTTGTCTTCTGAAAGAAAAAGGATTTTGTGCAACTGGCACAATCCGCGCAAATAGACTGGTAGGCGCAGGCCTAAAAACAAACTTACCTCGACATGCTATGGACTACCCATTCGACAAAGAACATAAGATTGCATTGGTTCGATGGAGAGACAATGCAGACGTGACTTTGGCCTCGAACTATGATCAGATAGAGCCTATAAAAAATGTAATGCGATACGATAAAAAACAAAAAAAATGGAAATTTCATTGCATTATTGCTGAAAGCACCAAAAATAAGCCCATGGGTCAAATTGATTTTAAGAACTCTATAACTAAAACCCTATTGTTATCCGTCGACACAAACACCAAATCCACTTCGACTGATGAAGAGAAAGAAAGTGACGATTACATAGACCGCCAATCGGCATTGCCCAAAATAAAAGGTATGCACATATCTGTGCGTGTAAAGCACTGCTATCGCCGATGCAAAATATGCAAGAAACATACTGCCTACACCTGCGTGAAATGTAATGTAAATTTACATGTGGGTAATTGCTTCAAAGAATACCACAAAATTTTAAAATAATTTTGTTTGACTTAAAAAAATTAATATTCAATAAATGAAAATTTATAAGAATAATAACTTAAATCCTAGATCAGTTTATTTACCTGTAGCATTAGCTCTGATATGAACTTATTTTAATTAACTCGTTTTCATAAGGAACGTTATTTAACATTTATTTTACTAGATTTCATATCATATCACATACAAAAAATTTATTGCTCTAATTATCCCAGCGGTCGAGATCTCGACCAGCAATTTTCCAGGAAATTACAGGTTTAAAAAACAAAAATGTCAAAAAATTATTTTTGGTTGATTTCTAACTAGCCCTGAAAATTCCATTAAGATATTTAAACATTTATTTAGTCTGGTACAAAATGGGTTAATGTTGTTGTTATGTAAAGTAACAGACCTATTCCGGCAAGTTGACAAAGTACAACATATTAACAATAGTAAATATATTGACAACTGTAAATATTTCCTATTCTCGTTCAATTCTAAAAGCTATTTTCTTGACACTGTTGTCAATAGAAAAGAGGTGCTGACAGTGCATTTTTTATGTAGAAATCCAGCTTACGCTGGGTTATTCACTCATATTTTTCTCGCAAAATAAAATAAATGATTATAAATGTATAATAATATATAATACATATTGATAAAACAATAAGAACTGAAGAATAAAAATAAAAGACAATAACAATAAAACAACAATAAGAATAAAAATTGTTCATCCATTTTCTTGAAATAATTTAAACACTGACAAAACAAAGTGTTGCCTCCTATAAACAGTATTGATCAAATATGTTGTGGGGGATAATTCAAGTACAAAATGAAATTTTTTTGTGTTTGTTTCTTTAAATATTTGTAAATGATTTAAAATATTGATGCGTTTTAAAAGATTGTAAAAAGAAAAAGTGTAGTTTTTTTTTGATAGAGAATATATAGTGGTTAAAAGTTCCATCTTAAAAGTGTGCTATCTCTGAAAGTTTCGAAGATATTTCATTACAGCTGGCATCATTGAAAAGGTAAACTGATTGCCTTTGTTATATTTGTTAAAATTTTTACTAAATTTCTTCATGGTCTTACAGATATAACGATTTTACTTTTTTTTTAAGATTTGTTCTTTCAATAAACTTAGTTTAAAGAAAAAAAATGCATTATTATGGAAGACTTTTATTATTATAATAAAAAAGTCGTATTTTTATCCTTCAATTTGGGATAGTTTTTTAAAGTAACTGTTAAACTATCCGAGTTATTACACTTTTAAGAAATAACTTTGAACTAATATAACTTCTAAAAGAAAAGAGAAAGACATTTAAATGTTCGTACTCTAGCAAATCATTAACAATTTGAAAGCTCTTAAAAAACTGTTAAAGTTCACCACGCATGGTGAAAATGTAAAAGCCTTAGATATAAAGCGTCAGCTGTTTTTGTTTTTATTCTTACTAGTATGACCTTTGCTCGAGATTCGACCATTTAAAAATTGATTTTTTTTTTTATATTTTTATTGGAAACATTTTTTTTCTTTCTTCACTCATATGCAAACGTAACCGAACTCATACCGCACCAAACACACCACCAGCAGGAAATCAAAAAACAGTAACTCAGTTCTGATTTTCCATGTTCTGTGATTTTTACTTTCAAAGCTATTCGATATCAAAAATGTGGCTTATATATGCGGAGCCACACACACGTTTGTCCAATGCCCGTCACAGTACCCTACTTCCCTTATTCTACTTTCTAGTAGAAATGCTTCCAAAGCTATTTGATATAACAACTTTGAGTTGTATGAGTGTTTTCACGCCCCTTTGTCAAGGAAGGAAGTTCTTACCAAGTTTCAATGATTTGTGACTTATAATTCAAAAGTTATACCGAAAATTTGGGCTGATGAAAAGTGCCTCGCCTTTATTTCAACGCCCATCAAATGTAACCAGTGGATTAGAACGTCTGATTTGAGGTCGAATTGCCCACCATAGATATTCGGTGCACTCCTTTTCCCTACTCTTATTGATTTAAAAAAAAAATAATCAAAATTGGTTGAGAAACACGGGAGAAAATTTTTCTTAACTGTTCTGCGTACACCTATTTATATATAGATATATAATAATAATATGTATAATATATAAAGTAGATAAGGAAATGGTTTAAAACATAGATTTGTGTATATAACTTTGGAGTGGTTTGAAATATTTGAAAAATTTTTTAACAGAAATAATTTTTTAAGCTGTAGAACTTTGTAAAAAATACAAAAACAACATTTTGAAAAATGTAATTTTCATCAAAAAAATCATAGAGGGGTAGCTCATGATTTTCGATGATAGAAATACTTTATTAAATTATATATCAAAATGAAGCAATTTTGCAAATAAATGATATGTTATATGAAAGCGTGTGAGAGAAGAAAATAGAAAAAAAAAAATAAAATTACAAAAAAAGAATGTCTGGACTAATTTTTGAGCAAAAATTGAATATTTTAGAGTTTTTTTGAAAACAACATAAGAAATTGAATTGGTGAGATAACGGTAAATCTTTTCTTATTTCTCCAAAGTCATTTTATTAAACCTTCAGACAAAGAAAATTTAAGGAAAATCGATTGAAAAATGGCTGAGATATTTACATCCATAATCAAAATTTGAAATGTCAATTGTTTTTTTCTCATTCTGAGGCAATGACATTGCTTTAAGAAATGCATTGCATGGAAAAAATCTACAGGTTTCGAAATATCGCAATACTTTTGATGTCATAATAACGGGAAATTTTCTTAACATACTATTCGTGGAAAATATTAGCAAAAAAGTTTTCGTGTACTGTTATTTTTCTCAACCAACGAATTTTCATACAAAAAACGTTGTACTGAAAACATCTATAGTTTTCGAGATATCACAATAATTTTGATGTCAAAATAACGGAAATTTTTTAAAATTTACTATTTGTAAGCAATTTTACCATCGCAATATATATTGACACTTGTTACATGAAAAAGTACTTATTGTAGGGCCACCGAAAACGATGGTGAAAAATATTAAATTTTTTTTGCACATCTTATGAATGTCCAAATTTCTCTCTTATATCACGTTTTTCCATCTCTTATAGTTTAGCTTTTATTTAATAAATGCTCTTTTTCCGCTCATATTTGAGGTCAGAGGTCACCAATCTTATATTCAATCATATTGTGCAGTCAGACCTTTCATTTGATACCACATTCTTTACTTTGCCTCTTCCCAGTTCTGAGATCCCTAACTAAATTGATATAAACTTTCAACGTTAATATTTCGGGTCAAAGGTCATCAATTTAAAATCTAACATAATTCGGCACATCTATGGTGCAGTACCTTTCGAATGGTATGCGTTTCATTGTCCTTATTCTAAAATAAATATTGAAAAAGTGTACGACAACATTCGATGTTTGCGTATTAATATAAGATTGATTGCTTATGTTTATTTTTCTACAATTAAGATGGAAAATGTTAAGAAATAAATAACTAACCGATTGTTTTTAATTGTGTTGCAGTCGTTAAGATTAATTTTTAACGTAGAATACGTTATACGGGGGTGTTAATCTGGAGCACAAAATTTTGAGAAAATGTTTGTCACTTTCATTATAAGTTTTTAATACTTTATGCATGCATTAAAGAAAATTCAAGTATGGTCGTAACATATTTAAAATGTCTTCTTTTGATTTGTATTTAAATAATCATATTGCTACACATAATTTTTTTGATTCTATAAGTAAATCAAAATTTAACTCCTTCAAATTTTGTAATAATTTTCATATGCTTTGTATTTTATGTATTATAACATCATCTGTAAGATCAGTACGATTATCTGTGTGTTCATCACAGAACCAGTGTGAGAAAGAGAAGAAGTATAATGACCAAGTAGCGAACGATGTGTATGTACACAACATTGATAAGCGAAGCAGAGAAACAAAATTGTGCTTACCCAGTTGGCCACGTCTTTAAGACATCCTCAATGTCTTACAGCCTTATTCATAAACACATTTTAGAGGCAGCGTAACTTAAAACGGGCTTTAAACAAGAAAACGTTATTCATAAACATTTTTCGTAGTTGTTTAAGAGCTGCGTAACTTAAACGCCGAAATTGGCGTTTAAAGGTTACGTAAATACAACCATGATTTTTGTTTGTCTTTTCTTTTAATATCAAAGACATGCTCCATATGCGCCCTTTGCAGCATTTTTTTATGCGGCGGCCATTGTAAATCCATAGGAATTCTTAATTTTTGTAGAGATTTTCTATATTTCAGACACAAACCTTACAATCATAAGCAGAAAATGAAAAAATGTTTATGAATAACAATGTTAGCAAGGTTGCATAGAAGCTGCGTAAAGCCTTAAACAGTGCGTAACTAAACAAGCGTTTAAAGGTTGTTTAAGGAAATCTATTGAATAAGGCTGTTAATGACTAACGTATTCTACGTCTGACCTATGTGCCCGTGTTATCTAACACATGCTTGAGCTTTTTTCTTTGAGCTTCAGGATAAAAGCCTAAAAGAAGTAAGAATTCATCCATTCTTTATATTTAATTTTTTTAGCATATCATTTCTTTGGCTTAAAACTGAACTATCTTTCGTTGTTAAGATATTTTTTGCCATTAAAAAAATAGTTAAGAAAGGAGCTTTTAAATTATCACCAGAATACGAAACCTTAACAAATTGTTAATATTAACTATTTAGTTAATGTGGTGAGTTAGTTAAGCTGCCAGAATAGGGCTGTAAGTCTTTCTTTTATAAAGGGATGAGAACGGGAAAACATTTTGTATTGTGTAAAAATTTCTGGTTAATATATTAGAAAATCTTGCTGAAAGAGTTATGAATTAAGACGATCTTAAGAATTTTTTAAAACTGAGTGAAATTCTGTAGTCATAGGTAATGTGGAAGATCTTGAAAATCTTCTTTTGTTTAAAAATGTAAACAAAATTTATGTTATTAGTTCTAACAATATTAGTTAGAACATTTTATTAGTTTGAGTAAATAATTTTGAAAAATTTTCAAAAAAAGGAGGACATTTCTTAAAAAAAATTCAGATACCGAGAAACATTCATTTTCGGTGTTCTTATCAACAAAAATAATTGCTTGTTCTATAGTTGGATTTAATGCCACTTAAATAGTTTTTTACATCATATTTAACTTCTATAAATCTTAAACTGCAAATACTCCTTTAACTTGCAATGCTGTTAAAATGTTTATGAGGTAATAATTTGCTTAAAGCCTGCGTTGCATAGTTTCCACATCATTAAGGCTTATAATGTATAGCTGTGTGAACTAACCACATAAGGTTTTAAAGTAGTTTATAGTTGAGCATGCATTGTATATAATTTAATTAAAGTCCGTTTTGAGAGCACTTTATTAACTTCTGAGCTCACTTTAATGATATTATTACTCCTTCGGGGCATCCAAATGAGCCTAAATGTGAAAATGTCGTAAATTATGTCATGATATAGGGTTTAAATGGTATGGCTCTTAGTATGGTGGAGTCATTGCTTTTTATTTCTTTGAGAATGGGAGGGCAGTGGAAATATATGAATGGCACTAGCTGATAATGATTAAAAAGACATAAATTGACCTAACTGGCCATGTGTTTTACAACTTAACTGTTAAAAAAACAAATCCCAGGATATTTTTACATAACGAATTAAGATAAAATTATTTTGCGAACAACTAAGAAGAAATGTCAATTTGGTTTTGAAATAATTATTATTTGTTTGAAGACATCGGATAACAATGCAAAAGCATATTAAAAATTTCTTGAACTAGGTTTGATTGTTTTCAATTTTAACGATAAGATAAGAAATTTCCCAGCAGTTATTTTGGAGTCAATTGAAAAAGTGAACTAGTTTATTTCTAGCGCAGTTCGCAGTAGCTCTGAAAAAGTACAAAAGGCGTTCAATGTAGAACAGTTATCTTTGCTTTTGTTTTCAAAAGTATTGCTGACAAAAATAAACGCGTTCTGGCTACTTTTTAAAATTTGCTGCGCACAAGAAAAAATAATAAAAAAAAATGTTTATAGACAAAATGTTTTCTGGATTGTGGATGGAAAAGATGGTACATATCAGATCTTTAGGACCTTTCCATTGCACTAAATTCTTACACTTTTGATATGTTCACTTTAAAACTAGTTAAAAAAAACCCACTTTCAGGCTACTGCGAAAGCAACCAGTTTAAAAATGTTCCTAATGCAACTAGTTCAAATATAGGGAAAAAGGAATGTTTCTAGGGACAATTGTCTTTTCCTATGACATCAACCTGCAAAAAGCGTTAGTTCGTTCAATGTAAAAGGGTATTGTTGTGGAACTAGTACTGGTCGTTTTTGGAACTAGCTCAGAAATATTTCAAATTTGGTCCACTTTTCTGTTGGGAGTATTCTTGAGAAAAATTTCAAACCTGACACTTTGTTCTTAAAAAATTTATTTTATTAATTCCGGAAAGTTTGTTGGGTATTTTCCATTTCTGTCTCCTTAAAATTTTTATTAAAGTACCACGCCCTTTGTCTAATTCCACCCACTTTATTTACCGTACTTCATAATGATTCTACCTAGACCTGTGCAAAATTTCAGTTCCCAAGTATCAATATTAACCGATATATAGTACTTTCTTTAAAGTCCCACATCATAATATGTCCCATATATTATGTACAATCCCACCCACTTTTGTAATGATTTTACCTACCCATCTACCTGCATACCAAATATTTGTACCCTAGTGTCAATATGAACTGAGATATATTATTTATATAGTATTTTCATAATATTGCCACGCCCCTTTGTTGAATAACGCCCCATTTTGACCGAAATTTGTAGTAGCTGTGTCTACCCATGTACAAAATTTCAGTACCCTTGTGTCAATATTATTTGACTTACAGAGTTTTTCTAATATTGCCACACGCCTTTGTCGAATAACGCCCACTTTATTTAAATTAATTTCTAAAAATTGTATCAACCCCTGTACTAAATTTCAGCACCCTAGTGTCAATATTATTCGATATATAGTGTGTTTATGTGGCGTCCGTGGCGTAGTTGGTTAAAGTGCGTGGTCGCTATGTCAACGAACCCGGAGATCCGGGTTCGAACCCCAGCAGCGACAGAAAATTATTTGAATTAAAATAATTTTTCTGTACGACCGCCACCTCTCTGCAGACAATGGCAAACCTCAGAGACTAATCAAAATGCCATGTAAAGCTTCTTGAGAATAAGAACATTCTGTTCATCGCCGTTCGGAGTCGGCGTTAAGCCTGTCCATTTCTCGGTCAATTGTGTACAAACTTAATAACACTCACAACACAGTTGATCATAAGAGCTAGGTCAAAGTCCTTTCAAGGGCTGAAATGGCCAGTTATTTATTTTATTTTTTATAGTGTGTTCAGTGTGTTTATAATATTGCCACACCCCTTTTTCGAATAACGCCCACTTTATTTGCAGTAATTTTTAAAGATTGTGTCTACCCCTGTACTAAAGTTGAGCACTCTAGTGTCAATATTATTCGATATATAGTGTGTTTCTAATATTGCCACACCCCTTTGTCGAATAACGCCCACTTTATTGACCGTAATTTCTAAAAATTGTATCTACCGCTGTACTAAATTTCAGTACCCTAGTGTCAATATTAACTGAAATGCAGTGTTTTTATCTAACAGTGACACGCCTCTTTGTTGAATATCGCCCACTTTTTTAAGAACGACTTCCGCGTTCATGATATATATCTTTTGACAAAAAATTGCGGAAATCGGGCAAGAGCTTTAGGTGTTATCGATGTACATACATTTAAAAAAAAAAAAAAAACGGACAAACCAACGATATTAAAAAATATTTTGAGTACGATTTAAACGTTTTTATATAAAAAAAATAATGATGACAGAAAAGGGCAATTTGACGTTAATAGTCAAAATAATTGTATAACAGCCATTCACGGATAAGATACGACGTGTGCGAAGTTGGGGTCATTGTTCTGTTGGAAATAAAAACTGCGACGCTCAAGCTGCAATTTTTCCTCACTTCGATACAAATTGTGTTTGAGAATGTCCAAATAAGCATGCTTATCCATTTTGTCCATTCATATTCAAACCATTACGTTTCCACCGCCATGCTATACTGTTGGTATAAAATTTTTTTCCTTCAGCTCTTCATTGACTTTTCTCCACACTTTTCCTGCACCATCTGACCCAAAAATATAGAATTAAGATTAGTCGCTAAACACTATGATTTCCAAAAATAAATCCGGCTTTTCCAAGTGCAATTTTCTAATTTAGCAAAATTCAATCTCTTTGCCTTATTTACTTGGATATAAAAGGCTTACGCAGCGCCACTCAGGATTTATTTTTTTTTTAATGCTCCGAGTTTTCAACGACTAACTTCACTGCAGAAATTTTCGGATTTTATTTTACAGCAGCAATGACTCTGCGTTCATCAGATGGTGTTAAGGTTTTCGACCTTCCTGATCAATGGTTTTTGTTCAAACTACCGGTGCTTGTGTACGATTATATTATTGTTTATACACTAGAAGGACTTTTTCCGACTATTTTACCGATTTCGCGTAAAGTTTTGTTTTCTAAATAAAACTTGATTATTAATTTTCAAATTTCCAACGAAATTTCTTTTCCGCAGCCCTTTGCAACTTTCTTAAGGCAACTTTGAGTTGAAAATTATCATATATAGATCGCAAAATATGCTAGTAAGTGAATCAGTTTTACTAATTGTCAAGCAAAAGTTTGAAAGAATACTGAAAACTACAGTTATATTATCAAAAACAAGCAAGCATATTAATCACTATAAATGTTTTTTATAACCAGGGTTACTTACTACCAAGGCAATGGCAAACTACAATGGCAAACCTAAGAGAGTAAAAACTGTCATGAAAAGCTTCTTGAGAACATAAGCCAATCGGAGTCGGCATAAATCTTGTAGGTCTAGATCTCGATCATTTGTGTTCAAACATTTCGCAAAAAGCACAACACAATTGATCATAAGAAGCTCGGTCAAAGTCCTTTCAAGGGCTGAAATGGCCATTTCGTTTTATTTTTTTACCAAGGTGAGGTGTCAGATGTCACATATTATATGCGACTGCTGTAAGGCTCGCTCGTTTTTTTCTTTGATTTTGATTTTGCTTTTACTTTTGTCTATGACACCCTTTAATGATGATTTTTAAGTGTTTTCTTTTCCTGATTGTAGAAATAATTGGTCTGATACCGTTGTCAAAAATCAAAACAACGTTCTTGCACGTCATTCAAAGTTTCCAAAGTTAAGAATAAATGAAAATAATTTTTAAATTTTATTTCTATTCAATTTAAAGTTTCATTAATTCAAAGTTATTTCCTTATTATTTCAGGATGGTGAAAACGTGTCAAAACTGGAGAAGGCTGATATTCTAGAGCTCACTGTGCGTCATCTACATCGTTTGCGTGAGCACAATACACTCTTCCTAGCACGCACACATATGTTGGATTCACACGGCAGTCCCAGCGGTAATAGTGTCAGCTACCACAACACGCTCAACGTCGAAAAATTCTGGGCAGGATTTCAACATTGCGCAGCTGAGGTGTCGCAATTTCTCAACAAATACGATCGAAATATAAGTGGTGAGCTTATCAAGCACATCGCCAGCTACATGCCAAACCTGATGACAACAGCAGCAACAGCAACAGTTAATAATGCTGCAACAACAACAGCCAACTACCAAAGATGCCACACAGCAGCAAACCGAGCTCCCCCGTGTCACCGCATGTATAGCCAGCAACGAGAAAGTTACCTCAAAGTAAAGTTAGAGCCACTTGTTAAGCAACGGCAAGAGTTGGATGGCGTGTGGCGACCCTGGTAATACCTTAGAACAAAAAAAGGGGAGAAGGCCAAAGAAAACCAGCGAGTTTCGAAAGCAAAAACTAGACGTTTAAATTTAAGTATTAAGACTTCTTTCATAATATGGTTTTTCGTTATAAATAATTTCTATAACGTTGAATGTAAATATTTTCGAACCGTTTAAAAATGCATGGATAAAGCTTTAAGAAAAACTTAACTTTTTGCTTTAGTTATAAGTGTATACTTAAGAGAAGTTTATGTAGGCGACATATTTTTGTTATTTAAAAAAAAAAAAACTTATTTTAAGTTTCATTTCTGTGACTTATATCTACAAAGTAGACTTAAACTAGCCTTAAGTTTCATAACATACAATAAAAAAAAAAATATATATATATATATGCTATGTATATAAAATATATGGAATGTTTTTTGAGATAATTTTGATATATCAGAAAAATGTATCTCACATTAAAATACCCACTTAAAATCATCAGAATTTTATCGTAATCTTTTTTAAGAGTCCGCGATGCTTCTGGTATGTACTTAATTAAATTCTCGTGAATGAATTAAGGAATTGTATTTATTGACTGGTTATGCGAAATGTAAATTACCACAATTATAACTGAATTATTCTGGTTCAGTCTGCTTTCACAAGCAGACATTTCCCTCACAGTAGAAAGCTGAATAGACAGATGAAATGCCAATTTATGTAAACGTGAACACCTGCCGTATGGGCCTAATTTCACGTTGCCCCATGACAATGGGGTCGAGGTTCATAGAATAGATGCCCAACAGATAAATATTCAGGACGTTAGTACCATGCTAATACAAACACAACGTCCATCCAACCTCTCCTGGGCGTCACTTCCATGACTCCAGACGGGACCAACGCCCTGTCATAGTAGTTCCAAAACCGGTTACACTCCATTATTAAGTGTATATTTAAATTAATAAATATACTGTATGGATAGCAATCAATGCTGGAACGCAATAGTACCAATTATAGATGATTAGTTGGGACAACATCCACATTTATTGGTGGAAATCGAAACCCATCTAACATCTCTGACAATTTTTGGACATTGCCACCCGGTTGTTTAAGCGCAACTCCACGCTGAGCACAGACCTGCTCGCGACATTGAACTACCACAGCCAGCACGATACTCCCCGAAAGGCCTGCGATAGTCTCCCCGGGCAAAAGGGATTTACCTCGATACGCACCAACACACACCAGCACATTTTTACACATCACACATGACTGTAATGGCAAAGCCACCACTATTAGACATGCTATAGCGTAGACCATGTCATCACAATTGACTGTGTGTGACATATGGTCACCACTATATACATCCTTTTACTACTCCGAGATTACAAAGATATACTATTCATCTCGGAGTACCCAATTCTGACACCTCATTAACAACTGTAACGATTATCCCCGTGCTAACAAATTTTAAGGATCAATGCTATTCCTTCGTAGGTATACACTACCGTTGATCAAGTCCACCTACTCCCCAGATTGGGCGACCAACTCCAGGATCTGAGTCCCTCTATATTTACACAGAATAGGACAAACCAGTTGTTGCTTGTGACCATCCTCCTTTATCCTGGCTTTGGACTGGCTTCTCGTGAGAACAAACAATGATTTCAGTTGTTGTACATTGAAATTTGTTTGTGGAGTAACAACATGGGCTCCATCGTTTATATTATGGTAGATTGGAACTCCGCCAGCCCTCGTATGTATTCTTTTATATTGAACTACAAAATTTAAATTTGGAATCTCTAAAATGTTTTCGTTATTCATCCACGCCTCAGAAATAATTATAAAATTCGACTAATTTTAATTATTAATAAAAATTAATTTAAATTGTAATTCTTACGTTGTGCTCCAATAATTTAACACAAATAAACGCACAATAAACACGGGAATAAATATGGCAGCTAAAGGAGATATTGAAACACAATGTTTTGTTTTTTTCACCAAAAACTTACGAACTGAATCCAACTCGCAGCCGAATTAGTATCGAAGTTGATTTTTTACATATTTTTATCCCAATTTATGCACACATATATACAACGCTTGGTAAACAATAGTTGGGATACTACGAAGCTCAGCACAAAGAGACGAGGATACTAGAAACACTCTATATATTAAGGCAATTCACAATCTTGTGTATTTGAGATTGTAAATTCTGCAATGGCAAAAATTTTCCAGCAATTGTGGACTTTCAACTTTTTCGGTATACTTTGCAACAATTGTTACAAAAAATGAAATTCACAACTGATTGATGAAAAACAAAATTATTTTCTACTTGAAATTTTGCTTAAAAACATATTATGTCGAAAAATGGCTTTAAGGCTCAATTAGTGGTCTTTTGACGTGACGAAGTAACGTTTTACCGCGCAGGTTTCCAAAAAAGTTGAAAAATGCATTTTTTCAAAATTCATCGGCGTTGCATTGAATTGTTACTCGCTGAGTATAAGGCAACCACATAATGCAGTAAAAATGCTACAACCAAGAATAAACGTTGCATGTAATTTTTACTCTGTGACTACTGGCCTGACGGTTAATTTTAAGGAACGAAAATGAAGGCAGGGTGGGCACATAACAAAAATAACAAAAAAATTGACGGCGTCATGAGGTCCCTTAGAGAACCGCCTAATGTGATGCATATCCATCACTTTTGCTGGATAAATTGCATGCAACTGGGGCTAAGTTAATACACCAAGAAGAGCACAACCATTGGAGAAGCAAATGAAAAAAAAAACAATAACAACACCAACACCAGCACCAATACCAACACCAACACCAACACCAACACCAACACCAACACCAACACCAACACCAACACCAACACCAACACCAACACCAACACCAACACCAACACCAACACCAACACCAACACCAACACCAACACCAACACCAACACCAACACCAACACCAACAACAACAACAACAACAACAACAACAACAACAACAACAACAACAACAACAACAACAACAACAACAACAACAACAACAACAACAACAACAACAACAACAACAACAACAACAACAACAACAACAACAACAACAACAACAACAACAACAACAACAACATTTGAAGTCAAGAATTTATTTATTTTATTTATTTTATTTATTTATTTATTCATTTTACTTATTCCATCTAACACAGATAAACTCTTACAGACTACTTAAATTAAATTATTCATAGATGCATTTTCAATAGTTTCAATAGTTTCATTTCAAGTCGTAAACATTGGTGATAAATACATTTCAATAATTTCATTTCAAGTGGTAAATATTAATTGTTTCAGTGTTAAATTTGTTTCAGTTGATTTAGGAAAGAGGAAAAGAAAATTTAGAAAGGTTTATAAAGCAAAGGACCATGGCCTGGCCGGGAATCGAACCCGGGACCTCTGGGATAGCAGTCGAGCACGCTACCTACTCGACTACCGAGGCGCCTATTTTTAATTTGGTCATGGATTAAAAGAAGAATTTGGAAATAGGATAGTATACCTTAGGAGAAGAACACGGCAGCGGCAAAGCGATGTGTTGGAAAGAAAATAAGAAAAATGCAAAAGCAAAGAACAAAACAAATCGATATCATTATCGTTCCTTCATTGTTAAAAGAAAGTACTCGGATTCCTGACTAATCACTTCTTACCTGTTCGAAGATGTTACAAAGTGATTAATACCCCTTTCGTAGCAGCTCCATACAAATAAAAACATGGCATTTGGTACTGAAGGGGTATGATCGCCGAGTCTTAAAGGATGTGCTAAGAAGCTATCTCGGGATGATCGCTTTTCCTATTGGGTAGCTATGCTATATGCTTGTTCTCTTTGAAACTTTCTCTCTGAAAGTAGAAATCGCGGTGTTGCCAACGCTAGAAATATCAAAAATAGCCAACCTACAAACCTCTCCCCTACTATTTGAAAGTTAGGATGTTTGTGGAGGTGGGCGTGATTATGTCTATTTTTTAGAGAAAATATTAACGGATTTAATAAAAAATAAAAATAAAAAAAATAAAAATAAAACAGGGATACATTTTCTGAGTTTCGACGATTTCAGTTTATAATTGATATGGGAGGTACATAGGTGTAGTTGTTGTTCGATTACGCCCATTTTTAGAGAATGATTTGCTTCGAAAATAAAATGCACCAAATTTTGTTGCACTAGGATCATTATTTCGTATTTTGACCACCTTTTTTAAATTTCAGACCACTATGAAGCCAAGTTTCTAACTACATCTTTTATTAATAAAAACGTTAACCATACAATAAATTTGTTTGATCTGGGAGATAGCACATTCAATTCCAAAGTTCTGTTTTAAGAGATAATGTTAATGAGGAGTGGATCCATAGCGACTTTCCATGCTCCAAAATCCATTTATAGTTTTAAACCAGAACCATAGAAAGAATTCAATATTTGTTAGGTACCACTCTGATTTTCCCCTTATAAATATTATATAGCCTACACTTTATTTCGGTAATATTCAAACATTACGCCAAAATTTCCAAAAAATCCACTGGCAGGCAAACATTTATGTTGAAGAAAGTTATTTATTTAAAATTATTGACAAACTTGAGTCCACTCCTAAACTTTTCGCATTTGTTTTGTGACTTATTTTAAATTCTTTTCTTTTTTGTCCAGCTTTTTCTCTTTATTTTGCCCATCTATCTTTACTTTCATGTACGTAACCCAGCTGCTTGCTCCCACCATACTTCTTTTAACAACAACCATCAATAGTCGTTTTTCATCATTGTTGCTGGCTTAAACTCTTGTTTATATGACTTTCAACCTAGAATTGCAGCTTTCACGCCTTCACTCTGCCACTGCCACCTCTTAGTTTATCGCCCACCTTTTGTCACAAAATACGTCTTTCTAAAAGCAGAAATTACATTGTCAACATAAAAGTGCCCCTAGAGGGCACTTTTTGCTGCTATCTTTCTTGTTTTTTTAAATGCCTTTTGTTTTCTCTTCTACTCCATACAAATTGTGTGGATATTCATTTAGCTGTGCTCTGTATTCACGTTTGATTTCTAGCTTCTCCTCCTTCTCTAGTTTCTCCCTTGTCAATTTTTTATTTTCTTAATCTGCTCTTTCTTCTTCTGCTTTAATATTGCTACAGGCTGCTAAGTGCTTATTTTTTAAAAAATTCTCATTTTAGTCAAAGTGAAAAATTGTCAGTGTTACTCATCAAGCCACAAAACTGCCGTCACTGAGCATAACGATTAAAAGGTTATAAATATGCCGCCATTTTGTCATTTTATTTTGCCTCATTTTTCATTTTAAGCCCAGCTGCCAAGCCCAGTCATCCAAATGGTTCGCTGTAATTATATTTGTCGACTCGCACACAGCTAAATTATCCTTAACGCGCACGCTCTTATGCGAGTAGAAGAACCCTGAGGTCTCGTAATTCATGTGCCTACCTTGCATTGTATTGTATTGTCCTTCGGTCAAATGAGTCCTGCGGGCTTTTGACATTCGCAGCTAATTAAATTGTAATGTACGGAATTAATTGCTTGTTTGCTGCCAAAATTGAAATTTAATAGCTTTGCCAAGCACCAGCCTAGCATCTACTAAATAAACCCTTTGGCCGTTCACTGACACTCAAGGAAATATCATGCGTAAATTATTCCCTTTACGTGTTGAAGTATGTGTCATACTGTTGTTAAGTTATTTAAACAGATGAGAGTGTCAAATTAAGAAAAATGTATCTCAACTCTTTTTAAGTTCCATAGAGTTCAAGTTTAACAACGATAAGTTATAAGTTCAAATCAAAAGTTTTTTCTTAACTTCAAATCTTATGTCTTTGAAGTTATTATGTTTCGAGAAAGAAAGTAAAAATAAAAGTAAAAGGTACTTACAAACTGGTCTATTTATTCATATTTAGTAGTGGTATCTTATACTTAAGAGGGAACAACTCAAGAGGTATGAATGGTGATCCTGAAAAGAGATGGGGAAAAATAATATACACTGAACGTATTTACTTATGGGAAATCGTTATAATTTTACGCTCAGAAAGTGAGGAAGGTGGATTTGAATTAAAGAAATAGATAGCAAGATAAGTTTGGTTTTAATCAGAGGAGAGCGATTTTAAAAGGGTACATTTGAAGGTGAATTTATTCATGGACGGTAAGTAACAGTCGCTAATATTATTGAATATTCTACACCATCTATTAATGGGTTCAATAAATGCATAAACAGTATGGTGTTGGTATTCATTCCTTGTTTTCATTGCAAAATTTGATTAAAGGCTGAAAAAACACCTTTACAATGACCCCTCTACGGCCTCTATTTACGGAGATATGAGCATTTGAAGTTTATTATTTCGTAAAATTTGAAATTCGTATCGCACAAGGACAATTCAGGTTTCAAATTAAAGGTTGAAAAAACACCTTTACAATGCTGCAACCTTGACCCCTCTACGGCCTCTATTTACGGAGATATGAGCATTTGAAGTTTAGCATTTCGTAAAATTTGAAACTCGTATCGCACAAGGATAATTTGGGTATCAAATTAAAGGTTGAAAAAGCACCTTTACAATGCTGCAACTTTGACCCCTCTACGGCCTCTATTTACGGAGATATGAGCATTTGAAGTTTAGCATTTCGTAAAATTTGAAACTCGTATCGCACAAGGATAATTTGGGTATCAAATTAAAGGTTGAAAAAGCACCTTTACAATGCTGCAACTTTGACCCCTCTACGGCCTCTATTTACGGAGATATGAGCATTTGAAGTTTAGCATTTCGTAAAATTTGAAACTCGTATCGCACAAGGATAATTCAGGTGTCAAATTAAAGGTTGAAAAAACACCTTTACAATGCTGCAACTTTGACCCCTCTACGGCCTCTATTTACGGAGATATGAGTATTTGAAGTTTAGCATTTCGTAAAATTTGAAACTCGTATCGCACAAGGACAATTCGGGTATCAAATTAAAGGTTGAAAAAACACCTTTACAATGCTGCAACTTTGACATCTCTACGGCCTCTATTTACGGAGATATGAGCATTTGAAGTTTAGCATTTTGTAAAATTTGAAACGCGTATCGCACAAGGACATTTTAGGTATCAAATTAAAGGTTAAAAAAACACCTTTACAATGCTGCAACTTTGACCCCTCTACGGCCTCTATTTACGGAGATATGGGCATTTGAAGTTTAGCATTTCGTAAAATTTGAAACTCGTATCGCACAAGGACAATTTAGGTATCAAATTAAAGGTTGAAAAAACACCTTTACAATGCTGCAACTTTGACCCCTCTACGGCCTCTATTTACGGAGATATGAGCATTTGAAGTTTAGCATTTCGTAAAACTTGAAACTCGTATCGCACAAGGACAATTTAGGTATCAAATTAAAGGTTGAAAAAACACCTTTACAATGCTGCAACTTTGACCCCTCTACGGCCTCTATTTACGGAGATATGAGCATTTGAAGTTTAGCATTTCGTAAAACTTGAAACTCGTATCGCACAAGGACAATTTAGGTATCAAATTAAAGGTTGAAAAAACACCTTTACAATGCTGCAACTTTGACCCCTCTACGGCCTCTATTTACGGAGATATGAGCATTTGAAATTTAGCATTTCGTAAACTCGTATCGCACAAGGACAATTCAGGTTTCAAATTAAAGGTTGAAAAAACACCTTTACAATGCTGCAACTTTGACCCCTCTACGGCCTCTATTTAAGGAGATATGAGCATTTGAAGTTTAGCATTTCGTAAAATTTGAAACTCGTATCGCACAAGGACAATTTAGGTATCAAATTAAAGGTTGAAAAAACACCTTTACAATGCTGCAACTTTGACCCCTCTACGGCCTCTATTTACGGAGATATGAGCATTTGAAATTTAGCATTTCGTAAACTCGTATCGCACAAGGACAATTCAGGTTTCAAATTAAAGGTTGAAAAAACACCTTTACAATGCTGCAACTTTGACCCCTCTACGGCCTCTATTTACGGAGATATGAGCATTTGAAGTTTAGCATTTCGTAAAATTTGAAACTCGTATCGCACAAGGATAATTCAGGTTTCAAATTAAAGGTTGAAAAAACACCTTTACAATGCTGCAACTTTGACCCCTCTACGGCCTCTATTTACGGAGATATGAGCATTTGAAGTTTAGCATTTCGTAAAATTTGAAACTCGTATCGCACAAGGATAATTCAGGTTTCAAATTAAAGGTTGAAAAAACACCTTTACAATACTGCAACTTTGACCCCTCTACGGCCTCTATTTACGGAGATATGAGTATTTGAAGTTTAGCATTTCGTAAAATTTGAAACTTGTATCGCACAAGGACACTTTAGGTATCAAATTAAAGGTTGAAAAAACACCTTTACAATGCTGCAACTTTGACCCCTCTACGGCCTCTATTTACGGAGATATGAGCATTTGAAGTTTAGCACTTCGTAAAATTTGAAACTCGTATCGCACAAGGACATTTTAGGTATCAAATTAAAGGTTAAAAAACACCTTTACAATGCTGCAACTTTGACCCCTCTACGGCCTCTATTTACGGAGATATGAGCATTTGAAGTTTAGCATTTCGTAAAATTTGAAACTCGTATCGCACAAGGACAATTTAGGTATCAAATTAAAGGTTGAAAAAACACCTTTACAATGCTGCAACTTTGACCCCTCTACGGCCTCTATTTACGGAGATATGAGCATTTGAAATTTAGCATTTCGTAAACTCGTATCGCACAAGGACAATTCAGGTTTCAAATTAAAGGTTGAAAAAACACCTTTACAATGCTGCAACTTTGACCCCTCTACGGCCTCTATTTACGGAGATATGAGCATTTGAAGTTTAGCATTTCGTAAAATTTGAAACTCGTATCGCACAAGGATAATTCAGGTTTCAAATTAAAGGTTGAAAAAACACCTTTACAATGCTGCAACTTTGACCCCTCTACGGCCTCTATTTACGGAGATATGAGCATTTGAAGTTTAGCATTTCGTAAAATTTGAAACGCGTATCGCACAAGGATAATTCAGGTTTCAAATTAAAGGTTGAAAAAACACCTTTACAATACTGCAACTTTGACCCCTCTACGGCCTCTATTTACGGAGATATGAGTATTTGAAGTTTAGCATTTCGTAAAATTTGAAACTTGTATCGCACAAGGACACTTTAGGTATCAAATTAAAGGTTGAAAAAACACCTTTACAATGCTGCAACTTTGACCCCTCTACGGCCTCTATTTACGGAGATATGAGCATTTGAAGTTTAGCACTTCGTAAAATTTGAAACTCGTATCGCACAAGGACATTTTAGGTATCAAATTAAAGGTTAAAAAACACCTTTACAATGCTGCAACTTTGACCCCTCTACGGCCTCTATTTACGGAGATATGAGCGTTTGAAGTTTAGCATTTCGTAAAATTTGAAACTCGTATCGCACAAGGATAATTCAGGTTTCAAATTAAAGGTTGAAAAAACACCTTTACAATGCTGCAACTTTGACCCCTCTACGGCCTCTATTTACGGAGATATGAGCATTTGAAGTTTAGCATTTTAAAATTTGAAACTCGTATCGCACAAGGATAATTCAGGTTTCAAATTAAAGGTTGAAAAAACACCTTTACAATGCTGCAACTTTGACCCCTCTACGGCCTCTATTTACGGAGATATGAGCATTTGAAATTTAGCATTTCGTAAACTCGTATCGCACAAGGACAATTTAGGTATCAAATTAAAGCTTGAAAAAACACCTTTACAATGCTGCAACTTTGACCCCTCTACGGCCTCTATTTACGGAGATATGGGCATTTGAAGTTTAGCATTTCGTAAAATTCGAAACTCGTATCGCACAAGGACAATTTAGGTATCAAATTAAAGGTTGAAAAAACACCTTTACAATGCTGCAACTTTGACCCCTCTACGGCCTCTATTTACGGAGATATGAGCATTTGAAGTTTAGCATTTCGTAAAATTTGAAACTCGTATCGCACAAGGATAATTCAGGTTTCAAATTAAAGGTTGAAAAAACACCTTTACAATGCTGCAACTTTGACCCCTCTACGGCCTCTATTTACGGAGATATGAGCATTTGAAGTTTAGCATTTCGTAAAATTTGAAACTCGTATTGCACAAGGACAATTTAGGTATCAAATTAAAGGTTGAAAAAACACATTTACAATGCTGCAACTTTGACCCCTCTACGGCCTCTATTTACGGAGATATGAGCATTTGAAGTTTAGCATTTCGTAAAATTTGAAACTCGTATCGCACAAGGATAATTCAGGTTTCAAATTAAAGGTTGAAAAAACACCTTTACAATGCTGCAACTTTGACCCCTCTACTCGTATCGCACAAGGACAATTTAGGTATCAAATTAAAGGTTGAAAAAACACCTTTACAATGCTGCAACTTTGACCCCTCTACGGCCTCTATTTACGGAGATATGAGCATTTGAAGTTTAGCATTTCGTAAAATTTGAAACTCGTATCGCACAAGGACAATTTAGGTATCAAATTAAAGGTTGAAAAAACACCTTTACAATGCTGCAACTTTGACCCCTCTACGGCCTCTATTTACGGAGATATGAGCATTTGAAATTTAGCATTTCGTAAACTCGTATCGCACAAGGACAATTCAGGTTTCAAATTAAAGGTTGAAAAAACACCTTTACAATGCTGCAACTTTGACCCCTCTACGGCCTCTATTTACGGAGATATGAGCATTTGAAGTTTAGCATTTCGTAAAATTTGAAACTCGTATCGCACAAGGATAATTCAGGTTTCAAATTATAGGTTGAAAAAACACCTTTACAATGCTGCAACTTTGACCCCTCTACGGCCTCTATTTACGGAGATATGAGCATTTGAAGTTTAGCATTTCGTAAAATTTGAAACTCGTATCACACAAGGATAATTCAGGTTTCAAATTAAAGGTTTAAAAAACACCTTTACAATACTGCAACTTTGACCCCTCTACGGCCTCTATTTACGGAGATATGAGTATTTGAAGTTTAGCATTTCGTAAAATTTGAAACTCGTATCGCACAAGGACAATTCGGGTATCAAATTAAAGGTTGAAAAAACACCTTTACAATGCTGCAACTTTGACCCCTCTACGGCCTCTATTTACGGAGATATGAGCATTTGAAGTTTAGCATTTCGTAAAATTTGAAACGCGTATCGCACAAGGATAATTCAGGTTTCAAATTAAAGGTTGAAAAAACACCTTTACAATACTGCAACTTTGACCCCTCTACGGCCTCTATTTACGGAGATATGAGTATTTGAAGTTTAGCATTTCGTAAAATTTGAAACTTGTATCGCACAAGGACACTTTAGGTATCAAATTAAAGGTTGAAAAAACACCTTTACAATGCTGCAACTTTGACCCCTCTACGGCCTCTATTTACGGAGATATGAGCATTTGAAGTTTAGCATTTCGTAAAATTTGAAACTCGTATCACACAAGGATAATTCAGGTTTCAAATTAAAGGTTTAAAAAACACCTTTACAATACTGCAACTTTGACCCCTCTACGGCCTCTATTTACGGAGATATGAGTATTTGAAGTTTAGCATTTCGTAAAATTTGAAACTCGTATCGCACAAGGACAATTCGGGTATCAAATTAAAGGTTGAAAAAACACCTTTACAATGCTGCAACTTTGACCCCTCTACGGCCTCTATTTACGGAGATATGAGCATTTGAAGTTTAGCATTTCGTACAAGGACAATTCAGGTTTCAAATTAAAGGTTGAAAAAACACCTTTACAATGCTGCAACTTTGACCCCTCTACGGCCTCTATTTACGGAGATATGAGCATTTGAAGTTTAGCATTTCGTAAAATTTGAAACTCGTATCGCACAAGGATAATTCAGGTTTCAAATTATAGGTTGAAAAAACACCTTTACAATGCTGCAACTTTGACCCCTCTACGGCCTCTATTTACGGAGATATGAGCATTTGAAGTTTAGCATTTCGTAAAATTTGAAACTCGTATCACACAAGGATAATTCAGGTTTCAAATTAAAGGTTTAAAAAACACCTTTACAATACTGCAACTTTGACCCCTCTACGGCCTCTATTTACGGAGATATGAGTATTTGAAGTTTAGCATTTCGTAAAATTTGAAACTCGTATCGCACAAGGACAATTCGGGTATCAAATTAAAGGTTGAAAAAACACCTTTACAATGCTGCAACTTTGACCCCTCTACGGCCTCTATTTACGGAGATATGAGCATTTGAAGTTTAGCATTTCGTAAAATTTGAAACGCGTATCGCACAAGGATAATTCAGGTTTCAAATTAAAGGTTGAAAAAACACCTTTACAATACTGCAACTTTGACCCCTCTACGGCCTCTATTTACGGAGATATGAGTATTTGAAGTTTAGCATTTCGTAAAATTTGAAACTTGTATCGCACAAGGACACTTTAGGTATCAAATTAAAGGTTGAAAAAACACCTTTACAATGCTGCAACTTTGACCCCTCTACGGCCTCTATTTACGGAGATATGAGCATTTGAAGTTTAGCACTTCGTAAAATTTGAAACTCGTATCGCACAAGGACATTTTAGGTATCAAATTAAAGGTTGAAAAAACACCTTTACAATGCTGCAACTTTGACCCCTCTACGGCCTCTATTTACGGAGATATGAGCGTTTGAAGTTTAGCATTTCGTAAAATTTGAAACTCGTATCGCACAAGGATAATTCAGGTTTCAAATTAAAGGTTGAAAAAACACCTTTACAATGCTGCAACTTTGACCCCTCTACGGCCTCTATTTACGGAGATATGAGCATTTGAAGTTTAGCATTTCGTAAAACTTGAAACTCGTATCGCACAAGGACAATTTAGGTATCAAATTAAAGGTTGAAAAAACACCTTTACAATGCTGCAACTTTGACCCCTCTACGGCCTCTATTTACGGAGATATGAGCATTTGAAGTTTAGCATTTCGTAAAACTTGAAACTCGTATCGCACAAGGACAATTTAGGTATCAAATTAAAGGTTGAAAAAACACCTTTACAATGCTGCAACTTTGACCCCTCTACGGCCTCTATTTACGGAGATATGAGCATTTGAAGTTTAGCATTTCGTAAAATTTGAAACTCGTATCGCACAAGGACAATTTAGGTATCAAATTAAAGGTTGAAAAAACACCTTTACAATGCTGCAACTTTGACCCCTCTACGGCCTCTATTTACGGAGATATGAGCATTTGAAGTTTAGCATTTCGTAAAATTTGAAACTCGTATCGCACAAGGATAATTCAGGTTTCAAATTAAAGGTTGAAAAAACACCTTTACAATGCTGCAACTTTGACCCCTCTACGGCCTCTATTTACGGAGATATGAGCATTTGAAGTTTAGCATTTCGTAAAATTTGAAACTCGTATCGCACAAGGATAATTCAGGTTTCAAATTAAAGGTTGAAAAAACACCTTTACAATGCTGCAACTTTGACCCCTCTACGTCCTCTATTTACGGAGATATGAGCATTTGAAGTTTAGCATTTCGTAAAATTTGAAACTCGTATCGCACAAGGATAATTCAGGTTTCAAATTAAAGGTTGAAAAAGCACCTTTACAATGCTGCAACTTTGACCCCTCTACGGCCTCTATTTACGGAGATATGAGCATTTGAAGTTTAGCATTTCGTAAAATTTGAAACTCGTATCGCACAAGGATAATTCAGGTTTCAAATTAAAGGTTGAAAAAACACCTTTACAATGCTGCAACTTTGACCCCTCTACGGCCTCTATTTACGGAGATATGAGCATTTGAAGTTTAGCATTTCGTAAAATTTGAAACTCGTATCGCACAAGGATAATTCAGGTTTCAAATTAAAGGTTGAAAAAGCACCTTTACAATGCTGCAACTTTGACCCCTCTACGGCCTCTATTTACGGAGATATGAGCATTTGAAGTTTAGCATTTCGTAAAATTTGAAACTCGTATCGCACAAGGACAATTTAGGTATCAAATTAAAGGTTGAAAAAACACCTTTACAATGCTGCAACTTTGACCCCTCTACTCGTATCGCACAAGGACAATTTAGGTATCAAATTAAAGGTTGAAAAAACACCTTTACAATGCTGCAACTTTGACCCCTCTACGGCCTCTATTTACGGAGATATGAGCATTTAAAGTTTAGCATTTCGTAAAATTTGAAACTCGTATCGCACAAGGACAATTTAGGTATCAAATTAAAGGTTGAAAAAACACCTTTACAATGCTGCAACTTTGACCCCTCTACTCGTATCGCACAAGGACAATTTAGGTATCAAATTAAAGGTTGAAAAAACACCTTTACAATGCTGCAACTTTGACCCCTCTACGGCCTCTATTTACGGAGATATGAGCATTTGAAATTTAGCATTTCGTAAACTCGTATCGCACAAGGACAATTCAGGTTTCAAATTAAAGGTTGAAAAAACACCTTTACAATGCTGCAACTTTGACCCCTCTACGGCCTCTATTTACGGAGATATGAGCATTTGAAGTTTAGCATTTCGTAAAATTTGAAACTCGTATCGCACAAGGATAATTCAGGTTTCAAATTATAGGTTGAAAAAACACCTTTACAATGCTGCAACTTTGACCCCTCTACGGCCTCTATTTACGGAGATATGAGCATTTGAAGTTTAGCATTTCGTAAAATTTGAAACTCGTATCGCACAAGGATAATTCAGGTTTCAAATTAAAGGTTGAAAAAACACCTTTACAATACTGCAACTTTGACCCCTCTACGGCCTCTATTTACGGAGATATGAGTATTTGAAGTTTAGCATTTCGTAAAATTTGAAACTCGTATCGCACAAGGACAATTCGGGTATCAAATTAAAGGTTGAAAAAACACCTTTACAATGCTGCAACTTTGACCCCTCTACGGCCTCTATTTACGGAGATATGAGCATTTGAAGTTTAGCATTTCGTAAAATTTGAAACTCGTATCGCACAAGGACAATTCAGGTTTCAAATTAAAGGTTGAAAAAACACCTTTACAATGCTGCAACTTTGACCCCTCTACTCGTATCGCACAAGGACAATTTAGGTATCAAATTAAAGGTTGAAAAAACACCTTTACAATGCTGCAACTTTGACCCCTCTACGGCCTCTATTTACGGAGATATGAGCATTTGAAATTTAGCATTTCGTAAACTCGTATCGCACAAGGACAATTCAGGTTTCAAATTAAAGGTTGAAAAAACACCTTTACAATGCTGCAACTTTGACCCCTCTACGGCCTCTATTTACGGAGATATGAGCATTTGAAGTTTAGCATTTCGTAAAATTTGAAACTCGTATCGCACAAGGATAATTCAGGTTTCAAATTATAGGTTGAAAAAACACCTTTACAATGCTGCAACTTTGACCCCTCTACGGCCTCTATTTACGGAGATATGAGCATTTGAAGTTTAGCATTTCGTAAAATTTGAAACGCGTATCGCACAAGGATAATTCAGGTTTCAAATTAAAGGTTGAAAAAACACCTTTACAATACTGCAACTTTGACCCCTCTACGGCCTCTATTTACGGAGATATGAGTATTTGAAGTTTAGCATTTCGTAAAATTTGAAACTTGTATCGCACAAGGACAATTTAGGTATCAAATTAAAGGTTGAAAAAACACCTTTACAATGCTGCAACTTTGACCCCTCTACGGCCTCTATTTACGGAGATATGAGCATTTGAAGTTTAGCATTTCGTAAAATTTGAAACTCGTATCGCACAAGGACAATTTAGGTATCAAATTAAAGGTTGAAAAAACACCTTTACAATGCTGCAACTTTGACCCCTCTACTCGTATCGCACAAGGACAATTTAGGTATCAAATTAAAGGTTGAAAAAACACCTTTACAATGCTGCAACTTTGACCCCTCTACGGCCTCTATTTACGGAGATATGAGCATTTGAAATTTAGCATTTCGTAAACTCGTATCGCACAAGGACAATTCAGGTTTCAAATTAAAGGTTGAAAAAACACCTTTACAATGCTGCAACTTTGACCCCTCTACGGCCTCTATTTACGGAGATATGAGCATTTGAAGTTTAGCATTTCGTAAAATTTGAAACTCGTATCGCACAAGGATAATTCAGGTTTCAAATTATAGGTTGAAAAAACACCTTTACAATGCTGCAACTTTGACCCCTCTACGGCCTCTATTTACGGAGATATGAGCATTTGAAGTTTAGCATTTCGTAAAATTTGAAACTCGTATCGCACAAGGATAATTCAGGTTTCAAATTAAAGGTTGAAAAAACACCTTTACAATACTGCAACTTTGACCCCTCTACGGCCTCTATTTACGGAGATATGAGTATTTGAAGTTTAGCATTTCGTAAAATTTGAAACTCGTATCGCACAAGGACAATTCGGGTATCAAATTAAAGGTTGAAAAAACACCTTTACAATGCTGCAACTTTGACCCCTCTACGGCCTCTATTTACGGAGATATGAGCATTTGAAGTTTAGCATTTCGTAAAATTTGAAACTCGTATCGCACAAGGACAATTCAGGTTTCAAATTAAAGGTTGAAAAAACACCTTTACAATGCTGCAACTTTGACCCCTCTACTCGTATCGCACAAGGACAATTTAGGTATCAAATTAAAGGTTGAAAAAACACCTTTACAATGCTGCAACTTTGACCCCTCTACGGCCTCTATTTACGGAGATATGAGCATTTGAAATTTAGCATTTCGTAAACTCGTATCGCACAAGGACAATTCAGGTTTCAAATTAAAGGTTGAAAAAACACCTTTACAATGCTGCAACTTTGACCCCTCTACGGCCTCTATTTACGGAGATATGAGCATTTGAAGTTTAGCATTTCGTAAAATTTGAAACTCGTATCGCACAAGGATAATTCAGGTTTCAAATTATAGGTTGAAAAAACACCTTTACAATGCTGCAACTTTGACCCCTCTACGGCCTCTATTTACGGAGATATGAGCATTTGAAGTTTAGCATTTCGTAAAATTTGAAACGCGTATCGCACAAGGATAATTCAGGTTTCAAATTAAAGGTTGAAAAAACACCTTTACAATACTGCAACTTTGACCCCTCTACGGCCTCTATTTACGGAGATATGAGTATTTGAAGTTTAGCATTTCGTAAAATTTGAAACTTGTATCGCACAAGGACAATTTAGGTATCAAATTAAAGGTTGAAAAAACACCTTTACAATGCTGCAACTTTGACCCCTCTACGGCCTCTATTTACGGAGATATGAGCATTTGAAGTTTAGCATTTCGTAAAATTTGAAACTCGTATCGCACAAGGACAATTTAGGTATCAAATTAAAGGTTGAAAAAACACCTTTACAATGCTGCAACTTTGACCCCTCTACGGCCTCTATTTACGGAGATATGAGCATTTGAAGTTTAGCATTTCGTAAAATTTGAAACTCGTATCGCACAAGGACAATTTAGGTATCAAATTAAAGGTTGAAAAAACACCTTTACAATGCTGCAACTTTGACCCCTCTACGGCCTCTATTTACGGAGATATGAGCATTTGAAGTTTAGCATTTCGTAAAATTTGAAACTCGTATCGCACAAGGACATTTTAGGTATCAAATTAAAGGTTGAAAAAACACCTTTACAATGCTGCAACTTTGACCCCTCTACGGCCTCTACTTACGGAGATATGAGCATTTGAAATTTAGCATTTCGTAAACTCGTATCGCACAAGGACATTTTAGGTATCAAATTAAAGGTTGAAAAAACACCTTTACAATGCTGCAACTTTGACCCCTCTACGGCCTCTATTTACGGAGATATGAGCGTTTGAAGTTTAGCATTTCGTAAAATTTGAAACTCGTATCGCACAAGGATAATTCAGGTTTCAAATTAAAGGTTGAAAAAACACCTTTACAATGCTGCAACTTTGACCCCTCTACGGCCTCTATTTACGGAGATATGAGCATTTGAAATTTAGCATTTCGTAAACTCGTATCGCACAAGGACAATTTAGGTATCAAATTAAAGGTTGAAAAAACACCTTTACAATGCTGCAACTTTGACCCCTCTACGGCCTCTATTTACGGAGATATGGGCATTTGAAGTTTAGCATTTCGTAAAATTTGAAACTCGTATCGCACAAGGACAATTTAGGTATCAAATTAAAGGTTGAAAAAACACCTTTACAATGCTGCAACTTTGACCCCTCTACGGCCTCTATTTACGGAGATATGAGCATTTGAAATTTAGCATTTCGTAAACTCGTATCGCACAAGGACAATTTAGGTATCAAATTAAAGGTTGAAAAAACAATGCTGCAACTTTGACCCCTCTACGGCCTCTATTTACGGAGATATGAGCATTTGAAGTTTAGCATTTCGTAAAATTTGAAACTCGTATCGCACAAGGACAATTTAGGTATCAAATTAAAGGTTGAAAAAACACCTTTACAATGCTGCAACTTTGACCCCTCTACGGCCTCTATTTACGGAGATATGAGCATTTGAAGTTTAGCATTTCGTAAAACTTGAAACTCGTATCGCACAAGGACAATTTAGGTATCAAATTAAAGGTTGAAAAAACACCTTTACAATGCTGCAACTTTGACCCCTCTACGGCCTCTATTTACGGAGATATGTGCATTTGAAGTTTAGCATTTCGTAAAATTTGAAATTCGTATCGCACAAGGACAATTTAGGTATCAAATTAAAGGTTGAAAAAACACCTTTACAATGCTGCAACTTTGACCCCTCTACGGCCTCTATTTACGGAGATATGAGCATTTGAAGTTTAGCATTTCGTAAAACTTGAAACACGTATCGCACAAGGACAATTTAGGTATCAAATTAAAGGTTGAAAAAACACCTTTACAATGCTGCAACTTTGACCCCTCTACGGCCTCTATTTACGGAGATATGAGCATTTGAAATTTAGCATTTCGTAAACTCGTATCGCACAAGGACAATTTAGGTATCAAATTAAAGCTTGAAAAAACACCTTTACAATGCTGCAACTTTGACCCCTCTACGGCCTCTATTTACGGAGATATGAGCATTTGAAATTTAGCATTTCGTAATATTTGAAACTCGTATCACACAAGGATAATTTAGGTATCAAATTAAAGGTTGAAAAACACCTTTACAATGCTGCAACTTTGACCCCTCTACGGCCTCTATTTACGGAGATATGAGCATGTGAAGTTTAGCATTTCGTAAAATTTGAAACTCGTATCGCACAAGGACAATTTAGGTATCAAATTAAAGGTTGAAAAAACACCTTTACAATGCTGCATTTTTGACCCCTCTACGACCTCTATTTACGGAGATATGAGCATTTGAAGTTTAGCATTTCGTAAAACTTGAAACTCGTATCGCACAAGGACAATTTAGGTATCAAATTAAAGGTTGAAAAAACACCTTTACAATGCTGCATTTTTGACCCCTCTACGACCTCTATTTACGGCCTCTACGGCCTCTATTTACGGAGATATGAGCATTTGAAGTTAAGCATTTCGTAAAACTTGAAACTCGTATCGCACAAGGACAATTTAGGTATCAAATTAAAGGTTGAAAAAACACCTTTACAATGCTGCAACTTTGACCCCTCTACGGCCTCTATTTACGGAGATATGAGCATTTGAAGTTTAGCATTTCGTAAACTCGTATCGCACAAGGACAATTTAGGTATCAAATTAAAGCTTGAAAAAACACCTTTACAATGCTGCAACTTTGACCCCTCTACGGCCTCTATTTACGGAGATATGAGCATTTGAAATTTAGCATTTCGTAAACTCGTATCGCACAAGGACAATTTAGGTATCAAATTAAAGCTTGAAAAAACACCTTTACAATGCTGCAACTTTGACCCCTCTACGGCCTCTATTTACGGAGATATGAGCATTTGAAATTTAGCATTTCGTAATATTTGAAACTCGTATCACACAAGGATAATTTAGGTATCAAATTAAAGGTTGAAAAACACCTTTACAATGCTGCAACTTTGACCCCTCTACGGCCTCTATTTACGGAGATATGAGCATGTGAAGTTTAGCATTTCGTAAAATTTGAAACTCGTATCGCACAAGGACAATTTAGGTATCAAATTAAAGGTTGAAAAAACACCTTTACAATGCTGCAACTTTGACCCCTTTACAGCCTCTATTTACGGAGATATGAGCATATGAAGTTTAGCATTTCGTAAAATTTGAAATTCGTATCGCACAAGGACAATTTAGGTATCAAATTAAAGGTTGAAAAAACACCTTTACAATGCTGCAACTTTGACCCCTCTACGGCCTCTATTTACGGAGATATGAGCATTTGAAGTTTAGCATTTCGTAAAACTTGAAACACGTATCGCACAAGGACAATTTAGGTATCAAATTAAAGGTTGAAAAAACACCTTTACAATGCTGCAACTTTGACCCCTCTACGGCCTCTATTTACGGAGATATGAGCATTTGAAATTTAGCATTTCGTAAACTCGTATCGCACAAGGACAATTTAGGTATCAAATTAAAGCTTGAAAAAACACCTTTACAATGCTGCAACTTTGACCCCTCTACGGCCTCTATTTACGGAGATATGAGCATTTGAAATTTAGCATTTCGTAATATTTGAAACTCGTATCACACAAGGATAATTTAGGTATCAAATTAAAGGTTGAAAAACACCTTTACAATGCTGCAACTTTGACCCCTCTACGGCCTCTATTTACGGAGATATGAGCATGTGAAGTTTAGCATTTCGTAAAATTTGAAACTCGTATCGCACAAGGACAATTTAGGTATCAAATTAAAGGTTGAAAAAACACCTTTACAATGCTGCAACTTTGACCCCTTTACAGCCTCTATTTACGGAGATATGAGCATATGAAGCTTAGCATTTCGTAAAATTTGAAATTCGTATCGCACAAGGACAATTTAGGTATCAAATTAAAGGTTGAAAAAACACCTTTACAATGCTGCAACTTTGACCCCTCTACGGCCTCTATTTACGGAGATATGAGCATTTGAAATTTAGCATTTCGTAAACTCGTATCGCACAAGGACAATTTAGGTATCAAATTAAAGCTTGAAAAAACACCTTTACAATGCTGCAACTTTGACCCCTCTACGGCCTCTATTTACGGAGATATGAGCATTTGAAATTTAGCATTTCGTAATATTTGAAACTCGTATCACACAAGGATAATTTAGGTATCAAATTAAAGGTTGAAAAACACCTTTACAATGCTGCAACTTTGACCCCTCTACGGCCTCTATTTACGGAGATATGAGCATGTGAAGTTTAGCATTTCGTAAAATTTGAAACTCGTATCGCACAAGGACAATTTAGGTATCAAATTAAAGGTTGAAAAAACACCTTTACAATGCTGCATTTTTGACCCCTCTACGACCTCTATTTACGGAGATATGAGCATTTGAAGTTTAGCATTTCGTAAAACTTGAAACTCGTATCGCACAAGGACAATTTAGGTATCAAATTAAAGGTTGAAAAAACACCTTTACAATGCTGCATTTTTGACCCCTCTACGACCTCTATTTACGGCCTCTACGGCCTCTATTTACGGAGATATGAGCATTTGAAGTTAAGCATTTCGTAAAACTTGAAACTCGTATCGCACAAGGACAATTTAGGTATCAAATTAAAGGTTAACAAAACACCTTTACAATGCTGCAACTTTGACCCCTTTACAGCCTCTATTTACGGAGATATGAGCATATGAAGTTTAGCATTTCGTAAAATTTGAAATTCGTATCGCACAAGGACAATTTAGGTATCAAATTAAAGGTTGAAAAAACACCTTTACAATGCTGCAACTTTGACCCCTCTACGGCCTCTATTTACGGAGATATGAGCATTTGAAATTTAGCATTTCGTAAACTCGTATCGCACAAGGACAATTTAGGTATCAAATTAAAGCTTGAAAAAACACCTTTACAGTGCTGCAACTTTGACCCCTCTACGGCCTCTATTTACGGAGATATGAGCATTTGAAATTTAGCATTTCGTAATATTTGAAACTCGTATCACACAAGGATAATTTAGGTGTCAAATTAAAGGTTGAAAAATACCTTTACAATGCTGCAACTTTGACCCCTCTACGGCCTCTATTTACGGAGATATGAGCATGTGAAGTTTAGCATTTCGTAAAATTTGAAACTCGTATCGCACAAGGACAATTTAGGTATCAAATTAAAGGTTGAAAAAACACCTTTACAATGCTGCATTTTTGACCCCTCTACGACCTCTATTTACGGCCTCTACGGCCTCTATTTGCGGAGATATGAGCATTTGAAGTTTAGCATTTCGTAAAACTTGAAACTCGTTTCGCACAAGGATAATTTAGGTATCAAATTAAAGGTTGAAAAAACACCTTTACAATGCTGCAACTTTGACCCCTCTACGGCCTCTATTTACGGAGATATGAGCATTTGAAGTTTAGCATTTCGTAAAATTTGAAACTCGTATCGCACAAGGACAATTTAGGTATCAAATTAAAGGTTGAAAAAACACCTTTACAATGCTGCAACTTTGACCCCTCTACGGCCTCTATTTACGGAGATATGAGCATTTGAAGTTTAGCATTTCGTAAAACTTGAAACTCGTATCGCACAAGGACAATTTAGGTATCAAATTAAAGGTTGAAAAAACACCTTTACAATGCTGCAACTTTGACCCCTCTACGGCCTCTATTTACGGAGATATGAGCATTTGAAGTTTAGCATTTCGTAAAATTTGAAACTCGTATCGCACAAGGACAATTTAGGTATCAAATTATAGGTTGAAAAAACACCTTTACAATGCTGCAACTTTGACCCCTCTACGGCCTCTATTTACGGAGATATGAGATAGGTGGACATTATCCAGTTTTAGTACAGTTGCCAACAGTGAGCATACAAACTAAATTATCAAAATGTAGTAAACCGTAGGAAATATAGCATTTTTATTGATTTGTGGGCAGTAAAAGGGGGTGTGAGAGAAATTTAAGCCATCTCGTACTTGAAAAAAATGTACTGCCAAAATTTCAGCTCTATCGGCTCAGTAATTCTGAAGTTTCCAGCCATCACACAGACAGCGTTTAGCTTTTTGTATATATAGATTATTGGCTATAACTTTTGATTGGTAAGAGATACTAAAATAATTTTTTTTTAAAAAAATTATTTTTTAGCTTGTTTACTTTTTCAAAAATATAAAAACACAATATTGGAAAAAAAAATTTCTTCAAAAAAATCAAGTTTGTTTTTTTAATCACAAAAATGGTTTTTAACTTTTGCGTAAATTGAAATAATTTTTGCTTATAAATGTTATAGCTTTCAAATAGAGTTAAATATTTGCGAGTTTGAATTTAAAGTATTTTTACAACAAAAACAAATTTTGAGCCTTTTTTTGAGGAAAACTCCAAAATTTCAGAACTTTTTTGAAAAAAATATTTAAAATATATATACTCCACTAACGGTATTTTTGCAATAAGGTTTTCATAGTATTTTGATGAAGCTTTAAGACAAAAAAAATTTAACACAATATATAAAAAAGCAGCGGAGATATTTGAATCGAAATTCACAAAATTAAATATCTGATTGTTTTTTTCTTAATTTTGTGTAACGATGTGGCATTAAAATATCGTTGTAGTAAAATTTTTCATAGTTTTCAAGATATGTTCATGTTTTAGATGTCAAAATAACGGACATTTTTTAATTTTACTAAATTTAAGAAATATTGTATATATTGTAAATATTTGCGTATGTAACAACTAAAAATATGCGATTTTGTAAAAAATTTGTACTACAGCACCATCAGGTGTCCAAGGTGGTTCAAAGCAGATACTGTCAAAAAACTCAACGTACCCGAGAACTACTATATACCAATTTTTATTCTAATCGCATGAGCGGTTTGGGAGTTTTAGGTGGTGTTGCAAAAAATGTGTACTACAGCGCCCTCTGGTGTTCAAGATAGGTCAAAAAAGGTTGCAGCAAAACACTCAACCTACATGAAAACCACTGTATACCACTTTTCATTCTAATCGCATTAGCGGTTTATGAGTTTTAGGCGGTTTTGTAAAAAAATTTGTACTACAGCGCCCTCTGGTGTTCAAGGTGGATAAAAATTGATAGCTCGCAAATACGCACCGTACCAAAAAAGTTCTATACACAAATTTTCATGCTAATCGGATAAGTAGTTTAGGAGTCTCTTGCGGTCTTACAAACATAAGCTCCTTTTTTATAGATATAGAATAGATAGATTACACAGTCTATTAGAGATTGTGTGGTACTAGTTATTTTTCTAGGGGAAGACACTTTTTGTTTTAAAGCATTATCCATTATAATTTGTTCAAGCTTTCTTTTATAGATGGTATTGTCATTCCAATTTATATTTATGTCACCCATTATTGTAGTTTCGTCACCCAACATTTCATCTAACTTTCCTTCAAAAAAATCACAAAACTCAACTCGCTGTTACATAATACATCTTTGATACACCCTTTATCAATTACCCGACTTACCTTTAAAGGTAAACTTTAGTTTGTACCAAAGAATTGATCTTTTTTTTTTAAAAATTTTCAACCAAAAATAAAAATAACTTTTCAGAATTGAACTATTTTATTCGTTTTATTGATTTATATAGATATATTTATATATATATATTCTTTGTGTTGACATTCGTGTTATCTCAATAGAACTAAAAACGAATCAAAATTAAATAAGTTTAGACTTAAATGTAAAAGTAAAACAATGAGAAATTTTCTATTGGTGAGGAAAAAAGTAACATTGTGCAAGTAGCTGTTAAGATTATTTTTAAAAATTAGTGACGTCATTTAAGTGACGTGCTAGAGCAGAATAGCTAAAGATCTGAAACACTGTTACACAAGCTGAGACATATTTAAAAAACCAAAAAACTATTGATTGCAAAATGTAAAATATTATTAAGTGTAAGTTAGTCTTAAATATAATTAAGTTTTAATTTTATGCTAAAAAATTTCACTCGAAAATTTTTTTTTATTTATTGTATATTTAAGCATTTTTGTATATTAAATATTTATTAAAAATCTTATATATTTTTTAAAAAACTTTTTCTTAAGAGCTTGTCGAAAAAAATGGATCATAAAATAAATTCAACAAGGAAAAATCGCTCGAAAACGTTAAATTTTTAATCTTTTATTGTTGGCTGGCTTACATAATTGTTAACATTTACAAGTTATAACGGCTTTTTTGTATATATTATTATTTATTTTATTATGTTTTTTTGTTTATATGTTCTCTTGTATAATATTTGCTTAAGAAATACAATTTCTTGATTAGTTTTATAAATTATATTGCTTAAAATAGGCTGATTTTTTCAAATTTATTTTATATTTTTTCTGCATTCTTCTTTTATTTTTAATAAAGTGTCTATTTTATATATTTTTTTTTTTGACGCGTTGCATACAAATATTTTCGTTTTTTTTTTCAACAACAAAGCTTGAGTAAAATAATTTATTGTTATTGTTTTAATAAATTTCCAAAATTTAATTTACAATAAATTTATTATTTTTTTTCGATTTTTATAAGTTTTTATATGAAACTATTAACTATTATTTTATCAATATTTACAATGTATTTTGTATGTTTAGTAGATTGTTTGTTTGTCTTTATGTACAAACCTTCAATTGAAACATTGTTGTTTTTGTAAAGTTAAAGTTTTCTACAGTATGTTTTTAATAAAGTTCAGTTAACTACTAAATTTAATTGATTAAGCGTTAAAATTGTTGATTGTTGCAGCTAAAGTTGTTGTTGTTAAATATATTTAACTACTAAGTTGATGTTACATTTATAATATTTTAGAAGAATTTCTGTGAGGGCAAAAAGGCATGAAAAAGCTTTATTTAATGAAGCATATCAAGGATTTATTTTAGTTATATAATGATTCAATAGTAACTAGTTTTTTTTTTGTTTTGTTTTATTTGTTCTTAGAAACATATTTGTTTTTTTTTTTATTTGAAGCACTACGTAGGTCGGAAAACTTTGCATTTATGTTACTTTGGCCTAAGCACAATGGCACAAACTGCTGTATTAAGTTTAAATTCAAGGGAGTAACTCGTGAAAGTTCAATATTGCAAAAAAGCAATTCTGTTTTGTAGAAAAGAATTTATACAGGAGTAATATATTTAAAAAAAAAAAAATCATTTAATGTCAAAATAACGATCATTACCAGTAGTTGCGATTCTCTTTTATTGATTTTGTACTTTTGAATATCATCGATTGGTACTCATATGCATCAGATTTATTATTAATAGATATAAATTGGCAGAAAAGTTATGTTAGATTTAAGAAAAATAGTATTTATGCCAAAATTCAAACTCAAAATTGCTTTTATCTTTAATCATAACCCTTCATCTGCAGTTGAATTTGCAAATTTAAATATTTAAATAAGAACTGATATCATGTCAAAGTAAAGTAAGCTCCGCCATTTTTTATAAATCATTTAAACAAAAATATTTGCTGCAATGTTCTCAATGTGTTTCCTTATTTATGGCATCATTTTATAAATTCCTACACATCACTTCACGCTGCATAGTGATGTAATAACGTAGTGGCAACGGGGGCTTTTAGGGGTTCTCACCCCCCCCCCCCCAGGAGGGTTTCGAACTATAATTTTGAAATCCAAAGAACTGTCTGATTATGAAAAATCTCCATGAAGTAAAGTTATATTTATTATGGTTTATTATAATTCTTCATCATTCATCATCTTCCCTATCAAAGTTTAAATTAAACATGGCAACTCTATTCAAAAGTCACTCAACTGATGTAACGTTATTTTATAGGATAAGTAGCCTTAAAGCAGTGTCGGGCAAACCAATACATAAACTTTTATTTTTGTGTGTGCCTGAGAGAGTGGCAGCGCTACGCTTTCTTGCTTAATGAATGCTTAACGTCAACTGCTATGGTCTGCGTTGACCAGTGTTGCCAGAACCTGGGATTTCGCCCATATTTCGGGTTTTTTAAACCTCAAAAGGGCGCACGGGATTTGAGCCCAAAAATGGGATTTTTGCTCAAGTCGAGTTTCTTAACTTTTTTTTTTAATTTCAAAAATTTAGGAGAGAGGGCTTGGCTGTGAACCAGGATGGGTTGTGAACCATTATTTTTTTCTTTCCCTAATTATCGAGGGAATTTCGTTTCTTTTTTTCTTATATTTTCGTAGATTTCTTATACGAGGCCAAAACCGACCTACGGTTGTAAGCGCCAGATAAGTTAGTAAGTAATTGACATATCGCCAATCTTTCAACTGCTAAATTTGTCTTTCGACATGACGCAATTTTTGTAGTTACATCGAAGTGTACAGATATATTGCTTGTGCCAGTGGCAGACATCGAAACTGTGAAAACTTTGGCGAAAGGCAATGAAGAGCTGCGATCTTACTGCTCCAGACAAAATTGACGATCTGAAGCAGTAAAAACAGCAGAAAAGTCAAAATCCCTAGCAAAAGCATCACTGAAGAAGGCACAACCAACACCATCCAAGCGTCCTAAGGCAAAAGAACCATCAAAACCATCTGATGAGGATATTGATTTTTGCAGCATTTGTTTGAGATTTTTGCCTAAAGAACTGACACCCAAGAACTCCATCGAATGCAACACATGTGGCCGGCCTATTCACTTGAAGTGCTTCAATATGGGAAGGCGTTCGTATTTCACATGCAAACATTGCGACACCGATTTGGATGAAGATGAAGAAAATTATGACTAAACACTTCCATTCATTACGATTTTTTAGCCTAATTGGCGTCATTACTACTTGTTTTGCCTCTAACTTATAATATTATTGGTGATTTACTTCGTATTTTCCGACTTTTATTGGTATTTTCCAGATTTTCACAACCCAGCCACATTTTTAGAAGAGCCAAAAATCACGTCTTTAGAAAATTGTAGAGAGTTAACTTTTAATCAAAACGCTAATCTGTCTGCATAAAAAAGTTGCGTTGTATATTCACCTATCCAACGATATTCGATATATTTATTCTGAGGAAAAGTTTGAGCTCAAAAACAAACCTGGTTCACAACCCAGCCATCTCCCCTACATTAAAAGCAATACTCTTGCTGTTTAAAGCAAGACCCTTGCAAAGCTGTTTAAGAATTGAACTTGAACACAATGACACTGTGAATATTTTAAAGAGAAAGAAGAAGAATTCAACTTTGAATGGTCGGATTCGTTTTCTTTTTGACTTGACTTTACTAGGTAAAAAGACAAACAAGCCAAAAAAATTAACGAGTAATTAAACATGAAGCTATGTGCAAGGTTTGTGAATGGGATTTTTTTCGGGATTTTTTATTTTTAAAACGGGATAAACAGGGCGTTTTAAAGAAGAGAAAGGGATATTTGGAGCTAGGCCTCTGGCAACACTGGCGTTGACGAAATTACTCTCCCATTTATAGTGTACGTTTGATAGATCTGTTAGTTAACAAGATCTGTGAAGAACACGATATTGAAGTAAGGAAACCGAGGCAAGCTTCACGTCTAACTCATCGTTGTAATATCGAGACAAATCCCTTCATTCTGTATCACGAAAAAGCACACCAACGAGAGGCAAGACACGATAAGCAATAGATTTTTGAATACAAGAAAGTATTGCTGATCGTTTATATTTTGTCGTTCGTGCCTCGTTTTGTGATAGTGAATGATGGGGTAGTTCAATTGAAGATTTTTATCAAATTTCAACCTACCTACCATACCTAGACTTATTCGTCACTCACCATGAAGATCGTTTTCTTAAGCACCGTGGAATATTATCGAATTCTAGATGTGTTTTTCCATAAAAAATTTCAACCTTAGATGAAGAAGTCTGCAACCAATTTTTTGAGAAATACTCCACAATTTTGCATAACAATTCTTTCGAAGTATGGATCAATGAAGTGAAACTTTGGCGAAGACGGATTTTTGATAAAAATATCAATAGCCCTATCGAAGCTCTTAACATCTGCAATACAACTGCTTTTTCAAATGTTCACCAAATCTGGCTGGTAATGGCTGCGTTACCAGTAACGACATCATCGAACGAACGCTATTTTTAATTGACTTAAAAAAGGAGGAGGTTCTCAAGTTCGTTGGTTTGTCCGCTTAACTCCTAAAGCACTTGCCCGATTTCCGATATTTTTTGTCAACAGATATATATTATAAACGCGGAGGTCCTTTTTTAAAAAAGTGGGCGATATTCGACAAAGGGGCGTGTCACTACTAGAAAAACACTGTATTTCAGTAAATATTGACTCTAGGGTACTGAAATTTACAGTAAAAAAATACTAGGGTAGGCATAATTATTACAAATTACGGTCAATAAAGTAGGCGTTATTTGACAGAGGGGTGTGGCAATATTAGAAAAACACTATATCTCGAATAGTATTGACACTAGGGTACTGAAATTTAGTACAGGGCTAGACACAATTTTTTAAAATTACTGTAAAGAAAGTGGGCGTTATTCGACAAAGGGGTGTGGCAATATTAGAAACACACTATATATTGAGTAATATTCACACTAGGTTGCTGAAATTTAGTACATGGGTAGGCATAGTTATTCAAAATTATGGTAAAGAAAGTGGGCGTTATTCACCAATGGGGTGTGGCAATATTAAAAAACTCTGTATGTCGAATAATATTCACACTAGGGTACTGAAATTTAGTACAAAGGTAGGCACAGTTACTACAAATTTCGGTCAAAAAAGAAGGCGTTTTCCAACAAAGGGGTGTGGCAATATTATAAAAATACTATATCTCAGTTAATATTGACACTAAAGTACTAATATTTGGTATGCAGGTAGGTGGGTAGGTAAAATCATTACAAAAGTGAGCGGGATTATTCATAGGGTGTGGCACTTTAAGAAAAGTACTACACATCGGTTAATATTGATACTTGAAAACTGAAATTTGGCACAGGGCTAGGTAGAATCATTATAAAGTACGGTGAATAAAGTGGACGGGATTATAGAAATGGCGTGACACTTTAATAAAAATTGTAAAGAGGCAGAAATGGAAAATACCCAACAAACTTTCCGGAATTAATAAAACAAATTTTTTAAGAACAAAGTTTCATGTTTGAAATTTTTCTCAAGAATACTATTACATAAAATTTTTCATATTCTCTAAAAAAGAAGAAATAAAAACTTTTTTACAAAAAATAAAACCGACTTCAAAATCACTACAAAGTAAAAAAATTATTTTAAATAACCTTTCCCATTAATTTCTTGGTAAAATTTTAAAAGTTATTTATATGTATGTATAATATTGGAAATCTTATCATTTTCATTTTTTCTATTTTGTTTTATTATTATCAATATATTAATTGATTTATGAACATAAAAGCTTTGAAATCGGCGCTAATCTTTGACACACAATCATGATGTTTTACCATCCCTGCACTATTTTAAATTTTTTTATTTGATGCTATGCTGCCTTGGTGACACTGTAGTAATTTTTAATCTTAATTTAATTGCCACTGAAAACAAAATCACGAAAAAGCTTTTATATTCATAAAGTTATTAATATTTTTATGGTAATAAGATCAAATTAGAAAAAATGAAAATAATAAGATTTCGACTTAGTAAGATAAGCGCCGACTTCAAAGCTCTTATGGACATAAAGCAATTAATATATTGATGATAATAAAACAAAATAGAAAAATGATAAGATTTTTAATATTATAATACATATAAATAAGTTTTAAAATTTGACCAAGAAATTAATGAGAAAAGTTATTTAAAATAATTTTTTATTTTGTAGTGATTTTGAAGTCGGTTTTTTTTTTTTGTTAAAAAGTTTTTATTTATTTTTTTTTTTAACCGTGGGGTGGTGATCCCTGCTTTAAATCAGTGGTGATCACAACATGGTTTCCGATAGCACTCAGGCGTGGTGTGTTGTGTCTTTGCGCACGAAGTAGCAATTGGTTCTCTGTGAAAGTAAAAGTTTGTTTTTTTTGCTGTGCTTTAAATTTCTATTCTCTTCATCACTTTTACCTTTTTCTGATCTTTTCTATATTAAAATAGCGAAAAACAAACACAAAAATATAAAAGAAAACGTTATATTGTAAATCTAACACTATGTCCTTGCACCAAATGTTGTGAGAGCTTTTCTCACTTCTTTTTTTAGTGTAAAGCTGTGCTCTCGAAAAGCTCTCTTTCGTTGTTGTTTGAACCGAGTGTTGATCACTACTGTTTTAAATCCAAGTGATGCTCTGCATTAGCCTTGCATTTCATCACAGTGATTTATAAAATGATGTCATGAATAATGTGCAACTAACGCTCCTTAAATGTGAATAAAAATGAATACATGTGCAAATTGTAGCACAATTTAAAAACATTACAGCACATCTTTCAAATTTCTGAAAAATTTAATTGCGCATCTATTTTGCATCAGCTTAAAAAAGCATACAATGTCAAATTTTTTCCAATGCAGCACATAAGAGTACATTTTGAGCACAGTGCAGCACAAATGTTTTTTTTTTTTTTAAATAAAAAAATGATGGATATGACTTTTTCTAAATCTAATATCCATCAATAATTTATCAAAAGTAATCTTTTCGTCTCGAGTAATATTCTTAAAATTTAGTGGAGTTTATTATTTTAGCTCAAAATATCGGTCCCGTGCCACTGTGCTTTCCAGCTGCAAACCGATCATACTAATTTCTAGTCTAAGATTAGCTCAAAAATATCTTTTAAACTATCTAAATTTTTCAACTTTAAGAAGTTTTTGACAATTTTGACAAAAAAAAAGGTGGTTTTATATAAGTGCTTAGTTTTCATAAAAAAGTTGTCTCATATATGTTTTTTTTACCATAATACTATAAAATGTGCAAAGTTAAGTCAATTTAATTTTTTTTATTTTTATGTTTTTTGTTTGTTTTAACTATCGTTGTTTTTTTTGTTGAAAGCTACGTTTTATCTATATTAAGCAGAGGAGGCTTTAAAAAGTCAAGCATTAGAATATCTACTAGAATAAATTTTTTATGTAAAATTTCAATAAATTTTTGTTTTATTTTTTTCTTTAAATTATAACCTATCAATTTTAAAAATTTAGCAACATAACGAATTTTGCATTTTTTGAGCATCTATAAAACATGACTTCAACCGTAGCTTCCCCAAGCATTACATAACTAAGCCATGTCTTACAGAATGACCATTTATCGTTTTTTTTGAATAAATTTTAATTAACGAAATAAAATGCAAGCATTGATGAACTGCAGCTAGAAAATTATATCATATCGAATAGATATATTTTTTTTTTTCAAAAATTTTTAAAAGAAATCAGAAAAATAGGTGTGTAAAAAGCCAATTCATATGCAAAAAACGAAGCATAATTTAAAGAGTGGCGCCAAGCAGTCATATATAGAGATATATATATGTATATACAGAAAGAAAAATATCATAATAAAAACATTGCTGATTTCAAAACATATCTAAAAGATACTGAATTACAGAAAAAAAAAAAAATTGCATAAATCTTAGTTATAAAATAATTGAGGCGAAAAATATACTATTGCTTTGTAGTAAATTATTTTAAGAAAATTCCTTTAAGATATTTATAAGCTACGAGTTAAAAGGTTTTCATTTAACACTTTTAATTAAAATACAGTGTTGTTTACATGAATTGAACTAAGAATAAAGCTGAACCACATATGAAATAGAAATCATTTTAGTTTGGTGATTTAAAGATATTTATATAGATATAGATATTTATATCTTTGTTTAGAGATGAGAATAAATTGACAGGTGTTGAGATAGAGTAGTAGTTGTGTTGTGAGATAGTGTAGAAGTTGTGAAAGTAGAGAAAATTATAGTTAAACATGATCAAGTAGATGCACTCAATCATTTAAGAATATTTTAGTAAGTTATTCGTTTGTATGTATTTAAATATTTAATAATTACTCAAATAAGTTAAGAATTTTTTAAAAAAACATGCATCAATAAAGGCGATAAAGTAAGAAAATTTCGAAAATCATGCAAAAATTTTAATTACTAAGAATTCACTATAAAATATAAAAGTAAAACATTTGAAGCTCATTCGTGGACGGAACAAATTTGACCTTCTATAAATAAGTTAAAAAGAGTTTCACTCATCCATTGAAAAACTTACCTGATTTTAGACTGTCGGAAGAATATGCGGTATGAGACAAGCATATCACCGGGTATGAGCTACTTTTTTATGAGAAAAATTTAGAAAATTGCGAAAAATTGTTAAAAAAAGTACAAAAATTAAAAAAAAAAACCAATTGTATGCACCTGAAAATTAGCGGCGATTAATATTATTATTATTGTTGGGATTTGCACTGTGACCTTAAGATCTATTGTGCCCCTTCATGGACTTAAAGAACCTCTTTTAGTTCAATCTCTGAGATAAATGCTAGTATATGTCCTATATCTCTTGATTTTAATGAGTTATCTGATATAATGTGGTAGCTCAGATATTTCTGTCATATTTGAACAAGGGCAGGATACTGTTCTAGGACGTGCACCTTAGAATATTCGTCCTCCTTGCAAATCCTACATATGTAATCGCTAAAGGCCCAATTATGCGTAAGCGAACAAAAGTATCAGAGAGAAGTTAACAAAAATGTTGCTTAACCCTGCAGTAGTCGCGCGGATTACATATGTACTCCAGTCATGCAAAATTATGAATTTCACAATTGTCTGCAATCGATATTCATTGATTTTACGTACTATAAAAATTAAGTTTATGTTGTTTTTTTAAATAAATATAATATAAAATAAAGTAATAATAAAAATTAAAACAAATAACTAAGCATTTTCAAATTGCCATCTCTTATTTTAAACTTTAAAAAACGGATTACATACATATGTAATCCGCGCGACCACTCTCGTCACATTTAGGTACGCGACTACTGCAGGGTTAAGTTCAAATTTCGAAAAACACTTCACAATGACAGTATGCATGAAAAAATCAATATGAATCTATGCCAATAAATTGACACATAAGAAATATTTTGTTTTTTGCTGATAAGGGTTGCCAAAAGTTTTAAAATTACATTATGTTGTGAATAAATATAAGTTTGTTAAGTTTAAAAAAAGTTAAATTTACAGTGATAACTCATGAGGTTTGCTAAGTTTGTCTAAACTATTAATTAAAAAAAAAATTAAATGATTTTGATTCATATTTTGGTGAAATATATAATGAAAAGAAAATTAAAATTATTTAAGATACATGTTGCAACCCTGTTCTGCTTAGCAAACTACGGAGTCGAGTGCTCTCTCTCAAATTCAGCAAAGTAAACGAAAATTGAGAAACTGAATGAAAGGAAAGCGTACGCAAAACTTGAGCAACCCCATATAATGTCGCACAAGTTCGTACTTTTGCTCTCTTGCTTCTGTTTGCTTACGCATAACTTGGTTGAGCCTTTAAGAATTCCCGGTTTTGTAAGGTGATAGTTCAAACTACAATGATCTGTTAGCAGTCCTGTGATGATTCTTAGATCATTCTTTGTAAGCTTCGAGCTTTCTTTGAATCTCTTTAAGTCGTATGTCTCAAAGAGTAGTTTAAAGCAGTGGTGCTCACTACATGGTTTCCCATAGCCCGCGGGCATCGTGCATTATTGAGCTTTTGCGCACGAAGTAGCAATCGGCTAGATGTGCTTGTACACTGCGTAAAAGTTTGTATTTTCTGCTGTGCTTTAAATTTCAAATCAGTATGGCAGAGATAATGAGATAGGAAACTTCGGCAAAAGGAGATAGCCGTATGCTAAAAAGCAGTCAATACTAATGCAAATGTTATAAATGTGTTAGTAAAATTTCATGAGAAACTCAACCCTCTCGATGGATTCTCGATGAATTCACCGCTCTGGATGGACATGAGCGCTGGTGAATAACTCACTTTCGACAGCTAAGCCACCAGTGTACACATAGGGAAAAACTAACTTACAATTTTTGTTCAAACAAATGCATGCATTTAAAAACTAGAAGAGAGTTTTTAAAACAAAAATATGGCTGTTCTTGAAAGAAATTGAATTATAATTTTCTGTTAACAATAGTACTTGTAAATAGAACAATTGTTTTCATTTTACATTCAATTTTATTTTATCAAAAATATTTTTTCTATTATCAAAGCAACTCTATTACTTAAATTGTCGATACTCACATTTCTGAATTGACAAAATTTCTTTATTGACTTTTATTCACAATAGTCTTGCTCAGCTTAAAACAATTTTCTTTAATATATGCACGACTTTTTTGGGTGTAGTACCTATTTTTGACAACTATGATTTGAACTCATATACACAATTCGTGAGTGCATAAAAAATTGAAGAAGAAGCATTTTTAGCTGTAAAAATCAACAGAATTGACAATAGAAACGAAGTTTCCTATCTCATTATCTCTCAGTATGGTTTGAGCGTTTATGTGGGGTGGAAGTCGTTCGCTGTTTTATTTATGAATGTACGTAAATATTTTGCAATGTTTCAGAAAAACATTAATACATTCTATTCTTCACTTTTACCTTTTCTTTTGGTGTTTTTAATGTTATAATAGCGAAAAACAAACACAAAAATTAAAAAGAAATCATTATATTGAAAATTCAACTCTCGACAATCTTTCTTTGCACCAAATTTTGTAAAAGCTTTTAACAACTTTTTGTTTCAGTGTAAAGCTGTGCACTCTGAAAGCTCTCTTTGTTGTTGTTTGAACCGTGCGTTGGTTATAACTGGTTTAGAGGGCTTTAATCCTGGTTAGTTTCTTCAGTATTTATCTTTTTGTTAATCTTTTTGTATAATCTATGACTTGAATTTAGAAAATGAATTTAGAATTTAGAAAATAGGTTTTCAGTTCTAGATTTGAACAGTGTTTAAAAAACTTAAAAACGTTCAATTGCTTTTGCTTTTACTTTGCTGTGCTTATTGAAAATCAAACAGCAACAGCCAAAGCAGAAAGCACTACCACAAAAAAAATTGTACTCATTTTGCTTTGCTTTCTGAATCTTCGAAAGGCTAAGCAAAAGCAGCAGCACTAAAAAGAATTTGTTTTGCTGCGTAGTGCTACGAAAGCATAAGAAATTATTTTAGTGCTTTGATTTTCATTTTGCTTTTCTAATTTGTCGCAGCACTACGAAAGCAACAATTATTAGCTTATATTGCTTCGTTTTTCTTCCTTAAGCATTTTATTTTCATTCGTTTGGCTTTCGGGATTTACTTGTCATCGTTTATATGCTGTATTTCAGAGACGCATGTCTTTTTGTACGTTGTTGTAAATTCCAAATAGGCGCTTCTAAATTTATTTCTGCGATCTCTTTAAAACTCATGCAATAACAAAACCGTTACACAACAAAAACAACACCAAGCATTCGCGACTGCGTACAAGTGCGCATATTATATAAACAACAATGTACAAAAAACATGCGTCTCTGAAATACAGCATATAAACGATGACAAGTAAATCCCGAAAGCCAAGCGAATGAAAATAAAATGCTTCCGAAAGCAAAACGAAGCAAAGCTCATAATTGTTGCTTTCGTAGTACTGCGACAAATTAGAAAAGCAAAATGAAAATCAAAGCACTACAATAATTTCTTATGCTTTCGTAGCACTACGCAGCAAAACAAATTCTTTTTAGTGCTGCTGCTTTTGCTTAGCCTTTCGAAGATTCAGAAAGCAAACCAAAATGGGCAGCATACGCTTGTCTTGAAAAACTTTAGGTAGCAAGCACTACGCAGCAAAATTTTCGTTGCTTTTGCTGTTTTGCTGAAAGCAATTTAAACCCTGGATTTGAATACAAACATAAGTGTGCCTAAAGGCATTGTTATGTAGTAGAGGGTTAAGTTTACGTTTTCCAACGTTTTTGTGTATTTTCAAAAGTTGTAAACTTACGTACAGTCTCATCGACAACATCGTTTTTGCTTCTCGTAAGATTTTTTGAAATTTAATTAGAAAATATAAAAGTATACGATTTTATTTAATATTACAATTGTATTTATGGAAGAGCAGGAACTAAAAACACATCGCGCTGTTCGGAGGAGCTTAAGGGTCCAATTCCTTGTGGTTGTGAGAGTTTTTGTAAGATTAACCACCGTTGTGGAATTTCTTTTAAATAGGTTTTGTTTTTAGATTTCAGCAAAATAATCGAGTGAATAAGCCAGCATTCAAATATTTTTTGGACATGCTGGCTTCATCTTTGCCACGTTCTGGTTAATAATTTGCGATTACACCAATCGATAAACTTAGCGCTTGTTTACGGTTTTTTTCTGAAGTTGTATACCAAAAAGAAGTTGAGTTCGGCCCAATCGTCATTCACTCTGGTACTTTCAGAAATTTTGGAAATTTTCGTGCGAACACTTTGTCCACAATGGAAAACTTAGCCAGAACAGGAAGAAGAACGACAATTTTAACCCAATCCGCTGAAAAAATGCGAGTGAAGAAATAAAGCTCTAAAGGCGAAACATTTCGCTGTAAATCAGTGTTGACAGCAGGTGAATATATTTCGAACATGCGAAACTTTCCGTAAAATATATTTCAGCAAAACTTACAATAGGGGTGATAGTTTAATTCGATTTTTGAGAGTAAAAAAAGAATACAATTTCAAACCTCTAAAAAAGGAATTGTGAAGTAGTGAATCAAATTCGGATTGGAGCTTTTGTTACTATCGGAAAAACTAACGTTAAGGATTGGTTTGGGTTACCCCCGAGGCAATAACCTTCAATTTGTGCCACAGTGTATGTAATCAATCGGTTTTTCTTATTTCTTTCAAAATTAGAAAAAGCGATCGTATATCATCAGTTTAGCAGATTCAAGCCCAGGATTCAGGGAAGGTGACTGTTTTTCGAGCAATTTCTTTAACTTAAGAAACCGCAGTAGCATCATCTTCTATAAAAAATGTTATTGCTTATGTTGATGTAGTGAGTACTGGTCCACAATCGTGGATGCTAAAGTAATAAGAATGCAATGCACGGGAACAGAATCTGCGACTATGCCCTTCTCAATTTCTTTGGGAGCAGTAGGCATATTGATGCTAGTTCTGGCCGCGGTATTCAAATGTTTTTTGGTTTTGAGAAGCGCTGAACCAGTCTTCTTGAGGAAAAAAATAATAAATTTAAACATAATTTGATATTATTTTGCCAAGTAAGTCCAAAGCTTTTGATAAATTTTATCATTTATATGAAGTTAATTAAACTGAAAAAAATCACAAACCAGCCGTTAAGATATTCAGACCTGTAAAGTGACTATCCGGAGAAATCAAAAAGTGAAGAATATGTACTTTTATTCAGGGAATTTAACCGCTGGTTAACCCATTTCTTGCCATTGTTGCGTATACGCAACCCAAACTTTAATTTGAAATACTAATGTGTTATAGAATAAAAACCATGTCGCTATTGCATTAGGCCTAAAGGTTGACATGTTGCAAATATATAAAGGGAAACAAAAATAATAATCCATCCGAGGAAAGGGGGTTAGGAGGGTCTTGAAAAAGTCTCCAAAAAAGTATCTTTTTTAGAAAATTAATTAAAAATATTTATATTTATTATAATATTGACATTTGTCTGAAATATTGCAGTCAATACACCAACCTAACAGACACACTCCATAATGACTGAAAATGTATACCTTACCTGTCTTGGTGACCACTTACGTCATGGTGTTGCATATACGCAACATTGGCCGTTAACTGACATACATATAGCTTTTTTTCCAAATTTTTAATTTATTTTTATTTGCGAGTTAGGTTCTTCATATTATGATACAATTATGACTTCCGGAATAAACTTTCATGATGGGATCTGTATTGGTCTGTTCAACCAGAATTTGGTTTGAAAATAGTTAGGATGTCGTTACCTCGCAACAGATTCCGTGACATAAAAAAACATTCTCATTTGACAGAAAACGACAACATTGATACGGCTGATCAATCTGCAAAAATGATGCTCCTTTTGACAATGCTAAATGAGAGATATATGCAATAGGGACTATTTGCTACTTATTCAAGTATCGACAAGTAAGTAATCCCATATTTTGGAAGGCATTCATCTAAAATGTTAATCCGCGGAAAGCTTATCAGACTCTGGTTCAAATATTGGTGCTTGTGTTCTTAGGATGGCTATATGTTTCGTTTGATGCAATATGGACGTGCTGGTCTTGGAGCATCGGTTATATTGAATTCGCTGTGAAATGTTGAGAATCCTGAGCACTATTCAGTTCATTTTGATAAGTTATTTGCATCTTACTATCTGATGTGCTTACAAACTAAGCCACGTTTTCGTGAGACGGGGACAATCCGAAAAAATCGCATGTGTGCTGCGGATTCTAATTTGAAAGGTGGAAACAGTTTGAAAAACTACATGCTTGACGACATGTTCGAGGACATGTTCGATGAAATGTGGAGGTTACCATTGCTACCAATCACGTTCCTCTCGAGCCAGTAGCAATGGCTCAACGATATAATAGAAATAAGAAGACAAAAATGTCCATAATGCGTAACGTTATGGCTGAATATAATAAATATATGGACGGCGTCGATCTCCACGATAATGGAGTTGCTAGCTATACAGTTGTGGTTTGAGGGAAGATGTGGTGGTGGCCACTTTGGCCGAATATTATTAACAGCATGGTTGTGAATATCTGGAAAATACATGTCATGGTATGCAAAATAAGAAATACAAAACATTTATCACAATTGAGTTTTAAAGCGGAAATTGCCCGCCTTCTAATGTTCACTCAACAGCCTGATAACAAATCTGAATCCCATTAAGTTTCTGACAATGAAGACCTAGATCCCAACCTACCTAATCAGCCGCATCATATTGTCAATGAAGACAAAAACAAAAAGAGAATGCATTGCAAGGTGTACAAAAGTAGTTCCATTTTTCGATGCTTCATATATAATGTATCCCTCCACCCACAACAAAGTTTTGAAAAATTTCACAAAAATATGAATAAATAAATAAAAAAGTGTTAATACATATAGATAAAAATAATAAATATGGATGAAATTTATTCTACAATTTTCAAAGGTAAGCAAAAAAAAAAAAAAACAAGTAAGAAAGGATCTTCCACTGGTCCCAAATTTAAATACCCCCACGGCCGAACCAAAGTATATTCAAAGTCATAAGCAATCAATAAAATGTTTATTTGTAAAAACATTTTCGTTATAGTTTTAGCAGAAAATATTTTCTATTGTTTTTTGGTAGTCACTTTGTATGGGAGGTAGGCGTGGTTTTCATCCGATTTGGTTGAATTTTATATTCAGAGTGTATATTAAATAGCAAAGTTCATATGCAAATTTCAAGTTCATATATTCATTTTTGTGGAATTTTAAGAGATTTTACCGTTTTGATAAAGTCACTTTGTGTGGAAGCTAGGCGCGGTTTTCATCCGATTTGGCTCATTTTTGAACTTGATCTTTATTTAGATAAAAGCTTAAATATCGAATTTCGTGATGATAGCTTGAAAATTACGGCTGTAATCGTGATCACAGACAGACAGACGGACAGACAGCCATGTCCGGCTAAATCGACTCGGGCGGTGATGCTGATCAAGAAAATATATATTTTTCTATACCTACCACGCCTACCAAACGGAGTGACAAATTAATATATCCCTTTTACGTTTTTTAAACGTGAGGGTATAAAAATAAAAATGTTGTTTAATTCATGCTGCTTAACCGCCAATGTTGCGTATACGCAACAAATTTTTCCGACTAAACGGGAAAACTTATTTTAATTTTTCAACTCGAAAAGCCTTATTCACATCTTTAAAAGGGTTTAAAAAAATTTTCAGTATTTCGGGTACCGGCCAGAAATGGGTTAAATATATTTCTCTGGATAAGTTTACGGCTAGGTTCCTTTGTCTCCTTAGACAATTTCATTTTTCTTTTAATAATAATTATTGATTAGTATGATCATGCATTTAAAAAAAACTTACCACGAAATGAGCTTCAACAGGTTGAAAATATACAGAAAATAATTCAATAATTCAACAAAAGCATTTTACAAACAATTGCTGAAGAAAATTTTGGACTAAAAGCTAAAAGCTAAAAAAAGCTATAAAATTGAAAAGAAATTAAAGTCAATGTGCTTGCATAAAATCTTCAATATATAGGTGAGTAAAAAATTATAATTGCTGCTATAAATATTTTTTTTTTAGTTTAGGTTATTCTGTTAAATTTATTTAAAACAAGAAAAACTTGGTTTCCAAGCATATTTCTAGTTATAGAAGTTTAAGAAGTCTAACCACCGTTTATCTTCTTTAACTAGTAGAAATAAACATTAAAGATACGTTGGGTTAGTTTTTATGCTCTGCCATAAACTTCATTAACATCAACATCATCATCATCATCGTTGTTGCTATAGTTGTCTTGACTATGTTAAAAGCAGGCAATGCATTGAATATATTTTAATGGTTAAGATTAACGCTTATAATTATTATGTTTATTTTTGTTTTTGTTTTAGCAAATCTTAGCAAATTGGTGTTTTTATTCATAATGTTCGGGTTTAGTTGTTATTTTCTGTTTATTTTACTTATCTAAGCAAGTATTTAAATTGTTATTGCAATAATTTTCAAATGTTCATTCACAAAAATTTTGAATATTAAGCTTTTCAAAACGTGCCGGAAAATGTTACGCGCACCTTTGTGTTCGACCTGGTTTTGTTTAGAAGATGTGTACGTGTGAAGTGGTGGGCGGTGCGTGTTGAGTATGTATTTGAAGTTAGTTGATTTGTATTAGTAGTTTTTTCCTTTTATTAAGAACAGTTAAAATGTTTGGTTTGAAATGTTTCAAGTGGTTGTTGCTATAACTAAAACTAGTGATATTAATAGCTGCGCTTTGTTGTTGTCGTTTGTTAGTAGTGTAAATTTGTCATTTGGTTTTAACAAAATAATTTGTTAAACTCAGTTTACTAAACTTCCTTATAAGCTTTTCTACCGCTTTACTATCTCTTGGTTTTGTTTTAAACTAATCAATAAGAGTTACTTTTATGTATGTTTCTGTGGGTCTGTGTGTATCATATATTTTGATTTAATTTTCAGTGTTAATGGTCATGCTCACAATTTGCAGGTGTGACTGTCTATCGGTTCATTTGTCAGTTCTTAAGTTTGTTTTTTTCTTATTAACTCATATCTGCCTATCTACTTGACTGTCTGTATGTTTTGGTTTTTCATTAGTCTGTCTGTCAGTCAGTTTTTAAATATTTTTGCTTGTTTCAGTGCCTTTATGATATCGAGCGAATGTCGTCCCTTTTTATGTGTTTTGTATGTTGTTTTTGTTTTGTGTATTTATTGTGGTTGGTTTGTATTATTTATCTCTTAATTATTGTCCTCGTTTAATCCGTTGATGAATTAAACTAAGACTCCTTGGGTTAATCACCACCTAAACTTAACGCCTGAACTATACGTGGATCAGCTTTACTACCCTCACGAAATTCTTCTAACGTCAACCGATCATCATGGTTTTTATCCATTTGATCGAATATTTTATCAACACGTTTCTGCGGTGTGTTCTCGTCCTCCGTTTGTGGCTGTTGACCCTGTAAAATATGAATAGAAAAAACATTTTTTTTTAATTGTAATATAAATAATATATATAACATAAGATAAATTAACAAAATCCTAAAATGAAGGGTATGACAAAATATAAATAACCTGGTTTTGACGTTTGAACCAATATAAATGAGTGCTCTTAGTTTTAAAAAATTTGTAAATTTTTTTTCTTTCAAACTCCTTGCTTTTTGGGACAAAATATCACCTTTAACCTTACTACACTAAGCATAACTTAACTAAACTTAGTTTAAATCAACTTAACTTTACTCAAAGTTACCTAACTTAACCTAACTTGCTGCTGACGTCGCAGTCTAACAGACACCCAAAATCTAAACTTCGTACGTACAAACGTAAAATTCGAAGTGATCTCTGCAATCTCGTTACAAAAAAACGTATTTTATTTAAAAATTTATTCTTACGTTAGCCCAATAATTATTTCTGTTATATGGAATAAGGTCAAGAAAGTAACAGTCAGAAACTTCAAAATAGAAAATCAGTTTAAAAGTGAGGTCTGCAAGACCTTGCAATATCACCGCAAGTGAAATGAATATAAAATATATCGACAAAAATGGTGTTTAAGTCTTTTCAGCAGTAAAGGCACCATGTATACTTAGTATGGCCAGATATGACTACAAATTGCATTAAAGGAATGAAAAATAAGCACAGAATAAAAATCACGAAGAACACCAAAAAAGTATACAAATTTAATATATTAATTATACAAAATTTTTTAAAAGAATCAAAATATTGAATGTCTTATTAAAAACTCATAAAAAATTAAAATAAATGGTAGTTAATTTAACATAATGGTACAAGTAAACCTCTTTGAATGATAATTATTTAATGTCACTACATTTGCTAATTTATGTCTCTGGTTCTTCTAACAAAGTAAGTACCTCATGTGTCAATGACGATGTTTTTTTTTGTTGGTAGTGGCCTAATGCTAGATATAAAAGGGTCAGATTTTGCTTCGGACCAATTTTTCTTGTTTTATGCTCTCGATAGAATTTGCATTCTTTATACCTGGATTCTAAAGCCTCTTCGCACTGCTGTCCTATGGGAGGCAATAGAGATTCCATAACGTCCGCACCATGCAGTAATATTTTGTGAACACTGGTGGGCATCTTGTACCATGGGGACAAGGAAAGCAAATGTCTTACCTTACTCAGAAGGTAAGGTAATAAGAAAAACAATAATTATTTAACTACTTGAAAGATCAGTTGTCATACAGAAGAAAAAATTTCAGCGTTTCAAACACTTTCACTATTTTCACAATAAATATTATAATAATACTTTTTTCCGAATAGCAAAGCTCGCATGCGCCTGTGTATGATCACTGCACTTTGAATAGACACTGACACGCAAATCTAGTAAGTATTGAAGCTGCAAGCTTTGAATTTGCTTAATTGAATATCTGAGAATATTGGCATCACACTTTACCGTTATTCTGTGAAATTTTTTTTTTACGCAAAGTAGCTCGTAAATTTTAATTTTTAAACCATAGCTGTTAAATTGCGATTACGATTAGTAATCAATTAGATTATTTTTAAAAAGAATTGCAATGATTATATAATCCTTAAGCAAGAATTTTATGATTAGTAATTGATTACGATTACAAATTATCAAAAAATAATAACGATTACTTGAGATTACGAAAAATAATCAAAAATAATCAAAAGTAATCAAAAAAATAATTCGATTTAAAGATTATCTTTGATTCTTTTTTGATTATTTTAAGAAGTTCAGTCTAAAGTACGGAATATATTGTGAAAGTGATGATGAAATTGACACAACTGGTTCTTCACAGGACACCGTTAAACCCGATTAATGATCCCAACAGACCAACTCTTCTGCTACTTGCATGACAATTCCAGTGCTGAAATGATTTGGCAAAAGTATGGCTTGTTGAAGGAACCATTTCTATCATTCAATACTCCTTCAATGCCCTCAGCGCCAGTTGAGAGACTACTTTTTTTTTGCCGGCATAGTAAACACTCCAAGACGGCAATCATTGTCTGATTTGTCTTTTGAAAAATTAGTTGTATTGAATGCAAATAGTAATTTAGAGTAAAAAGGTTTTATTTTTGTTTCATTTATGTTGTACTATAATACATTACTGTTCTCGTTCTTGTTTTTTGACAATATTTTTTAACGTAGAATACGTTATACGGGGGTGTTAATCTGGAGCACAAAATTTTGAGAAAATTTTTGTCACTTTCATTATAAGTTTTTAATACTTTATGCATGCATTGAAGAAAATTCAAGTATGGTCGTAACATATTTAATATGCCTTCTTTTGATTTGTATTTAAATAATCATATTGCTACTTATAATTTTTTTGATTCTATAAGTAAATCAAAATTTAACTGCTTCAAATTTTGTATTAATTTTCATATGCTTTGTATTTTATGTATTATAACATCATGTGTAAGAGCAGTACGATTATCTGTGTGTTCATCACAGAACCAGTGTGAGAAAGAGAAGAAGTATAATGACCAAGTAGCGAACGATGTCTACATACACAACATTGATAAGCGAAGCAGAGAAACAAAATTGTGCTTACCCAGTTGGCCACGTCTTTAATACATCGTCAATGTCTTACAGCCTTATTAATAAACAAATTTTAGAGGCAGCGTAACTTTAAACGGGCTTTAAACAAGAAAACGTTATTCATAAACATTTTTCGCAGTTGTTTAAGAGCTGCGTAACTTAAACGCCGAAATTGGCGTTTAAAGGTTACGTAAATACAACCATGATTTTTGTTTGTCTTTTCTTTTAATATCAAAGACATGCTCCATATGCGCCCTTTGCAGCATTTTTTTATGCGGCGGCCATTGTAAATCCATAGGAATTCTAAATTTTTGTAGAGATTTTCTATAGTTCAGACACAAACCTTACAATCATAAGCAGAAAATGAAAAAATGTTTATGAATAACAATGTTAGCAAGGTTGCATAGAAGCTGCGTAAAGCCTGAAACAGTGCGTAACTAAACAAGCATTTAAAGGTTGTTTAAGGAAATCTATTGAATAACGCTGTTAATGACTAACGTATTCTACGTATGACCTATGCGCCCGTGTTATCTAACACAGGCTTGAGCTTTTTTTATAATGAAATACATAACTTTGCTTTTTTTTAATAAAATTTAACAAAATTTTTTGTACCTAAGACTGAAATTCCTAAAATAATCAAAAAAGAATCAAAAATAATCTCGAAAAGTAATCGGATTATTTTTTTTGATTACTTTTGATTCTTTTTGATTATTTTGCGTAATCTCAAGTAATCGTTATTATTTTTTGATTATTTGTAATCGTAATCATGTGATTACGATTACAAACAGAAAAGAATCGTACTTAATCATTTATTTTACCTTTTTGAAAAAAGAATCGAATACGTAATGATTATTTCATTTCATTTATTCAGTCTTCCTTACAGACTACAATATTATAACAATAATAATAAATAAATATATATTGGAAGCATACATTAACACATTCTAGTTAAACTAAAAAGGTATTGTTAACTGAGTTTTTAAAGATATTTTTTGAAACAGTGAGGTCTAAATCATTACTACAAGATAAATCATTAAAAAGTAATAAAGCCCTAGTCAAAGGCTCATTTAAAGCATAATTTACTTTACAAAGTTTTATGAAAAATGGTTTATAAAATCTGAGTTGTCTGGATGGAATATTAAACAAAATTCGTTCTAAAAGCGATTGACAGTCAATATTTCCAGAAACCAAATCGTATACAAATACCAGTGAAGCAATCTTACGCCTTGACTCAAGGGATTTGAGACCTAAAAGCAATAACCTTGAATTATAGGGTGGTACTTGTTCATTAAAATTCACGGCGCGCAAAGCAAACCTTGAGAATATCTTTTGAATTCTTTCCAGTCTAAGAGTGGCGTTATCAAAATAAGGACTCCAAATAAAGGAAGCATACTCCAACCTCGATCTAACAAATGCATTAAATAGCATTTTCAAGGTGTGGGGATCAGAGAACTCAGCACTATTTCTTCGTATGAAAGCAAGCAAAGAGAAAGCTTTAGGAATAAGAAAATTTAAATGATCTGCGAACGTAAATTTACAGTCAAAAACAACACCCAGATCTCGATAAGAGTTAACTGAATGGAGGTAAATATTACCTAGATAATATGAATTGAATAGGGTATGTAAAGTGAGTTTAGAAAAGGTCATATGGAAGCACTTTAGAAAATTCAGAGCCAGACCATTAAGTTCGCTCCACTTCACAACCCTGTTCAAATCAGCCTGCAAGGCAGCTACGTCTGAAATAGAAGATACTTTTTTAAACACTTTGAGATCATCTGCATAAAGTAGAAATCGTGAATTTCTAAAACATTTGGATATGTCATTTATAAAAAGAACAAAAAAAATTGGGCCTAGAATGCTCCCTTGGGGAACACCCGAAGATGCAACAAATTCATAGGAATTGACATTATTAATGCTGACAAAACATGTTCTATTAGCTAAATAAGAATGTATCCAATTCCAAATGGCAGAGTGAAAACCCTTTTTCGACAGTTTCAAAAGTAATAACTTGTGCGAAACTCTATCGAACGCCTTAGAAAAATCCGTGTATACCACGTCAACTTGATAACCACGCTCCAACGATGATATACAGTACTCGGAAAACACGGCCAGGTTAGTTACCGTAGAACGGCCCGCTACGAAACCATGCTGCTCAGGGCAGATATAACGTTTAATTAAGAAATATAGCTTGGCTTTCATTATACTTTCAAACAATTTAGAGACGTTTGATAACTTAGAGATTGGACGATAATTACTTATACAATTTTTTTTTCCTGTTTTGAAAATAGGCGTGATGGAAGCAATTTTCCAACACTTAAGATAAACACCCTCAGATAGGGATTTGTTGAAGATTTCACATAAAGGAGCAGCTAAAGAATAAGCGCAATTTAAAAGGAAAATGGTAGCAAAACCATCAATATCTTCCTTAACAGAAATTTTCATACCAATTAAGTGCTCAATGACATCCCTAATAGATATGGTTAACGACCCCAGATCAATAAAAGTATCAACGGACTCAGTAATGTCTTCAACAGAAGACTCTTCATCAACAACAAAGTTTGATTTGAAAAAATCAGCGAACAGATTAACCGTGTCAGCTATGTTAACGGAGGACTTGTTTTCAAGAAACATGGAAGTGGGTATTTGTGAGCCACCTTTTTTAGACTGGATAAAATTCCAAAAACATTTAGGATTAGTTTTAATATCAGATTCAAAACGCATAATGTACTGCTTGTATAAAAACTTGTTCAAAAAATTAAATTCTCGCATATAATGCACATAATTACAATGATGCAGAGGGTCATTTGTGGCCCTAAACAACTTTAGAAACTTGTTCCGCAAGTTTTTAAGCTTTTTAAGCCCCTTAGTATACCAAGGCAGCTTATATTTTTTTTTAATATAACGCGGTATATTCTCGTCGCAAATAATGGATATTTCAGATTTGAATATATCGTAGCAGACTTCAGTATTCTTGCCTTGAAATAAAGCACTCCAATCCCGTCTGAAAAAAAAGATTATTTAAATACTCAAAATCACATAAATTGTAGTTATACGATTTTTTTTCTGGAAAACTATTAAGAAATTCATAAAATTCAAGACAAATTATGAGTGGTTTGTGGTGCATATCCGATTTTAAAATCGGACAGAGACATTCAGACAACTCAAATTTTATATTAGACGATACAAATATTAAATCAAGCAATTTAAATAAATTGTTAAATACATTATTAATTTGATACAAATCAATACTGGCAAGACTATCGATGAAATAAATTTCGTGATTCTGATTTATATTAGTCGGAGTCAACTCATCAGCAATGTATTTCCAGACAATCCTGGATAAGTTGAAATCACCAAAGATTACGACGAGTAATCATTACTTAACAGCTATGTTTCAAACACTGTGCGTCAGTTGCAGAGGGTTAAATTAAATTAACTGAACTAATTGAATTAATTGAAATTTACTTGACTTAACTTATTTTAATAAACTTAACTTTACTTAATTTAAATTAATTTTACTTAACTCTGAATAAATTAACTTTACTTAACTTACTTAACTAAACTTAATTTAACTAAACTTAACCATACATAACTTAACTTAACTGAATGAGACTAAACTTAACTAAACTTAACTAATCTTAACGTATCTTTATTTTATATAACTTAACTTAACTTAACTTAACTTAGCTTAACTGAACTTAGCTTAAATTAGTTAACTAAAATTAAATGCATAGCCATGCATAACTTAACTTAACTTAACATGTAACAAAACTTATCTTATCTGAACTAAACTTAACTAAACTTAACTATACATAACTTAACTTAAAAAAATGAGACTAAACTTAACAAAAATTAACTAATCTTAACTAATCTTTACTTTATATAACTTAACTTAACTTAAATGAACTTAACTAAACTTGAATAAACTTAACTAAACTTAACTAAACTTAACTAAACTTAACTAAACCTAACTGAACTACACTCTACTTAACTTAACTAACTTTAAATGATCTTAACTTAACTGACCTTAACTGATTTTAACTTAACTTAACCTAAATCAACTTAACTTAACTTAAATTATGTAATTTAAATTGTATAAACTTACCTTAACTAAACTTAATTTAACTTTACTTCAGTTATCTTAACTTACACAACTTAACTAAACTTGACTTAACTTAAATTAACTAAACCGAACTGAACTTAACTCAATTTAACTTAACTTAATTTACTTTAACTCTTTCAGCCCCAAAGTTGCCTGTGGGCAACTTCGGACATTGTGGCTCTGTTTCTAATTTGGGACTCCCAGATTTTTTACAATAAATTTTTAATGATAGATGTGGTGAAATGTGGTGAATAGGAGGAAAAATATCAAAAATACGAAAATAAATTTTTATAACATGCTTTTCAAAGCTTTTCCGAGTCAAGTGATGTGCGCAACCATGCGACTACGCGACTTCAAAAAAGAGCAAATTAAAAAATTACATTTCTAAATATTTCCGAAAATTTTCTAAAACTAAAGGTAATTAGCTGCAAAAGTACGAATGCAAGAGGTCTTATTTACATTTTTAGTTAGGAAAAAATATGTGATATTTAGAGTGCTAGAATTTGTAAAAAAAATTTTTAAATTTCTGTAAAAATTTTTGTAGTACATTTATCTATTAGGAAAGCAATACGGCTTTCAAACTTCGTACTCAGCTTATTTAGGTCAAAAACTGACACTCAATGAAGTTTGGAATGTTTGGCACCGCCAGGGCTAATTTGGGGCTGAAAGAGTTAACTTAGCTAAACATAAAATAAAATTAACTTCAATTTACAATCTTAACCCTCAGCGGTCACGCCATCGTGGCTTGCTAACAAAGGCATGCTGGGTGTTGCATACCAAAGCATTTTCGGTTGCTTATATCTCGGATTCCAATTATCATATTGATTTGATTTTTTTTTTATCAAATCGTCAAGCAATGGAAAAAATAATTATTAAAGAAGGAAAAAAACCTGAAATTAATAATTTAAATGTTCTTAAGTAAAACAACGATGATCTTGAAAAAAAAAAAATTTTTTTTTCTGTCGATTTTCTTCTCAATAATTTTTTTTTTTGCTCTGCATGATGGGTGTGTCATACCTGCTTAGATGGGTGTGTCATAAGAAAAATGCTAAGATGAATATACTTTACAAAGAGTTCGTTAAGTGGAGTCTCTTGCTTTACTTAAAGTTAGTATTAGGGCCCTACATTTTTTCCAAACCACTCTTGGACCCCTTTGCCTAACTATTTTCAAATATCAAGAGTATTAAAATTATCAGGTATCGCTATCCAGTGTGCACTTTGAGGGTTAACAATTTCTTGTTCTAATAATGTCTCAACGTCTGCTATGTATTTTGGGGTTAACAATACTTTCCTCCTTATCATCAGATACTTAAAATTCTTCACGAACACGAACTTCTTCACAAAAGTATTATTCAAAGGCTGTATAAATTAAGACCCCTCAAAGTTCATACAGTTCACATTAAGACACTTTTAAGATACTCGATATGACCCATAGAGAATCCGTGACAATATCCACAAAGAAATCTGGTACAAGTAATACGAGATGTACAGCCAAGTTTCCGATAAAAACAAAGCGAGGATAGCGACCCATTCGGGCGCAACGACCTTAGGCAAGTTTAACATCCGGAAATCTCAGATAACCTCTGATTTTATTCCGACGAAAATAAATTTAAACAGGAACAAAAAATTAACTTGCAAAATGAAAAGTTGCAGTTGCAAAGGTTAAAAAAATTTCCATCAGCTTTCGTGGTTCTTGGAGGGATGAACAATGAAGGACACGTCATGTCATACTGCTTCTTTCATCAAGGACTATTGGTGAATGCTATTCCGGTCTATGCCCCAAAAGTTTGAAAAAAAAACTAAAGCATGCAGATGGTGATATAATGGTTTGGCGCTTTTTTTTTCTTGGTTTCTTAGAATAAACAATACCATGCACAGATTCGAGTATAAGTATGTATTGAAAGGCACCATGTTAATCTATTCTCAGAAAAACATACACCTTATTTGGAAGTTCCAGCCAGACAACGATACAATGCAAACGATCCAAAGCTTATAAGGAATTGGTTTGAAAGCGTAAACATCAATTGACCAAGCTGGTCTAATCAATTAATCAATAACCTCTTATCCGATAGAAAACCTTCGAAAAGAACAAAAAAAAAAAAAAACGAAGGTGTGTGCCTATGACCACACGATAGAAGTGATAATTTCTCATTTTCCAATTCTAAAAGATATATCTATGTACATAAATAATAACTTTTATGTTATATAAAATATTACAGTACAGACTCGATAATCTCAACCCTTGATACACGCAAATCCTCGATTTTTGCAACAGTACGAGACATTTATATGTGCAACTTATGTAAAAAAATTACCTCAATAACTGCAACCGAATACGCTTAAAATTTTAATATGTTCGATTTTTTCTTTCTTGATTTATTCGAGAAAAGTTTTTAGTACGATCATATGTGCACAGGTCGACATTCACGAACAAAAATAATATGCAGTTCTATAAGAAGCATGAGCCACTCAGCCCATGCCATAATCGATCTTTTGCGCACCAAATTCCCAAATCGTGTTTTTAGCCGTCTTGGCAATGTCAATTGGCCGTCTCGGAGCTGCGAATTTAATTTTGTTCATTTTATAAAAAAACTTATAAAAACTTTTATTTGGCCCAACCTGTATGTACGTACACACTGTAAAAAGCACAAACCTACACACGCATGATATAAATGTTGAAATACAACAACAACAAAATGCAAACGTAAGGTTGTGTGTAGCAACATGTTCGAACATACAAAAACAGCGGCAGAATCTAACTGTATGCTGACGATTGAATCGAGAAAATCACTCATCAGAAATTGCTAAACGCGCCTAAAGAAGTTATCACTTCAAAAAAAAAACGAAACACGAATTCTCCAATAAGAACAAATTATGTCGAAGAGAGTGGCTAAAGTCATCCAAAATAAAGGCGAATACACTGAATATTAACCAATAAAAGGTTTAAATTTCTATGAGTATACAAACAAATTTTCAAGTATTAATACGTCAAATCTTCTTTACAAATCCATCTCTCTTGTGCATAATTTTTTTGTTTTGTCCAACTGATTAACCTATTTTTTAACCATCTGTGGCGGACGTAGCCGAGTGCGTTAAGAAGTGCGTGAGGCACTCGATGCCAATTTGAAACCAGGTTCGAACCCCAGCTGACACAGAAAATTTTTTTCGAACCCCTGCAGACAATGGCAAACCACAGAGAGTAAGTAATGCCATATAAAACTTCTTGGGAACATGAACAGTTATTTCATTAAGGGAAGGGTTCCCTCATTATGGACAAAAATAAGGCAAAGTTTGTATTTTTGTTGTAGGACAATGAAAAGGCGTACGAACTTTTGGTTTTGATGATTATATTAGTTTATTATCAGAGAATTTAAAAAAGTGAAAAAGTTGAAAAAATTCAACATGGCGGCTACAAAATGCACATTTCCGTGGGCCCCTGCGCGCGAAACATGGTGTCCTAACTAAAATTCTGCCGCTTCTTGTGGTGGACTGAAATCAAAAATTGTTGTTATTACTTAAATATAATGATATTTTCTATGACTGGAACTAAAATTGTAATTATCCATGTAAAATTCATTGAATAATGAACATTAGAACTAAAAGTTCAAATTTTGCTTGTTTTTTTCCATTTCAACAACGTTAAAAAAATATAAATAAATAATTTTTATACATGATGTTAGTTCAGGGCGTACAAAAAAGCATGCACTTCCAAACAGTTCTTAGATAAAGAGAATCGGATCAATAGATCAGGCCTGAGAGTTTTAGTTAGATCGGAAAACGTGGTTTCGAGATAAGCGCGTTTGAAGTTTTTTTAAAAGCTTAGTTTGGACGTAGCGCGCGTGAGATAGGTGTCTTTAAGACGTTGCCATTCGAAAAATATTCGTCGGATCGAAAAATCCATTTACACACATATTCTACACATATGTGGCTTTCATTTTTTGCAAAAAAAAGATTTTTTTAGTCCAAAATGAGGGAACCCTTCCCTTAAAGTAATGATAACGTATAACTCCTATTTATTTTTTGTATTCCTATATGTGCAAATATGATTTAGTTTTATTGTACTTATATTATATAAAAAAAGCAATATATATAAAAACAGAATTACTTAGTTTGGCATTTCATATATTTCATAATATAAAAGGGAAGGTACTTTGAATCTTGCCAGTTGATGTCTCATTTCTTTGTGAAAGCACTACTGTTTTTCTTTTTTCTAAGCTTATTATTTTAAAATTGAATTTTGAGCACTCACTTCTATAGGGTGGACTTTACCTGAGTCGCTCTAGTGCAAACTTGTTACTTCTTATTTCTGCAAATTTAAAATGTTTAACTTCATAGAACTGTATGATATTTTAACATGTTTTTAGTTGAAATTTTTATATTACTTATTATATTACTTATTCCCAATACAATTGGAGCAAAACTGTATGGGAGATACAAGAAGTATGCACTAGACCGACTATATACATAATGTTAAAACTTGGAACATTTTTAATTTACCCATAATAAGAAAAAAAATAAAATTACAAACATTACGAAAAACGTATTCATAAAGCATTGAAATATTTTTGTTGTATATAGTATTAATTATGTGTTGTTACACTTACCACCATCTGATAAATTGCATCTACGATATTGTACATTTCTTCTCTGGTTATATAACCATCGTTATCCACATCATATAATCTGAATGCCCCTGTATAAAATAAAAACAAAACATAATAGATAATCATAGAGAAAAACAGAATTCGAATAAATAATTTGTTCTTTTCAACTTACAGTGCAATTTTTCATCTAGATTTCCCCTCGATGTAATCGATAACGCTCGAATGAATTCTTCAAATTCAATGGCACCATCCTGTGCACCATCCGGCAAAATGTCCCAAAACAATGTGTGATTTCATCATAAGGTTAAGGATGAAAAATGAAATTCATGTTACAAAACAAATAATGTGATAAAAAAATAAATACAAAGTGGCATAAAAGTTACAATTATTGCTAAACAATTTCATATCATCACACTTTAATCAATATTATTAAGTATCCTTAAAGCATATCTTAAGTACTTACATTATTTTCATCGAACACGCGAAACACAAGCGATGCAAATTTGCTTGGATCTCCTTGTGGGAAGAACTGTTTGTAGATTTTAATAAAACCCTGCAAGGCAGTCATAAAAAATAACACACACACACCACAAAACAACAAAAAAATAAAAAAAAAAACGAAAAAAAAATAAGAATAAGAAAAACATTAACAACAATAATAATAAAAACCGAAGTTAAACAACAACAACGGCATATTTTTCCAAGTATGGCGCCATATTGTTTATTATTGTTGTTGCCAAAAGCAGCAGGAATCGAGCGCAAGAAGATGTTCACATTTTGCGTAGCATACATTAAGGCGCGTTTCAACATGAGTTTGTTTGACAGTTTGTCATTGTTGTCAGTCACACGCACAGCAACATTGTTGTTGACATTGGCCAGAACAACAGCAGGAGCAGTAGCAAGAACAGCAGCAGGAGCGGGAGTTGGAGCAGCAGCCACAGGAATAAGTTATGAAAATAAATAAAGTATTTTCAGTAATTAGAATGTTGAAGAACGAGAGGGAAAATAAGAGCAGCATGAAAGAAACCGAACGGAAGAGAGGAAGAGAGAAAATAAATTTATATTTAGTTTTTCATGAATAACAGTATTTATCCTTCATTGCGTTATAAATGTAAGAAGCAATTTAGCCACGGGTTGTTTTACGTGAGGCTTAGATAGAAGATTTTCGAAGGATTTAAATTTAAGGCTATATGTATTTAACTTACTTGTTCGGTGAGTAAACCATTCGGACAGTCTTTTAGAAAACCTTTGTGCCTGTTGGTGGAAACAATGAGATGAAGAAAGTAATGTAAAAGTTATTTAAAATATTTTTCAATAAGTGTTACGAAACTATGCTAACGTCTTAAAATTCTAATAAATTTAAACAAATATTTATTTATATCGAAAAGCTGCAGTTTTTTAATAAAGGCAGAATGCGGCGCGAAATGTTTGGACGAGAACAGATAAAAAGAAAAACGAAAAAAAAAACCAAAATAAGTTGGACATTGTTAAATAATACAAAAAGAGCAGAATGGTAATGTCAAGATTGGAACCGAACTGAACAGAAGGACAACCTACAATAGAGTATTATGGGACAGGACATATAAGAAAAGGAAGAAGATTAAGGCATAGGTCATATTAGGACTGATATAGTTGAAATAAAAGAGACTAGTATTGGAAATTACATTCTTTAACAGAGCTGGATGAGCCCTTCAAAAGTAGCAGAACTAAGGAACGTTTTAGAAGTAAAGAACTTAAATACCGATTTTTCTCAACGAGGATTTTGGTATGGTGGTTAGAGCATGAAACTATTATTCCAAGGGATATGGGTTCAATTCCTGCGGCGAGCAAAAAATTATTATTTTTAATTGAACACTTTCTTGTTGCAATAAACTTAAGCAAAAAACAACATCAATTCTAAAAAAAAAGTGTCGGAAGAAAGTGTCGTTTTTGAGATTTCACTCCAGCAAATCACAGATCGAAGCATAAAAAGCTTCTCTTTAAAAATAGGTGTCATTACGTTTTAACCAATAACTTACATATCTCTGCAACGATTACCAAATTCCGTTGGTGCTCTTAACTTTTTTAGTTATGACTTTATGACAGAACTTTGTGCAAATAATTTAAAGAACTATCATTTTCTTTTCAAAAAGCTTTTAAGTTTGTTAATTTTTGTAGAGATATATAAGTTATTGATTTAAACGTAATGTTACCTATTTTCTCCCCTCCTACCTCCCTAGGAGGGCGTTTGCGACCACTCCCACCCGTACAATTTTTTTCTTGTCTCATCATGAGGAATCATACCCGCTTGATTGTTCTCTAAGTCTGGGACACCCCGTATATAATCACTCTTTCTAACAATAAAAACATACTCACTATGCCAACGGATGTAAAAACGTACCATCTCTATATGGGTTATAGGGTTAGTTTGAAAAAGGTCTATTTTAGGAATTTTTGTGCATGGAATACGAGTCTGCCCCTATGGCAGACCTCTCAAAAATTTAACATTCTTAAAACTCTACCTGAGTTATAAATAAATAAATATATGAATTTGCTCCACTAACGCTCCATTAAATTTTTTACGCATTTACTTCGGTACCGTTTTCAACCATTAAAATCTACTGAAAAATGAGTCCAGTAAAGTAGAAGAAACTGAATTCTAACACTTAAATTTAATTAAATCATCCTCAAGACTATAACGGCATCGAGAGCTCAGACCACATCGATGGAGGTAAGATTTTTCACTTTTAGAACCAATTTTTTTTTCTATTTCTATTTCTATCTCTATCTCTATCTCTATCTCTATCTCTATCTCTATCTCTATCGCTATCTCTATCTCTATCTCTATCTCTATCTCTATCTCTATCTCTATCTCTATCTCTATCTCTATCTCTATCTCTATCTCTATCTCTATCTCTATCTCTATCTCTATCTCTATCTCTATCTCTATCTCTATCTCTATCTCTATCTCTATCTCTATCTCTATCTCTATCTCTATCTCTATCTCTATCTCTATCTCTATCTCTATCTCTATCTCTATCTCTATCTCTATCTCTATCTCTATCTCTATCTCTATCTCTATCTCTATCTCTATCTCTATCTCTATCTCTATCTCTATCTCTATCTCTATCTCTATCTCTATCTCTATCTCTATCTCTATCTCTATCTCTATCTCTATCTCTATCTCTATCTCTATCTCTATCTCTATCTCTATCTCTATCTCTATCTCTATCTCTATCTCTATCTCTATCTATATCTCTATCTCTATCTCTATCTTTATCTCTATCTCTATCTCTATCTCTATCTCTATCTCTATCTCTATCTCTATCTCTATCTCTATCTCGTTCTCTATCTCTATCTCTATCTCTATCTCTATCTCTATCTCTATCTCTATCTCTATCTCTATCTCTATCTCTATCTCTATCTCTATCTCTATCTCTATCTCTATCTCTATCTCTATCTCTATCTCTTTCTCTATCTCTATCTCTATCTCTATCTCTATCTCTATCTCTATCTCTATCTCTATCTCTATCTCTATCTCTATCTCTATCTCTATCTCTATCTCTATCTCTATCTCTATCTCTATCTCTTTCTCTATCTCTATCTCTATCTCTATCTCTATCTATATCTCTATCTCTATCTCTATCTCTATCTCTATCTCTATCTCTATCTCTATCTCTATCTCTATCTCTATCTCTATCTCTATCTCTATCTCTATCTCTATCTCTATCTCTATCTCTATCTCTATCTCTATCTCTATCTCTATCTCTATCTCTATCTCTATCTCTATCTATATCTCTATCTCTATCTCTATCTCTATCTCTATCTCTATCTCTATCTCTATCTCTATCTCTATCTCTATCTCTATCTCTATCTCTATCTCTATCTCTATCTCTATTTCTATCTCTATCTCTATCTCTATCTATATCTCTATCTCTATCTCTATCTCTATCTCTATCTCTATCTCTATCTCTTTCTCTATCTCTATCTCTATCTCTATCTCTATCTCTATCTCTATCTCTATCTCTATCTCTATCTCTATCTCTATCTCTATCTCTATCTCTATTTCTATCTCTATCTCTATCTCTATCTCTATCTCTATCTCTATCTCTATCTCTATCTCTATCTCGTTCTCTATCTCTATCTCTATCTCTATCTCTATCTCTATCTCTATCTCTATCTCTATCTCTATCTCTATCTCTATCTCTATCTCTATCTCTATCTCTATCTCTATCTCTATCTCTATCTCTATCTCTATCTCTATCTCTATCTCTATCTCTATCTCTATCTCTATCTCTATCTCTATCTCTATCTCTATCTCTATCTCTATCTCTATCTCTATCTCTATCTCTATCTCTATCTCTATCTCTATCTCTATCTCTATCTCTATCTCTATCTCTATCTCTATCTCTATCTCTATCTCTTTCTCTATCTCTATCTCTATCTCTATCTCTATCTCTATCTCTATCTCTATCTCTATCTCTATCTCTATCTCTATCTCTATCTCTATCTCTATCTCTATCTCTATCTCTATCTCTATCTCTATCTCTATCTCTATCTCTATCTCTATCTCTATCTCTATCTCTATCTCTATCTCTATCTCTATCTCTATCTCTATCTCTATCTCTATCTCTATCTCTATCTCTATCTCTATCTCTATCTCTATCTCTATCTCTATCTCTATCTCTATCTCTATCTCTATCTCTATCTCTATCTCTATCTCTATCTCTATCTCTATCTCTATCTCTATCTCTATCTCTATCTCTATCTCTATCTCTATCTCTATCTCTATCTCTATCTCTATCTCTATCTCTATCTCTATCTATATCTCTATCTCTATCTCTATCTCTATCTCTATCTCTATCTCTATCTCTATCTCTATCTCTATCTCTATCTCTATCTCTATCTCTATCTCTATCTCTATCTCTATCTCTATCTCTATCTCTATCTCTATCTCTATCTCTATCTCTATCTCTATCTCTATCTCTATCTCTATCTCTATCTCTATCTATATCTCTATCTCTATCTCTATCTTTATCTCTATCTCTATCTCTATCTCTATCTCTATCTCTATCTCTATCTCTATCTCTATCTCTATCTCTATCTCTATCTCGTTCTCTATCTCTATCGCTATCTCTATTTCTATCTCTATCTCTATCTCTATCTCTATCTCTATCTCTATCTCTATCTCTATCTCTATCTCTATCTCTATCTCTATCTCTATCTCTATCTCTATCTCTATCTCTATCTCTATCTCTATCTCTATCTCTATCTCTATCTCTATCTCTATCTCTATCTCTATCTCTATCTCTATCTCTATCTCTATCTCTATCTCTATCTCTATCTCTATCTCTATCTCTATCTCTATCTCTATCTCTATCTCTATCTCTATCTCTATCTCTATCTCTATCTCTATCTCTATCTCTATCTCTATCTCTATCTCTATCTCTATCTCTATCTCTATCTCTATCTCTATCTCTATCTCTATCTCTATCTCTATCTCTATCTCTATCTCTATCTCTATCTCTATCTCTATCTCTATCTCTATCTCTATCTCTATCTCTATCTCTATCTCTATCTCTATCTCTATCTCTATCTCTATCTCTATCTCTATCTCTATCTCTATCTCTATCTCTATCTCTATCTCTATCTCTATCTCTATCTCTATCTCTATCTCTATCTCTATCTCTATCTCTATCTCTATCTCTATCTCTATCTCTATCTCTATCTCTATCTCTATCTCTATCTCTATCTCTATCTCTATCTCTATCTCTATCTCTATCTCTATCTCTATCACTATCTCTATCTCTATCTCTATCTCTATCTCTATCTCTATCTCTATCTCTATCTCTATCTCTATCTCTATCTCTATCTCTATCTCTATCTCTATCTCTATCTCTATCTCTATCTCTATCTCTATCTCTATCTCTATCTCTATCTCTATCTCTATCTCTATCTCTATCTCTATCTCTATCTCTATCTCTATCTCTATCTCTATCTCTATCTCTATCTCTATCTCTATCTCTATCTCTATCTCTATCTCTATCTCGTTCTCTATCTCTATCTCTATCTCTATCTCTATCTCTATCTCTATCTCTATCTCTATCTCTATCTCTATCTCTATCTCTATCTCTATCTCTATCTCTATCTCTATCTCTATCTCTATCTCTATCTCTATCTCTATCTCTATCTCTATCTCTATCTCTATCTCTATCTCTATCTCTATCTCTATCTCTATCTCTATCTCTATCTCTATCTCTATCTCTATCTCTATCTCTATCTCTATCTCTTTCTCTATCTCTATCTCTATCTCTATCTCTATCTCTATCTCTATCTCTATCTCTATCTCTATCTCTATCTCTATCTCTATCTCTATCTCTATCTCTATCTCTATCTCTATCTCTATCTCTATCTCTATCTCTATCTCTATCTCTATCTCTATCTCTATCTCTATCTCTATCTCTATCTCTATCTCTATCTCTATCTCTATCTCTATCTCTATCTCTATCTCTATCTCTATCTCTATCTCTATCTCTATCTCTATCTCTATCTCTATCTATATCTCTCTCTCTATCTCTATCTCTATCTCTATCTCTATCTCTATCTCTATCTCTATCTCTATCTCTATCTCTATCTCTCTCTCTATCTCTATCTCTATCTCTATCTCTATCTCTATCTCTATCTCTATCTCTATCTCTATCTCTATCTCTATCTCTATCTCTATCTCTATCTCTATCTCTATCTCTATCTCTATCTCTATCTCTATCTCTATCTCTATCTCTATCTCTATCTCTATCTCTATCTCTATCTCTATCTCTATCTCTATCTCTATCTCTATCTCTATCTCTATCTCTATCTCTATCTCTATCTCTATCTCTATCTCTATCTCTATCTCTATCTCTATCTCTATCTCTATCTCTATCTCTATCTCTATCTCTATCTCTATCTCTATCTCTATCTCTATCTCTATCTATATCTCTAAGTGGAACGACTCGTGTAAATTGATAACCAAATTTCGAGGCTATGCTACTTATAATTCCAAAGTTATTCGATATCGCAAATTTGGCTTGTATGGCCGGAGCCACACCCCCTTGTTCAATGACGCCTCAGTTTTCTAGTAGAAGAATTTCACCCAATAGTAATTCCATACTGAATTTCGTTGTTAAACGACATTTAGTTCCAAAGCTATCTGATATCAAAAATTTAAAGTGTTTGGGCGGAGCCACACTCCCTTTTCCAAAGCCCATCCCATTTTTATTTATTTTTATATATCACCAAGTGGCAACTCCATACTGAATTTCATTATTATACGGCATTTAGTTCCAAAGCTATTCGATATCATAAATTTGAATTGTATGGGCGGTGCCACACCCCTTTGGCCTATACTTGCTTAATTTTTCCAGTGGAAAGACACGACAAAATAGAACGTTCTAACCGAGTTGCATTAATGTGTGACTTATAGCTTGAAAGCTATACCGAAAATTTGGTCTGCTGAAAAAGTGCCACGCCCCACGTCCAACGCCCATACAATTTTACCTGTGAGACGGTACTTGTAAATTAAGGAAGAATACCGAACTCCGATGCTATGCGACCTATAACTTCAAAGCTATTCGCTATCGTAGATTTGGGTTGTATGGGAGGTGCCACGACCCCTTGTCCAATGTTCCGTGAATTTTTTCCAAAACCTTCGCGTGGCAATTACAAACAAACCCACAGAAGAAAGTATCCAATTTGGTCCAGTCGTTTTCAAGTTTTAAGTGGCCGAACAAACCAAGATTCATTTTTATATATATAGATGTGGTGATTTTAATATAATTCACCCATTCCCACGCGATTTTCATCTTATGATAGTCCGAGTCTTCTTGATTATTTTATAATGCCTGAATTTTCCATTGTCCTATTGTTTGATCAAATCTAATTCTTATCTGTTCCTTTAAATGTATAGGTTATAAAATAAATATAAGATCTTCCAATGATACTAGGAAACGAACATTACTCTTTCTACTTGATTTCTAAAATACTTTTGACACAGTAAGTCATAGCATTTTATGTCTGAAGTTTAAAACCTGAGTAACTCCTTAACAGGCAGAGTGCAAAGAGTAAAGACTGTACACTGTTAAACACAGTATAAGTCAATCTTCAGTGGAGTGCCTCATAGATTGATTCTTGGATCTCTTTTGTTTTCTGTTTTTATAAATAATATTTTTCAATGTTGCAAGTAAACTTAAATGTATGCTTATGCTGGTAAAATAGAAAATTTATTTTTATTATGCTACTAGACAACACATGTATATGGACAACGAAAATTTGATTACTTAGCTTGCTAGTATTACTGTATACTTGGTTATAACATTATAAGTTACATCAATGCTCCCAACTGCATCTTCTTACACAAACTAATTAAACACAAAAGTTCTTTTTACCTCTATGAGAAATTACAATTTGATCAGTCACTCAGAAGACCTATCCTACCTAGTTTCAATTCTGTTTTTTTATCAATGCCATCAGACTATGGAACTCACTCAGCTAAAAACTATAGTTAGTAAACTAAAATTTAAGTATGCAATTTTAAAACATTTCTTTCCACAAAATGCTTAACAGTATTCAGTTCTTCAAATCTCTTCTCTTAACTTTATCTTATAATTATCTCTTATGCTACTTTTATCTTAAACGACATATTTTACTACTTGTAACCTTATATTTATATTTATATTTATATTTATATTTATATTTATGCTTAGTCTGTTCTTTATTTTACTTTCGTTTTCTCATTTTATATCGTTAACTTTTCATTTTTAAACTTTGGTGTAATAAAGAGAAATCCATTATTTTTGCATGAAATTGAAAGCTCTATTTATCATAGTTGTAATGATCCGATTTAGATCAAGTATGCATCGTTTTGACAACTTGTTGCCATGTTGAAGATAATTTAATTATGCCTCTCTCATAAAAACCCTCGTCCCTATTGGCAAACAACTGGGAGAGTCGATTTTCACATGCTTCCCTTGAGGCGAAGTTCTCACCAGCAAAATCATTCGCCATAGACAGGAACAGGTGGTAATCACATGGTGCAAGGTCCGGACTATAAGGTGGATGCATAAGAACCTCCCAACCAAGCTCCCTTAGCTTCTGTCGAGTCACTTTCGATGTGTGTGGCCTGGCCATGCCCTGTTGAAACACAATTCCTCTCCAGTTGGCCAAAGCCGTCCGCTTCTAAGCGATTGCTTCCTTCAGGCGGTCCAAAAACGTTGTCGTGAGTGACACACTTTTCATCACCAGTCACCATCCGCTTCAAAAATGGGTCGATGTTGTTGCGATTCAGCAGCGATTTGCAGATGGATATTCGGTCCATGAGGATTTTTTTGCGTTAACTCGTGTGGTACCCATACATCGAACTTCTTTTTGTATCCAGCCTTATTCAAGTGGTTCTAGCGGATTTCCATGATTTTATCGACATTTTCGACAAATGGCGTGGTGCATCTTTGACATCCAAATTACCGGAACGGAATCGACGAAACCAAACTTGCGCATGATTGGCTGTTACAGTATCAAGACCATAAGCACTATTCACATTTTCAGCCGCCTGCCTTACGTTTTTGCCTTTATCGAAGAAAAACTGTAAAATGAGGCGTACTTTCTCTTTGCCGGAGTCCATCGTTGACGCGCGCACAAACAAAACAGAGTCAAGCAATCCCAAAACTATCTGAGAAGTATTTTTAGTACAAAATCTTATCTCTTTAACGCCATTTAGCGTTACCCGATCGTACTTATGCCAAGCGAGTTACAAATTGCTAAAGCCATCTAATGGAAAAATAATGGATTTATTTTTTCACACAAATATTTCATATGAAAATTATTAAATAATAAAAATAAAGCACTTCGGAAAACTTTAAAATATTAAAGAATTAATTTTATTTTAATTTTTTATTTAAATACGAATATTTTTGAAATTTTGTGAATTAAATACGAATTAGATTTCCTTCTCTACTCAAATTTCACTCGCAATAAACTTAAAATGATAAGCTGCAAACTTAATGAAACCTTATTTATTCACATATCATTAAAAATTCTATTTAAAAGTTTTAGGACATGTTTTAAGCTAGAGGTACTTAGCACAAAAGCTATTATAAAATATTTTAGTTTGCGAAAGTAACACGTAATCCTATCATTAAAGAAAATCTCTTCTGTACGCTTGCTGCCTTCACTTTCTACTTCTCTAAAACATTTTCTTATTTTAATGTCTGCATCAAATCCTCTTACAAAATGCTGTTTTGTAATCGTATTTGATTTAATGATGAGGCAATCTAAGTGTCTTAAAACTTTTCCAGGAAGCCTTAGAAGAAAATGAAATTCGCAAATTTATGCGATTAATTTTATTTTCTAACTATGTCAGTGAAAACTTAGCAAGCATTTGAAATTGTAGCAAGGGTTTCTAAACACTTTATTATTCATAATTACTTAGTCAAAGGAATTAAGTCTATAATTGCGTGGTTTAAAGTATACAATTAGCATATGCTAATAGTTTTCTTTTATCTAGTATGTGTTTCCTCTTTAGGGCATCAGTCTTATTTTATTATTTACTACGAATGTACAAAGCTCTTATTAAAAAAAAAAAAATAACGACCCTTAATCACAATAGCTATCATACAATTACAAACAACCAAATAAATACCTAGAGGCAGTAGGGGTATACTTGGACAAGGGGTATTGTTGGAGAGCGCAATCTTTTTTATCCGTAGTAATGCTAGTAAACTGTCATCGAATTCGTTTTCGTTCATAAATACACGTTTTTCCAGCAATAATTTTATTTTTTATCGATTTACAAACTGCCCAATAATGCCCCAAAATTATTTGAAACAATTTGGTCAAACTGCTGATACCAACAGGAGGGTTATTTATCGTACTACAGAATGAAATTTTTAAATTTTTATGAAAAGTGTTTTTTTTTTTTTTTTGTGAGTTTTTGGCCAAAATAAAAATGTGTCCACGATTTCCCTGATGTTGATCACATAAATTCAATTTTCGTTCATTTATAATCGAATACTTAAGTCATGTCTCAATATGTTAGATAGCAATGTGAGTAAAATTTTTTGATTCACTGTACATAGAGTGGAACGAATTTTTGACCTCATGGGCTTCATATATTTTTGAAAACTACGAGTAAAAAATTAATTTCTGCATTCTTAGTTTTTTTCTACGACATAACTTTTGAATGCGCCCGAGGGTTTATATATTTCGTACCAGACTTATTTTTTTTTTTTTTAAAATCCAAAATTTAGTTTGAAAATTAGTTCCTAACTTTTTGATGAAAATCTCTTCATTAACGCATAAATGATAACTTGTCAAGAGTTCCCTATGATACCATGTATGCGCTTGAAGGTATTCAAGATCAAAGATCACCGAAATCGGTCATTCGCTTATATCTCCGCTCCTCTTTATAGGACAGAAAATATGCTCAGAACAAAATTGTAGATCAGGTAATTTTCTTTAAAATGTCCTTAACTGTTTTAACATAAAATAAACAGTTTCCACGCTATGCGACTAGATAGGTTTGAATAACGCAAAGAAGAAATTTCATATTAACTTTGCGCAAAGCGGAGATATAAGCAAATGACCGATTTCGGTGATCTTTGAACCTGAATATTTTCTAGCGCATACATGACAAGTTGTTATTAATAAGTATATGAAGAGGTTTGCATAAAAAAAATTAGCTCTTAAATTTTTTGGATTTCAGAAAAAAAAGTCTGACAATGGAATATATAAGCCCTTGGGCGCAGTCAAAAGTTATGTCGCAGAAAAAAACTAAAGATGCAGAAATTTATTTTTTAGGCGTAGTTTTAAAAAATATATGAAGCCCATGAAGATTTTTTGCTTCCATACATTTCGTTCCACTCTACTGTACATCTCTAGATAGTTTTGTTTTTTCTCATGTTATAGTAAAACATACATATTAGGCTGTCCCAAAAAAACAAAAAAAAAGAAATTATCTCAAGCTTTTTTTGAAAGCTCATGGAGTAAAGTATTTTTGAGATTGTGAATATCCTTGGTATGATAAAATAACAAAATTATAGATTCAATAATTGATTTACTTACCATTGTCTGATTTCTTTCTCTGTGACTGCAAAAAAGAGAAAAAAATTGGTATTAATAATGTTGCAATAAAAATTAATACAATAAAGTTAATAAATATGTGCAATTAAATACTTTTTAAATAAATATTGTAGGAAGATATAATTCGCAAAACATGTGTATTCATTTTAGCGATACTCGTAGTAGCAATTTTTTTAACTTTTAAGATTTCAAAGAATTGGAGCATTATAGGTCTAGTCCTGACCTTATAAGAGCTATAACGCGCTTTTATGTGAAGGACAGCTAATACACAAACCTTTTAGTAGGTAGATATTTTACGATATGAAGGATAGCCAATACACAATCCTTTTAATAGATTGTTGTGATCTGCTGCAACATAGTTTTAGTTTGAACTTAATATTGAATCGGCGACGATGCGTAAGGAAGGTTTTGGTTTGGTGGCAGTGTTGCCAGAACTTTTTTGAGAAAAGCGCGAGATTTAAAAAAAATATCGCCCAAAATCGCCCAATGAAAAAAAAAAATTGACAAAAACCGCCATTTTTTCTAAGAAATTTATTATATTAGAAAAAACAAAACAAATTATATACATTTTTTTCAAATAATATTTAGATCTGTTGATAGTATTAGATACATATGGAAAAGTTCTTATTTTCATATATTTTGAAATAATATTGAGATCTGTAAAAAATAATAAAAAGCTACTTCATTTTATACGAGAATTTTGATCGTTAAAGAACATTTTTTTAGAGACTATAACGTTTTAGAATTTTTCAATATGCAACTTTAAAGAAAAAACTTTTTGCAAAAAACGTAGTTCCTTCAGCCATATTAGACTCTTCCTCCGTTTCGTCAATTCTCGAAGTATTGTTTAGTTCATACATTGATTTAGTTTATACAAGATGAATGCCAACTTACAAATATTGTCAAACATTTTTCCGCCTACGGTTGTCTTAATTGTGTATGCCGATTACCAAAATTCTTCACTTTCAGATGGCACTTTGTTTTTGAAAACATTGCTCCATGGAAATGTCAACAAAGATTCGTATTCGATTTCTGCTGCACGTCGCTCTTCAAGAGATAGATAATGAAGAGGGAGTCCCGGAAAGAAGGTCTTATATAGTTTAAACATCTTTCAGGACATAAAATAAAAGCATTTTCAAACATTTCTAACAGACTAGGTAATCGTTTTAACATTTCCTTGATTAAAACTACATATAATGAAATTCTGGTATTTTGATAGTATGTCTATCATAACAATATCATCACTTAATTTGTGAATTTCCTGATGGAACTGATAATGGAATGTAAGGTCATTAATTCTTTTATAATTGCTTTTATCCGCTAAAATTTTATTTAAGCTGAATGTAGCTAAATTATCAAAATTGAAATTTTTGACAATGTCTTCTTTCATAATTTTTGAAACAAGTCTTTGAATAAATGTTGTGATTTCTACGTAAGCTTGAAAAAAGTCAACTATTTCTCGTTGAAAATATGAATAAAGTGAGTTGATGTTTTGAAGAAAAGGTCTCAAAAAAATAAGTATTTCGATATAATTAAATTATCGATAAGGGCTTGTGAGCTGTGTTCAGTCGCATTGTTAACAGAGTGTTCCAAACACTTAAAACAATTGTTATTTTCTTTAATTGAAATTTTAAACACATTAGATGAGTTTATGAAAAAAGTCGGTTTTACAAAAATCGCCCAAAAAATCGCCAGGCGATTTCCTAAAAATTTAAGCGCAAAAACAAGAAAAAAAGCGCCCAATTGGCGATAAATCGCCCAATCTGGCAACGGTGTTTGGTGGTTAGTGTATAGAACAGTGGTGCTCACTACATGGTTACCAATAGCCCGCGGGCATCGTATGTTGTTGAGCTTATGTACACGAAGTAGCAATCGGCCTCTGTGTTTGCACACTGCGTAAGGTTGCGAACATAGTAAACGCCGATTCAGACAGACAGGCAGACAGGCGCAGGCAGCAACCTGCTTAGAAAATTTGCCGTGCAGAGTGAACGCGAGAAGCAGATCAGATCAGATCAGTGCTATAGAAAGTTTGTTATTGTTTTGTGTAAGGAATTTTTGAAGTGAAACTTCTTAGGCGGCGCTTCGAAATTTGAATGAGAATATTGAGGAGTGAAATTTCAAGGTCAATTTAATTCATTTCGTTACACGATAGAGAAGAAAGATATGTTGTACAGTAGATAGAATGAGAGAGATATACATTGTATAAAAGACTGAAAAAAATTTCTTTGTCAGCGCTGATTATCGAACCTGCAATCTCAGTTTTATAAAGCCATCATGCTATATGCTGGGCTAAGGTCTTCATATGTAAATGTTGTCTACATACCAATTAATCAAACTACTTTTGCTGTAGATGCCCAGCAGGAAAATAAACAGCGCTCCTAGCGGGAAAATATAACAGCCTTATTCATAAACACATTTTAGAGGTAGTGTAACTTTAAACAAGAAAACGCTATTCATAAACATTTTCGCAACCATGTTTTTTGTTTGTCTTTTCGTTTAATATCAAAGACATGCTCCATATGCGCCCTTTGCAGCATTTTTTTATGTGGCGGCCATTGCAAATCCATTGGAATTCTTAATTTTTGTAGAGATTTTCTTTAGGTCAAACCTTACAAACATGAGCAGTGAATGAAAAAATGTTTATGAATAAAGCCCAAGAATGATAGAAAAATAGATTGCGCAGATAGTAAAAATAATTTTCTACGATCTGCGCATCTACGTTACGATAGACTTACGATATGAGCTTACGATATGGCTTTCTGTCAAGTCTTGTTAAAAATGTGAACAAATATGAAACAATGGCAAAAGATTCAAGAAACAAACTTGGTCTAGCGTGACGTCATGATCGTAAAAAATACTTTGTTCGTAGCTAGAAATGTCATAATGAAAAGTAAACAACATAACGGACCTGCGCAATGCGTAATCTATTTTTCTATCATTCTTGAATAAAGCGTAGTATGCTGTAGAAACGAAAATTTCTTAGCATTTAATTCTACACCCGAACTATTAGTGTATAGTCAAAAATGTGAGTATGGAGAAAAAAGTAACTACAGTACGACCTTGCTCAATGCAACTAATAGAAATTCGGGCAATTGACATAGTTAACGTTGAAGAAACGCAATTAAACTTCTAAACATAAAGCTTTATGTCTCTAAATCTTAGATATTGTGGGTTGATGCACTTTGTATCCTTAAATATTGTTTTAATAGATTTTTCATTAAAAATGTATTTTACAAGCAAAGAAGAACTGAAAGAATATAAGATAAAAGTTTATGCAAGTTTACGCAAATGCAAGTTGCGATAATTGTGCAATTCCATGACGCCAACTTGACACTGTGCGCAAGAAAAGTTGGAATAAGTTCTTTCAATAGATAACTATTTTATACATATCTTAGTTATATAATTTTATATCGAAATATTTACTATTAATAAAAGTAAGTATAATGTGTGTGTGAAAGTTTTAGTTATCTTTTCACATTTAAAGTTTTGAACAAAAAAGTATTTATAAGGCTTAATTTTTTTAAAGCAAAAATAATAACTAAAATTTGTCCCATAGTTTTTGAGTACAAAATAACCGGTAATTTTTGATTTTTAGTTTTTAAGGCAGAAATAAAAATGAAAGTTAAGATCAAGTTTTCAGTTGAGGTAGATTTATTGTTGTGACATTGTTCTGTGAAACTCCTTATTAATATGCCAAAAAAAATTTTTGAAAAACAAATTTATAAATGCACCTGAAGCTCCCATTGGCAAAAAAATCGCTAATTGTAGTTATGTAAAATAAAAAAATCCCTTTTTAAGAAATTATTCTCTTAATATGCGGAATATGCAACACTTGATTTTCTCACGATCATACTCTCGCTCTCAAACTTTCAATAAAGCTACGCTCTGAGTTTTCTCCCTAGTGCAGCGATGGGTTCTATTCCAGATAGAACTCTACGCCACGTTACGTTGCGTAGCTTAACGATTGCATAATCGAGCCTTTACACTAAAATCGTTCTTATTCTAGAAAAGAAAGAGTGTATACAAAGAAGAAGTTTCACTTCTTAACTGTATACACGGTATACTGTATTTTTTTTTATTAAGGCATATTTTATTGTGCTACGAAAAACAATTACCAACAACAACATACTAATAATAAATTAAACTAATATTTTATTTCATTATTGAGTACATGTACTACACACATTCTTGTTGTATTTGTTGAGTAATTACAAAAATATTGAGAACAAAATGCAAAGAGTTCTTTGCGTTCGGTTCCACGAATTGTGTGTTGAATAGCAAAGATAAATTAAATCAATAATAACACTCTTCTACAAAAAAAATTTTTTTAATGTATAATGTACCTATAATTTATGTTTTGCCTATCCATATGATGACTTTCTGTGTTTTTAGAATTTTTTCATCACTTCGATTTTTTCGTCAAGGACCCTTCTTAATAATTCACTTCGATTTTCGTACTTTGCTCTAACTTGATGTATCATAACTTTGGTTCTATTCATCAAAATTTGATTTTTTACTAACGATTACACTCGCAGTCTTCCAATTTTGCTGAAATGTCTTAAATCATTACATTTTTTAACAAATGTAAGGGGATTACGTGAGCAGAAAGAGTATTTTTTTAAAGAGAAGAATTTAAAAAATTCTTCTTATATGATTATTTTGGGTAATTGGGTATAAAATCCAGTAAAAAAACAAAATTGTTTAACAAATAACTTAGTTATGGACGATAACAACAATGAAGTAAGTGAGTTTCTAACCTCAGAACTGCAGCGCAATTTTCTGATCTCACAATACTAATTGAAATTTTTGTCAATTCTTGTATAAGCTGTCAAAGTGTTCCTTATATCTTTATCTATGGTTTTATTACAGTGTTTTACCACAGTGCCGTGGTGAAGCACTTTTAAGAAATTTTAATAAAGACATTGTTAAAATGTGCGATAAACGGGATAACTTTTGTTCATATGTGGTTTGTTTACGGGTTCGAATCCTAAAATTGATTAATTGACAAACCCTGCAGTAATCTCACTGTATGAAAAATATTTTAATCGGTGTGTTATGCGCAACAAGTGGTACATACAAGAGCTGTACAAAACATTCCATTCACAGAATTAGAATAGTTACACTATGAAGGTGTAGAGTATTTCTGTGTAGCCATGACATCGAGCAAAAATGTTTTGTGTAAAGTGAAGTCAAATTAAACACTAATGTCATGTCTTGAAAGCTCTTCGTTAGTATGATTGTGTTTTGAAAATATTTATATGAAATAAAATAACAAATCATAGAGCGATACTGAAGTAAAATTAAGGGAAAACATAGCGAGCACACCGAGTGCACCATGCACTCACAAGTATAGGGGGTCAGTCGACAACATAATTTTAACTTAAAGAACTAAAAAAAAAATCTCGAAAACGAAGCAAGATAGGCCAAAAATAACACCAGATTTGGCTTTCATAAAGTGGGTTATAAAATTCGAGACGCACAGGTAGAAGGGTCAGACGAAATGATAACCTTAAAAAATTAGGAAGAACGTAAAAGAATAAGTGGCGTCCGTGGCGTAGTTGGTTAAAGTGCGTGGCCGCTATGTCAAAGAACTTTGGAAGCCCAGGTTCGAACCCCAGCAGCGACAGAAAATTATTTGAATTAAAATGATTTTTCTGTACGGACGCCACCTCTCTGCAGACAATGGCAAACCTCAGAGAGTAATCAAAATGCCATGCAAAGCTTCTTGAGAACGAGAACTTTCCGTTCATCGCCGTTCGGAGTCGGCGTTAAGCATGTAGGTCCGGTTCTCAGTCAATTGTGTACAAACTTAATAACACGCACAACACAATTGATCATAAGAAGCTAGGTCAAAGTGCTTTCAAGGGCTGAAATGGCCAGTTATTTATTTTTTTTTTTTAAACCAAATACAAGGAGATGCATGCATTTAATTTCGCTTCACAACGCATTCACAAAGAAGCAAGTTGTTGTTTCTGTTTCAAATTTTTATTTCTGAAAATATGTTAAACCATACTTTCGTTAATAACTTTATTATTTAATAACCGATTTAATTTTTTTTAAAAAGTTCGAAAATTAAAACCCTCGTCTTTTGAAGAAAAACATTAACAAAATTATATCTATAGGCTTCTTTTGATTTCTTAACGTTAGAAAATGTAAAAATGAAAAAAAAAGTGCGTTTATTAGTTTGAAATGGATTGGTATATTTCTATTATTTAAATTAGAATACAAAACTACAAGTCTGACCTCTGTTATAATAAAAAGGTTTTTAAAATCAGTTGAGCAGAAGCAATGTTATGACATACCAAGAATGGAATATTTTTACTGATTCATTTATGAGGTCCTTGACAAAAAATTCGAAGTGATACAAAAATTCTGTAAAAGCAGGCAGTCATCATATATTACCATTTAATGAAATAAATGCGTGGGATGTCTTGTACAGTTTTCGTGTAGAACAGTGTAATTGAATAATATTATTCTTAACATGTGTAAAAATGTCTAAAAACTAATCAAGAAAACATAACCTGCTCGTAATCAGCTTCGAAAAACCTGAGCCAGCCTGCTTTCACGCCTGACCTGATCTGATCTGCCTGCTGCCACTCTGCACACTTTGAGCAGGTTTATATGAAATTGTATGAAGCCAGTTTTGTCGCGCTGACCTGCCTGTCTGCCTGCCTGTCGGAATCGGCGTTCACTATGTTCGCAGCCTAAGAGTTTGTTTTTTCTGCTGTGCTTTAAATTTTAAGTCAGTATGCTTTGAGCGTTCATGTGGTATGGGAGTTGCTCGCTGTTTTATTTATGAATATACGTAAATATTTTGCAATGTTTCGGGAAAAGCATTAATACAGTCTATCTTCACTTTTACCTTTTTTTATGTTTTCTGTGTTAAAATAACGAAAAACAAACACAAAAATAAAAATAATATTGAAAAACCAACACTCGACAAGATTTCCTTGCCCCAAATGTTGTGAGAGCTTTTAACAACATCTTATTTCTAATCCTTATATTTGAATACGGCCTTTCATTATATATATTGAAAAAAAATTTGAGCTTTAGGCCAAGTATGTTGACAACAAGACAACATGAAGACAAAGAAGGCGACAACCAATAACAACAACAACGGCTCTGTATGGAGCAAATCACACAGCTTGACTATACAGACTGTTTCGTTGGCCGCTACACCAAATCATCAATTCGTAGTCACACCAACAATCTGTAGTCTTTGCATGACTTTACACTGTGATCCACTCAATGGTGGTCTCCACACCATCCTAGGTGTACCATCGGTTAAACTAACTGAACCCTATAATGGTTCAGTATTATAATTAGTGTGGAAAAAGGGAGGAGCTAACAACAAAATAATACAACTTCAATATGCTCTGATAGCGGTAAATCGCTGTGATCGAATTTCGAACATGAGTTAAAGCTATGCCTAAAAGTATGATACGATCTAGGTTAACCTTGATACATCGTGCATCGAAGTAGATAAGAACTCAGTTACAAAATTCAAGCGTTCTCTGCCAAAAAATAAATTCCTGGAAACTTTCTCGGCATATTGGCAGTATAAGTAGAACCTAAGTAGCTTGAGTGGATGACAGTGTAAAGTCATGCAAAGACTACTGATAAGTTAGTGTAGTGGTCAACAAAATAATCTGTATAGTCAAGCTGCGTGATTTGCTCTATACAGAGCCGTTGTTGCTGTTGTTGTTGTTGGTTGTTGCTTTCTTTGTCTTCATGTTATCTTGTTGTCAACATACTTGACCTAAAGCTCAAATTTGTTTTCTTCTTATTTCAGTGTAAGGCTGTGCACTCGGAAAGCTCTCTTTGTTGTTGTTTGAACCATGCGTTGGTCGTCACTAGTATAAAACGATTAATCGATAAGCAATGAGTTCAATTCCCACGGCGGACAAAGATTTTTAATTGAGCATTTTCTTGTTGCAATAGATGCAAGCAAAAAGCAACATCTAAACAAAAAGTTGTTAAAAAAAAAATTGTCGTTTTTGAGATTTCACTCAAGCAAATCACAAAACGAGTGGTAAAAAGCTTCGCTTCAAAAATGAGCTTTTTAAATACTGGAACTAACCCCGATATTAGTTCTTTATTAATTCTGAAATCCTAAAATTCCTATTGAGTCCCAAAATTTAATCCCTAATAACTACAAACTCTGTTAGTTTGTTAGTAGTAAAAAGTATGAATCGATTTTCGAAAGATGCATATAATTAAGGTTGTCCCTAGAAGTTATTATACTTTTGGGTTAGCCGCCTAATGGTATTCAGAAGAAAGCAGATTAGAACTCTGTTAGAAAATTTTGTTACTGACAAAAATTCTTAGGAACCTTCTGGGAATATATGCTAGAATAAAAACGAACTTAAGCTGCTGAGTGGATCATAGTAAAAATACCGCAAGGCTACTGACGAGTGGTTTTAGCGGCCTACGAAATAGATGTCTAGTCTGCTGTATGATTACTCTTTACAGAGTTGTTATTGTTGTTGCTTTTACCATTGTCGTTAGTTTTCTTTTCTTTATTAACAAACTTGACCTTGAACTCAACAATAAATCTTAGTAATTGAAAAAAATTATTAGAGTTATGTTAAAGAAAAATGTTGCTTTTGTGCTCCATTTAAAACTTCTCCTGCAATAGAGAAGATGTAACTGCTTCTTGCTAAGTAGAATTTTTGAAAAGTCCACAAAAGGTCAAATACAATTGAACTGTTATAAATCTTTATTTTCTAAAAAGCTTTAGAAGAGAGGAGATATTTTAAAACTAAAATATTTTAATTATTCTCTACCAAAAAATAAGCCATTAACTTAAGTCTATTGACTTCTAAAAAATTTAATTGAAATGACAATTAAATACAAAAAACCTTTCTCTTCAATTATATTCTCAACTTTAAACAAGTGTTTTAGTTTTTTAGTGCAGCTTAAAATTTATCAATTAAAGCGAACGTGTTCTATAAAGAATTCAAAACTTAATTATAGTTTTAAAATTCACATTTTATGGGCTCTTGCTTTCCGACATTTAATGTTAACTATAAATTTAAGCAATTTATTTAGAGCACCATATAAAAATACCATCACTAACAATTTGCTTGATTTTAATTTTTATTCTGGCAGCGTAACTTTTACTATATTTTCTACAATTTATGGCATTTCTGTAAATGCAAAATCAACTTTGAACTAATACAATTACTAGAGCGTAACCAACCAACAGGCAACCATGCACCAAGCAATCACACAGCTATAACATACACATTAAAAATTAACACATACATGCTTGCGTACATACGAGTACGGTGTCGCCAAGCATGCAACCACTTCCGCTTTCTAACTATCCCATTACCCTGAAAATTTACGCTCGTACCTTTGGGCGAAAGAAGTTTAAGCATTCATCTATATTATATACTTTTTCTATTTTGTTCTTGCAGCACTTTCAACTGAGTTGTAGCAGTGAAAATGTTGTAAGTTTGAAAAACACTTGAAGGCTTTTTTAGTCAAGAGCTGTCTGACACTCATTTTGAAATTTTAACAACGGGTCATTAAATGCAAAGCATTACTTAGACACTCTTTTTTGACTCCAATAAATGCCTGTGACTGCCACTGAATGTGCCGTGTGGTAAGTTGAGCTACCAGGGTGTAAGTGTGTAAGAGTGTGTAGATGTGCGTGTGTCTGGAACTGAATTTGTGGACATTATCAGTTTTACTTCTTATTTCTAATCAAATGCATAGGCGTGATAAGCATTGGTGTGAATTCCATTTCTTGTACACATAGCTGTGCGTGTGTGTGGGTCCGAGTATAATGCGTTTGTGGAATTACTGTTCAGAGAATAATTTCTTTTTAAAAGGGTTAAGTTTAGCTGATATCAGGGATGAGATAGTCATTCCACTAAATACCCAAACGAGTATCATGATGATAGGTTAAACGTAGAAAATGTGCTAGCAGTAATGTTTTTAGATGTACGGAAAGTATTTAAACCGATTTTACAATTAACCTCAAATGACTTTTTAAAAATATTTATGTATATTTTGAATAATTCTAAAAAAAAACCGAAAATATCATACTTTAATAAGATTTAAGTATGAAACATACAAATGCTCCGTCATTGCTGATTTATGTCAGACAATGACAAAACTCAGAGATTAAATAATGCCATGTAAAGCTACTTGAGAATATGCACATAGCCATGTTGGGCTCACGTTTAATTTTATTCTGAAATTCGATGAATGTGTTTGCGATGTGCTCAATTTGTACCACAATATGCTATGGATAGATTTTAGAAATCAAAGTAAGCTTGACAATTTTGATTTAAAAGTTAAAAGTAATTCATTTTTTGATGTAAGTAACATGTTCTTTAGGTCAGTTGTGTACAAGGGATGAAATATCCAGTTATTTATATTTTTCTATAACATGTTCTTTCATGTATTATATTCTTGTAAACATAAATCTTTTCTATCTGTATGATCATTGCTAGATAACCCTTTAATAGCACTTAACAATAAAATCGATTTTTTTCCAAAATAACAAGGTTCCGAAAATCAATTCTGATAGAGGGAACAAAACAAAATATACATGTATCGGCGTTTTGAAAGTTTACGTATGAGTCTTATTTTAGGGCGGATTTAAATTTCCCCCTTTTTGAACATTCCTATAGTGAATTGGCATAGGAAATCATGTTATCCTTACATTTTGGGTATAGGATATGCTAAATATGGATTTATGTAAAATACTTTGAGAAACATTTTTGTGAAACATTTTATTTCTCTAACTTCTCAATTTATGGGTATTTTTTTATCCTTTTATGATATAGTGCAATAAAGATCCCCAAAACAAGAATATAACGGGTTAAAATATTCCACAAAAAAATTTGTCATAAAGTTTTACCATAAGTCTTTGAATACACATATGCTAAAAATTTCACTTAAGTTCCAGAAATAAGTTAATTTTTAAAATGTGTTTCAGGGTTAATTTCTATTGATAAAAAGATGAGTAAATATTTGGGTATTGTAATTAAAAGTAAAGTGTAAAGTATTTTACATAAATCCTTACAACATATCCTATACCAGTGATGTTCACGTAGTACCACGCGTGGTGAGACTCGAAAGCTTTATTCGAGAATCGAAACACGTACACGATCGAATCCACGAAGTTCTCTCAATCAGTTGGTGCTGAAACTTCTAGCATGAAGGTTCAAGCCTCTTGGTTGTGTGTTTTGCACTGCACGAAATGTTTGAGGCACATGAAAATGCGTTATTTGCAGAATTATATTAATAATAATGATAATGATAGTGACAATGATAATTATAGTGATAATTGTAATAATACTGATAAAGATAATGATGATGACAATGATAATTATAACACAATTCTTGCTTAACACCTGCACAATAATTTTTGCCATTGGAAAGAGTGAGAGAGCTACTAACACAAGTACGAAAGTTGAAAATTGAAGTAGTATGCGTGTGAACACCACTGTCCTATACACTAAATCAGTGATGTTCATGTACTGACATGCGTGGTGAGACTCGAAAGCTTTATTCGAGAATCGAAACAGGTACACGATCGAATGCACGCTCGATGTTCACGCTTCTTGGTCGTGTGTTTTGCACTTCACGAAATGTTTGAGGCATATGAATATGCGTTATTTTCAGAATAATAATAATAATAATGATAATGATAATAATACTGATAATGATAATGATGATGACAATGATAATTATAAAAAAATTCTTGCTTAATACCTTCAGAACAATTTTTATCAGTGCAGAGAACGAGAGAGCTACTAAGTTGAAAATTGTGGTAGTATGCGTGTGAACATCACTGCACTAAATGTAATTATAACATGATTTCCTATGCCAATTCACTATAAGAATGTTCAAAAAGGGGGAAACTTTAAAAACGCTGATACATGTTTATTTTTTTTTTTTTTTTTTATGTCCCCTCTATTAGAATCCATTGTCAGAACCTTGTTATTTTTTTTCGTGTTGAATAGTGTAATGCGCAGGTAGCCACAAAAAATATTTTAGAAAAATTTACACATGAACAGAGTTTTGAATAAATTCTTTTTCTTCTTATGTTTTAAAAAATCTTTAATTTTGCTGCAACACATCTGAGGTGTACTGCAATATACCGTCGATAAATTAAATTAAAAAAAAACTGAGGTAAGAGGTTCGGTTGTGGATACCTCTGCGTATCTTTTGACAAAAAGTAGATGCGGTTTTTCTGACAAACGTCATTTGTGTATCATGGTAGCACGTTCTTTTTGTAATGAACACAGAAGCAAACAGACGAGTCTGCTTTGTACTGTGAACAAATTTATTTTTCTGTGATCTGGAGTTGACATTGGAAACAACCAAGTTTGGTTTCCACGCAACAGGTATCATGCCATTCGATCCAGTGAAGCTGATTATGTTGCAGTCTTCGGAGAAGCACTTTTAATACCAAAGCCGTTAACTCCAGAGCCATCAACATCGATTTTTCACGCCAGGTCAGTGAGTTGTCTTTCGATTGTGGATGAAGTCGGTCCAGTGCGCTGTGTGACGCTGAAGAAGCCATCTCGCGAGCACGGTTCTGACTTCTCTGAATGTTCTTTCCAGTTTGAAGAAGAAAGCTGCTGAGGGGGATGCTAAGAAACGGCCAAGGAACCGAAACCAGCTAAGCGCACCAATCCAACTGCAGTCAAACCATCGGCTAAGCGCGTGCCAAGGCAAAGGAGTCTCCACCATCTGACGATGATCTGAGGTGCTTCAAACGATAAATAATGCCAATGAAGGCTTTAAAAATAAACTTGCATTTTGTTTTTATTTGTGCTGGTATTTCTTCATATTTTCCCATTTTCAGCAAATTTTCCAAGGGTTTCCGAACCAAACCAAAATTTTGACCAAAAATAACCTCTTCTCAAAATTTTTAAAAAAGTTTTCTATTTAACAAAATTCATATTTGTTCCTTCATTAGCCCTCCCTGTGTCCACTATGACTCCATAGTGTATCGTACTCCAACTCCCTGTATCGTACTCCAACTTTTTGCGGAGTTGCAGAAAAATGCTCGTTTTTTTATTGTTCTTAAATTAATTGCGCGAAACTGAACAAATATTTTTGAATAAAACCTTTATTCTTTCATTTAAATCTAAGACTAAACCCCCAAAACATTAAGATTAAAAAAATGTCTCTAAAGGGGTAAAAAAACTGCTCTAACAAAATCGTCAGAGTGGACACATAACGTAGGCAAAAATATAGTGGAAACAGGGAGTGCTAATGATTACCTAAGGTCTCTAGCTCTCCTCAGACTCCCATATGTCAAAAATAATATGCACTTGATCAAATGTAATGAACCGAAAACAAAAGGTTGCTCACAACCGAATTCTTTCCCCTACTTTTGCTGTCATACATTCGAATTATAACGCAATATGCCGCAGCGAAATAATAAAAAAGCGAAAAAATTATTTTGCAATTTCCAACTTGAAAAAATGTGGCTCAATGTCATCTCAATATGCTATCATTAGCCACAATGGAAAATATAAACATTCATAAAAAATTGATTTTGTTTGATAACTCTTGCTGCCAGGGTGTTTCTGCAATGTGGAGCACAGTGTATTTAAAGGAATGATTATTTTCTGGCATGAGACCGAGTTATGATTGTTACAGTTAATAAGGCAAGCGCGGATCCACGGTGGGGCGATAAGGGCGATCACCCCCCCCCGCCCCCCCCCCCAAAGCTTTGTGAATATACAAGTTATCTAAGCTAGTCTCAAAACATATTCAGAATAAAGCATTTGTGAAACTAGATTGGGTCGAGAGACAAGATGGAGTTTTGCAATTTCGTTTTGCGCTTCCAAAAGTGATTGAAACCCTACACCATATATCTTAGTGGCATGATTCGAAATCGTCGTCAAAAGCAAACGCTTTGAGAATTGTTCTTTGTGAGACGAATTCATTAGTTGCAGTCGCTTGTCTCTCTGATGTGTTGAGTAACACACAAGCCCTCAGCTGTTTCCTTCAGAAAAAACAAATTGATGTTCAATCAGCGGAGAATACGATTCAAGATACTTTAAATTTATTACAGAAGAAACGAGAATCCTGTCCGATAAAATTTGAAACTCTTTTTAAAGAAGTTAAAAAAATTGCAAATAATATTATAGTAGAAATTAAAATGCCACGTGTAGCAAGTTTACAAAAGAACCGCGATAATTATCCAGTAAAAGATCCCATAGCATATTTCAGAAAAGCTGTCTATATTTCTATGCTGGATAATGAGATGATGGATTTAAAAAGTCGATTTTCAACAACTACTTTGTATTTTTATTAATTTTTAGTACTGTTTCCTTATTCCATTACCTCGAAAAGCATTATGTCAGTGGGGCCCAAGAAATTTTAAGCGCGGGCCAGTTCTTAAAAAAAACAAAAAAAAAAAACAAACACAAAATGTTGCTCATCGTTGCGTTCGGCAAAAAAATTAAACAAAAAAAACATTTACAATGCAAAACAATCACATGTCATGAAAAATAGCTCGACACACAAGTAACGGGACAATCAGCTTCAGCAACGACATCATCGAGTGTGCTTTTTTTATTTTGGCCTTGCACGCATTTATTTTTGCAAAGTTCACTGGAAAATGTGCTGAACACTGAACGAGTGTGGCTTGTGTTGTTGTTTTTTGCAGGCGTTCTATGATTTTGGCTCATCGCAAAGATAAAATTAAGAAAGAAAAAAATTTATATGAATGGTCACGCGAGCCATACGGGCCACTACGTGGGCATGTTTGCATTACATTATCTATACAAGCTGTGAGAAAACTTTGTAAAAGATATTACATTTTCTTCAAAGAATCTTCAGAGGTTTTAGAAAGATCTTTGATTAAAAGTTGAAGATGTATCACTTGTAATGTGAAAGAGAAAAGTATTATTCAAATACTAGTGCAATGCAACTATTACACTGCTGTGATGCTAAAGTATATCCTCTTATTCATACTCTTTTTAAAATGCTAATAACATTGCCTTCAAAGGGAGTTACTGCTGAAAGATCATTTTCTACATTTAAATAGCTTAAAACCTATTTGAGATCTACGACAACAGAAGAAAGATTGAACGGACTTGCTTTATTGAATATTCATTATGACTGAATACGTTAAACTCAAGGTTTAACTCGCCGGTAAGATCACGGAAAAGAAAAAAAGCGAATTAAATTGATTTTTGGATACAAAGTTATTTTTTAAATTAAAGTGATTTTTTACAATGTAATTTTACCTTATGTTCAGTATGAAGTGCGAGTTGATGGTCTTGCGTGCTCGAGTGGTAGAAAAAGAAGAGAGCTTAAACTTTTCTCATAGCTAAGCGGAAGGCTAGCAGCAAGGCTTAGTACTTAATTCTTAGCATTGAACAGTTGGCAAGAAGTGTCAAAAATATAAATACTTATAAGCTTCAGTGCTTATTAAACAGTAAGTAAATGTATTTATAAACTATATGACTACAGCATAGGGATGGGACATGTATGGCCTGAACAATGACATTAATGTGATTGTGGATCAAATCATCGATAGATATGCCAAAACACGGAAGCATAGATTAGATTTCGTGTTGTGATTAGATTTTTCAAAACGGGAGATTATGTACTAAGTCATTTAATCCAAAAATGTAAGCCAAAAATTTTATGTTTCCCTTTCAATTTTTTTATAAGTTATGTAAAATGATTTTTTTAGTCGTGAGCACATAAAGTCACTAAAAACTGGTTAACTATTTTTTATTTAATATATTCGAAAAACTCGTTTTTAAAACATCGCCATTTTCGGGTTATTCCAAAAAAAGATTTTTACATTTTATGGAATATTTTATTGCTTTTGATTTGACGAACTACGATCTCCCCACCCCCAAATGGAGCTTCTGGATCCACCACTGTAATAAGGGAACAATTAAGGTTCTATCTGCTCAGCACTAAAAACTTTTTCTTGGCCAATCACCGCGGAACGTATGAGTGATAATTTATTTAAAGAGCTCAATGAGGGTCGGAAAAACTCAGAGGCTAAACTCTTGATATAACGATTAACAAAACGTATGTATTTGTATGTGTTTTTTGGATAATTGAGCCATATAAATACAATTAGTTATTGTGCTAAAACAGCGTAAAAGCTACCGTTTAATAGCTTATTCACAATACTGCGTTAGGTCGGTCGGCCTTTGACCGTACTTTATATCAACGTTGTAAAAACTTTACGATATGAGCTGTCAGAACGCACGACCTTCTAATTTTACTTCTTCAATGTTGCTTTGGCAAGTCGTGCGTCTGTCAATAAGATCAACTTAGGTGATGCACGCAAAGAAATTTTTCGTTTACCACAACTGAAAAATTCACCAACTATACTTCGTTTGCGAGCTGTATTTGCCGCAAATGAAATTTCAGTTGTCATAAACTTAAAAATATATCTTATATATATATATACCGCAAGCTATTTCGGTCATTATTATTTATTATATTAATAATCTTTCTCATTATGTCCGTCCGTCTTCTTATGGATTTCACTCATCGCACCGCCGTTGCTATCTCCGTCCGCGTATTAAGCGAACTACCAATTTCCTTATATAGTCTTAATTTGTCCAAAAAGTAACTCTTAACTATAAGCGTTTTGTTTTTACAACGAAGGGAAAAATAAACAAAATTTTCAGTTAAGAAAAACGAAGTTTTCAGTTGCTGCAATTTAAAAATCACTCGCGTTTATGACAAACGAAATTCATTTCCTGCAACTAGGGCTGTTCATGTTCGGTTTTTTCGAAGCTTCGAAGTATTCGAATATTCGAAGCTTCGAAGCAAACTTCGGAACTCCGAAGTTTTTAAGGCGAAGCTTCAAATGTTGCTATTCGAATAGGAAAAACTTCGAAGAATTCAATTCTTCGAGTATTCGAATGATATCCAGTTTGAAATGCATATTGTGTTACTACATATTTATTTATTTTAATTTGACAAACAATTTTTGATTGGTTTCTGAATGGGTAATTCATAGATGCAGAAAAAAATGCTACTACTTGTTTCAGTCAGTTTTTAATATGACATTGAACGCGTTTTATAAACGTAAGCTCTCTGAAATGTACTTAACCGTGTACTAAGATACGGTTTCTATAAAACGCTCTACTACACGCAAGATATCACCAAGTAAAAGCTCCATTCTGAGATTCAGTTTCCTTCTACTTCCAAAGCTATTCCATCTTAAAAATTTTGCTTGTATGAGCGGAGCCTCTTAAAATGCCGTCCCAGTTTTCTGGTAGAAGGACATCAATCAATAGTAATTCCATACTTAATTTCGTTGTTATGCGACATTTAGTTCCAAAGCTATTTCATCAAAAATTTGAAATGTATGTTCCGTGCTACGTCCATTGTCCAATAATCATTATTTCTTCATTGTTCTACATGTTAACTTACGAGAGATACTAAAGGATGTTTTTTTTAGGGGTTTGTTTTTCTATGGAGACCGGTATAGAGCCATGATAACCGACTATTTTGTTCCCGAATTGGATGGCATGAATGTGAATGAGTTGTGGTTCCAACAAGACGGCGCTACATGACACACAGCGCACGTCACAATCGATTTATTGAAGGAAACATTCGATGAGCGCATAATTTCGCGGAATGGACCTGTCAATTGGCCACCAAGATCGTGTGATTTGACACCATTGGATTATTTTCTTTGGGGATATGTGAAGTCGCTCGTCTACGCCAACAAACCAGAAACGTTAGGGGACTTGGAGGCCAACATTCGTGGCGTTATTGCCGACATACGGCCCCCTATGCTCGAAAAAGTGGTTGAAAATTGGACCTGTAGAATTGGCTTTATTCGAGCCAGCCGCGGCGGCCACATGCGTAGATCCATGCGACTGCAATACTCGCTCGCATACATTGCAAATCGCTGATTGAGCATCAGAACTTTTAGTATAATAGCTCCACACTCAGAATCTCATGTTTTTTCTTATATCGAAGTGTATCACACGCACAAAAAATTTATGAAATATTTTTGAGTAAAAACTTCGAAGCTTCGAATTTTTTTACTGCCTATTATGTTGAACGAATAGTCAAGCTTCGAAGCTTCGTAAATTCGAATTTTTTTTCCTCTTCGAAGTTTTGAAACGAAGTTTCGAACTTCGAAGCTTCGAATACTTCGAATTTCAAACACTTCGAATAAAAGTCATAGCCCTACCTGCAACTAAATTACGCGTTTCTCGCAACTGAAAATTTTGTTTATTTCTCGTTCAACGTTTATGACAACTGTTGAAACATTTGCAATAAACGATTTCATGCACGACAAACGAAGTTCGTTTGCGGCAAACTGGCGATAAACGTCTTTTTTCATTGCGTGTGCCAATGCAAGCAGTCACATAAAAAATTCCACAAAAGGTCTCTTTTCCCTACATCAAGGAATTTAAAATGGAAGTAGATTTTATTTGATTTAATCAATAAAAAATTAAAAATAGTGTGCACTATAATGTGCACTAAAATGTATGTCCCGAAAATCAATTTTAATAAAAAACATGCATTACAAAACAAAAATCTGAACGATAACTTATGCTCTTTTTTAATGTTATTTGTACAGAAAATAGATGTAAGTAATTTTTTAAAAGCTGTGGCAGCATATAATTTTGAGATTAAAGTTCTTAATTTGTTGAGCAAGAAACGCGCTTAAAAATATTTAAAATGGATTTTGAAGATATGGAAGTCTTCTTGGACTTGCATTGCTTGGAATGATTGGGTATGCTGCCTATGAAGCCCATAAGACACAGAAAGTGCAGTCAGTTCGAAATTAGTGGATTTGGGAGCTGAATTTGGCAAGGGACGTCGAAGGGTTTTATGCTTTGAATTTTGAAAAAATGCAAAGGAAGGACCCGGAGCAATTTTTCAAAATAACAAGGATAACTCCGAACACGTTTGAGCTTCTACGTGGTATTATTTAACCGCATTTAGAGAAATCGTCATGGAGGAAGCCAATTTCACCATCTTGTAGGCTTTTCCTGGTTTTGTTGTAAGTTGAAATTGCAAACGAAGTCAAACTTATGTTTACTTTAAGTTTCTGTTAAGGTACCTTGCGCAAGGAGTTCCAAAACAAGTCCTAGCTTGGATATTCCGCCTAGGATATTCACACAGTGCACACGAAACTTGCGAAGTTGTTTGGAAAATATTAATGCCTTTGTATATGCAACCACTTTCAGAAAATAATTGGTTTTCTGGCATAATGGAACTCTTGTAATGCCTACTATATTCGCTTTTTACTTATTTTAATTTTATCTTTATATCATACTTGCGTTTTGGTGATTTTGTTATTTTGTAAATGCTATATCTTCAAAAGTAATGTATTCATTTTGATGGTTAATAGCTCATTGAAAAGTTAACAGCAAAACTTTTTTATATCCATAAAACTTAGTTTTGTAGAAAAATTAAAAGAAAATAAAATTTTTTCAGGCCTATTTTTAAAAATTCCGATACATACAACTTCTAAAACACTTGAGAGTGGACTTAGAAGGTCTTAATGCATATATTCCACAAATAAGAAATGTAAAATTTGATTTTTCGTTCCTCTTTAATTATGCCAGTTATAGTGTACACGATTTCGAAACAAATTCAATCAATCACATAGATACATTAAACAATTTAGTAATAACATAAATAATAAAAATTTAATAATTCTTGCATACAATTTTCAAAGATCTTTTAAAAATATAGACTGCAAGTCGGAATCCAAATGCGATTTGTATATTGGACAAAAATAGCAAATTGAATGACCAATTAAAGTTTTACTTAAAATACATAAATAAATAGTTCTTCAAGTTTCTTTCATTCGTTTACTTATTATAAATAATTACAGAAAAATAATTCAGCTATGTAAAATAATATAAAATTCATTAAAACTTGCATTTCTTTACTTTAATAACGCAAATCACATAATTTTTAACAGTAACACGAGATAAAATAAAAGATTTCATTTGATTTCATCAATGAAAATTAATTTATCAATATTATATAATATAAAATTCATCAAAAATTGTATTTTATTACTCTAATACCATAAATCAAATAATTTATAAACTGTGTCATGGGCTAACAAATCCCATGAAACTCAAAAACACCCACATATTAAGCTATCTCAAAGTAACCTTCCATAGCACAAAATGTTAAATCTCAAAGAAAATGCAACCCTTCATAACACGAAATGTCAAACGCACGACCGAGTGTACATTTTCTGTACTCATCTCGTTATATCGTACTTTGACCGTACTTTACCCTTTCGTATGATATTTACGATCAAAGTACGAGCAAAGTTTGAGGTCGAATTGTGAATTGCTGCATAAGAACATGTGAGTTTCTACTCTAGCTGTCAAAGGCCGACCGACCTAACGCAGTATTGTGAATTAGCTATAACGGCTGAACTACAATACTGCGTTAGGTCGGTCGGCCTTTGACAGCTCGACTAGAAACAATGGGTTCTTATGAAGCAACACAAAATTTGCATTGCGTCCACCTCATCCCGTAAAAATGAATTTGAGGGGGTGACGTACGATCAACGCTATGAGTAGCGACATGCTCTACTAGCTCGTGCTTTTGACATTCCATATTAACGCTGGGTTGCATTTTCATTGAGAAATGCTAAAATGTGGGTATTCTTGGATTCCGATTTAAAACTAAGATTTTCATAGGATTATCGTAGGAATATATATTTTGATGCGAGTTTTTTTAAATTGATAAAATTTTTTAAATTAACATGCTGCTTAAATAGTATAATAATGATTTTGATGAATTTAGAATGATATTAATATTATTCAATTGTATATGCTATTAAAATTTATGCATTTTTTAGTATATTATAAATAATATTATAAGGGTATTCATGCAAAATGGCAAACTTCAATTTTTGGTCAATTAGATATTTTAATAGGGTTGGTTGCGGACGAATACCTTTAAGGCGGTCTTCTCATTCAAACCCCGTTTTTTGGACCCTTTTTAAAAAAATTCTTATTTGAAAACGCAACGAATAATTGAAAACCTTTTTTTATTTATTGTATTACAAAAGGTTCAATGTAAATAAAAAAAATTTTTTTGCCTCGATACGTGGGCTGTTCAAAAAGTAATGAGACTTCAAAGTTGGTGGTGAAAAAAAAGGTGTCGTCACGGCGGCCACGATTCCGGGTCTCCGGAGCGATAGAAATGAAAAAAAAAAACGGGGTTATAATCAGTATAGATGTAATTCTCGGGTGAACCTCAAGCTTAATTTTGTGATTTTTTTTGACAAAATGGCGGCCATTAAAAAAAAAAATTTCAATTTCGGGTTTTTTTTTTTTAGTTTAGTGTAAAAAAAAATAGTAAAAAATTTTTTAAAATTATGGTCGAGGTTCACCCGAGAATGGTGAGAATTCTGCGTCGATTTTACTTTGCTTCATGAAAATCGGTTCAGTTGAACTGGAGATATCATGGCCGCCAGTTCGAAAAACGTGGGTTCGAGATAAACGCGTTTAAAGTTTGAAGTAATTTTTTTCGGAAAAAAAAAAAAAATCAAAAATGTTTAAATGCAGTTTTAAAGAGCTGACAATTCTCCGTCGAATTCACTTTGTATCATCAAAATATGTGTGCAAACACGTTTTTACCTAACAATAAACTTTTTCAACGGAATTCGGTGGTTACTTTATGCCGCTTCGTTCGAAAATGAGTCGAAAAAAATAGCTCATTTTGACGAAGACCTTGCTTCACAAAAAAGGCTGTATCTTCTAAAGTATTTCGAATTTCTAAAAATCCTTTTAGGGGCATATTCACAACTACCCAAGCTATAAATAAATGCAAAAAACAAAAGTCGAAAAAAAAAAGTTGCTCAATGAGAAGACCGCCTTAATATCATTGTTTGAATAATATAACACACAAAGGAATGTTGTGGTAAGGTAGATTGGCAAATGCCGTTCACTTTGTTTTTGTAAAGTTGTACCCAAGTACTCACTAATTACAAGTGATTCAGCGAGCATTGTACAAGGGGGCGTGGCAACTCGAATCTGCAATATCGAATAACTTTGGAATTATAGGTCGCACAACATTGGAATTAGGTGTTCGGTCTCGATTTACATGTGTCGTTCCACTGGTAAAATTTTATGGGCGTTGGGAAAAGGGTGTGGCACTTTTTCGGCTGCCCAAATTGTGGATATAACTTTCGAACTATTTGTTACACATCAATGAAACTCGGTAAGAATGTACTATTTATTCTTTACCTTTGACTGGAAAAATTGAGTGAGCATTGGACAAGGGGGCATGGCACCGCCCATATAAGTCAAACTTATGGTATCAAATAGCTTTGGAGTTAAATGCCGCATAATAATGAAACTCGGAATGGAGTTGCCATTTAGTAATGTTCATCTACTAGAAAACCGAGACGGGCATTGTACAAGGGGGTGTGGCTCCGCCCATACAATTACAATTTTTGATATCGAATAGCCTATGAAAGTAAGTCACAAAACGTTGAATTTTAGAATAGAACTACTATTTGGTGATGCATTTCTTCTAAAAAATGTTGACAGGCATTGTTCAAGGAGCCACACCCCGCCCATACATGCCAAAGTTTTGATATCGAATAGCTATGGAAATTAAAGTCGCATTAGATTAAAACTCACAATGGAGTTCCACTTGGTGATATCCTTCTACGCCTATGGTACTTGTAAATTTGTACTACAGCACCAACTGGTGTCTAAGTTGGATCAAAGAAGATAGCGACAAAATACTCACCATACCTCAAAATCACAATATACCAATTTTCATTCTAATCGCATTAATAATTGTACTACAGCGCCCTCTGGTGTTCCATACAGGTCAAAAAAGATAGCAGCAAAACACTCAGCGTACATGAAAACCACTATATACCGAATTTCTTTAAATTTGTACTTAAGCGCCCTCTGGCGTTCAAGGTGGATAAAAATTGATTGAAATTGCCCCAAAACACGCACCGTACCAAAAAACTTCCATACACAAATTTACATGAATATTTCCAACTTGCTTTCGTTGACGAAATTTCCTACATTTTGCTCTCAAAATTTGCAAAAATCTCGGCAAAAATTAACAGTAAAATTGATAATAAATAGCAGTAATTTTGACAAAAACAAGAAAAATAATGACATCAAGCAATCACATTTTATAAAAAAAAAACAATATACATATATATATATATATATATAAAAATATCGATCAATCAAAGAAAAATTTTTTGCCATAAAAACTGAAATGTGTTTCCAGAAATTCCATTTTAAATTTTAATTTAATTTCACATTTTATCATTAAATTGGAAAGCGTTCATTAATTTGAAGTTTCTAGTCCGAATTTTCACGTTAATATGTGACATTTTTCATTATTTCGCAGATTATATTTACACTTAATAAAAAGATCTTAGCTTTCTAAAGTTTTATGGTTTTATGGTTCTTAATGATTTTATGACAATATCTTTTAATTTTTTATTGATTAAAATTATAATTGCATGATTTCGGAAAAAGGGACGTTTTGTGGGATTTTTAGTATAGCTGCTTTTATTGGCATCACCAAAATGATAGACGCACGATCTGTCAACGCAACATTTAGTTTTGCAAAGTTTGAGGTCGTCCGTTTTGACAGCTTATATCGTAAAGTTTTTACAACGGAGACCAAAGTACGGTCAAAGGCCGACCGACCTACCGCAGTATTGTAATTCAGCTATAAGTCTCTTGGGAGTTTATTTTTAAATAGTTTCCTTCCAAATTTCTTTCAAAAAATTCCAACAAACTTTGAATAAATTAATAATTTCAAAATGCTTTCAGCAGGAAATATCTTCGTTTTATTTTCTTATATCACTTAATCTTCAGAAAAAGAAACTAAACCCAAAAACTTGGCTTTTGTTCCGAAATCTAACATTTCAACATATCTACTTTTATTAAAGCTTGCATTTCTAATTCCTGCATATGTACTTGTATTCCGTGTGAGCTTCCTACTTGGCATTTGCCATATGGTGCATATTTCAACAAAATGGCTTACTATGCTTATCGCTGCATATTAAGGTAAAATAAGCTTAGTTTTATTCAACATAAGCTTGCACAAAGCATATTAAAAATTATACCAACGCACGCTCTACACGCTACCTTTGCAGTATTTGTATCTTGTATTTGTACCTTGGCAGTATGCAACTGGAAAAAACAACATTACTACTTCCTTCTACCTACAACGATAAAATGGCACAAACAACAACATTAACATTAACGTTAAAAAAAAAAAGAAATGCTTCGTGTGCATATAAAAGTACTGTTATGTTGTGTAAAAATATTACTGTAAAATTTTATTTTAATCGGTTGTGAGTCCCTGAAGCTGGGTTTTGCATTAAGGAGTGTTGAAAATTGCACTTACCGTTAATGATATGGAAAATTAAAATTTTCACAGCGTTAATACTGGAATATTTGTGCAAGCCAGAGCTTAGAAGTGCGGAATTCTTGGGTTTTACTAAAAGTTATTTGATTTAAAATAAAAATCTTATACCTGTGCTATGTAATCTTAGGCTGTTGGAACGAGCTCCTTGAAGGAGCAGCAAATCCGCCAAAACTTCATCACTTGGTGAAACTTAGTGACTTAATCTCAAATGTATGTAAGGGAAACATCTAAAGTTCAACAATCAATTTCAATTTGCTTGACTTAAAACGGCATTCTTCCGAAGATGATACATATTTTTAGGCGTCTAACTCGAAGACACGCCAGGAATATATTCATTGATAATATATGTTCTGACTTACAACAAGTGAGTTGTATTTATAATAGTCATGATCGACTTCTTCACTTGGTCTTAACTTCAGACAGTAACAATGTCATTGTTAAGAGAGCTTTTCATGTTCTGACTACTGTAGATGAATTCCATCCCCCATTGAGCGTATGTTATAAATCTGACAGAGCGAGTATGGTCAATTCAAGTTCAGTAGACAAAGTTTATTTTACAAAAGATGACTTCTTTAAGTTGAATCATTTACTTCATAACAAACTTAATGTTATTAAAGATAACATAGATGAAAATAATCTTAATAATTGAACTGAAAAAGTTTTAAAAAATATTCATAGAATAAACAAGCAATATAAAAAAATTGCATTGAAAAATTATTCTGTAAGAAAAATTTTAATGCTCTTTTCACTTTTGCACTATTTAAAACTTATATGGTCCCCTACAGATACCAGTCACGAAAAGTCTATTCGAAAATTTTCTAAACTGTAGGTAAGGACTTGGATCTGGAAGACTAAGGATCTTGACATAAAGTCAGTATCATACCTCCGCGGAAAGATGTGAGTCGCCTTACGCTTGAACAAAGTGACTGCTGTGTAGCCCAAACGGTGAGTTATTTGAAAAGAAGATGATTTGTGCGAAAAATCACCTTTTCTGACGAGGCGATTTTTCATCTGGGCAGCTACGTTAACAAACAAAATTTCAGCATCTAAGGAAACTCACACGTTATTGTCGAGAAGTCCACAGAGAGTGACAGTTTGGTGCGGATTGTGGAGTGGTGGCATCACTGGACCATTTTTCTTCGAAAATGAGGCTGGGAACGTTTCGGCTAATGCACAGTGTAAGTTATTTATAATCTGGCATAACAAAAATAAAAAAAAAAAAAACTTAAATTTCTCAGAAATAATTTGTGTAACATATAGTTAATGAACCATCTGAACGGTGCAAACAATTTTGTACCGGTAGTATCATTGCCTCAAGCGTTTTTCGTCGTAGAAACGGAAAGTCTTGCTTGTTGCATTCGAAACATTTTTGGTTTTAATAGATATTGTGCGCTTCAAAACAACAACAAAATAATTACTTTTAAGGTATTTTTACAGCTGTTTCACAATGGATAATTATCATCATGGTATTTTTCTTCTAATTTGAGACAAAAAAAAAGGAAAAATATTGATATTTATGCAACTTAATTCAATTTTGCATACATATAAAAATGTTTAAAAAAAAATTCGAAGTCATTACTTTCGAAAGCCCACAAAAATTTTATTCACATATGTTCACGGTGAAAGTGCATTTATTTTATTGACAGTTTTAAATTCCAACTTACGCCACGTCTATAAAAAATCCTTTTTTTTTCTTACAATTCTATTGACTTTATGTAGAAGAGAGCTGTTTGAATATCTTCAGTCAAAGTTCAAACTTAGTTCTCCGGAAAAACTGGAAGAATTGCGCAAAAAGTTCACACACATGTTATCAAGTTTAATCGAAAGTGGAATTCCTGTAAACGCACTAGATCTTTATTTTTGAAGAGGCATGAGCATTAGTTGAACACCAGTTTATCTATTAAAGTTCCTGATGAGCTGAGCAGCTTTGATCGTGGTAGACCAAAGAAGGAAATTGTTTCGTGTGCGGTTAACTCAATACCAAGAAAAATAAAACACTTACTTGAAAGTGCAACATTAACAGAAGCCATGCTACCAGAATAAAACTGAACAAATCTGGCAAAACAGTGCTGCTACCATGCTTGGAGAACTGGTGTCAACTCCAAAAAGGGCAAACAAGATAAAGAAAGCTTTTAATGAGCAACCCAAAAAATCTTAAGTATTCGCCCGGTAAAGCATTGCCGTTAATCAATTCAGCAAAACTAAGCCGGCGTACATATGACATAATTAGAAAATCTATTGACTTACGATTTAATATATATCCATCTTATGATCAGATAAAGGGAGCCAAAAGGTTATGTTATCCTTGTGATGATGATAGTGAATTAATTATTTATTTAATATAATTTAATAAAATATTATAACAATTCAAAGAATATTTCAAGTTCTATTTTTTTTTCTCAATAATTCATTACATGTCTAGGTGGCAGGTGCAGGATTGTTGAACATTTTTCGAAGGGAAGAAACTAGGGGATTTTAGTAGTTTTTCTTAGTTAATACACGTACGTCAAACATTTTATTGTAAGTCAAATAAAATTGCAAAGTGGGAAGGAGCGTATAGGCCCCGGGGTTCCGCGGCTTATGTCCACCTATCTATTAATGTACTCTTAAGACAATACAATGCTGCATGTTAAATTTCAAGCCAAAACATTAGAAATATGAATTATGTTACGCCAGATTAAAAAAAGCACACACTGTGCAACGGTCGGCGTTACCGAGCCATGTTAACCGACTTTTTTTGACGTGGCAAAGTTACGTTTTACCGCGCAGGTTTCCAAAAAAGTTGAAAAAGGCATCTTTTAAAATCCATCGGCGTAACATTGAATTGTTATTCGCTGAGTATAAGAGCTATGACTAAAAAAATGATACGACCGCTAAGGTTGATTTCCTTTCAAAAATAAAACAAAAGTTCAAAACGTCAACTGAAAATTTGTTACATAGAATTAAAACTCACTGAGTAATAATTAAATAAAAATAAAAATAAATAATTGGCCATTTCAGCCCTTGAAAGGACTTTGACCTAGCTTCTTATGATCAATTGAGTAATATTGAACTGAGTAATAATGCTAGGATTAAAACTATGCTACACCAATAAAGGCATGTTCTAATCCCTCACAGCGAAATTAGACAAAACATTTCTGATGTCATGGGGACCTAGAGAGAGCCTCTCAAAGATCGACAATGCAACATTCTCACGACGACGTTGCATTGAAATTTTACTCGATGAGTATATAAGCTATGATAAATGTTTGAAAAGTAAAATGAAGGATTTATACTTCGTCTTAAGACAAAATTAAAAAAAAACTTTTGACGTCGTCAGGTCGTGAACATAGCAGCTTATGTAACAGAAAGGTAATATCGTTGCATGGAATTATTGCCCATTCAGGAGACGTGCTACGGTAAATTTTGTTTTAGGACGCTATAGATGTGTTATTACGCCTTACAACTAAATTACAAAAAAATTCTTATCGTCATGATTTCAGGGTGGTAACCACATAATGCAGTAAAATGCTGCAACCATGAAAAACATTTGCATGGAATTTTAACTTTGTGACTACTGGCGTAACGCAAAATTTTAAGGAACAAAAATAAAGGTGAGGACTTCGGGCCCATGATAAAAATAACAAAAAAATTGAAGGTGTCATGAGGCCCCTCACGGAACCGCCTAATATGACCCACCACATTTGCTGGATTAATTGCATGCAGCTACGGCAAGGTTGACACTCCAAAGCAAAAGCACCACCAACATCAAAACCAACACCAACAGCAACACCAACACCAACATCAACATCAACATCAACATCAACATCAACATCAACATCAACATCAACATCAACATCAACATCAACATCAACATCAACATCAACATCAACATCAACATCAACATCAACATCAACATCAACATCAACATCAACATCAACATCAACATCAACATCAACATCAACATCAACATCAACATCAACATCAATATCAACATCAACATCAATATCAATATCAGCACCAACATCAACGTCAATATGAAGGTTTTTATGTACAAACGGTCTTTGTAGGTGTATTGGTTCATGAATTATAGGCATTTTAATGAACTTATACAACAATACAGGTGTGAACAAATATAGGTGCGCACATATGGTGTATATGGGGAAATATTTATTTACAAGGGAAATTGGAAATAAATAGAATATTAGAATAATTTGGCAAGTCTCACTTTAGTTTGCATTTGCGATTTTTTACCATACCCCCTTTTACCGCTCACAAATCAATAAAAATGTGATATTTAAGACGATTTTGGTCGTATTAGCCTAAAAGTTGGTTAATAAGTTCGTATTGTTACTGTCGGCAACTTATCTAAAACTGGGAATGGTGTAACTATATATATACGCCCACTTTTTAGAAATCTTTATTATTCCTGAGTTGTACATGTTTTGATTGTGGAACTTGATATGTAGATGCTATGGGCCCAAGAGGCAGTTAGTATATATTTGAGCGAACATTAGACAAGGGGGAATTTGGCCACACAGGCAAAATTTATGAAATCATATTGCGTTGGAACTAAATTTTGTATAACAATGAAGGTCTTTCTACTAAAAACTGCCAGGGATTCGATAACGGGGCGTGGCTCCACCCATATAAGCCAAATTTACGATACAGAATAGCTATCGAAGTAAAAGTCACAGAACATTGAAACTCAGAATGTAGATACCATTTGGTGATGTCCTTCTACTAGAAAAGGTGACATGCATTGGACAACGGGGTGTGTCTCCACCCATACAAGCCAAATTTATGACAGTAACTATGGGGTCATTCATAAATTACGTTGCCAATTTAGTAGAGAGAGAGGTTTTAAAATCTACTACGATAAGTAACGAAAGGGGAGAGGGGGTCTCAGATATAGTAATGTGACCAAAAATAAAAAACTCGAAAAAAATGAAATTAATACAACCCAACATTTCAAACCATTTTCATCCTTACATCTTCATGTTTGACCGTCTTAATTGACTGTTAACATAAAAGGGCATAATTTTTCTTTGCTAGCTATTTTTTGAGTTATTTTTTCCATTTTCGAATATTTTGTAATCTATTAATTTTTTATTTCATATACTACGTTACTTTATGGGGGTGGAGGGGAGTGTTTTTGAAATGCACTAAGAAGAGTACCGGAGGGGGGTAAAAAAAAATTGAAAATCGGTCACGTAATTTATGAACGACCCCTATGTTTCGAGTACGTGATGGTTTGGAAATAATAACGCTGAAGGCATTGCAACATTTTCCGGTACTTATCTAGATAAGGTGCTGCAAAGTGCACCGGGAAAAAGCTAGTTTTTTATATAAACTGCCCAGTTGCACAAGGCATATCAGCTAGTTAAGGTTTGAATTATTTCATAAGCTCAAAATTATTGCATATATTTTGGATAACACTTATTAAAGTGAAACTAAGGATTAATTTTATGTTGATTACTGAATTTATTTGCTACTCGTATGTAATTTTATAATTAAGGAAACTTATGGATATTCTAATTGCTTTTTTTCATTAGACTACATTTATCTCTATGTGATGACAGCCTAAGAAAAGATACTTCGACATGGGTAAACAGAAGACATGAGCGCAAACTTGAAGACAAAACTTGTCAAACTTTGATAAGCGTTGACAGAATTTGGCAAAATTTGACAGCAGAATTCAGCATGACAAGCTTACAAATATTGAGAATACATAAATATTTTCCGTTTAATTTCATATAAAAATATTTGTGAACCACTTGTGAATAATTTGATTTGATAATAATTTCGGATACGAAATAAATAATCAACAGTAAATTCTAAAATTAATTTGATTTATTATTGCTGCTGGTGTTTAAACATACATTTTATCTATGCCATAAACTAAGCCATCATGAATTATTAAAAACGCATAAATAACCAACTTTATTTACTAACTGTTATGTGCTTAAATCATAAAAATTGTATCTAACTTATTATTCATTTAGTATTTCCACAAAATATAGCAGATGGCAGACATTAAAACTTTCTCAAATCAACACACAGACAAACATATTGTTTTTACACATGCACTCACGGCAATATGGTTTTGAGGCAATTCTGCCTGTGAAGCATATGTTCTAAATGTTGAATTATTTATGCATAATAATCCAATCATGACACTCAATAAAGTTATGCGGATACAAATTAATTCATGATTATTAATCACAATTGACCATTTGTGAAATGCGATACATTTAATTTTACATATTTTTAATACACACATACATAATGAGTAAAGAATCTAGAATAGTAAAATTACATATTCAGTTGTACAAGAGTTATAAAATTGAAAGATTTGAGATGCTCTTAGATATAAATTCTTTATTTTTTTATTAAAAAATTAAATCATGAAATCCAATTTGGCACAAACAAAAAATTTCCATTGAAATTCATTAAAAATTTAATATTAATGCATCATTTTACGCCAACTACCAAGTGGAATGCAGCATTTTTTTTATTTTCTTATTTTGCATTTTTGCAAATAAAGCTTCATTGCATTTTTTAATTCAGTTTTTGCTTCTCTTTCCTGAATATGGTGCTATTTCCGGCTTAATGCGGAAATGTATGAGTATTGTTTTTTTTTTTAATTTTAGTTCTCCTTGCAGGCTGCTGTGGAGAGTAGGAGTGAGCGAACATAAAACTGAATAATGCAATCATAGCAAAGGTGGCATGCATTTCACTATTCCTTCTTCTTCTTATATTTCTCTGTCTGTTGCTTATGCAATAAATGTGAAAAGCAGATAATGAAGGAATGTTTATGTCGAAGAAAATAGTGTTTCTTCTGGCAGCTAGCTAGCAGGATTGGCTAACTAAGTGGATAATTAATGAGTTTGCAGTGAAAGTTAGTAACATTTCAACACTGATTCAAAGGAAATCTACACACACACACAGCCATACAGACTAATTTGTATATTATTTTAATTTTTTTAACAGCTAAACTTTTCAGATCATACAATTTTTAGAGATTACGTTAATTTCTTTATTTTTTTCATTAGTTAAAAAGTCTTAGAACAAAAAATCAACTTAATTAGATTCTTACACTTTTGAGACACTTATAAGCAAATTTTAACATCAACAAAAAGGATAACAATAAAAAAAAACCGCACAAAATAAAACAGCAAAAAAATAAAAATTTAGCACAAAAGTTACTCAAAGAAATACGACTAAGAGATAAAAAGATATGCGATAAAAACACCGCAGTCATAGCAAAGACACCAGGAATGTCTACAGCAGCAGCAACAACAATTATACTTACAACAGCAGAATCAACCGGATGTCAACAGCAAAACAAACGAAGCACTAATTAATTTCCCCCGAGAGCTTTGCCTATATAACCACAATGTAACGCAGATAGCAACGAAAAAAAATGCTGCCATATTTTTGTTTCTATACAAAAATGTGGAAAATTACGAGAGTAGTTGTGAAGAAAAACTTTCCAAAGTGTCTTATTCTCCTAAGTGGTATAAATTAATATAACTGAAAAATTCGACCATTTAAAACTCAAGTAGAAGTTCAAAGTTCTGAATTGGAATCTACGTTTAAAGTTAGACATTCATTTGACATAAAATTCAAATTGGAGAGGTTAAATAAATTTAATTTTGTGGTCTCAGTAGTCTAGAAGAAAGAGCGCTTGACTGACAGGCCATGTTCTAAGCTTTAGCCTTTCTGCATTTCTTGCATTATTTCGAATCAACTGAATCAATTACATATTGAAAGTTCATCAATATTTAAAACGAAGGAATAGCAATGATCCTTAAAATTTGTTAGCACAGGGATAGTTGTTACTCTCGGCAGACGTACGATCACAATTTCGCCAGCACATTGGTCTTATGGATAATTTTAAAAAGACTGGTTAAAACGATTATTAATATGGTGTATAAATTGGTGTACAAAGGTGCCAGAGTTGGGTACTCCGAGGTGAAAAGTATTTATATCTAAGTAGCCTCAGAGTGCCAGTTTGAAGAGGTGCAAATTAGTGGTGACCACGTGTAACACACAGTCAGATGCGATGTGGTCTACGCTGTAGCACATCCAATAGTGGTGGCTTTTGCCACCACAGGTCAGGAACAATGGGTGCATATGTGTCAGTGTGTGTTTGTGCGTGTCGAGGTAAATCCCTTTGTAGTCACCCAGGGAGACTATCGTAGGACTGGTCCTTTGGGGAGTATCGAGCTGGTTGTGGTAGTCCAATGTCGCGAAAAGGTTTATGTAATCGGCGTGGAGTTGCACTTAATAATCCGTGTGGCAATGTCTATAAATTGTTACAGATTTTAATGTGGATAGTGACACTAATAAATGTGGATGGTGGCCCAAATAATCATCCGTAATTGGTACTGTTGCGTTGCAACATTGGTTGCTATCCATACAATATATTTATTAACTTAAGTATGGTATGTAACCAGTGTTGAAACTACTACGACGGGGCGTTAATCGCATCTGGAGTCATGGAAGTGACGCCCAGAAGAGGTTGGGTGGACGCATTGTACTTACATCTTGAAGATTTATCTGTTGGGCATCAATTCCATAAACCTCGACCCCATTTTTTTTTTTTTTTTTTAGGGGATAGGGGATGCCCCCTATAAATGCGAAAGCGTTGTGTTGATTCGGAAGAAGGGTGATAGTTAGTTGGAGGGTGGAAAGATGGAGTAGTGTCGGTGAAGATTAGTTTTAAATTTACATAGCTCAAAATTGCCGGGGATTACGCTCGCAGGGAGATTGTTCCACAATTTTATTGTACGACCGAAGAAGGAATTATCTCTGTAATGCGAGGTTCTATTTGGAATCAAGGCAATGTTATAGGGATGGGCTTGGTGCGCTGCCCGAGTGAACCTGGGAAACACACGAGCTGATGGCGTCAGGTCATGTATCTCCCTTGAACACTTCCTATGGTAGTACCTGTACAAAAGGCTTAAGCAACCGACATTGCGTCGATGCCCAAGAGAGTTGAGAGAAGATGAAATGTTTTCATCTCCTATCAGATATATCGCACGTCGTTGAATTCGGTCCAGAAGCTCCAAATAAGATCTTGAAGCTCCTGCCCAAATGTGCGAATTGTGCTTCATTTTCGGCCTAATATATGAGGTATAGATCACGCGTAGGTCAGTTGGAGTGAAGTATTTTTTACACCGTTTTAAAAAACCTAGGCACTTGGCCGCTTCTTTCGACACATCAAAAATGTGATCGTTCCAGCGAAGATCAGATCTGATTGATATGCCCAGAACGTCAAGAGCATCTGACTCCGCGAGATCGACACCGTTCATATTGAGGGGTGCTAAGGGGCAATTCACTCGTTTGTGAGTTAACAGACAGCACTGGGTCTTGCTAGCATTAAACTCAACTCTATTAGCAAGCCCCCGGGTCCCGGGTTCGATTCCCGGCCAGGCCATGGTCCTTTCCTTTAAACTTTTCACATTTACAATTTTCTATCCTCATTTCGAATCAACTGAAATTGAAAATTCATTAATATTTACAACTTAGAAAGTTGTAGTTGATGGTAGAAAAGTTTGTGGATGAGATTGCCTTATAACTTGAATTGACTGAGGTAAGGGCATAATACTTGCCTCTGATTCAAATTCACATGTTTCTTTGGCCTTACACCATGCTTAGAATATTCTATACGTGTTTCACTTGATTGACCTTTCGTTCCCAGTAATATATCACCCCATTTCAAACCAAGGCAGACTTGACTGAATAGGTATTCCACCTGAAAAAAACTAATGGTCATATGGGGCAAGCACCCCGTTCTACTATCCTAGTTTCTTCCAATCTTATGTATTTATGTAAAGCTCGCAAAAAATTAATTAAGTCTTTCGAAGAAATAAATATCGATTACTCGATTAGAACTATTTCAGAATTTATTTTATATTTTTTGCCGAACGTAGGGATTTTTCGTCATAACTTCGACATTTACAGTATGAACTGAAAGAATGATATGTCGATATTTTTACCTTGAGGAGACTAAATTTTTTGTTCTAAAGGTCACTGAGATCAAGGACTCCGCAAAAATATTAAATATTTTTTTTTTAATAATTCTACTGGGATAATCGATATACTTTCTTCGGAATAGTTTAATAATTTTGTACGAACTTTCATTTTATGACCTAAGCATTTTACATTAGGGTGGTGGAAACTGGGGTCTGGTGGGTAAGTACTACAACGCAGTGAATGACCTCTTAGGTCTATGACCTTTAAAGCAAAAAAGTTTGACTCATCAAAACAAAAACATTAAATTTTGTACTAAAGGACTTCAACCCTCCAAACTGTCCTCAGTTGCGCCCAATCGAAAAATATTGGGCAATTGCTACAAATTATTTTGTACTGATACAAATTCCGCTATAAATATGTGGCAACACTGCCTATATTATTTAGCGATTCAAGTCTGCAGCTCTTTGACTGAATCTTCAACAAAACAAACAAAATGAGAAAGAAAAAAAAAAGATGAAAATTAACTCAAACATAGCGTGGCATGTTCTCACGTTGAGGCCTTACTTTATTTCTTTACTTTCTTTCTCTTTTTGTTTTTTTTTCTTTTTTTAATATTTTCGCGCCAAAAGCGTGAATTTCATCTTGTAGATGAAATGGCAGTTAGACTGAACATAATGCTGACGCAACACTTTAATTATTTGCGGTTTTTGCGTAGGTTTCGTTTGTCATTGTATACGTGTGAGAGACTTTTGTGTGTAAGGCTGAGTGTATATATATATACATTTATATGTGTCTGTGTGTATACATGTGCTTATTATAAGACTCCTAAGGATATTGTGCTTGTTTTCAGTGCTGAATACTTTGCACAAAGTCAGGCAAATGCAGGCCACAAAAGGCCTTGAATTAATTAAAGCTAAAGTTCGTGCGGGCAGCATTCGCTGACCATATTTTGCATCATAACAGTATCGGCCACTTTTGGTATTTCTAAAGCAAAATCTTAAAATCTTTACAAACAATATATTCTGAAAAGTGAAAATTATTCTCCAACACAATCCTCTTTAAAGTGTTGTGAGCCTTAAGTCCTCAAACTTGTGCCAACTATGAATTCTTAACAATTGCAAACATGTATAGCTCCTAAGCCGCTTTTATTGCAGCCGAGAAAAGTACTTCTGCACAGCTACACATAATCCAAGAGATGGAAATGAAATTTCTTTTCCACTTTTTTTTACATGCTGGAAAATCAATTCATATCTATTGCAACCGAGACGAAAGAAAATTGCTTCATCGAGAGTTAAGACAAACATTTGATTTGAATACTAAATAAAATGCAATGTTCAGGAGTTCTATCAACTCCATGTTAAGAATTTTAAGTTGGCAACATGCTCTCGTGATACGTGCTGTGTAGTGTGTGTGTGTGTGTGTGTGTATGAGTGTGTATCTGTGAAAATTTAATGAAACAACAAAGTTGCCAAACATAAGCAAATATTTTAGTTTGTAAAAAATCGCATGAAAATAGTTTTATTGCAAATTGATTTAGAGTGAAAATAGAAGAGGATTGACTGCGAATATTGAGTACTTGGAAGAAAATGCTTTTTAAAGTGTTGGTTTTTGGGGAATTGATGGATATGGTACATATGATGATGGATATGGTGTGTTATGTTGTTGTTATGGATATGGTTTGATGCGTGCGTTAAGATGGACAAGGTATGGTGATGAATGTGGTTTTTGGTTTGATGGTGTGTGTGGCATTACGAGCAGGCAATGATGGGTGTAGTATGGTGGCCATGGTGTAATAGGTATAATATAGTAAGATGAGTAGAGTTGATAATATGTGTATATATAACATATAGTTTGATGGGTGTGGTATGATGAGTATGGAGTGATGAGTAAAGTTTGATAAGTATTGTAAAAAGAGTATAGTATGATGAATATGCTTTCATATCATATTGATAATATGAGCATGGTATGATGGGTGTGTTAAGATGGATATAATATTATGATGGGTTTGGTATCATGCGATGTGATGCTAATGGTATGATGATTATGGTATGATGATAGGTCCGGTATGATATGATTGTTACAATAATGTTGGTTATGTTTGGATTATTGTATGAAGGGTATAGTGTGATGATTATGGAATGTTTAGGGAATGTATGGTTAATTTGTCATGGTGGGTTTTAAAGCAAGTTTTATGAAAAAACAAAAAAAAAAATAACCGAGATATTATTGTTGGGATCTCTTGTTTGGTGTAAAGAAGATATTCCGTGCTGAAATTAAAATCGTCTAAGATAGGAATTACGAAAAAAATGGTTTCTCTTCTTAAAATCACCAAAATGACCCCTATGAATTTAGATATTGGCCATACATTCTATGTTTTGTTCAACTCTAATGAGCTCTAATGAGGTGATCTTTTAAAAGCTTTCGGATTTGATTTAAAAAAAACACATCAAATTTAGAGAAATGTATGAAATTTTTATTTGAGTCGACAGAACGATCTATATAATTCAATGTTTAAAGATGATTTCATGTAAATATTGACCGCGGCTACGCCTCAAATGGTTCATACGCTGAGTCCAATTTTGGCATACTCTCTCCAACATATAGGCCGATATCTCACGAATAAATTCTTCAATATTGGCTTCCAGTGCGTCAACCGTTGCGGGCTTGTCCTTATAGACGTGAGTTTTAACATAGCCCCACACAAAATAGTCTAAAGGCGTTAAATCGCATGATCTAGGCTGCCAATTGACCGGTTCCAAACGTGTAATAAACTGTTCACCGAACTCGCCTCTCAATCGGGCCATTGTTTCTCGTGCTGTGTGGCATGTGGCACCGTCTTGTGGCACTGCTCTTCACATCAAATACGGCAATTTTTCTTATTCACGTATGTTATCCGTTCAACCAGAAATGAGCTTCGTCGTTGAACACAATGTTCCGATAAAAAAGGGGATCTTCATCCAACTTTGCCAACCATTCACCAAAAGCTAACTATTGTGGTAGGTCGTGTGGCTTCAATTCTTGCACCAGCTGTATTTTTAAAGGTTTTACACCCAAATCCTTCCGCAAAATTTTCCAATTTTATTGTAGAGGAGTAACAGAGGCCCAATTGCTGCGGACGGCACCGATTCGATAATTCATGATCAGCAACAACACTGAGGAATACAGCTACGATATTTTCCTTTGTCCGCACTCCACGTATGTCTGTTGGTGGTTTAATGTCCAGAAACATAAATTTGGTGCGAAATTTAGTCTCAAGGTTCCGAATAGCCACCTCAGAAGGTCGCCCAAACTGACAATAAAATGGAAGAAGTACACGATGCACTTTCTTAACCGAGCATGAATTTTGATAGTAAAATTCTATAATCTGCAAGCGTTGTTTGTTTGGAACAGAGACCTGCAGTTATTCTTGTTTTTGAGTCATTGGTTGACTAACACAAGAAAGAGTGTTAGTGAATTTAAGTCAAAGAAAAACTTGCACTCATATCCACTCATACTCGTTCGCTCACGGCACACAAAGCAACAAAGAATAAGTTATCTGCTGATCAGTGTTGCCAGAAAACTGTGATTCAAAGTCGTCATTTTCAGATTTAAAATACGTCATTTCAATAAAAAAAGTGAGTTAAATATTGAAGCTGAAAATAGCGCTTCATTTGTTTTATTTGGCTGCAAGCGGCATGCTCGTTGAATACATTAAAAAAAAAAATCACACCGCCAACAGACACTTGCGATGACAATAAAGTCGATAACATTATCACTTATGTAGGCAGTGTTACATGTATACTATGCAAGGAGTATTCCTTATCATATATCAATGTTCACACGTTCACATTCTACCATTAAAACTCATTGATATAATGAAAACTATTGTCTATTAAATACGTCAAATATGCCTCAAAATACTTCAATCGTCATTTGCGCTTAAAATACGTCAAAATGACGTATGAGCAAATGGCGAAACATTCTTCGGTCAGATGAAACCAAAATTAATTTATTTAACTTAGACCGAGGCAGCATTTCTATGAGAAGACCCCCCCAATACCGAATTCCTCCGTCAACACACTATAAAAACCTCTTAAACATGGCGGTGGGAGTATACTGGTTTGGGGGTGTTTCTCAGATAATGGCACATGTCCTGTTGAAGATTGCAAAAACCTTACAATTTGTTAATGTAAGTTGACTTTTATTTTTCGTTGGGTGTTAATCGAGCTCATAAATTCTAGCTCAGTAACTAATTCTGACTAGCAATGGTTGTTGTTATTGTCTCTTGATATTTGTTTTCGTACCTAGCTGCAGCTGCAAATATTCTTCAATCTTCTCATCGTGGCCTTCAACTGCGCACAAATATTCTACCAAGAAAATCAATCACGCCACTTTTCGGTAAACTTCTTCGATTTACGCACCACACTCTTTGGCACCACCACCACCCTTCAGCTCATCATCGTCGATTCCATGCATGGACAACAAAAACTCATCAAACCTTTTGTACCAACAACAAAAGTGCCACAAACGCCTTTGCATCGATCACAATGCTAGCAACAACAACAGCACCACCACCACCCTCGCTCACTCTTCGTCATTGCATTGATCTACATATATGACAAAAATCATACCAACAAAAATGCCATCATCACCACCACGCACCTACTCTTTGTCATCACTATACAGTAGAGTGTCCCTTATTTTGCGATTTTTGAAAATGTCAAGGGGCTGAAAGGTTTTTTTATGCGTTTTTATATTTTAAGAACGAAACTAAAAAAAATTTTTTTTTACGACAACGTTTACCCGTGCCAATCGGTACCGAAAGTTTCGAAAAAAGATCCATATTAGACCATATTTGCACATATTGAAAAAAAAATCTTTTCTCTGCTTTTTATAAATGGTTTGCATTTTTTGGAACACATACATTAGAAATATGATATCTACAAAGTTTTTTTATGGTGGGCGTGATTACCGCCCCAGCTGCGTCGAAATTTCTCCCGCAGCCTTTTCCCACTTTTTCATGAAATTAGTGCAATTTAGATATTAAAATCAACAATAAATAAATACATTTTTATTATGCTAAAACTATTATTAAATTTCATTAAATTCACATTATGTATTTACAAAAATTAACAATAAATTAAAAAACTAGTATTTTACCCTGCGGCGGGCGCGCAACAAGCTAATACCTACAAGCAGTCTTATTGCGGCTTTTCAACCGAAATCATAGTTTTTTTTTTTATAAATAAAAATTTTATAAATAAAAAATATTTAAAACCTTTCAGCCCATTGGCATTTCCAAAAATCGCAAAATAAGGGACACTCTACTATACAGTCCACAACAACAAACAACAAAGTCTTCGCTTCGCCTAAAATACATTCAACAACAACAACAACAATCGTCTTCGCTTCACTCAAAACGCATTCAACAACAACAATAACTATTACCTCAACCGCTAATTGACTAAGCATAGGAAAGTGCGTGCTTAAAAAACGATATTTAAGGCACGACTTTCTATAGCAAATTTCTTGCTTAGGTCACAGGCAAATCATCTCTTTTTCTTTTAACCAGAAGTTCTTCGACAGCGGTGCGCGCAACACTTGCCTTTTCAAAAAACTTAATTATAAATTATTTTGCATAGTCGTTATTAATAAATAGAACTTTAAATCTAAACTCATCGTTTTTGTATTTTTAATCTAAAGAGTCGACACACAAAGGAGCCAAAAAAAGCTTTGGTTGCATGTCCCTTATTTCGCTTCGAGGGAAAGATGGATGCTTTAATTTACACCAGGATTTGGAGTGAAACCATGCCGTACGCAGAGTTAAATATGCCGCTTCGATGGGTGTTTCTGCAGGATAACTACCCGAAACACACATCGAAGCGGGCAAATGAATCGTTTATTAAAAAAACAGCGAGGTCTTAATCTGGCCGCCACAGTTGCCAGACCTTAATTTTATCGAAAATTTATGGCGAGAGGTTAAAGTGTCTCTTAGAGACAAACATACAATCAACAAAGATGATCTTTGGAGGTTAATCTAGGACGCATGGGAGAAAATTCCAGCTACTGAGTGCCAAAAACTAGTGGATTCGATGCCTAGGCGTTGCTCAGAAATTATCAGAAATAATGGATACTGCACCAAATATTGAGGTAGAAATAATTATATTTCAATAATTTCTATTGATTATATCATGCAATTTCAAATTTTTTAATCACAAGTCGTGGCTAAAATCAAGTTACTATTTCTAGCTCTATTTTAATTCACAGCCGAAAGATGACATATCATTGAATTTTGAATTTTTTCGTTTATGTTTCACACGTAACTTAATTAATTAAATTAATTATTCTTTTTGACCTAATAAAAAAAAAATGAAAATGCAAAGTTTAATTAGATTTTTTGATTTAAATAATTTTTCTAGCACTGGCTCTATTTCATCGCACATCACTGTAACTGTAACTTCTTGGTCTTGGTATCTTGTTTATTGATATTTTAAGCGCAAAATTTTTTAATGCCTTAGAGATTAAAAAAACACATAGAATTTGTGGGAAACAACTTTAAAAAACCATTTTAGTAAGGAATATCTTCTATTAACCAAACAGTCATCCCAACAATAATATCTTCTTCTTTGTCTTCTATCTTCTTCTTTCTTTTCTTCTCTAATCTTTAGAAAACATGTCTTAAAACTCACCAAGTTGTATTTGATGATTATGATATGGTTTGATGATTATTATGATATGTTATGGGTATAGTATGGTGAAGATGATACCGATTTCTATATAAATGCTGACGTTTATTCGAATAATGTTAATGAAAATGAATTGATTTTTCATTTCAGGAAAAAAAAATAGTTTTACATTTAAATTTTAACGGGTTTGAAGAACTGAGCACAGAATTTTATATACTTAAGTAAATCACATGAGTTGTGAAAAGGGAGTTTTAAGGGACAAAAAAATTTTCAGAATATACTTTTTAAACAGATTTTATCTACTTGAATCACTCTATGACAAGTTAGTTCTTTGTATGCAGCCTTTTACTAAGCGTGAATTTTTTATGAATTAAAAATCTGCACTTTTCATCATTCTTAGCTATTCTTAGAAACAAACACACTCTAAGATTTCTTTTTATTTGTTGCTTTTATTTGACTTTTAAATTTCACATTTTACATCATGATTCAGCGTAGCTTACACAATACGTCGATTTCAAAAAAAAAGAAATAAATAAAAAATCTCAAACATAAAAGATTCTCTGAATCAAAATCAGCTCTTCGAACACAAAACCGCTTAAAAATTATCGCCCTTCCCCCGCACTGTTACAAGCAACTGTCCGTAACCGCTGTCATTTCACTGAGGCAGCTGTAATAAATCAAAATTTCCGCAACATAAGTCCAACAAAAATATCCAAAGAATAAATCCAACAACAAGAGATGAGCTTTTGCTTTTCACAAACAAAATAAAAAAAATAACTGTAAACAGCAAATAAAAGTAAAAAACACAAAGCTTCTTCTCAAGCTCATTCTACAGATACCCAACTTACTACAGCAATGGCAAAATGGACAAAAGCAACAATTTTGCGGACAATTGTTGCAAGCTTAGAACAACTGAAACTGTATTTGGCTAAAAATAAACAACAACAGCAAAAATAGCAGCCACATACATAAGAAAAACGGAGAAAAAATATAAAAGGATCAACCAAAACAAATTGATGCGCATTTCAGAGTTAAGCGCTCAAATATCCTGCCTGAGCTGTAGAGAACTGAAACACCAGCGGATGAAATCAGTTTAACCAGCAGTTACCAATGAAATACTACCATATTTTAAAGAAACACGTTGGCGATTACATAAGAAAAATATACAAAATGTGCAAAATGTGTAGGTTGGAATTTTTTTTTTATTTTTATCTATGTGGTTTGTGTGAAAAAAACTGAGTGTGATTTTTACTAAATACCTTTCCGCTCTTGTTTTGCAGTTTTTTATATTTTCATTTTAATTTTGTGGTTCATGTTGCTGCTAATGTGCGGAATCGCGCAAATATGGCAGCTTGTTTTTGTTATGCGTTACTTTATGGACTCATGCCATCATATTTTGTGGTTTACTGGCAAGATGTTGAAATGTTTGGAAGTCATTAAAGATATAATGACCTACATACAATGCTGCGAAATATTACGTTTTTATTCAATTTAAATGTTTTCGAAAATTCCTATCTTTAAACATAAATATGTAAGGCTCGGAAAAACCGATTATATAGATGGGATATGGAGACATGGACCAAAACTTCCTATAGATAGAATTCTATCAGCACTGGAATGATAATGATAATGACTTTGCATATAAGTTAAACGTTACCTTACAAAGGTTTTATCAAAAAATGAGAGTGACAGGGCTACTTCTACTAAAGCAAGTCTTAAATTATATGTAAACCAATAGAGAATTTTTTAATTGGAATATGCAATAGGATATGAAACTATAAAATGATATATTTAGTACGATAAGGGTTAGTTTTATACTAGGAAGATGAAATGGGAGTAAATGAACGCTTTACAAAGAAAGTAGCAAAAAATTAGAGGGGACCCCTACTCAAGCAAAAATTGGCGTGAGATATTTATAACGATATTATATCGGTATTGGACTCCTAATCCGAGCTTCATGAAAAAAGAATACGGATCCTCGACCACCAATAGTGAAGAATCTCTAAATATCTTGGTAGAGACTCACTTCCCGGGCTGTTCAAAGATAGGAGATGCTCCAACAAAAGAGGTGCATCTACCTGCTGACGACAACTTCTTACACATAATCACACAATTGAAGCTAAAATGGGCATTAGAAAGCTTTAAACCATTTAAGTCACCAGGACCTGACGACATAGCCCCAATCGAAATTCATGGACTTATGAAATCATAAATCAATGGCTTATGATAATCTATCAAAGCTGCATTGACCTGAATTACATCACAAAACGTTGGCGACACGTGAGGGTAGTTTGCATACCTAAGGCAGGAAAAAGCTCACACGTTAACCCAAAAGACCTTCGACCAAACAGTCTCTCATCTTTTCTTCTAAAACCTTTCAATAAACTAATAGATATTCACTTGAGACAAAAAATAGAAGTTAATCCTATCTCACCAGCAGAACATGCCTACGCCAAAGGCAAATCTGTGGAAACAGCCCTGCACTCCATAGTATCTATCATTAAAAAGACCCTTCTCAGAAGGAATACACAATGATAGCAGCCTTCATTAATATAGAAGGTGCCTTTAACAACGTCAAGGCAGAGCGATGGATTCTGCGCTGATAGCACTTATAAATCAAATGCTAGTAGGCAGGATTATAAGCGCAAAACTTGGTACAGCATCCACGCTAAGATCTGTACCAAGGGGAACTCCTCAGGGAGGAGTTCTCTCGCCTCTGCTCTAGAACCTAGCGGTAAATGAACTACGTGTGTAAACTGAAACGAGAGGGGTGCAGGGTGATAGCCTACGCTGATGATGTAGCTATTGTCATCTGAGGAAAATATGTATCCAGTCTTCGAGATATTATGCAAAATTGTTTAAACACTCTCGTAAACTGGGTTACCAGCTGTGAACTCAGCGTCAATCCTAATAAAACTGAGTTAGTGGTCTTTTAGACAACACAACTTACCAACAATCAGTCCTCCAAAACTGGGAAATACAAGACTAAATTTCTCGGAACAAGTAGAATACCTGGATCTCATCTTAGATAGGAAACTAAATTGGAAACACAATCTGCTCGAGAGAGCTAAAAAAGCGAATGTGGCCCTATATTCATGCAAGAAAGCAGTGGGTAGCAAATGGGGATTAGGGCGTATCGAAAAATTTAGATTGTATTCTAAGAGGTCTCAAAATTTGCATGGGGTTGTCAAGATCACCCAAAAAAATTTTTAAGGAAAAAAAATTATGTCTTCCTGCCCCGCATGGACTAAGTAGTTTTTTGAGGAAAAAATAACGACCTTAAAATGCTTTGAATTTTATAAAAAAGACTACGTATGTCTTAAAGCAAAAGTAGGTATAGGCTTAAGCTAACAATATATTGGTAAATACGATGCCACTTATGATTTTTATTCACAGTGTCCTGTGTGAAGGATATTCGAAGATAAAGTTGTAATCGAGATAGCACAGTACTTTTGATTATTACCCAATAGTCTAAATTTTGGTGGTAATTATTATAGTGTTAATGTATTCCTTAAATTAGGCGAACTAATAAAAAAAAATTCGCCTATTAATAACACTGTACAACAATTTGCATCTTTTAAAAAACCCCGCCCACTTTGTTATCGGTTCTTTATATTTGCGTGTACGCTGATCACGAATATGCAATTATTTTTTTCGGGTCACCTCTAGTTTGGTCCCTACAGGACTTTGAAATTTTAAAGGAAAACTATCTTTGAATAATTGTTTAGTATAGAAGTTTATGTCCTATCATAACAAATTTGGTATCAAATTAAAGAGAATAAAGTAAAGAAAAGTAAAAACATATTAATTGAAGAAGTTGACGAAAAAATAATATGAAAAATGTCCTTTATATTCTAAAATCCTTTATATCCTTTAAGTTTTTTGTCCAATTAAAACAAAAAAAATTTTTTGATAAAATATAATATATTTACTATAGTTCTAAAGTTTATTTTAAACGGTCGTAAACATAACAACAACGAAATTCAATTTATATAAAGTAACTTATACGGAATGTTGCACAATTGCTGATTTCTAAAATACTTTAAAAGTTTATTAAAAATAAACCAATGAAGCGATTTAAATGAAACTTTGCAAAACTATAGTAAATATATTATATTTTATCAACAAATATGTTTTGTTTTGATTGGACAAAAAACTTCAAGGATATAAAGGATTTTAGAATATAAAGGACATTTTTCATATTCTTTTTTCGTCAACTTTTTCAATTAATATGTTTTTAATTTTCTTTACTTTATTATCTTTAATTTGATACCAAATTTGTTATGATGGGACATAAACTTCTATACTAAACAATTATTCAAAGATAGTTTTCCTTTAAAATTTCAAAGTCCTGTAGGGACCAAACTAGAGGTGACCTGAAAAAAATAATTGCATATTCGTGATCAGTGTACACGCAAATATAAAGAACCGATAACAAAGTGGGCGGGGTTTTTTTCGTGTTGTATTGTGTAATTATCATAATTTTTGCATATGCATTTTCCAATTTTTGAGAAATGTATAGAAATGTATATATGTATAACTCTGAATGCCGAAGATTTGAAGAAAAACTTAATTGCGCGACTACTAATTTCTTAAAAAAAAAAAAAAACAAAAGAAAATCTCAAAATTTACTTTTAAAAAAGAAGAGTTGGCTGTGTCGTGGACACACCCGTAGATTTTGACGTGACGAAGTTTCTTGTTTGTTGTTAGTGTTGGTGTTGTTTTTGTTGTTGTTGTTGTTGTTGTTGTTGTTGTTGTTGTTGTTGTTGATGTTGATGTTGATGTTGATGTTGATGTTGATGTTGATGTTGATGTTGATGTTGATGTTGATGTTGATGTTGATGTTGATGTTGATGTTGATGTTGATGTTGATGTTGATGTTGATGTTGATGTTGATGTTGATGTTGATGTTGATGTTGATGTTGATGTTGATGTTGATGTTGATGTTGATGTTGATGTTGATGTTGATGTTGATGTTGATGTTGATGTTGATGTTGATGTTGATGTTGATGTTGATGTTGATGTTGATGTTGATGTTGATGTTGATGTTGATGTTGATGTTGATGTTGATGTTGATGTTGATGTTGATGTTGATGTTGATGTTGATGTTGATGTTGATGTTGATGTTGATGTTGATGTTGATGTTGATGTTGATGTTGATGTTGATGTTGATGTTGATGTTGATGTTGATGTTGATGTTGATGTTGATGTTGATGTTGATGTTGATGTTGATGTTGATGCTGATGTTGATGTTGATGGTGATGTTCATGTTAATCTTGATGTTGATGTTGATGCTGATGTTGATGTCGATGTTAATGTTGCTGTTAATATTGATGTTGATGTTGATGTTGATGTCGATGTTGATGTTGATGTTAATGTTGATGTAGATGTTGATGTTAATGGTTATGTTTATGTTGATGTTGATGGTGATGTTGATGTTGATGTTGATGTTGATGTTGATGTTGATGTTGATGTTGATGTTGATGTTGATGTTGATGTTGATGTTGATGTTGATGTTGATGTTGATGTTGATGTTGATGTTGATGCTGATGTTGATGTTGATGGTGATGTTCATGTTAATGTTGATGTTGATGTTGATGCTGATGTTGATGTCGATGTTAATGTTGATGTTAATATTGATGTTGATGTTGATGTTGATGTTGATGTCGATGTCGATGTTGATGTTGATGTTAATGTTGATGTAGATGTTGATGTTAATGGTTATGTTTATGTTGATGTTGATGGTGATGTTGATATTGATGTTTATGTTAATATTGATGTTGATGTTGATGTTGAAGTTGAGTTGATGTTAATGTTGATGTTGATGTTGATGTTGATGTTAATGGTTATGTTTATGTTGATGTTGATGTTGATATTGATGTTAATGTTAATATTGATATTGATGTTGATGTTGATGTCGATGTTGATGTTGATGTTAATGTTGATGTTGATGTTGATGTTGATGTTGATGTTGATGTTGATGTTGATGTTGATGTTGATGTTAATGGTTATGTTGATGTTGATATTGATGTTGATGTTGATATTGATGTTAATGGTTATGTTGATGTTGATGTTGATGTTGGTGTTGGTGTTGGTGTTGGTGTTGGTGTTGGTGTTGGTGTTGGTGTTGGTGTTGGTGTCGGTGTTGGTGTTGGTGTTGGTGTTGGTGTTGATGTTGGTGTTGGTGTTGGTGTTGCTGTTGGTGTTGGTGTTGGTGTTGTTGTTGGTGTTAATGTTGATGTTGATGTTGATGTTGATGTTGATGTTGATGTTGATGTTGATGTTGATGTTGATGTTGATGTTGATATTGATGTTGATGCTGATGTTAATGTTGATGTTGATGTTGATGTTGATGTTGATGCTGATGTTGATGTTGATGTTGATGTTGAGGTTGATGTTGATGTTGATGTTGATGTTGATGTTGATGTTGATATTGATGTCGATGTTGATGTTGATGTTGATGTTGATGCTGATGCTGATGTTGATGTTGATGTCGATGTTGATGTTAATGTTAATGGTTATGTTTATGTTGATGTTGATGGTGATGTCGATATTGATGTTTATGTTAATATTGATGTTGATGTTGATGTTGATGTTGATGTTGATGTTGATGTTGATGTTGGTGTTGATGTTGATGTTTATGTTGATGTTGATGTTGATGTTGATGTTGATGTTGATGTTGATGTTGATGTTGATGTTGATGTTGATGTTGATGTTGATGTTGATGTTGATGTTGATGTTGATGTTGATGTTGATGTTGATGTTGATGTTGATGTTGATGTTGATGTTGATGTTGATGTTGATGTTGATGTTGATGTTGATGTTGATGTTGATGTTGATGTTGATGTTGATGTTGATGTTGATCTTGATGTTGATGTTGATGTTGATGTTGATGTTGATGTTGATGTTGATGTTGATGTTGATGTTGATGTTGATGTTGATGTTGATGTTGATGTTGATGTTGATGTTGATGTTGATGTTGATGTTGATGTTGATGTTGATGTTGATGTTGATGTTGATGTTGATGTTGATGTTGATGTTGATGTTGATGTTGATGTTGATGTTGATGTTGATGTTGATGTTGATGTTGATGTTGATGTTGATGTTGATGTTGATGGTGATGTTGATGTTGATGTTGATGTTGATGTTGATGTTGATGTTGATGTTGATGTTGATGTTGATGTTGATGTTGATGTTGATGTTGATGCTGATGTTGATGTTGATGTCGATGTTGATGTTAATGTTGATGTTGATGTTTATGTTAATAGTTATGATTATGTTGATGTTGATGGTGATGTTCATGTTAATGTTGATGTTGATGTTGATGCTGATGTTTATGTCGATGTTAATGTTGATGTAAATATTGATGTTGATGTTGATGTTGATATCGATGTTGATGTTAATGTTGATGTAGATGTTGATGTTAATGGTTATGTTTATGTTGATGTTGATGGTTATGTTGATATTGATGTTTATGTTAATATTGATGTTGATGTTGATGTTGAAGTTGAGTTGATGTTAATGTTGATGTTGATGTTGATGTTGATGTTGATGTTAATGGTTATGTTTATGTTGATATTGATGTTGATATTGATGTTTATGTTAATATTGATATTGATGTTGATGTTGATGTCGATGTTGATGTTGATGTTAATGTTGATGTTGATGTTGATGTGGATGTTGATGTTGTTGTTGATGTTGATGTTGATGTTGATGTTGATGTTGATGTTAATGGTTATGTTGATATTGATGTTGATGTTATTGGTTATGTTGATGTTGATGTTGATGTTGATGTTGATGTTGGTGTTGGTGTTGGTGTTGGTGTTGGTGTTGGTGTTGGTGTTGGTGTTGGTGTTGCTGTTGGTGTTGTTGTTGGTGTTGTTGTTGGTGTTGTTGTTGGTGTTGGTGTTGGTGTTGATGTTGGTGTTTGTGTTGGTGTTGTTGTTTGTGTTGGTGTTGGTGTTGGTGTTGGTGTTGGTGTTGGTGTTGGTGTTGGTGTTGGTGTTGGTGTTGTTGTTGGTGTTGGTGTTGGTCTTGGTGTTGGTGTTGGTGTTGGTTTTGGTGTTGGTGTTGGTGTTGGTGTTGGTGTTGGTGTTGGTGTTGGTGTTGGTGTTGGTGTTGGTGTTGGTGTTGGTGTTGGTGTTGGTGTTGGTGTTGGTGTTGGTGTTCGTGTTGGTGTTGGTGTTGGTGTTGGTGTTGGTGTTGGTGTTGGTGTTGGTGTTGGTGTTGGTGTTGGTGTTGGTGTTGGTGTTGGTGTTGGTGTTGGTGTTGTTGTTTGTGTTGGTGTTGGTGTTGGTGTTGGTATGGGTGTTGGTGTTGGTGTTGGTGTTGGTGTTGGTGTTGGTGTTGGTGTTGGTGTTGGTGTTGGTGTTGGTGTTGGTGTTGGTGTTGGTGTTGGTGTTGGTGTTGGTGTTGGTGTTGGTGTTGGTGTTGGTGTTGGTGTTGGTGTTGGTGTTGGTGTTGGTGTTGGTGTTGGTGTTGGTGTTGGTGTTGGTGTTGGTGTTGGTGTTGGTGTTGGAGTTGAAGTTGTTGTTGGATTTGGAGTTGGTGCTTTTCTTTTAGCTTTTTTTTTGCTTCCCCATTGGTTGTGCTCTAATTTCAATTAATCCAGCAAAAGTGATGCATATGCGTCACTTTAGGCGGTTCCCTGGGGGTTTTTGACACGCCGTCAAATTTTTTTTTATTTTTGTCATATGCCCGAACACCTCACCTTTGTTTTCGTTCCTTAAAATTTACCGTTGCACCAGTAGTCAGAGTAAAAAATCCATGCAACGTTTTTTCATGGCTTTAGCATTTTTACTGCATTATGTGATTGCATCCCTGAAATCATGACAACAAAATTTTTTTTGTAATTTAGTTGTAAAGCGTAGTAACACATCCCTTCTGTCGTAAAACAAAATTTACTATAGCACTCCTCCTGAGTGTGTTATAATTCCATGCAACGATATTACATTTCTGTTACATAAGCTGCTTTATTCACGACCTGACGACGCCGGATTTTTTTTTTTATTTTTGTGGTAAAGCCATGTATAAAAAGTTAATTTTCCTTTTTAAACTTTTATCGTAGGTTATATACTCATTGAGTAAAAATTCAATGCAACGCCGCTGCATGAATATTGCGTTATCGATCTTTGAGCGGCTCTCTCAGCGTCCCCATCATGTCAGAAATTTTTTGTCTAATTTTGTTGTGAGGGCTTCCAGTAGGCCTTTATTGGCGTATCGTATTGTTAATCCTAGCTCTAATACTCAGCGAGTAATAATTCCATGTAACAAATTTTAAGTTGCGTTGCTTACGCAGCTCCCACTGCGTCCCTATGCCGTATTAAATTTTTTTTTATTTTTTTAATATAGCCAAAGAATTAACCTTTACGGTCATACTATTTTTTTAATCATAGCTCTTATACCCAGCGAGTAGCAATTCAATGAAACGCAGATGAATTTTTAAAAAATTCATTTTTCAACTTTCTTGGAAACTAGAGCAGTATAACGTAACTTCGTCACGTCAAAATGCGTCAGATTAGAAGGTGTGCGACGTACTTTTTCAATACAGTCTACTGCCATACATTTCATATTTTGAGCATTAAGGTCAAAAATTTAAAATTAGAAAAATCATGAAATTGAAAGTTATTTCATAAATTTTAAAAATGCTTAAACTTTTTTCTTAATTATTAATTTTTATAACAAAACACATATTAAAAAAATTTTTTTACTCAACTTCTTCATTTACCAAAGATATGTCTTTAAATAATTCTCAACTTATTTTATAATTTCAATTATTTTCATATCCTGATCCTTCAGTCCTCCTGCAACAATTACAAATTTTTTTAAATTCATTTATAAAATTGGAAATACTTTAAGAAAATTTAGAAGCTTTTAGAAAACTTTGTTAATAGTTTGACCGCAAATGAGTTTGCACTCAATTAAAGTTTTTAGCAAAGCAATGTACAGTGAGCATATGCACACAAACACACATCCAAACCCACACCAATGCAGCCAACCAGCACTCGCTTTTTAAAAATGGAATATATGAATTGCATAAAATCAAATCAAATTTAAATAATGCACACACTCTTCCTCACCCACACTCTCATACATAAGTGTGCCGACAAACACTTCCAGAGCATGAAGTTGAACAAACTGCAACAAAAAATAGAATCAGCAATGGAGGCGGCATTAATAACGAAAACGGAAGCCAATGTCAGATACATGCAACGCAATTTTAGCCAGTAGTTGGCAAACATGTCGACCAAAAATAGTTTTTGCTTTAATGTGGCAACATTTAAATGTAATTTAGCCAGATTTAACATAGAGCAGCATTTGAGTGGTTTCTCATGAGTTTTTATTACTGTATTAATACACACACACACACGCACATGATTGTATGTCGGTTGTATGTGGCTTTAAGCAGAACTTATTTTATAATTAGTGGCAATGTTTCAATTTTGCTGTTGTTTGTCATAGAGTTAATTTACGGTATGTTTACATAACTATTTTAGCACAACTGCTAAACTTAACCGCTGAATTTAAAAAAAAAATGTTTTTTTATGCATTTGGTTGTAACACTGATTTATGTAGCTTTCTATACCGAATGAATGTCCACGTTTCACGCTATTTATTTAAAAGAACATGTAAAAATAATATAAATAACTGGCCATTTCATCCTTTGAAAGGACTTTGACCTAGCTTCTTATGATCAATTGTGTTGTGCGTGTTATTAAGTTTGTACACAATTGATCGAGAAATGGACCTACAGGCTTAACGCCGACTCCGAACGGCGATGAACGGAATGTTCTTATTCTCAAAAAGCTTTACATGGCATTTTGATTACTCTCTGAGGTTTGCCATTGTCTGCAGAGAGGTGGCGGCCGTACAGAAATATTATTTTAATTCAAATAATTTTCTGTCGCTGCTGGGGTTCGAACCTGGGTTTCCAAAGTTCGTTGACATAGCGGCCACGCACTTTAACCAACTACGCCACGGACGCCACCGTAAAAGAACATGTATTGTGCAATATAATTATTATCACTCATACGCCTCAGTGCTGTTGAAATGTTGAGAATTATTTATAACTCATATGCCATGGTATTATTTAAATTCCGCAACAGGCATTTTAATGTCTTTTACAAATAAATTAATGTTGTTAATCATTTATTCCCTGCAGCTACTTAAGCTGTTTGCATTATATAAATTATGTTCATTTCGAAATTAAATTATTTTATTCATATCAAATTTAACAATTGAATTACTTTTATTGTTTGCATTCAACAATCCAATTATTTTTGCCTCAAGCGTTCATTTATTTGATTGTAATTTGAGACTCATAGAAACACAATAAATTGCTTAGTTTATTTTTTTAATTATGTTAAGCTTAAGCTTTAATCGCTTAATCTAAACATGGAAACAGTAGAATAGCTGCCATCGTGTACAAAGCAGAAATTTTTAATTTATTTTATTGAACAATCAATTATTTTACAGATTATTTTTTTATTTAATCATTGACGTCTGGATTACAAATCATTACAGATTACTTAAAAATAATAATTTAACTTAAAGACTAAAAATAATAAAAAAAAAAATATATATAAAATTCAACAGATAGGAAAAATATTTAATATTATTTAAAATTAGAAATATAATGATGAAAATAATAAAATAAAACATTATATACGAAACGTGGCGTCCGTGGCGTAGTTGGTTAAAGTGCGTGGCCGCTATGTCAAAGAACCTGTGGAGACCCAGGTTCGAACCCCAGCAGCGACAGAAAATTATTTGAATTAAATTAATTTTTCTGTACGGCCGCCACCTCTCTGCAGACAATGGCAAACCTCAGAGAGTAATAAAAATGCCATGTAAAGCTTCTTGAGAATAAGAACATTCCGTTCATCGCCGTTCGGAGTCGGCGTTAAGCCTGTAGGTCCATTTCTCGGTCAATTGTGTACAAACTTAATAACACGCACAACACAATTGATCATAAGAAGCTAGGTCAAAGTCCTTTCAAGGGCTGAAATGGCCAGTTATTTATTTATTTTTTTATATACGAAACAATGAAAACAGCAATTTCTTAAAATAAAATTTCGAGGCAGAAAAATCTAAATTATTCTCAATAGTTAATTCATTGTACAATCTTAAGGCACGATTAATAGGCTAATTACGTGCGAAAAGAGTTCTATGAATTTGAGAATGAAATAATGCGTGATGCCGTAAAGTTCTTGCAGGAATATTAAAATTTACATTTTGTAATAACTGGGCACATTCGATTTGACCTGATATAATATCGCTGATAAATGTTAACGACTGAATTTTCCTCCTTGTTTCGAGAGTTTTTAAACCCAAAAGCAAAATTCGTACATCATAGGTTGGCAAAGTTTCACTAAAGTTCAAAGTACGAAGCGCAAAACGTGAAAATGGTTTTTGGATGTTCTCTAATCGAACGCAATGTATTAAATAGAATGGACTCCATATAAAGGAAGCATACTCTAACCTTGACCTTACGAAAGAGTTATAAAGACAAATGAAAGTATGAGGATCAGTAAACTCAGAGCTATTTCTACGCACAAAGGCAAGTAAAGCATAAGATTTAGGAACAATATAGTTAATATGATCAATAAAAGTGAACTTAGAGTAAAAAAAAAAAAGAATTGGCTGTGCCGTGGACATACCCGTTGGTTTTGACGTGACGAAGTTTCTTGCTATTGTTGTTGATGTTGATGTTGGTGTTGGTGTTGATGTTGGTGTTGATGTTGATGTTGATGTTGATGTTGATGTTGATGTTGATGTTGATGTTGATGTTGATGTTGATGTTGATGTTGATGTTGATGTTGATGTTGATGTTGATGTTGATGTTGATGTTGATGTTGATGTTGATGTTGATGCTGATGTTGATGTTGATGTTGATGTTGATGTTGATGTTGATGTTGATGTTGATGTTCATGTTCATGTTGATGTTGATGTTGATGTTGATGTTGATGTTGATGTTGATGTTGATGTTGATGTTGATGTTGATGTTGATGTTGATGTTGATGTTGATGTTGATGTTGATGTTGATGTTGATGTTGATGTTGATGTTGATGTTGATGTTGATGTTGATGTTGATGTTGATGTTGATGTTGATGTTGATGTTGATGTTGATGTTGATGTTGATGTTGATGTTGATGTTGATGTTGATGTTGATGTTGATGTTGATGTTGATGTTGATGTTGATGTTGATGTTGATGTTGATGTTGATGTTGATGTTGATGTTGATGTTGATGTTGATGTTGATGTTGATGTTGATGTTGATGTTGATGTTGATGTTGATGTTGATGTTGATGTTGATGTTGATGTTGATGTTGATGTTGATGTTGATGTTGATGTTGATGTTGATGTTGATGTTGATGTTGATGTTGATGTTGATGTTGATGTTGATGTTGATGTTGATGTTGATGTTGATGTTGATGTTGACGTTGATGTTGATGTTGATGTTGATGTTGATGTTGATGTTGATGTTGATGTTGATGTTGATGTTAATGTTGATGTTGATGTTGATGTTGATGTTGATGTTGATGTTAATGTTGTTGTTGATGTTGATTTTAATGTTGATGTTGATGTTGATGTTGATGTTGATGTTGATGGTGATGTTGATGTTGATGTTGATGTTGATGTTGATGTTGATGTTGATGTTGATGTTGATGTTGATGTTGATGTTGATGTTGATGTTGATGTTGATGTTGATGTTGATGTTGATGTTGATGTTGATGTTGATGTTGATGTTGATGTTAATGTTGATGTTGATGTTGATGTTGATGTTGATGTTGATGTTGATGTTGATGTTGATGTTGATGTTGATGTTGATGTTGATGTTGATGTTGATGTTGATGTTGATGTTGATGTTGATGTTGATGTTGATGTTGATGTTGATGTTGATGTTGATGTTGATGTTGATGTTGATGTTGATGTTGATGTTGATGTTGATGTTGATGTTGATGTTGATGTTGATGTTGATGTTGATGTTGATGTTGATGTTGATGTTGATGTTGATGTTGATGTTGATGTTGATGTTGATGTTGATGTTGATGTTGATGTTGATGTTGATGTTGATGTTGATGTTGATGTTGATGTTGATGTTGATGTTGATGTTGATGTTGATGTTGATGTTGATGTTGATGTTGATGTTGATGTTGATGTTGATGTTGATGTTGATGTTGATGTTGATGTTGATGTTGATGTTGATGTTGATGTTGATGTTGATGTTGATGTTGATGTTGATGTTGATGTTGATGTCGATGTTGATGTTGATGTTGATGTTGATGTTGATGTTGATGTTGATGTTGATGTTGATGTTGATGTTGATGTTGATTGATGTTGATGTTGATGTTGGTGTTGGTGTGGGTGTTGGTATTGGTGTTGGTGTTGGTGTTGGTGTTGGTGTTGGTGTTGGTGTTGGTGTTGGTGTTGGTGTTGGTGTTGGTGTTGGTGTTGGTGTTGGTGTTGGTGTTGGTGTTGGTTTTGGTGTTGGTGTTGGTGTTGGTGTTGGTGTTGCTGTTGGTGTTGGTGTTGGTGTTGGTGTTGGTGTTGGTGTTGGTGTTGGTGTTGGTGTTGGTGTTGGTGTTGGTGTTGGTGTTGGTGTTGGTGTTGGTGTTGTTGTTGGTGTTGGTGTTGGTGTTGGTGTTGGTGGTGGTTTTGGTGTTGGTGTTGGTGTTGGTGTTGGTGTTGGTGTTGGTGTTGGTGTTGTGTTGGTGTTGATGTTGGTGTTGTGTTGGTGTTGGTGTTGGTGTTGGTGTTGGTGTTGGTGTTGGAGTTGTTGTTGGATTGGGAGTTGGAGTTGGTGCTTTTCGTTTAGCTTTTTTTTTGCTTCCCCATTGGTTGTGCTCTTATTTCAATTAATCCAGCAAAAGTGATGCATATGCGTCACATTAGGCGGTTCCCTGAGGGTTTTTGACACGCCGTCAATTTTTTTTTTATTTTCGTCATATGCCCGAAGACCTCACCTTTGTTTTCGTTCCTTAAAATTTACCGTTGCACCAGTAGTCACAGAGTTAAAAATCCATGCAACGTTTTTTCATGGCTGTAGCATTTTTACTGCATTATGTGATTGCATCTCTGAAATCATGACAAAATTTTTTTTGTAATTTAGTTGTGAAGCGTAATAACACATCCCTGCTGTCGTAAAACAAAATTTACTGTAGCACTCCTCCTGAGTGAGTATAATTCCATGCAACGATATTACATTTCTGTTACATAAGCTGCTATATTCACGACATGACGACGCTGGAATTTTTTTTTTTATTTTTTTCGTAAAGCCTTGTATAAAAACTTTATTTTCCTTTTTAAAATTTTATCGTAGGTTATATACTCATTGAGTAAAAATTCAATGCAACGCCGCTGCATGAATGTTGCGTTATCGATCTTTGAGCGGCTCTCTCAGCGTCCCCATCATGTCAGAAATTTTTGGTCTAATTTTGTTGTGAGGGCTTCCAGTAGGCCTTTATTGGCGTTTTGTATTTTTAATCCTAGCAGTAACACTCAGCGAGTAATAATTCCATGTAACAAAATTTCAGTTGCGTTGCTTACGCAGCTCCCACTACGTCCTTATGCCGCATTAAATTTTTTTTTGTTTTTTTAATATAGTCAAAGAAATAACCTTTATGGTCATACTTATTTGTTAATCATAGCTCTTATACCCAGCGAGTAACAATTCAATGAAACGCAGATGAATTTTTAAAAAATTCATTTTTCAATTTTTTTGGAAACTAGAGCAGTACAACGTAGCTTCGTTACGTCAAAAAATGTTGAAAGAAATTCCCAAAAAAATTTGTAACCTATATGCCAACTTAAATATTAAAAAAAAAAATCAGAAATGGCCAAAAAAAAATTTCAATTTAGAAGTAATAGTTTATTTATCGTAAATCTTATAGTCATACACACATGCACACAAAATACATAATTTTCCTAATTTTTTATTAAAAACCTAATGTATTAAAGTTCAAATTCAAAGTGATATCATAAAATATATAATTATTAAAGTATTCAGTATTAAAATTCAAGTATAAGTTTGAAAAAGAATTGTTTATAGGTTTTCAATAACATCGGTTATTTGAGGACTCCCTCATCATCAGCTGTGAATATTTTTGGGACCACCAACAAATGTCTTAAACTAACGCATTTAACTATTTTCTCTTGAAGCGCATCTCCGTAGGCATATGTTACTCCAAATGATGATGGAGAAATTGTATTTTAAGAGACATTGATACTCCTAAGTTTTCAAAAGATGCAAGCATGTTGCCCACCCACTCTGCAATTTTCCGTGTGATATGAACTGACACCTCTAGATTTCCTTTATTTGTTGCTCCTATTGGGAGAGGATTTACTTTGGGAGAAAGGTTGTTGAAGGACATTAAATTTACAAGCATTTTATCGAAGGTCTTAAATCAACATTTAACTTTGTTTAGGAGTTAAAGGAAATTATTTTTAGTGCTCACACAATGCAAGTATGCACAAGACATCGAAACAATGAATAAAATTAATCTCTTAATATTTCTGACATATATTTTTAAAACTGGTTTAAAATAAAAAAAAAAAAAATAAAAAATCTTGAAAATTTATTGCTTATTATTTGGTAACAAATATTTTGTTACAAAACTGCTGTGCCAAGTTATGCGACAAAATATTTGAAAATATAAATAACGCACTGGCACAATTCTTGCACTGCTTCAAATAATATAACAAAAAATAAGGAAACTATCCAATTTAATGATTTATTAGATATGTATTGAAACAAATAAAACATAATAATCTCAATTTTCTTCATGAATATAATTTATGTTATTTTTTCCGCTACACAACAATGAATGTGCACTTTACTTTTCCGCAGAGCTCCTTAAACTATAGAAAAATAAACCTCGACCCAGCCCTTGCATCCTGCACTAATCTTCATACATCCTACACATATTCACCGATAACGTCGCAGTGTCACGGCAAAAACAAGAAAAAAACGGACGACATAAAAGTTATTTCATTTCTTCTTTATGCCAAAGCATAAGCATTCAAACACACGTACAATCACATGCAATGACAGAACGAAAACAAAAACAACAACAATAACGACAATGCATGCACAAAACACAAGAGCACAAGCACAGGATAAATTATTTTATTAAGAGCCATAACAACAACGAATAAGTCGCCGGAACTTGCTGATGTGTTGGTGTGCAGGTTCCTGCAGTCCTTGTGCCGGTCTGTGTGTGGACATGTTTATGCGTATGAATGCGAGTTTTGTTGCATATTTGTCTGCGTTTCTGTGCGTTTGAGTTGTTGTGTGGGGGCTTGCGTCTGTTTTTATTTTTTTTTTTTTGTTTTTTTTTTTTATTAGGTATTAAGCTGTTATGCGGTGCACAATACTCTCGCTCGTATCCTCACTATCATGAGCTGCTATACAAAGTCGCTCACTGGGGAGTCCAGAACGAGTGTGAGTTGTTTTTTTTTTCATTTTCATTTTATGGTCATGTTAGTGGTTTTTTCCATGTATTGAACTTAATTGAAAATAAAATATTTTACTATTTTATCTTGTAGTTTTCTACGAATAGAAGTATTTGGAATGACTTTTTTTATGAGTTGTACAAATAAAAAAGAACAATATGTGTGTGTGTGTGTGTGTGTGTGTTTGTTTTCGACTGCGTATCACATGCTTACATATATGTAATACATGCTCATATGTGTCATGAACCAGCAAACCTGAATGCAGTAATAGAAAAATTATATTCTGATCAACATACGCTCAAAGTAATTCAAAAGAGTTTTACTTATAATTCAAAAGGCAGTCAACGAATATATGTCTGCTTTTGCAATGATTCTATTAAAATATAAAAAAAAATGTATAAAATATCATTTTAGCTGCACTGCTTATAAATTGGTTAACTAACCCTTTTAGAATGAACCTCATCAAAATAAGTTTTTGCAAAACTAAATTAAAAGAAATTCTGCCAGCAATGAGATCATGATATTACCTAATGAATTTTCCCTTTAGACTTATTTCCAGTGTACTTTAAATTTAGTATCAAGGTTACCAATGAGCATTCTCAATTTGTCAAAGCCTTTTGAGCTGTATAAATAAGTAATAAGAAAATAGTGACAATCAATATTGATACGATTTGGGTCATGTGGACGACGCGGCTGGCTCAGATGCATCGCATTCTGGAAGTTAATTTTTCGCCAGCTCCAAGCCAAGTGTCGCTCACTATGGCGAGTCGACGCATTTGGTTTTCCTTAATAATACGGCTGTAATGATCAAATAGATATTTTTTGCGCTTCTTTTCAAGAAATGTTTGACCGAGAATTGACTATTTTCGTCAAAGCAAAAACCCTTTTTTACAGATGGAAATTTGAAGACATTATTTTTAGGAGGTTTTTGACCAGAGCTTTCTCTCTAGTCGTCTACTACTTTTCATGCAAACTCCGAACGGTTAATACTGATAATCTCAAGAAGCTTTAAGTTGTACAGCTTTACTCGTGAGGCTTGTCTATTTTCTGCAAAGAGGTGACGGCTGATCAGTATATTAATTTCAATTGATTAAACTGCCTATCTCAGATGGGGTTTGAAGCTCGGAGCTCTCAGCTTGAAAAGTGTCAGCAAACGGTTAACGCTTGATAAAGTGTGGAGACGGCCACCACATATCAAGAAAAAATACGAATTCGAGTGAAGTCCTATTGACTTCAGGCTGAGAATTTTTGGAAAAGTGAGCATAACAAGATTTTTTTTAAAACAGGAAGCTGAATAAATATAAATTATAATAAAGTCATAAGGACAAGGATAAGGATAAGGATAAGGATAAGGATAAGGATAAGGATAAGGATAAGGATAAGGATAAGGATAAGGATAAGGATAAGGATAAGGATAAGGATAAGGATAAGGATAAGGATAAGGATAAGGATAAGGATAAGGATAAGGATAAGGATAAGGATAAGGATAAGGATAAGGATAAGGATAAGGATAAGGATAAGGATAAGGATAAGGATAAGGATAAGGATAAGGATAAGGATAAGGATAAGGATAAGGATAAGGATAAGGATAAGGATAAGGATAAGGATAAGGATAAGGATAAGGATAAGGATAAGGATAAGGATAAGGATAAGGATAAGGATAAGGATAAGGATAAGGATAAGGATAAGGATAAGGATAAGGATAAGGATAAGGATAAGGATAAGGATAAGGATAAGGATAAGGATAAGGATAAGGATAAGGATAAGGATAAGGATAAGGATAAGGATAAGGATAAGGATAAGGATAAGGATAAGGATAAGGATAAGGATAAGGATAAGGATAAGGATAAGGATAAGGATAAGGATAAGGATAAGGATAAGGATAAGGATAAGGATAAGGATAAGGATAAGGATAAGGATAAGGATAAGGATAAGGATAAGGATAAGGATAAGGATAAGGATAAGGATAAGGATAAGGATAAGGATAAGGATAAGGATAAGGATAAGGATAAGGATAAGGATAAGGATAAGGATAAGGATAAGAATAAGGATAAGGATAAGGATAAGGATAAGGATAAGGATAAGGATAAGGATAAGGATAAGGATAAGGATAAGGATAAGGATAAGGATAAGGATAAGGATAAGGATAAGGATAAGGATAAGGATAAGGATAAGGATAAGGATAAGGATAAGGATAAGGATAAGGATAAGGATAAGGATAAGGATAAGGATAAGGATAAGGATAAGGATAAGGATAAGGATAAGGATAAGGATAAGGATAAGGATAAGAATAAGGATAAGGATAAGGATAAGGATAAGGATAAGGATAAGGATAAGGATAAGGATAAGGATAAGGATAAGGATAAGGATAAGGATAAGGATAAGGATAAGGATAAGGATAAGGATAAGGATAAGGATAAGGATAAGGATAAGGATAAGGATAAGGATAAGGATAAGGATAAGGATAAGGATAAGGATAAGGATAAGGATAAGGATAAGGATAAGGATAAGGATAAGGATAAGGATAAGGATAAGGATAAGGATAAGGATAAGGATAAGGATAAGGATAAGGATAAGGATAAGGATAAGGATAAGGATAAGGATAAGGATAAGGATAAGGATAAGGATAAGGATAAGGATAAGGATAAGGATAAGGATAAGGATAAGGATAAGGATAAGGATAAGGATAAGGATAAGGATAAGGATAAGGATAAGGATAAGGATAAGGATAAGGATAAGGATAAGGATAAGGATAAGGATAAGGATAAGGATAAGGATAAGGATAAGGATAAGGATAAGGATAAGGATAAGGATAAGGATAAGGATAAGGATAAGGATAAGGATAAGGATAAGGATAAGAATAAGGATAAGGATAAGGATAAGGATAAGGATAAGGAAAAGGATAAGGATAAGGATAAGGATAAGGATAAGGATAAGGATAAGGATAAGGATAAGGATAAGGATAAGGATAAGGATAAGGATAAGGATAAGGATAAGGATAAGGATAAGGATAAGGATAAGGATAAGGATAAGGATAAGGATAAGGATAAGGATAAGGATAAGGATAAGGATAAGGATAAGGATAAGGATAAGGATAAGGATAAGGATAAGGATAAGGATAAGGATAAGGATAAGGATAAGGATAAGGATAAGGATAAGGATAAGGATAAGGATAAGGATAAGGATAAGGATAAGGATAAGGATAAGGATAAAGATCAGGATAAGGATAAGGATAAGGATAAGGATAAGATAAGTGTAAGGATAAGGAAAAGGATAAACAATAATGCAAAATACCTGAATTAAATCCATTCTTTCTAGCCTAAATTTAGTTCTTCACTTAGCATTAACTTCATCCCAGATGCGTGTGCGGACAACTCACCATTACAAAAGGGTGTTTTTAGAGGTGTAGAATTTTGAATTGAAATAAAATACTGAGATAACATTATTTCAAAACTAGAATTTGCCTTTATCAGAAATATAATCTTATGCCGTTAGTGATTATATATGATTTCGGGCACAGTTGGCAAGGATCAATGAATCTGCCGGCCCGTAAAGCACCCAACCAGTGATTTTTTTTATGTGTTTAATGATTCCTCAATAATCTCTTGTAGATTTGGGTGCACATCAAATGCGGCAATTTTGCATTTTAATATGCCTATTGATCCAAAAATTAACCAAATCTCTGAAAAGAAATAGCAATAAAACAGTGGGTTGATTTTCAGTTCATTTTCTACCCATAAAAAAGACGTTGTTCCAGCGATAGTCTATTCTTTCTAAAATGTCAAAACAAACTGAGCACACATGATAATAGAGTTGCCAGATCTGATCACCGCATGACACTTTTAATCTTATAGAAAACTAAGGATACACACTGGACCGTCTCGCCTTATAGGCAAGAAAAAAAAAATTGTCGCCGCACACCAGCTTATCTGAAGCATTATTGAAAGAAAGTTTCGAAAATTTTTTTTTGTTTTTTTGACCGAACGTAGTGGTCAGGCATTGACATATTTCCTCATTACTTCGGTATTTACCTTTCGATCTTAAAGAATGATATGTTTATATTTTTCCCGTATTTCGCCGAGAGAGACGTATTTTTTGTTTCTGGTACTCATTGACCTCAGTTGATCCCTTATAGCACTGACCCACCGGACCTAAGCTTCTACTATCTTAAGGTACCATTTTGAATTCAGATATGGAAAGCCCGTAAAAAATCATTATAGTTTTACGACAGAAATTTTTCGCTATTTCCACAAAAAGTATTTAAAAAATATCGTATTGTTTTTATAAAATATGCACCGAAAACGTTTTTATCCGAATCATGTATGGAAAAAAATTAAAAATAAAAAAAAATTGATTGACCACAAAAAAAAATTCTTTTTACCGCCCATTTATATATGTCTTTCTAGCTTCGGAATTTACTAGCCGATCTTTAAGAATGATATGTCTATAAAACTATTTTAAGTTTTTCTTAAAAAACGTAGGGCCATTTTTCATTTTTTCGTCATATCATTGGTTTTTTATACAGAATGCACCGTTTACCTTCTTATCCGAAGCATGTTTGCAGCGCATGTTTGCATATTTTAGAAATGTTTTTTTGTTTTTATTTTTTGATCGAATTTATATTTTTTTCATAGATTCGGTATTTATAGTATTATTTTAAAAATTAGTATATCGGTTTTTTTATCTTAAAGATACCTATTTTTTTACTTTAGGGGTCATTTGGGCCAAGCTTGCTGTTGTAGTACTTTCCTACCAGGTCCCAGTTTCTACCATCCTAATGTGCCATTTGAAAGTCGTACAATTAAAGCCCGCAAAAAAACCATTAATCTCATCCCAATAAAGTATATCGCTTATTTTTATTATATTATTATTATCTACTTGAATCACGTCGAAATTTCATCTCTTAAAACTTGATAATTTTAATATGTGGAAAGTTTCTTAGCAATTAGTAAATAAGAATGATACATTAGGATGGTAGATTTAGATAAGAACGTTTTCGGTGCATATTTTATAAAAATACTACGATATGACAAAAAATGTAAAAATTGACCCCCCCGTTTTGAAAAATTTTTAAAAACATTTTTAAAAATTTTTCTTGTAGAAACAGCGAAAAATTTGTCTAGTGAGAGTTTGACGATTTCTTACGGACTTTCTATTTCTGAAATCAAAATGGTACTATAAGGGGTCAACTGAGGTCAATAAGTTTTAAAGCCAAAAAATAGGTCTCCCTGAGACAAAAACATAAATATTTTATTCTTTAACATCGGGCGGTAAATACCGAAGTTAAAAAGAAATATGTCGATGCGCGACCCCTACGTTCGGTCAAAAACGATAATAAATTTTTTTTGGAAACTTTCTTTCAATAACACTTTAGATTAGCTGGTGCGAGGCGAAATTTATTTTTTCGAGACAGGGCATCGAAAAAAAACTTTTGCATCATTCGTTGCTGAATATTTTATGTTTTTCTCTATTTTTTCATTATTATTTGATGCTTAAGCCAGTGTTTAGCAAAGCATCTTTTGAGTCTTTTCTTGTCTTATCTTTAGTGCATCTGCATTTAAAACTTTTCTGTAGCTCAAACATTCTAAATTAATCTCTTAGATTTTTAAAATCAATACTTTTGGCTATTTTCCGTATTCTATTTTAGTTCAAATTGATATATATCAATTATTTTTTATTGATATTGCTTTAATATGACTTTGAAATAATGACCAATATATAATCCCACTTTGAATTCAAAGCGTAAAATACATGTTTTTAATAAAAATTTCATTTAACACAAGAAAAAGATAATTCATAATTTCTCTATTTTGCTGCTTCAAGAGCTGCCTTAGGCTCTCGAATTTAACATAATTTTGTGTAACTTTTAAAAATTTAAAAATTTCTAAATAATTTATCTAATGTGTCGAATTTTTTGGCCTTAAAAATGATATAAACAGCTCTTAATAAGAATAACTTTCAGTCATATAAAAACAATAAAAAATATTTAAATTTTCGTATTAAAAATTTTATTGATGTCTTAAAAATCTACACAACTTTATGTACAATTTTATTAGCTACTCCAGTACACGCCCACACAATGTGTGTGCTTCACAAACTTTTAACACCCTTCGTTGTGTCGTAAACTGTGGGCCAAATGTCGTCCAACTAAGTAACATCCGCCCAAGAAATATGAGCCAAACATAAAGCTTGGCCTTTGTTTCAATTTTATCCCTGCTCCAAAGACAACAGCGGCAATAAATTGAAAATGCTAACTTGAATGCAGAAAATGTTTCATTAACAAACTTAAATCAACTTCCGCTGCGGCTTACAATGAAAATGAAAATGAACTATTTATTAAAGTGATTCAATGGCAGGCTGTTTGCATGTAAAGCCTTTAGAACTAGAGCGGAAGTGAGGAAGCATTAAATTTTGGCACCGAAACTAGCAACATAGCAGTTAACAATACAAGCAGCGGTAGCAGGAGCACCAGCAGCAACAGCAGTATCAGAAAGGATTGGAATATCATACAAATGTCAAGGGGCAACACCAAAATAAATTGGCTCAAAATTGAGCTGACATGCGGGTGAAAATGGTGAAAATGGCAGTTTATGATGACAAGGGTGATGGTGGGCGAAACAAGGCAGAGAATGTGGCAAGGTTATTGAATTAACTGTGGCAACAATAGAACACTCGGCGTGTCCCTTTGGGCAGAGCTATGGTCTCTGAAGGCTGTAGAAAAATGAAGCAGCGTAAAGAGTTCGGTATAACCTTCCATAAGCCAAAGAAGGTCAGCATTATGAAAAATATCAAAATTAAAGCTCTGCGGTATTTGTTTTTTTTTTCTCTTGTATTCTTTCGAAACTAGAAAAATATTGACTTTGTTCTTACAAAAGTAGCTTTAAATGATTTAAAGCTCAGCGAACTTTTTGAATACATTTCAAAAGTTTGTTAAAGTAAGAAAAATATGCAGCATAACTTAAGTTGACAGTTAATTGAAATTTAAGGAAAAAGCTACCAATATCCACAAAAGCAGTCGTATATTAGAGGTTTTCGCTTTTTTCTAGTTTTAAAATATTTTCTGTATACGGTTAAATTACATTTTAAATAAAGCTTCCTTGAAAAATAAATCTATAAAGTTAATTTAATTATTACGTGTTATATATTAAAAATGCCTCGCGGAACGAGCCTTTATGAATATGTCCACGGAATAATACTGGGAATAAGCGAAAATGGAGCTGAAATAATAGAAATAGCCAAATAAATGCTTAATCGCCTCAGGAACACAAAAACAATTTTTTTTAAATGTCCTAGTAGTTATGGCACAGCTAGACGGAGTGGTAGGAAAAGCAACATTAAACAACAAAGATGTTGAAAGAGGCAAAATTTTTGCACTTAAGGAGGAAAATCTATCAAGCAGGAAAATCGCAAGTAGAATATGGCGTGATTCGTGGGTTATAAACAGTTTTTTGAAATGCCCGGAAAACAATGGGAAAAACCGCAAAGGACGCACTGTTAAGGCAACTACAAGCCGGGAACGAGGAGCTATTTTACGCGAAGCATCAAATTCTGCAACATTTGACCGTAAAATTAAAGAAACCGTTGGAACTTCAACCTCTGTTCGAACTGTTGAATTATCAAACCGTGTCCCCACTTACGGCGCAAAAAACTGAAGAAACCTTTTCTACTTCCACGACACAGAAGAGCACGCCTAGAATTTGCGAGAACACATGTAAACTGCTACAATGAATGGAAATCCGTTATTTTTTCTGAGGATAAAAAGCTCTGCTTGGACGGGCCTGATGGCTTCCAGTATTATTTCCAGGATTTGAGGAAATAAGAGTCTTTTCTATCCCGCCGTCACTCTTCAGTTGGTTCAGTGATGGTATGGGCCGCAATATCAATACATGACCAAATTGATTTAGTGGTGTTAGAAGGTTGGAAGTAGAAATTATTAACTTCAGTGAAATGTTTGAAGGTGAGCCCTGGATATTCCAGCAAGACAACGCGGCCATCCACACGTCAAGACAAATAAAGCAGTGGTTCGTTGTCAATAATGTTCAAGTCCTAGAGTGGCCAGCCTTATCGCCGGATCTAAACATAGTTGAAAATGTTTGGAGATGGTCATCTCGACGGATTTGCTCAAATGGAAAGCAATATTTCAGCAAATCGGTCCTTACTAATGCTTTGAAGCTGCCTTTCTGGCCATTCCTTTAGATTACTTAAAATATTTGTATGATTCTATTCCAAATAGACTATTCGATGTTATTCGCAGCAATAGAGGACCAACCAAATATTAATAATAAAATTTTAATTAGAACTTGAGATTTTCTCTTTTATTTTAGAAATTATTAAAAGAGAGGGTAATGAAGTGTCGCACTTGAAAGGGACTAAACTTTAAGAAAATGTGGTTTACCGTTCATAGAAGTAGATGCTTTTAGATATGCAATGGATAAATACTTCACCACATGTCTTTAATAAATTCAAATATTAATTTTTTTGATAACACTACGAAGATACTTTTTAGACAGAAAATTAAGGTGAGGGTAATCAAGTGTCGCATGGTGTATTACATGAAAATCCTAAAGTTAAACATACTTCCATGAAGCGACAACCTAACCTTTTCTCTCGACATATTAACGCACGCTTGGCCTTCGCTAGCAAGTACCAATTTTGGGATGAGGAATGGCGTAACGTTAACTTCAGTGACGAAAAAAAAAATCAATTTAGATGGGCCCGATTGTTATAAGAAGTATTGGCGGCATAAGGATCAGTTGCATCGCACCTGCCACTTGCGTGTCCATTAGGAAGGATCGGAGATGATCTGAGCTGCATTTTGTTATGAAGGAAAGACTCCAATGTCTTTCTTATCAACAAAAATTAATGTTGAAATGTAAAGGGTTTTTCATTAAGGACTTGAGAACTTTTTTTTTAAATAAATCGCAAACCATTTAAGATATTTCAAAAACTGTATTATTGGCTGAAAGTACAATCAAAGTGTGTACTTCGTTTGTACTTCGACTTCGTTCATATGGCCACCGCAGGCTCGTCCGGTGCGATTCGTTGGACCCAATTTTCGATAACTTGGCCACACATTTCGGCCGGAACGGCCGCTATTTCGCATTCAATGTTGGCTCTGAGCTCTTCTAACGTCGTCGGTTTGTGGACATAGACCAATGACTTGACGTAGCCCCAAAGAAAATAGTCCAGAGGCGTTAAATCGCACGAAGGAGACGGCCAATCGACTGGCCCATTTCTTGAGATAACACGCTCATCAAACTTACTCTTTAATAAATCGATTGTAACGTGTGCTGTGTGGCTTGTGGCACCGTCCTGTTGGAACCACATGTCGTCCAAGTCTATATCTTCGAATTCGGGCCAAAACTAATCGGTAGTCATGGCGCGAAAACGATGGCCATTCACAATAACGTTACGATCATTATCGTCGACGAAAAATATGGTCCATTGACGCCCCCGACAAGCAAACCGCTCCAAACAGTTATCTTTTGTCGATGAAGTGGTGATTCATGAAGCACATGTGGATTTTCACCCACCCATAAAGCATATTTTGCTTATTGACGAACCCATTGAACCAAACATGAGCTTCGTCACTAAAGATGATTTTGCGATGAAATTCATCATCTTGGCGCATCTTTTCCAGGGGCCCATCGAAGAACGTACGTCGCTTCAAATGGTCCATCGGCTTCAATTCTTGAGTCAGCTTGATCTTGTATGGATGCAAACCAAGATCCTTATGCAATATTCGCCATAAAGTGGTCTGGCTGATGCTCTATTCTTGACAACGCCGTGCAATTGACTGTTTTGTATCATTTGCTTCGGACCACAGTGGTTTAGCCACATACAAAAGATGTCAATAAATAGAAATAATAGTCGTAAAGTCATAAAATTTTGCATGAAAGTTAAATTTTAAAACATAAAACCATAAAGAAAAAAAATTCAAGACCGTCCACAACCACGCCCACCTTCCATACTATAAGAAAATTTAAAACGTCATATTTTCTTTCATGTTGGCCTGATCTAAAAATTACTCAGTACGGAGATATTTCTTTTTGCGCAGAATTGAAAAAAAATATTTTCGGTCACGCCCACCCACATAAAATTTTTCTCACGCGTACTTTTTATAAATAGCAGCTTTATCGTGACATTGCATCATAGCGATATGAAATGGAGGTAATCGTTGTTTTAGAAAAATATTTATTCGACTCTTATTTATTATATACATAAAAAACTTTATTTAAAATACCTAATCGTTTTCTTTTAATTAAATAAAAACTAAACGAACATAAACTGTTTCGAATCAATATGCATATACTTTTTGCAATTTTTTGGTGCATATTTTTGGGCATAGATTTTACTTTTTAGCTCCAATTTTTTATGTTGCATACTTTTTATTGCATTTATGACAGTGGTTTTAATGATGCGGAATTAATTGTTTCTTGTTAAATTATTTAATAAATTATTTTGTTTGAAATAAATAAATTCTTTATTTTAAAAAGTGAATAATCATAATATAACCCAAACAATAGCTGACCTATCTGAAAAATTACATGGCTACAAAATATATTAAAAAAACTTATAAACACATATAAACAAATATAAATTTACAATTTTTACATTTAAAACAAAAACAGATACAGTGGTTTCGACTATGTCGTAACACAAGACGTAAAATTATTCAATTCACTTTTGATGACATCTTTTTTAAAAACTATTTAGCAAAATAATTATTCCATATACCTGAGCATATGACCTTTAAAAGAGTGCCGGAGAGGGTTAATATGTATGACCGACCCCCATTACTTTTTTAAAAGAAACATTTCTGCCTTTGACACCTATTCCCTCCGACCACTCCTTAGGGGGGCTCCCATACAAATTTTATCGTTTTTGTATATTCATTCCATACACCTGAGCATATGACCTTCAAGATGGTGCCGCAGAGCGTTAATATGTATGACCGACCCCCATTACTTTTGCAAAAGGAACATTTGGCCTTGGACGCCTGTTTCCTCCGACCACTAATTAGGGGGGCTTCCATACAAATTTTATGGTTTTGTCGATAAAACCGGAAACTGTCGATAAATAGGTAGCAAGTTTAAGCAATCAAAAACATCAAATGTTGGCTTTATATTTCATGTAATTGTGTAAAATTTGTATAAGTTAGAGAGTTCAAACATGAATTTTTCTCCCAGTGAGGATTAAGCAGACCAACAAGTGCTAACATCAACATTTTACGATCAGTACTTTAGGCACACCAAAGGCTCAAATTGTGATATAAATACCGACACCTGATCCCTATCAACCACCCTACTTACCTCCGAGAATGACGTATTCTACGTCCCTAAGGACATAGTCGAAACTAATGTATTTTTTTTTTTTTGGTAAGTTTTAGTATAAGTCCAATAATGATGTTAATCTAAACGAGCGTACACCGGTCAACGCCGGAAGATAGTTATTCTCTGCCAAAAATGACTTGTAACTGTTTGTGGAGTTTGAAATATAAAAAGTTATTTGGTTTAAAAAAAAGTACAATGAATTCTAAGTCTAACTATACAAGTTTGTTATTGAAGCGAAGCTTTTTACGCCTCGTTCTGCGATTTGCTAGAGTGAAATCAGAAAAAACGACACTTTTTTCCGACACCTTTTTTCTTAGAATTTATTGTTTCTTGCTTGCATCAATTGAACCAAAAAAAATAATTTCTTGCCCGCTGCAGGAATTGAACTCATGCCCGCCGACTGATAGTTTAAAGCTTAAGCCATCGAACCAAAACCCTTTGTTGGTAAATATTGCTGATTCAATATCAAGAATTAACTAAAGCTATGTTGCAGTAGATGAAAATAATCTATTTATAGGAATTGTATTGGCTACAAGCCTTCATCTCCTACAATAACCATTAGCCAATACACAATAACCACTATAGTTTGTGTATTGGCTATACAAACAAGAGTACTAAAAAACACAAATGTTGCTTCTACTTACTACTAGATGTCGTTACGCTACAAACAAATTTAATGATTTTTGTATATTTATTCCCTACAACTGAACAGGAGGGCCGGAGAGGGTTAATATGTAATATCAACCCCCATTATTTTTGCAAAGGGAACATTTTTCCCTTGAGGTCCTATCCCCTCCGACCTCTCCTTACGGGTGCTCCGTGCAAAAACGAAAAACTTTGTTATTTGATAGTTTTAAATTCAAAAATTATTTTAATCGAAAAAAGGCATTAAATTCTCAAATCTTTGAAATTGCGAAAATGCTTCGCTTCTCTCGTGTGTCCAGTGACGCACCTGTGTTTTTTTCATATTATTTCTTTAAGACTAAAAAAACCAAACCATATTTTTTTCAGTGGTTTTTTCATGTTATTTAATTTAAAATATACCTCTTGTTACAGAGAATTTATTGAACTCTTTATTATACATCAACTTTGATGGTTTCTGTACAATAATCTTGTAAAGATTTCACCAAGGCCTTTTGGAAACATGCTAATTGGACAATTCTTAAAATATAAAAAATTTAATATCGGCTAAAAGAAGCCATAAATTTTCGTATTTAAATCCACTTTCAAACCACTGTGCGGACTCCTGAACGGCAGTGATATTTTGGACACTTCGACCAAACCGTTGCCTCACTGGCACGGCAACATCAAACAACGAATATGTAGACTCAAATTTTTGCACTAAACTTGTTATTGTCTGTCTACTAGGGCGAGAATTACGACTGAAAATTACGGTTAACGCTCCTAAAGTTACGACGACCGACTCCGAATTTCGGTAGTAATTTTTTTATAATTTTCAGACGTTGTTCGTTCGTGTACTTTGCCATGATGAAAATGTTGAGTTTATTAAATAAATGAACGGAGACAGTTTGATGATTAGTGAAAGAGTGCGTTCAGAAATTGAATTCAAAGTTGCCAAGTCCCTATTGGAAAACCCTGTATGTAATTTGAATAATTTATTTTTTGTGCATATTCTTATTAAATAAACTATTCGTTTTGTGAAATTATTCTGACTTTTAATACTCATGAAAATATCTGTTTTAGAAAATGTATTTTGTCTTAAGAATCTTTGAACCGAAAGGATCCTTAAACTTTTCAGAGTGTGTATTTCATAATTTTTAGAGCTAATAAAAATCTGGACTAAAATATAAGAATACACTCTATTACTAACTAAGCCAAAAGTAAGGTTCATCCAATTTTTATCCTAAACGCAACTCTAGCACGCATTTTTGCCATACGACTATTACATATGATATAACCAGGACTAATATTTTCAGGCGTTTATATTTACTTTGTGTTGCGTGCGTTACGGTAACTTATTTGAATTGTATACAGAAAAATTATGTTGAAATTAAAATTAATATTAAAAAAAAGTAGAGTAATTTATAATACATCATATTTGCCAGCATTGTGTTGCACCCTTGATGTTTCAAAACAAATATTGCCTACCATGGTTATTTATGTCATAAATTTTGACAGAAAATTTTACGACTCACAGCAGGATTTATCATGAAAGGCTGTGCAGGTGGTGCAAATTTGAGAAAAAAACAAAAAAACCAACATTTTATGAGTGTTAAATGTTGCTTCCGAAGCCCAATTTATTTCCACGTTATTATGCTTAAATTAATTTCAAACAAGCAACATCGCTTCTATGCTTGTATCTAGACCAACCAATTTTTATTGAACTTGAAGGTCTTAGAGCCATTAAAGCATCCTAATGCAATCTATTTTTTGCCCCCAACATCCTGCCATTAAATAGACAAGAATAATGCTTGCAGCATGGGCAAAAGTTTGGTCAATTGTTAGCAGTTGGCGCTGCTGACCAAGCATGACAAGAAAAATCTAGTAAAATAGAAGAAAAAATTAGAGCAACGTTTAACTACGTTTTACGTTCTGGCAGCTTTTTTGAGCAGCACTCACAGCATTAGTTGGCATAATAGTCAGTCAGAAGAGCAATTCATAGCTTTGCACAAACATAGATAGACACCAACACCAACACGTACACACACACACACACACACACACACACACACACACATATAAACGCCCATAAAACAATATACAAACGAAAAAAGAAATACAAATTGAAAAGCACACAAAGTGCTGCGCTGCATAACTAACAAAAGCTGCTTCAATAAAGCAAACGAAGCCAAGTGTGGTGCATGTGTTTCGATTGGTTCGGTTTTTTTTTTTCTATTTTATTCGTGCTGGTCCTCGCTCGAAAACTCTCGGAACACAATTTAAATGAACGGAAATTGACTTTTTTATGATTTGACATATCAAAAAAAAAAAAAAACAAAACAAATTGGAAAATTCAATGATGTATTTTTAGTTATAGCTTTTAAAAAGCTTTAAAACATTTAGAAAGATTTATGTGAGTCTTAAATATTTACGAGGACGGTTCATAATCATCAAAAAGACAAAAAAAAATCTACGCAAAAAGAAAACCTATAACCGCTTTTGTGTTCTATGTTTTTTATATCCTTTTGTCTCTGTGATTTTTATAACCATGCAATAACAAAAGAGTTCAGATACTATGGCTTTTTTGCCCTTTCTCAGAATTAACCTATCTGAAGCAACAACCCAGCAGTCATGGAAAAATGTCAAGTGCTTTGTATTTTTGTGCTTTTGAATTTCTGAGGGTTAAGTTATGAAACAAAATACTAATCATTTTTAAACACAAACCAACACTAATTCCTGTTAATTTTTTTTAGTTGAATGGTTTTTTTTTCTGAAAAATTGAAAAACTATAGGGGTATTCATGATGTGGCGTATTTGTGGAATATATTTTTAAAAATATATAACCTTAAGGTGGCAACCAAATGAATGGAAAAAGAAATGTTATACGATTTGATATAAAACTAAAATTTATAATGTTTCGTACCGATTGATGATTTTTAGAACTCACTCAAGAGCCTGATAGTTGAGGAAGCGTTTTGCAAGAATTTTTCTTAATATTTAATCAAAGATATAATAAAAACCACACTTGAAGTATATATATATTTTTTTTAAATGTAGTATGCACTTCATTTTTGATTAAATGTTTCTATAAAATGAGACATTAAATTAAAAAATCGGATGAAAATTACCTGACTTGTGATATTTTACTTTTGTGAAAAAAATTTCATTTTCTTTCTAGTTGTAATAAAAAAATCTTAAAAATCAAAATTTGAAAAAATTTCAATAAAATGTTATTGTAGTATTTTCTGAAATAACTCTAAATATAAATAAAAAAAAAAAATTGTTATTACTTTGAATAACTTGGTCGTTATGAAATTTTTTATTCGAAGTGACCATTTTGTAAATTTAGAGTTTGTGTATTTTTACGAAAAACAAAAATCTCAAAAAATCCAAAAATGCAAACTTTAAGTTAACAACATCACGAGTGGCTATGGTATATTTTTTTTATTATAAATAAAGGGTTGGGAATTTTTTTTTTTAATTGGTGCCATTGATACCTTTAATTAATTACATAAGATGACAGCTGTACCATCTTTATTTGGGCTGCTAAGAAATGTTTTTTAAATAACTATTTTTTTAGCAAATTTTATTTTTAGTGGATAAGAATTTCTAAAGAGCAAAAGGGATGAAGAAAACTAAATCATCCAGATAAAGGTGAAAGTGTTCTCTTTAACCAAATATAAATATACCTGCACAGACCCGCCCGTAGAACACTTTTTTTATTTGAATGAAATCACTCAACAATATTATTTATATGACGCTAATCCACACTCAGCCCTACAAGTATGCAATAGGGTGTACAATTATATTTTAGGTATTTAATTGCATATAATTAACAGCATTTTCCCTTATTATTGTACCATTGTAAAACAGGTGCCAATAAAAAGTATGTAGATGATATATGTACTATTATTTGAAACAGTACCTAGGCGTTTTTGCTGCTTATTTTAGCAAATTTTATTCTACCTTCTTTTTTTCTAGATTTCTAACTCTTTTAATTAAAGCTTAATAAAATAGGTACAGGTAAAAAGTTAATAGATACAGATTCTGATATTTAACACAGTGTCTAGAGAGCTTCATTTATTTTGTGATTATGCCAAGGAAACTGCAAAAACATATATTCAACCAAATACCCATGGAGAATTATGTCCGAAACATTCCGCACTTCCTAAATGCTTAATTCGAACTGAAGAAGCTTTCGCAAATAGACGAAGAAATTAAATGAAAATAACGGAAACTTAACGCATGGAATCCAAGATAAGAGGGTAATCCATATTATCCACTTTTATTCTAATAAAAAAAAAAAACAAAAATATTTTTATTTTAATTTTCGTTGTTGTATGAAATTATTTCTTTAATTACACATTGCGCCAATTTAAGGGTCATTTGAAATAACTGACAAAAACTCCAATGGTTTCTGATAGCCATTGGTCCATAGAGGATATAATCCGAGGAATTTTTCTAGGTTAGCCCAAATACACGATTTTTTCACGGTCATATTTTATACCACGGGTTAATTTCCTTTTCGTTAAAAGTAATGAAAATGATATCGCCAAAAGTTTCCGAGACACGCTACTTTTTTTAATTTTAGGGGGGTTTTTGACTTTGCTGTGTGAATTTTAGGGGGAAATATTATTTTCCTATTTCAAAACCATTAATTTTGCAAGAATTCTACTGAAGGTCTGTAGTCAAAATTTTACTTATTTTAAGAGTTAAAGGAATTTAACTACGGTCCCATAGAACTGTCTACAAATCAATTTTTTTATCAACAATCAGCGTTCATCTTTTTTTTACACTGGACCCCCGGTAATGCGACCCCTGACTAATTCGGCATGGAGTGGTAGATTAGTGTGAGGGAAGGGGCAATCAATTCAATTCAATTCAATTCAAGTTATAAGGCTATCTTATCCACAAACTTCTCTACCACCAACTACGACTTCAAGTCGTAAATATTGATGAGTTTTCAATTTCAGATGATTAGAAAATGAGGAAAGAAAATTGCAAATGCAAAAGGCAAAAGCGTAGGACCATGGCCTAGCGGGGATTCGAACCCGGGACCTCTGGGGTGGCAGTTGATCACGTTTGACACACATTTACCGCATTTGTGACATTATTGTTACCATTTGTTTCTTTGTGACAAATTTGACATTTTTTGAAAATTTTTAACGGGAATAATCACAAAAACGCTGAAATTGAACAATACAACATTAAGAAACTGAAAAATGTTGGCAATGCTGTAACAATCATCAATGCTTTACATACCCACGAGCGTTGTCAGACTCCTCCGACGATGAAAGAGGTTTAAGCCAAAAATTGAGACTTAAATTAATGAGTCAAAATCTTTTTCTATTAGTAGGACTATGCAATGGGCCGTAAGTGAGGTTGTTGAAATTGTCTATAACAATTGCGAAAGTGGCCGATTTATAGAGGAATTTCCTTTGTGCATTATGATCAAGTTTCCCAATTATTCTGGACCAAAATACAACAATTTGAATGTTCTACTTATTTCTTCCGTAGTAGTATCATTCAAAAAAGGATCAAACAATTTTACTCGCAAGAAATTTTCACAACAACTTGCTTATGCCATTGGTAATAAAAATCGCAAGGATTAACTCTCAATCAAGCAGTTTTCGATATTAGAGAAAGGGAATTTATGTTCTATTCCTTATGATAGGCTATTCCTTATGATGAAAAAATAAATAAAAAGAAAAGATTGGTTCAAAAACGCCAAGAATAAAATAAAATATTCTATTTCAACTAAAATACATTAACATTTTTTTTGTAATTGAATGTTTGAGATCTGGTAAGTTTATTGACAAAAAGTAGAATAACCATTTAATTGAAATAGCAAAACCTGTTTAATATCTTTGCTTTTATAGTATTTAGAAATAATATCTTTGCTTTTATAGTTTTTAGAAAAATCTATTGGAGCTAGCAACTCAACTCAATTGCCTCTACAACGTACCAATTAATGTGGCTAGCTAGCAAACGCGTAAGTGTTTGCTAAGCTACTGCTACGACCTAGTGTATTCACACCCCTATGCTGTTTCTACACGTATTGCTAAAACACTGAGTTCTGTTCCAGTTTTGACGTAGAATACGTCATTCGCGGAGGTAAGTAGGGTGTTTGATAGTGATCAGGTGTCGGTATTTATATCACTTTTTGAGCCTTTGGTGGGCCTAAAGTACTGATCGTACAATGTTGATGTTAGCACTTGTTGGTCTGCTTGATCCTCAATGCGACAAAAATTCATGTTAGAACTCTGTAACTTATATAACTTTTACACAATTTCATGAAATATAAAGCCAACATTTGATGTTTTTGTTTGCTTAAACTTGCTACCTATTTATCGACAGTTTCCGGTTTTATCGACAAAACCATAAAATTTGTATGGGAGCCCCCCTAAGGAGTGGTCGCAGGGAATAGGGTCAAAAGCAAAAATGTTCCTTTTGCAAAAGTAATGGGGGTCGGTTATACATATTAACCCTCTCCGGCACTCTCTTAAAGGTCATATGCTCAGGTGTATGGAATAAATAAACAAAAACCATAAATTTTGTATGGGAGCCCCCTAAAGAGTGGTCGGAGAGAATAGGTGTCAAGGGAAAAAATGCTCCTTTTGCAAAAGTAATGGGGGTCAGTCATACATATTAACCCTTTCCGGCACAGAAACCATAAAATTTGTATGGGAGCCCCCCAAGGAGTGGTCGGAGGGATAAGGTGTCAAACGCAAAAATGTTCCTTTTGCAAAAGTAATGGGGGTCGGTCATACATATTAACCCTCTCCGGCGCTGTTTTAAAGGCCATATGCTCAGGTGTATGGAATAAATATTTTGCTAAATAGTTTTTAAATAAGATGTCATCAAAAGCGCATTGACTAATTCTACGTCTTCTGTTACGACATAGTCGAAACTACTGTATCTTTTTTGTTTTCTTTTTGCTATATCGCGCATGTAGATGTAAACAGTCATACATACAACTACATACAACCGCAACCTGAAATCACAAAAACACCGCATATTTCGGATCAAATATAAGCACACCGCACAGTTTTAATATAAAAAACCCACAGTTTCGATAGTATCGGAAGTGTAGACGTAAAATTCCTTTTTATACTGTAATTGAGAAAAATTCTGGCTTATGTTGTTTTTTTTTAATTTTTATGTTGGTTAAAATTAATCGTGGTGAAAAGAGGTCAAAAAAAGGCGGAGGAGGCGTGGTAAAAACTAAGTAGGCCATAACCTAATATAGGATTAAAGTGTGCCGAATTCGAGTTAAATTCGTTCAGCCGTTTAGATTTGTTTTCGGATCAAATAAACAGACAAATTACTTTTATTCATATAATTATCTCCACCCAAGCGTCACCTTGGGACATTTAACACAAAAAAACTTTTTAACAAAAAAAAAAAAAATCGACTTCAAAATCACTACAAAGTAATAAATAATTTTAAATAACTTTTCCCATCAGTTTCTTGGTCAAATATTAAAAGTTATTTATATGTACTATAATATTGGAAATCTTATCATTTTCATTTTTTGTATTTTGTTTTATAATCATCAATATATCAATTGCTTTATGTACATAAAAGCTTTGAAGTCGGCGCTTATCTTACTAAGTCGAAAACTTTTTTGTATTTTAATTTTTTCTAATTTGTTTTATTATCATATAAATATTACTGACTTTATGAGTATAAAAGCTTTTTAGCGATTTTTTTTCTTTTAGTTGGCAATTGTTGAGTACGCTGAACGTAGTCAATGTGTTCCATGCATTATTTGTGCAGCTGTTACACACTATGTCATATTCAATTTGAGCTTTACAAGCTCACCCAAACCAGTATAATGAGAATGTTTATGTGTAAAAAGCTTTTAAAATTACTACAGTGTCACCAAGGCAGCATAGCATCAAATAAAAAAGCTTAAAATAGTGCAGGGATGGTAAAAGATTATGATTGTGTGCCAAAGATGAGCGCCGACTTCAAAGCTGTTATGTTCATAAAGCAATTAATATATTGATGATAATAAAACAAAATAGAAAAAATGAAAATGATAAGATTTCCAATATTATAATACATATAAATAGCTTTTAAAATATGAGCAAGAAATGAAAGGGAAAAGTTATTTAAAATTATTGTTTACTTTGTATTGATTTTGAAGTCGGTTTTTTTTTTTTTTTTGTTAAAAAGTTTTTTATAGATCGACAATGAACGTATGGTTTTTGGCCATATCGTCCACTTCATGCCAAAAACGCCAATGTGAATTTTTATGTTTTTTTGAAAATTGAGTTTAAAGATTCGAATGGCTCAGAAAAATCGAAACATCCACATTTTCCACAATTTCTTTTTGGAAATGGATGGCACATGTCTTTGTAATACACAGTTAAAATTTGGCTCCCCTTACTCTACAAAAACATTGAAAAAAAAACTTTTTGTGCAATCATGTAACAATTATTGCTAGATAATTGTATTAAAATAAATCTCAAAATTATGAAAAAGCTCTATCTAAAAAAATTTTTTCATACGTACACAGCAAATTATGTTCTTCGTCAACAGAAAAAACAATCACAGTCCTATCTCATTGGTAGCGGTTACAAGCTAATTTTTAGTGAAAAAATGTGCACATTGGCGTTTTTGGCATAAAGGAAATTAACGATTCTGAAAATTTTGTACATGCGACTCTGTAAAACCTTTGGTAATGAAGACAATTGCAAAAGTTCTTCTGCAGTTTATTTTTCAATGCATTGTAAATGTCTTAAACCAATAATTTCAGATATTGACCTTCTGACCTGGGAGTTATATGGAAAAAACTGAATGCGTTACCAGGAAAATGCTATTTTTGAGATTAAAAATAATCACAAAAATCGAAATTGACACTTCTTGCCATTTTTTTTATTAGAATACATTGTCCTTACCTTTCTTCAAAAATAGAAAAAAAATCATTGAGCTATCTCATCGATAGCGGTTAAAAGCTCACTTTTAGTGAAAAAATGAGCACATTGGCTATTTTGGCATAAAGAAAATTAACGATTCTGAAAATTTTGTACATGCGACTCTGTAAAAACTTTGGAAATGAAGGCAATTGCAAAAGGTCCATCAGCAATTTATTTTTCAAAGCATTGTTAATGTCTTTAACCTATAATTTCAGAAATTGACCTTCTAACCTGGTGAATAAATAAATTTCAATAAATTCTGAAATTGACTCCCTGTTGAGCAAAGAGCAATTTAGTGATTTAAAATACTTTCTCAAAAATCATTTGCATTTTTGTAAAAGCACTAATTTATTAACAATCATTAGAGATTTAACCGTCGATTAATGAATTTAATAAAATTTTCCATTTTGTTTTCTTTTTTAATCTCAAAAATTGCATTTTTCTAGTAATGTTTTCAGTTTTTTCCATATAACTTCCAGGTCAGAAGGTCAATTTCTAAAATTATTGGCTCAAGACATTTACAATGCTTTGACAAATAAATTGCAGAAGGATTTTTGCAATTGCCTTCATTACCAAAGTTTTTATAGAGTCGCATGCACAAAACATTCAGAATCGTTAATTTCCTTTAAGCCAAAAAAACCAATGTGCACATTTTTTCACTAAAAGTGAGCTTGTAACCGCTACTGATGAGATAGATCAATGATTTTTTCAACTATTTTTGAATAAATGTGAGGACAATGTATTCTGATAAAAAAAATGGCAAGAAGTGTCCATTTCGATTTTTGTGATTTTTTGTCAAGAAAGCTCCATGTCGATTTTAGGGAGTTTTTAAATCCTAAAAATGTATCATTCTTGAGAGAAAAGTTAACTCTTACCTGCTACAAAGTACAAATACCACTGATTTTCTTCACTTTTGATGGAAACAAATAATTCTGAACGTATCCTCAAAAGAAAATAAAAAAAGTTGTTTGCTAATATTGGAAATATTTAAAATGAAAGAAATGTGCACATTGGCGTTTTTGGCATGAAAAAAATATCAGAAAATCACATAGATGGTTTTAGCATGGAATTTTATAATTTTTTCTAGACGGAATTGGATTTTCTTGTTTTGGAGGAATATTCTTTGCAATGAAATACATTAGATGCAATTAAAAACTCAAAACCCATGTATTTTCACATTGGCGTTTTTGGCATAGAGGGGACGATATGATAAAAATAAAAAAATGTTGATCGCACGAGGCTGTTTTAAACGGGGCTGCTCAAATATGAGAATAAAGATAAGGATGAGGACAATTTTGAAAATAAGCGAAAGAATAGATATATAAAGAAAAACAAGGATAAAGACACGCTACTCGTCAAAATTTACGGGTGTGTCTGTGACACTTTAGAAAATAAATTTAGCTTTCAATCTCCGTACTCAGTTTATTTAGGTCAAAAAGTGATCTTCAACGAAAATTGGAATGTTGAGCACCACCAGGTCTAATTTGGAGCTGAAAGGGTTAAAGATTTATTTGAATAAGAATTTCAATATCACAAAAAGGAAAGAAAGTAACTGAAAGGTGCAATTCTTTCAAGCATCCTCACTCAATCCTCTTCTAATTATATTTTGTATATATTTCTTGTACCCGCTATAGACTTGACCAAAACCAAAAAACCGTTAACAATTTATTATGTATGCTTGAGTGAGAAATGCTTTCAGTCAAACTGGCGGCGTCATTTAAATCAATACCAATAACATCAAGTATGATTGACTTGACAGCAACAACAAAAACAAAAACAAAAACAATTTCAAATAAACATAACTACCAGCTTACAAAAGGGAAATCACAGAATGCAGCAGCAGCAGCAGGAGCAGCGACATGTTGCAAATTGATGACCCAGGAGATGTTGTTACAACGGCAGCCACTACAACAACAACAATAAAAACAACACAAATATGCTGCTGTTTATCGCTACTTTTGTTTGTTGTTATTGTCACCATTGAGATTGTTGTCGTAGATGTTGCAGTTGTTGTTGTTGTTGTTGTTGTTGCTGTCGTTGTTGTTGTTATGACGTATTGCTGTTACAGCTGCCACATTTATAACAATTGCTATTATTTGCGCTGCTGTGAACACTGCTGCTGCTGTTGTTGTTGTTGTTGTTGGCGTTGTTAACTGAAGCTGAAACGTCATGCTTATTGAAACGCAACGTTGACGTTAGAGGGCCCTGTTTCATTTAAGCGTATGACATGAATGACATTTAGCAGTTGTTGCACCCGACAAAAACAAAAACAACAAGAACAACAAGAACAATAAAAAATAAATGCAACAATATTTCAAGTAAACAAAGCTTTTGAATTGAAATTGAATTTGAAAAGAAAAACAAAACAACAACTAAAGCTCACAAAACCAACAACAGCAACAACCCGCAGCCAAACAACATTCCGCTAAGCTTATGTCGGCAGACAATAAGACGACGGATGCTGTCGTTGTTGTAACTGTAGCTGACATTTTATTAGTCTGTTGTTATTGTTGCTATTGTTGTTGTTTTTACAGTTATCATGGGATTGAGTATGTTTCGTTTGACAACAATCGATGTGGTTATAAATTGATAACTTGACAACAACATAAGAAATTGATTAAATTCAAGTCATATTTGTAGTTAAGCGAAGCGCTAACAAAATGACGACGCTGCCATTTTGAAAAATTCAATTTATTACTTGACAACAGTGAACGCGCCATCAGCCAGAAATACATTTTTATTTTTATTCTCGATGGTTTGTGCGTTTGTTAAAAAGTTTTCGTGATGTTTTTTACAAAATTTTAAAAGTTTTGGCTCTCAGTGTGTGCGTGTGTGTGTGTGCTTTTGTGTTCGACTTGTCGTTATTCTTTTCGCCGGCTCTTTTCATCTAAGTGCACCACTACTCGCCACTCAAAGTTCGCTTAGGCCACACTCACTCACACATTCAAACATATTGAGGGTACTTATGGCAGCAGCATTGGCTAGTGTGCGTTTTCTTTTCATTGTTGTTTTTTTTTTTTTGTGTTGCCTCAAGTTCTTGTCTACGCTCATTTTTCTTTTTGGCAAAAAGTTCAAGGATATCAACGTAGCTAAACATATTCACATTTCGCACATATTGTTGTTATTATAGTCGACTTGCACTTGAACGTTTATACACATATTTATGAGCCATGAAGGAACATGTTGAAGGTTCCAAAAATTTGCAAGGACATTTTGCAAATATCTTGTCGGCGTCATTGAAATAAAAGGCTAAGGCAAGACCAAGCCGTACAGTACAGCTTAAGTGTCAGTTTTGGTTTTAAGAAAAAAATCTTTTATTTAATGTACATATATTAGCCATTTAGTAGCAGCATAATTAGAGTGAAAATTTTATACTTACAGTATGTATCTGTTTTCAAGCGATCGATAGTATCCTGCTTCAATTTCGAGTTCTTCTTGCCCATCTTTAAGTCAATTTAGTCTCAATTGTGATGAATGAAATCCTTGTTAATGAGTTTTGAACTCTAGCTGTATTGATTACTTTATGGCAATTTTCGCTGATTGTTAATCAAGTTTGTTGTTGTTGCAAGTTGATTTTCTTGGTAATTATTTTATTTAAAGTTTGTTATACGTTGTAGTTTAGATTCCACGTAAAAGTTTTTCAGCTTAACTTTAGATAGTTGTTGTGTTGATTTTTTTCTAATTAATTCTGCTGAGCTATGATATTTTCCTGCTTTTTTGTTGAATATCCTTTCAAAGATAACTCCTAAAAATTATCTGTAAAAAAATAAAAGAAAATTTTAGTCTTTGAGCGAATGATTGTAGTTCAATTATTTCATTATTAGTAAAATTTGCTCACTTTTAACATTATTCAATTGACCAAACCTCTCAAATATTTATGTACTAATTTTATTTAATGAATATTGCCGTATTATGTATAAAAAAAGAAAGAATGCGACTAATAACTTATTTTCAAGTAAGAACAAGGACACTCATGTAAGTGAAGGTAATTTCAAGATACCTAATTGAACTTGCAGTAAGATATTGTGATAAATTTTTCTCCTCCCTCATGCACAATTTTTTCAAATATCTTTTTGAGCTCTTAATCTTTTCATACTCTTGTGTTACAAACTCGATATTGCTTCACTCACAAATAATATTGAAGTTGTTCAATAGGGCTGGGTAAGCTGATGTAATGCAGCCGGAAGCTCTTTGGAAGCCCTATCGAGGATCGGTTCTCACGTAAACATTTTGCTCTCTCTTTGCTTTGTATTTTATTACAAGTCACGGTATAATAATACAAGATAGCATTGACAGTTGTTTGGGAAACCATCTACTGTCAAGAAATATACTCAAAAAAAGAGCGCTCACAATCCGCCATTGAAAACACAAACAATGTTGAAGTGAAAAAAAACAACCACAGCAGCTGTAGATGCATTTACACAAAAAGCTGTTTTTGGCAGGAGATGTTTTCTTGTAGAAGAGAAAATAAGCAGTTGTCAATGCTACCTTGTATTATGACCATGACTACAAGTATCACAATTTATCTCGCAAGTAAAAGAGATTTATTAAAGTGCTTTGCAAAAACTTTTACGAAGCACTCGTTTACGATCGCTCTTACATGGAAAGCTTTCTTCTCACAAGTGATATAGAAACTGCTTTAAAGCTTAGAAATAAACAATAACAATAAAATGTTCAAATTTTGCAAATATATTTTATATAGTTATATACTTTTTTCATTACTATTTATATTAAAAGTTTTTTTAATGCAATAAAATGAACAAAGTTAAATTTTTTCCATGTATTACGACTTTATTGGTAAAAGTTAACGTTCCCATTAATTATGGAATACAACGTCGCACAGTGGGAAATTTTGTATGGAGAAACGGCGAAATACCAATAATTTTGAGTCCCGTCAAGGCCCCGTCAACGAAATATGGTATACATGCTAAAATGCTACGTGCCCATTGTCGTGCCAAAAATAAATCATATCCGACCACTGCTTCATGTATTTCAATTGATGTTTATATTTTTTAGTTTCAATATATCTATATATCTATATCTATATCTATATCTTTTTATACTATTATATAAAATGAAAGTGAAAATTTTTTGTGTCCGCAAAACTCCAAAAGTACTGGTCCGATTTTTTTGAAATACGTTTTAAAATATCACATTTGTGCTACAAAAGGTTCATTGGTTACTTTTTTTACGAAATTTCAATAATAAGTATCTCTAATTAAAGTGTTAAGTTTTTTAAAAAATCATCCACAATGCATGCATTGCTTGGTCGTTAGCTTTTCATGCATTTGTGCTGAGAGAGCCTCAATAAACTGCATGTTGCTCTCTACTATACTCTTTTTGTTCTCAGCAAGCACAAAACAACAAAACAAACAATCAAATACATATACATACATACTTTGATGCGCTTAAAGCTAATTGGATCGAAGTACATTCTAATATGTTCAAAGTAGTTTTGATGTGGAGAAATAATCTAACACAGTTTTGTTAAAAATGGATTCACTGACCACCTTTAGCATGTTGAGGATTTTTTTGATGAGAATGAGATTCAATCCGACTTGATGTATGTATGTATGTACGTATGTTTATTTGTTTCGCTGCATGCAACTTTTCTACACATGTTTTGACGGTGGTTTTCCTGTAATTTATAAATGAACAAAAGGCACAAACGGCTGATGAATAGAATGGACATTGTGTGATTTATAAATATAAATAAGTTTTTTTATAAATAAACAAGAGAACTGGGACGGACATAGGAAAAGGAGTTATGGCTTCGACAACACAAGTCAAATTTTTGATATTGAATAGTTTTGGAACTAAACGTCGCATGACAATAAAACTCAGTATGGAGTTACTAATTGCCAAAGTCTTTCTACTGGGAAACTGGTTTGTGCATTGGAAGAGGGGGTGTGGCCCGATTCTCTATACAGAATAGCTATGGAAGCTTAAATCACAGGACATTGAAACTCATAATGGAATTGTCACCTGGGAGTGATGTTCTGCTACTGGGAAACTGTAACGGGCAGTGGAACATGAGCGTGGTGTCAGACTAAGGGGTTAATAAAAGTTTTGAATTTACTTATCATTTCCAATATACTTGCTGGGTGCAGCAATGCGCGCCGGGTATCGCTAGTATATATATATAAACAAAGTCGGGTTTGTTACACCATTTATAACTCAAGAACGGCTGGACCAATTTTAATGATCTTGTATTTGTTGGATTTGTGTTCATCCCGAATAGCAGAATGACTATTAAAATATAGGAAAATCTCAGGGGAGTGGCACCTCCCATAAAAATCAAATCTTCTATATCAATTAGCTTTGGAATTATAGGTCGCACAGCAACTGAATTCGGTATTCGACCTTAATTTTCACTTGCCGTTCTACTGGTAAAATTTTATGGGCGTTGGACGTGGGGCGTGTCACTTTTTCAGCAGCCCAAATTTTCAGTATAACTTTCAAGCTATAAGTCACAAATTAATGAAACTCGGTTAGAACGTACTATTTAGTCGTGTCTTTCGACTGGCATAATTGAGCAAGTATAGCCCAAAGAGGTGAGGCACCGCTCATACAATTCAATTTTATGATATCGAATAGCTTTGGAACTAAATGCCGTGTAATAATGAAATTCAGTATGGAGTTACCACTTGGTGATATCCTGGAAAACTGGGATGGGCTTTGGAAAAGGGGGTGTGGCTCCGAAAACGGTATTCACTAACTTCTACTTTGCGATAAATTTCGGTCGAAAAAAGTTTACGAATTTAAGTGAAAAAAGTGGCAGCACTACTTATTTATCGGTGAGGAATGTCATTTTTGTTCAGATACTCGCTTATAGACCCGGTTTAACTCGGGAAAAAAATGTAAAATTTTGAAATTTAGTCATTGTTGTGATAATTTAAAAATCAAAATAATGAGAAATGAGCTTCACTCTATCTGTTGAAAATAAAAAGAAATTGGAGGCCCGAGAAAATAGATTTATAGCGAAAAACTCAAACCACTTTTGCCATTAAGCGCATGTCATGACAAAGGTAGTGAAAATGCAGTTTTGAGATTTTATGATTTTAACAACAAAAACAGCTCTTGTACCATTTTTTTTTTTGTGTTATTCTAAGGAAACGATGTTATCAGAAAAAGACGTTGTACTAAAAGTTTGTGCAATTTTAAAATATGAGAATGTTTTCGGTGTCAAAATAACTGATTTTATTTTTTTAAATCAATAAGACGAACATTTTCGCTAGAAAAAAAGTAGGCTAGTACGTAGATTTGCTTTTGTAAAGTGGCGGAAGAGGTTGGTCAAAACTAAGTATACAATAACCTTAGTTAGGATTCAAGTAATATGTGTGTGGAATTTGAGTAAAATCCTTAAAGCCGTTAAGATTTGTATTCTGGTCAAACAAACAGAAAATGAATATTATTAATATAGATCAATAAATATTTAAATTCAAAATGGTGAAAGCGGCTAGAGTTGGTAGCAGCCAGTCGCATTAAAGCTCAATGCTACAAAAACCTACAAAAATAGAAAAGTTCCAATATGTTTATGAACCTTTAAACAATAATTGTTTGATTTTCAGCTAAAAACCAGTGATTTAATTTCGCTGTATACGGTCGTCTAATAAGTCAATGAGGTCATGAGTTGTATTTGGCGTGAAGCGATGTAATTTTTTTAATTTATTCAACTCTCAATCAAAGGAGAATCAACTCTTCGAAGAAATTATAATTCTAAATTCATTTCACGGGCATGAGCGCAGTCAAATAACTTAAAATCATTTTAAGCTACAAAAAATACTAGAAATTTAAATTTTTTCATTTGAAATTAATTTATTGTAAATAATTTTAATTTCAAAAAAATTAGATATTTTCGATTCACTTTTCTACAAGAAAATATTCGTCGCAAAGTTGTACGATTCGTTTGCGACAAACTTCCGATACTTTCACCGACAAAATCGGAAAAAGTATTTACTGAATACCACTTTCCGAAAATTATCGCGAAAAGAACTTTGCGACACCGATTATCGGCCGAAATGTGTTACAGAATCCCACTACAGATGTCTTTGAAACTAAATGTCGTATAACAACAAAATTCAGTATGGAATTAATATTGGGTGATATCCTTCTACTAGAAAACTGAGACGGTATTTGAACCAGGGGGTGTGGCTCCGTCCATGCAAGCCAAATTTTTGATATCGAATAGCTTTGGAAATAAATATCATATAACAATGAAATTCAGTATAAACCCACAAAGCCATAATGCAATTAGGTTTCAAAACATTGCAAATCAATCTATTGTAAAAGAACGATAAATCGCACGAGAAAAGCACCGCGTAAGTATGGCCCGACTTCGGGCTTATCAACAAAAGAGCGCAGAGAGGCAGCCCGTGAAACGGCTAGTTGGCAAGTAGAAATCGTCGAGCTTATCGCACAGATCAACAACGAGATAATCTCCGCCGCGCAAGAAGAAGAAGAAACAGAATCTTCTGAACGAATAAAACCTAAACATCAAAAATTTACGTTTTTTCCCCCGAGTAACATCGGGTATATCAGTAAAAAAATAAGGGGTTTATTTTGCCATTTGGTCAAAATTTATATCGGAATTGCTGTTATTTTTCACAATACTCACCAAATATAAAGATCTTTATTTGAATAAATTTAAATAATAAAAAAATAAATAACAATATTTATATAAAAAAAGAGTTGGCTGTGCCGTGGACACACCCGTAGGTTTTGACGTGACGAAGTTTCTTGCTGTTGTTGTTGTTGTTAATGTTGATGTTGATGTTGATGTTGATGTTTATGTTGATGTTGATGTTGATGTTGATGTTGATGTTGATGTTGATGTTGATATTGATGTTGATGTTGATGTTGATGTTGATGTTGATGTTGATGTTGATGTTGATGTTGATGTTGATGTTGATGTTGATGTTGATGTTGATGTTGATGTTGATGTTGATGTTGATGTTGATGTTGATGTTGATGTTGATGTTGATGTTGATGTTGATGTTGATGTTGATGTTGATGTTGATGTTGATGTTGATGTTGATGTTGATACTGATGCTTATGTTTATGTTGATTTTGATGTTGATGTTGATGTTGATGTTGATGTTGATGTTGATGTTGATGTTGATGTTGATGTTGATGTTGATGTAGATGTTGATGTTGATGTTGATGTTGATGTTGATGTTGATGTTGATGTTGATGTTGATGTTGATGTTGATGTTGATGTTGATGTTGATGTTGATGTTGATGTTGATGTTGATGTTGATGTTGATGTTGATGTTGATGTTGATGTTGATGTTGATGTTGATGTTGATGTTGATGTTGATGTTGATGTTGATGTTGATGTTGATGTTGATGTTGATGTTGATGTTGATGTTGATGTTGATGTTGATGTTGATGTTGATTTTGATTTTGATGTTGATGTTGATGTTGATGTTGATGTTGATGTTGATGTTGATGTTGATGTTGATGTTGATGTTGATGTTGATGTTGATGTTGATGTTGATGTTGATGTTGATGTTGATGTTGATGCTGATGTTGATGTTGATGTTGATGTTGATGTTGATGTTGATGTTGATGTTGATATTGATTTTGATGTTGATGTTGATGTTGATGTTGATGTTGATGTTGATGTTGATGTTGGTGTTGGTCTTGGTATTGGTGTTGATGTTGGTGTTGGTGTTGGTGTTGGTGTTGGTGTTGGTGTTGGTGTTGGTGTTGGTGTTGGTGTTGGTGTTGGTGTTGGTGTTGGTGTTGGTGTTGGTGTTGGTGTTGGTGTTAGTGTTGGTGTTGGTGTTGGTGTTGGTGTTGGTGTTGGTGTTGGTGTTGGTGTTGGTGTTGGTGTTGTTGTTGGTGTTGGTGTTGGTGTTGGTGTTGGTGTTGGTGTTGGTGTTGGTGTTGGTGTTGGTGTTGGTGTTTGTGTTGGTGTTGGTGTTGGTGTTGGTGTTGGTGTTGGTGTTGGTGTTGGTGTTGGTGTTGGTGTTGGTGTTGGTGTTGGTGTTGGTGTTGGTGTTGGTGTTGGTGTTGGTGTTGGTGTTGGTGTTGGTGTTGGTGTTGGTGTTGGTGTTGGTGTTGGTGTTGTTGTTGGTGTTGGTGTTGGTGTTGATGCTGGTGTTGGTGTTGGTGTTGGTGTTGGTGTTGGTGTTGGTGTTTGTGTTGGTGTTGGTGTTGGTGTTGGTGTTGGTGTTGGTGTTGGTGTTGGTGTTGGTGTTGGTGTTGGTGTTGGTGTTGGTGTTGGTGTTGGTGTTGATGTTAGAGTTGTTGTTGGATTTGGAGCTGGTGCTTTTCGTTTAACTTTTTTTTTGCTCTCCCATTGCTTGTGCTCTAATTTCAATTAATCCAGCAAAAGTGATGCATTTGCGTCACATTAGGCGGTTCACTAAGGGTTTTTGACACGCCGTCAAATTTTTTTTTTATTTTTGTCATATGCCCGAAGACCTCACATTTGTTTTCGTTCCTTAAAATTTACCGTTGCACCAGTAGTCACAGAGTTAAAAATCCATGCAACGTTTTTTCATGGCTGTAGCATTTTTACTGCATTATGTGATTGCATCCCTGAAATCATGACAACAAAATTTTTTTTTAATTTAGTTGTGAAGCGTAATAGCACATCCCTGCTGTCGTAAAACAAAATTTACTGTAGCACTCCTCCTGAGTGAGTAATAATTCCATGCAACGATATTACATTTCTGTTACATAAGCTGCTATATTCACGACCTGACGACACCGGAATTTTTTTTTATTTTTGTCGTAAAGCTATGTATAAAAACTTAATTTTCCTTTTTAAACTTTTATCGTAGGTTATATACTCATTGAGTAAAAATTCAATGCAACGCCGCTGCATGAATGTTGCGTTATCGATCTTTGAGCGGCTCTCTCAGCGTCCCCATGGCAACTGAAATTTTTGTTTCCTTTTTTTGTGAGGGCTTACAGTAGGCCTTTATTGGCGTATCGTATTTTAAATCCTAGCACTAATACTTAGCGAGTAATAATTCCATGTAACAAATTTTCAGTTGCGTTGCTTACGCAGCTCCCACTACGTCCCTATGCCGTATTAAATTTTTTTTTGTTTTTTTAATATAGTCAAAGAATTAACCTTTATGGTCATACTATTTTTTTAATCATAGCTCTTATACCCAGCGAGTAACAATTCAATGAAACGCAGATGAATTTTTAAAAAATTCATTTTTCAACTTTTTTGGAAACTAGAGCAGTACAACGTAACTTCGTCACGTCAAAATAATGGCCATTTCAGCCCTTGAAAGGACTTTGACCTAGCTTCTTACGATCAATTGTGTTGTGCGTGTTATTAAGTTTGTACACAATTGACCGAGAACCGGACCTACATGCTTAACGCCGACTCCGAACGGCGATGAACGGAATGTTCTCGTTCTCAAGAAGCTTTACATGGCATTTTTAATTACTCTCTGAGGTTTGCCATTGTCTGGAGAGAGGTGGCGGCCATACAGAAAAATTATTTTAATTCAAATAATTTTCTGTCGCTGCTGGGGTTCGAACCTGGATCTCCAAAGTTCGTTGACATAGCGGCCACGCACTTTAAACAACTACGTCACGGACGCCACAATACATATACTCAGCGAAATAATAATTTCATGCAATGCCGATGCTTTTTCTACTTTTTTGGAAACCTCACACGGTAAACGCTGTGACGCCAAAATATTCAGATTTCATCATTTAAGAATATAATGAATCCATCTCTTGAACATTACCTGAACGTGAAAAACGGAGTCAAACCTTGTAAGCCTCAAAAATAAAAATAGAAACGAAATCAAAACCTAAAGGTATTTCTGTTCTGATGTACCATGTTATTGAACGCCAATTCATTCCAATCATTTCCAATCGAAGTTCATGACATTAGTTTTTGGTCACATTTAGTTTTCCAACGTTCCAAGTACACATGATTGTTTACAGTATTAAATCTGATACTTCGACTTGCTTACATTTCTTCAAATAGTTGTGCAAAACATACAAGTGTGTTTTAATAAATTGTGCAAAATTTTATGCACAAATTGCTGCACAAGAACTTCTTCAGCGCAAACTTGTCTCATATACATCCGCATCATCTGAAAACTTGCTGCAACAGACTTTTCATTAAATGTTGGCACATTGCAAAGTTCTCAGCAAGCAATTGAAATTTATTGCCAACATCCTGCTGCTCAAAACAGTACTAAAATTTTGATGCTGCTACTATTTTGCTGAGGAACGCAAAATGCAAGATGAAGTTAAAGTTGAATTCTGCATCGGAAAGCATTTAAGTCTTAGAAGCCGCAGGAGTTGCAGCTGAACGCAAGGAATATTGACAAGACATGATGATTACGTTGGTTATGATGATGATGATGATGATGATGATAGCAATGATGATGTTATGCAGACATGTGTGTTTAGTTGGATGTTTGTATAGCAATCAGGATATTATTAAGATGATAGTATTAGACGTGCTCTATCTCAACTTCTATAATTTGCTGCTACATGCGCAGAGGGGTGTGGTGAGGTTAGAATATTAGTGCTCTAACTATTGGTAGCTAAGCTACTTGAAATATTCTGTTCATTCAATCATTAAAATGTCCTTCGTATGTGACCTCACATAATGTGTTTGAAAATTATTTGCTTTGCTTATCCTTTTGAACAATATATAGCGAAGCCATAAATAACGCATTGCCTTGGGTTAATGATTATTAGTGTGTGGTATGTGGTATTATTGGTGATATATTACCAAAAAAACAAAAAAAAATAGTTCTCTGAATATATGTCATTAGTTATTTGAGCACTTTATTGAATTTATGGCAATGGGTTTTTTTTGTTTTTGTTTTTTGTTTAATCACAAACCTTGCGGTTAGCAACAAGTCCATAACAATATGGTTTTTTAGTGGTGAAAAAAATTTCTGTTAATACGAAACACACGTTTACAAAAATAAATTCCATTAAGAGATGCATTCAAATCGCTTGTTCGAAATTCCGAGTCAACAGCTGAAACAATTTAAAAAAGCTGCAATATTCAATACGTTAAACATTCATGCATGAATTCATATAAATTTTATATAACGGTATTATTGGATATTTTGCTTATATGTTTGTATGTACGTTCAATTTGAATGTGTGAATATAAATGTGACTGTTGTGAGCAAACAACATCTGCCTGGTGCAGAAAATTTTATAAATATTTTGTTCGCAAATATTTTTATGCAAACAAACCATATTTGAAATTGAACTTGCTTTTCGTACAGTGCCTAAAAAAACAAATTCGAAACTATTAATTTTTTAATTCAAACACACATTTCTTACTATTAAAAAAAAAATCACTTAATTTCCGAAAAATGCTTGAACTAATTGAAAGATTGAAAGATACGGAAAATGTTTAAACCCTCTGTTATGTTTGTAATATTGCTTTCGGAAAGTGCAGTCCTGGCATTTGGCAGTTGTCAAATGTTTATATCATCCAGCATTTTTGTTTAGTTCAAAATTTACCATTTTACAACATGAAATGTTTTACTTCTAAGCAATGCGTTAAAATTGTAAATTGTTCTAAAATCTGCTGATTTTTCGAAGCAAATTTTCTTCAGCGATGAAGACCATTTCACGCTAGGTGGAACCGTGAATAAGCAAAATTGCCGTTTATGGAGCTCTTAAACTCCCCAAGTGATTGCATCTGCAAAAAGTGACAATATAGAGTGCATAACGGTTTGATGGTGTCATTGGTTCATATTTTTTTTTTTAACGATCCATGAGCAATCGATACAGTCAATTCTGAGTGCTACCTAACCTTTTTTTTACCTTAAATTGATAATATGGATCTAGACGATATGTAGGTTTCAACAAGATGGGGCCATTAGTCACCCAACAGGACCAATTAAGACTTTTTTGTAACGGAAATTTCCAGGACGAATTGTTTCGAAAGTTGGCCTTGCCAATTCGTCTCTTGAGTTTGGTGAATGAATCAGAATGAGAAGCCAGTTGCGCGCGAACTTCCAATCTATATATATAAAAATAAGTTGATTTTTTTTGTGAAATTGATGTTCTCTGTAATGCGTGAACCGATTTTGTTTCTGGAAATCTCCCATGAAAGGTGACGTTAATACGAAAGTTTTTTGTATAAATGGTCCTTGTATGTGTATTGGATCATGAATTATAGCCATATTAGTGAACTTATCAACAATACAGCTGTGAAAAAATACAGGTAAATGGAATATTGGAATAATTTGGCAAGTCTCACTTTAGTTTGCATTTGCGCGAAAAATAAATTCATAGTAAAAATTTTCCATACCTCTTTTTTCCCATACCCCCTTTACCACCAACAAATCAATAAAAATGCTATATTTAAGACGGGTTTGGTCGTATTAGAATAAAATTTAGTAAAAAAGTTCGTATGGTTACTGTCGGCAACTATACTAAAACTGGGCGTGGTCTAACTATATATACGCCCACTTTTTAGAAATCATTATTATTCCTGAGTTGTACATGTTTTGATAGTAGAACTTGATATGTAGACGTTATGGGCCCAAGAGGTAGTTACTATATATTTGAGCGAACATTAGACAAGGGGGAATTTGACCACACAGGCCAAATTTATGATATCGAATTGCTTTGGAACTAAATGTCGTATGTAACTATGCAATAGACTCCTAAACTACTCATCCGATTAGCATGAAAATTTGTGTATAGAAGTTTTTTGCTACGGTGCGTGTTTGCGGGCTATCAATTTTTATCCACCTTGAACTCCAGAGGGCGCTGTAGTACAAATTTTTGCAAAACCACCTAAAACTCCCAAACCGCTCATGCGATTAGAATAAAAATTGGTATATAGTAGTTCTCAGGTACAATGAGTTTTTGACTGTATCTTCTTTGAACCACCGTGGACACCAGATGGTGCTGTAGTACAAATTTTTTACAAAATCGCATATTTTTAGTTGTTACATATGCAAATATTTACAAAATAAAAAATATGTCTAAATTTAGTAAAATTAAAAAATTTCCGTTATTTTGACATCAAAATCATGAACATATCTTGAAAACTATGAAAAACTTTACTACATCGATATATATAATGCAACATCGTGCTCAAAAATGAGAAAAACACAATCAGAAATTTAATTTTGTGAATTTCGATTCAAATATCTCCTCTGCTTTTTTATACATTTTGTTAATTTTTTTTTTTTTTTGTCTTAAAGCTTCATCAAAGAACTATGAAAACCTTATTGCAAAAATACCGTTAGTTGAGTATATATATTTTAAATATTTTTTTCAAAAAAGGTCTGAAATTTTGGTGTTTTCCTCAAAAAAAGTCTCAAAATTTGTTTTTGTTGTAAAAATAATTTAAATTCAAATTCGCAAATTTTCAACTCCATTTAAAAATTACAACATTTAAAGGCAAAAATTGTTTCAATTTTACGCAAAAATTAAAAACCATTTCTGTGATTCAAAAAACCAGCAACATTTTTTTCCAATATTGTATTTTTATATATTTGGAAAAATATGCAAGCTAAAAAATTAATTTTTTAGAAAAAATTATCTTAGTATCTCTTACTAATCAAAAGTTATAGCCAATAATCTTTATCCAAAATATATATACAAAAAGCAAAACGCTGTCTGTGTGATGGCTGGAAATTTCAAAATTACGGAGCCGATAGAGCTGAAATTTTGGCAGTACATTTTTTTCAAGTACGAGATGGTTTAAATTTCTGTCACATCCCCTTTAACCGCCCACAAATCAATAAAAATGCTATATTTCCAACGGTTTTCGTCAATTTGGCTACATTTTGGTAATTTACTTAGTTTGTATGCTCTCTGTCGGCAATTAAACTAAAACTGGGATGGGCATTATATAAGGAGGTGTGACCCCGACCATATATTTTGCATTATCGAATAGCTTTGAAAGTAAAAGTAGCAGTACTTACATACAAACTCAAAATGGAGTTACTATTTGGTGATCTTATGCTACTTGGAAACTGTAACGGGCAATGAAAAATGACAGTGGTGTCAAACTATGAGTCTAAGAAAAGTTTTGAATACACCTATTATGTTCCCATATAGTTGAAGGGTGCAGCAACGCGCGCCGGGAAAAGGCTAGTACAGATATAGAAAATGATTCAGTATTCGATGTAGAGATATTGTTGTGGCCAATGTAAGCATTATACACACTCAAATCAAAGTGATCGCAGAAAAGACTCAAGTGGAGTTTGGTCTTTGATTTGCGATCGTGTTCGTAGTAAGACTCAAATAAACTAACAAAATCAAAGCAGTTTCATTTTCGTTCCAATGGTGCTACTCTGACCTCTCTAAGACTATTGGTTCAGAAGATATTTCCAAAATAGGCCAAATTTGTGTTAAAAAAAATCCTAACAAATCCAATATCTAGCCGTCTTTATTTGTTACGGAACATTGTTTTGGCTTTAAATGAAAGATCAGATTTTTTAAAAAATTTAACCTATTTTGTGAATATCTCGGAATAGTCGGATTTTAAAGTTTGATACATCAATGTTTTTGTCTCAAGGAAACTAATATGACCTTTAGGTGCACCGTTCTAGTTCTTACCCTCCAGATATTTTTTTTTTTATTTATTTTGGAGAAAAAATAATTGATCTCTTTCAGATAAAAACATCGATATTCTATGTGATCAGACTTTTAATACCGATGATACGATTAAAATGAAAAAAGGGAGCCCTTCGTTCGGCAAAAAATTTTCAAAAATTTTTTAAAAATAGTTCTGCTGGCAATATCGATACACTTCCTGAGCAAAAGGTTAATGATATTTTAAGAGCTTTATTTTTTTTTGATATTAGGGTGGCACATTAGGATGGTAGGAACTGAGATCTAGATGGTAAGTACTCTTTTTGAGACAAAAACATTGATGTACCAAACTTTAAAATACGACTGTAAGCACCAGAGATATGAAGTAATATGTCAATGCGCGACACCTACGTTCGGTCAAAAAAATTTTTTTTCGTGCTTGACTTGCAAAAATGCGTCATATTCGCTGGTATACGGCGCACTCTTTTTTTTGAGGTACAGTCTAATGTACATAGTATGGTTCTATGGAAGTAGTATGGTAGGTGGTCGTTTAAAAAATACTAAATAAATTATTAAAAAAGAAAGAAAAATAACACCCTCATGAGTTTTTGCATGTGGAAAGGTAATAAAATGAACTTTCTGAAAATAATTTTTTTTTTTCAATTTTTAACGTGTGGAAAAATCTTATTTTTATGACTTCCAAAATTTGACCTTGAAGTTAAGAAACTTAAAAAAATAATTTTGTTTTTTTTATATTTAGAAAATAAACAGCTATTTATTGTCTTTTTGAAAATATCTCAAACGTAAAAATCGAGTTAGTTTTGTTAAATATATGATTTTGCAAGAGTAAGGCAATTTCACTTTTTCTCCCATTTTGACGAAATTTGAATGTTACGTAAAACTTGAAAAAAATGTAAAAATTTTTTTACTCAAATTAGTGTTTTTATTTCATGAGAAGATTTAATTCTGAAAGATTGAGCAAAATCGGAAGTCAACCCGTAATTTACTTAATTTTTTTTTTTTTTTTTTTTTTCATTGTGGAATGGCTGATATATTAGATTTTTTGGGATTTTTTAAAGAAATTTTTAACTATTTTGGGAATATCTCCTAAATCAATAGTCATATAGAGATTAAAGTACCACTATTCCAAAAGTTTTTTTTTAACTTTCATCATTGGTTAGCTTTCAAAATAGATTAAAAACAACGAGTTCTCATGAAATAAATAAAAATGCGACCTCAAATTTTTCATTTGCGTAATGTCAACGAGATAAAATGGTCGCATACATGTTCACCGCTTCATTATTTTTCAAATGTTTAGAAACTTGGGGTTGTTGAACACGGTGTGGGCTTTGCGAATTGCCCAGCGGTTCAAGAGCGGTCGTTAAATGGTTAAAATAGATATTGTTAGTTTGCTTCTAATGTTAGTTTTGTGTATTTTTTACGCATAATAGTTTATCACTTAACGTTTCTATTAATTGTGAGTTTCCGTACGAAATTTTATAATTTTAATAATTGCATTAATGCCAACAAGCAACATTTTCACAAAAACTCTTATCATGTATGTTTATCAGCGCCAGCCGGAAATAAACACATCACGTACAAACACAAAAAAAAAATTTCTTTATGTCAAACAAGAATTTTCCTTTCACATTTTACTCTGACATGAAAGTTAATGCTTGTGTCAAAGTATGTCTGTGAAGCTGTATGTATATCATCCTACGAGTGTGCTCATTACATACACGCTTCAAAGCTGACAGCCAGATATGACAAATGAGACAGAAATTATGTTAAAACCTTGCTGTGTGTCTTTAGTTGTAGTTGTTTTCTTTTAGTTTTAGTTCATCACATTTTTTATTTGTATTTATTTTTTTTTTTTTTTTGTTTTTGCTCAATAACTTGTTTTGATAATCATGCCCATAAGCCATTTATTTTATCCTAATGCTAGTTGGCACACTTGAAGCTAATTGACTGCAGTTAGAGCAAAGTTCTGGACGCAACAACAATTTTCTGTGGTTTTTTTTTCTGATTTAGGTCGGGAAAGTTTGAGTTAATTACGTTCTTAGTATTTGTTAATTTAATGTGATTAATTTATCAATTAATCATAATATAAAGAGATATATATGTATCAGTATGAAATCGTTAAATAAATTGTGTGTATGCTATTTCTTAGATTAAGTTTTGTCACTTGAAATAAAAATTCAGTTGAGAAAAGAACAAATTATTTTAGGCAATTATAATGATGAAAGTTGTTATGACATATTTGAGTAAAGCTGATATATAATTACACAGACCCAACAAGAAATACTAGACTGTTCATTAAGTCCTTCGTGTTATTAAGAAAACGGTAATTTTTTTCACAAAATGAATGTCTTCAAGATAGTCGATCAACAATAGATCGTGAGAATTCAAAAAAATCACTGCTCAAAACCTTTTCGGACAATTGTTGTATCTTAGCCGCTTAGGAGCACTTCCACGTGGCACTTCAAATTGTTTTGCTTGTTGTACTGCTAATAGTGAATTCTTGGCATGAATTCATGGAACACGTGGCATCCTCATTACAATCAGTTTTTTCATACCCAAATTCTCATGCAAATGGAAACCAACAAGCCAATTGATATCTTGTGAAGCCTTAACTATCTCATTCACTTTCACTTTCAGACTATCACGTATTCTGTTGATAATTTGCAATTCTTTTGCTTGAGCTGATGTATGGGAACTCACATTGTCATGATGGAGCATGATCTTCCTTAGGTTATTGCTTTTCCTCAATTCTTACAAATAAACTGTTGTGTACCATTTAGCATTTACAGTTTTTCATTGCTCAAGTGGTACAGTTTTGGCCTGACCGGTTTTTCTGAAAAAAACTAGCAACCATTTGCATGGAAGTGCTCCGTCCGAGGACAAATTTTGTCAGGTTTTTCAAAGGCCCAAACAGTAGATTGCTGCTACTGCTACTCAACTCTCAGAGTTCTCTAGAGAGTATTGCTCTATACATCTAGTTGGATCACAAAACATCCGAAGTGACTATCACCAAAGAACTAAAAGAAGATGAGATTGCTGATGTCCATCCGCAAGCTGTGAGAAATTTTTTGTATTCACTTGAAACACACCCTGCAACAAACCTTTGTTATAAACAAAAACACATTGCAAAACGCTTGCAATAAACGAAGGAATATATTCATCAGTTTTATGACTTCTGGGACATGGTTATTTTCACAGATGAATCCAAATTTATTTTATTTGGATCCGACGGACGGCTGTTCGTTTGGCGAAAAAGGGGTGAAGCTTTAAATAATAAGAATTAAGGTGGTAGTGTCATGATGTGGGGAGCAATGGGCACAAATGGCGTCGGAAATCTAGTTTATGTAGAAGGGACGATGAACAAAATGGACTATTTAGAAATTTTTAATGATAATTTAGCGCAGCCAGCCACCAAATTAAATATATATGACCATTATTGCCTTGTTCAGGCTAACGACCGTAACCATTTGTCGCTAATAGTAGGGGAACGCCTTCGCTTGATGGCGAAGTTGGACACACCAAGTACTAATTAGCATCAAATTATTGATTTTGAAAAAGAAAGATATATAAAAAATGCAATTAACTTGTTCACCTTTCACCGATAAAAAAGGCTTCAAGTAAACCAACATATTTAAATGTTAATCTGCATGATTTTGTAATAATCAACACTAGATTGTTTTTAAAAAAACTGAATGTTTCTACTGAGTTTTTAAAACTTCACCCTGATGAGTGGCTTAATAACAGCGCATACGTTAGTGGTCTTCAAATGGTCACTCACCTCAATGTTATTAACTATTCAGCAGAGAGAAGTGTAGCTTTGATAACTGAATTTAATAATTCAATTACGTCAAATGAAGAACAAAACAATATTTTCTGCAAGTGGGAGATAACCATAGAAAAATTTGAAAAACATAACAAAAAATCATATTTTTAAAAAATAAATTCAGAAAAAACAAATGTTTGTAATGTTTTTTATTATTTTTTTCATGTTATGGTCCAAAAATTATGCAGTAAGTTATATAGCAAGAAACCATAAAGTCCGCACAAAAATACAAAATTACAAACAAAATGTCACTGGAACAAAATAAGAAAAAAAATATTATGTGGAAATACGACAATTTTGACTAAGGAGTTAAGTTGCATTTTCAAAGCTCCACCAAAAAATATCAGATGCATTTTTTAAAAAAATAAAAAAAAAAATGAAAATAGCTTAAATTATTATAAATGATTCTTCATCACAATATATTCAACATGTGTTTCGGTTTGGACATCATATTATTCAGTAGGATCTAAGTCATAAATAGCTCCAAAATAACCTTTAAACGATTTCAGCAATATCTAGAGGTCAAATTTTTTTGGTTCTTAAGGCATTTTTGGTCTTATTTAGAATGAAACTTTCAGAAAATTGACGCGCACCGAAAAAAAAAATACCCATAATATTCCTTATATATTTTTCAACCGGTCTAGTGCACATACACCAAAACCTAGTGAGTACATTCATTATAGAAAATGTGAAATTTTCATAATTCGGCTCTATGCTCAAAAGAAAAATCCAAAAAAAAAAAAAACAAAAGAAACGAAAAATCATACAAATTTTTTTTCCATACAAATTCATACAAATGCAAAAAGAATTGGGCGATTTGGGTGCAATTTTGTTTTCTTTATTTGGGTAAAATATTTTTGGCGAAATTTCAATTTCTGTTTATGGGTGATTTTTCAGTTTTGTTTTTTTATTGGTTGATTTTTCGTTTTTGATATTTGACGAAAAACGTGAATCAGTTCTTGGAGATACGGGTATTCAAAGTAAAAGATGTTCTTTTAATAAAGATAAAGATATCGTTGTAGTAAAATTTTTCATAGTTTTCAAGATATGTCCATGTTTTTGATGTCAAAATAACGAAAATTTTTTTAATTTTACCAAATTTAAGAAATATTTTGTATTTTGTAAATATTTGCATATGTAACAACTAAAAATATGCGATTTTGTAAAAAATTTGTACTACAGCACCATCAGGTGTCCAAGGTAGTTCAAAGAAGATACTGTCAAAAACTCATCGTAGCTGAGAACTACTATATACCAATTTTTATTCTAATCGCATAAGCGGTTTGTGAGTTTTAGGCAGTTTTGTAAAAAATTTGTACTACAGCACCCTCTGGTGTTCAAGGTGGATAAAAATTGATAGCTCGCAAGCACGCACCGTACCAAAAAACTTCTATACACAAATTTTCATGCTAATGGGATGAGTAGTTAAAGAGTCTATTGCATAGTTACATACGACATTTAGTTCCAAAGCAATTCGAAATCATAAATTCGGCCTGTATGGCCAAATTTCGCCTTGTCTAATGTTCGCTCAAATATAAAATAACTACCCATAACGTCTACATATCAAGTTTCACTATCAAAACATGTACAACTCAGGAATAATAATGATTTCTAAAAAGTGGGCGTATATATATAGTTAGACCACGCCCAGTTTTAGTATAGTTGCCGACAGTAACCATATGAACTTATTTACCAAATTTTAGTCTAATACGACCAAAAAAGTCTTAAATATAGCATTTTTATTGATTTTTGGCGGTAAAAGGGGTATGGAAAAAAAGGGGTATGGAAAATTTTTACTATGCCTATATTTTTTGCGCAAATGCAAACGAAAGTGAGACTTGCCAAATTATTCCAATATTCCATTTATTTCCAATTTCCCTTGCAAATATTTCCCCATATACACCATATGTGCGTACCTGTATTTTTTCACACCTGTATTGTTGATAAGTTCACTAAAATGCCTATAATTCATGAAAAAATACACATACGAGGACCATTTATACAAAAAAACCTTCGTATTGACGTCACCTTTCATGGGAAATTCATATTGACGTCACCTTTCCAGAAACAAAATCAGTTCACTTATTATCGAGAACATCAATTTCATACACAATGCAACTTATTTTTATATATATAGAAGATAATAAAGAATTGTATTAGCAGCATTCACCGTAGAGTAAGGGATGTTAATTTAAATAAAGGCGAACTTACTAAATAATTTTTTTTGGATTTGTTTTACCCATTTCTAAAAGTAGACATGCTATTTACAATATTCCCATTAAAAAATTGGCTTTAGAGTGTTTTACTGTTAATTTAAATAAAACAAACAATAAATTCCGAATTTTTGCTGTGTACATAATTCAATGGAGGTGTAATGTACACTGCTTACCCTAAAAAGGTGTTGCGGCACCTCTGAATCTGCTAATATATCGCTAATTTATCGTGCACATGAATGAAATGCGAATAATCAATAATTAAAAATTTATTGTCTTCTCCGAAATTTGAAAGGCTCAAAACTGTCCAAGCGATTGAGTAAACTTTTATAGATTTATTATTAAGTTTTCTGAAATATTTTCCTCGGTTTAAAAATTACTTAGACCAAATGAAATGAAAAAACTTTAATTTGAATTCTACCTCAAAAGCGGCCACTTTTATCTATACTAAGTTAATTATTTAAAAAGAATAAAAATTCTGCTCGTGGTTCGTTCTTTTTTTTCCATAATTGTAAATATAAAAAAGAAATTCTATGGATAAAGAATTTAGCATTATTTTTGCCTCTTAATCCACTTGCCTTTACTTTAAACTAACTGTATCTTAAATGCCTTCATTTGAAGCAACAATTTATAAATTATTACAAACATTTTAGTAGCAAACCACAAATTGAACAGGTGGTAAACATTTTAATAAAAAAAAAAAGAGAACTAAATTCCAACTAAAATAACCATAAATTTACCATCATCACACAACATAAGCTCAAGAAAATCTGTAAAAAATATACCAACCACAACCAAACCTGCTCGACACAGCCCACACGCACAGGAACAGCTTAACATAATGTGGTGAAATAGCCCAACACAAATCAAACATCCAAGCCGATAAATCAGCTTTTACAACCGCCAACAACAACTCAAATAAACTGTATAAAGAAGTGTGTGTATGCTGAAAATATTTCTCGTGGATACATTTGTAAATTAAAGTATGTGTTTTTGAGTGTATGCATATGTGTACGTATGTTTGTCTGTATGTCTATATTTATATGCCATTATCTGCAACAAAAATTTGCTTATTTATTAATGTCTCTAAGGACCTCAACAGCAAACAGCAAATATATGAAATAACAACAACAACAACAAACCACAACAGCAACAACAACAACAACAACAACAACGACTTATGCAACGAAAGATTATTTTACATTTTCCCACACAAAACGTGACTTTAACGTATTCACCATGACTTCAATCAAACCAACCCCAAATACCTGCCCAGTGGTTTTCACTCCACTCATGAGGGCATAAAATTTTGTGAATTGTGGACAAAATGAAATGACTATTGATTGTGTAAAGTGATAACTTGTTAACTTATACAACATGCGTGCATGGAACAGCTGCATGATAATAAGAAGACAATTTCCTTTTTTCCTCTTTTTTTGCAAATATTTGGAAGATTTTTGAAAAGTATGACGCATTTTTGTACCCTTTTGGCAATATGGCGCACCTCGTTGACAACGATTGAAAAGAACGATTTGTCAAGCGTTCAACTTGACTGATAACCGATGACAGAGCAAAGAAATAAAAATATGTGAAAAAGAAGTCACAGCATGTGGTAGGACTTGATAAAAGCTTAGAGAGGATTCCTTAGCATTTCATTATTTGTGATTATTTTGGTTTTTCAATGCATCATCAAGAAAGTGTTTTTTTATGTTCGTTTACAAGATTGGCAAAAAATTGGTTTTATTTTTTTTAGTTTTTTCTTTAAAAAAGACTTCACTGACAATGTCAGTTGAATTTTCATCAAATTGTCAGTCTCGATTGAATACTAATTTCAATGTCAGCCAAAGCAGGTGCATTAAATATATGAAAAAAGTTGGTGGGAGTTGATAACTGTGATATTTTTAAGTTATTTTAATTATAACTTTCATATAAACAGCAGCAGGTGATTTAAACATAATACCAGAAAAATAATGTTACAAAATACCAAGAGGACTTTGTTTTTTGGAACCTAAGTAGCTTGAGTGGATCACAGTACAAAGGCTACTGATGAGTTGGCGGCCGATGAAACAGTCTGTATAGTCAAGCTGTGTGATTTGCTTTATACAGAGCCGTTGTTGTTGTTGTTGGTTGTTGGTTGTTGCCTTCTTTGTTCTTCATGTTGTCTTGTTGTCAACATGATTGGCCTAGAGCTCATTAAATTTGTTTTCAATATAAATAATGAAAGGCCGTTTTCAAATATTAAGATAAAAAATTTCCGTCTATGTTGATAATATGAGAACCCATCGATATATATCTATAGATATATGACAAAAATGTTTTAAAATTGACGAAAGTTGTTATTAATTTGACGATATTTGTGTTTAAAAAATAGCTTGCAACAAATTTCGTCAAAGTAAGAGCAAATGTGTTTAAAAATGTTGAAAATCGTATGAAAAAAAAGTCAAATTATGAATACATTTTTTGAACACATTGTGTTCAATTTTAAGCTAATATATTTTTTTCAGTGTAGCATTGCTGTAAGAGCCAGTCAAAAACTACTTTAAACAGTTTTTCCACTTATTGCGAAAACAAAAATTTTTTGTTATTCAACGTCAACTAATGCCAAGCTATCATATAGTCTCGAAGAGACTACAATCTCCTTCAAGAACTTATTACATATTTGGCAAGCCAGCTCTCTCAGTAATTCCATACGGTACTTGATTGTTATTTGCAACAAGGAACTGATTTTTCGGTCTCATATTGATATTATCATGATTAGAGCCAAATCTGCACTTGGCTTTGTGAAACATGAACCAGCGCATTCTTCTATCCCATACGTTAAACTCTCTGCCTTGCATTTGGCAGATCCATTCTCGAATATTCTAGCCATGGCTGATACGCTTTCTATTACTCCCATTCAATGCGTATCGAAACCGTCCAGTGAAGATTCAGAACGCGGCCTTCTTGTTTCTCATAGTCCCAATCTACCTCCTTATGATGATCTGTGGATGTTGAGTATAGTGCAAATTCGTGAAAATTCTGGTAAGTCATCGATGGAATCCTTATTTGACATATTCTAGATGGAACCACTGTCTGTCCTACTCTGGACCAACTTATATCCCTTAATATCACCCCACACAGTCTAAGGTCAGTACCTCTATTTCACTTTAATTCTTATAGCGCCATCTATGGATGTGGTAAACCTATATTAAGGATGCTTGATGCGACCAATAACATGATCATCGAATTCGATTTTCGTCTTAGCAAATTTACTTTTCAATATATCCTTCTTCGCTCCAACACAACTTGCTGTCCCTCAATGTTCTCTCATTAAATTGTAGCAAAGGATACAAAACAGTCAATTCCACGGCGATATCAAGAATTGGGTATGAGACCACTTTGTGGCGAATTTTGCGTAAGAATCTTGGCTTACACCCATACCAGATCAAGCAGACTCAATAATTGCAGCCGATTGACCATTTGAAGCGACCCACAATGGTTCCCAATCGAAAAAAGACAGCTAAAACCTCAAGGAATTGTCTAATTTACATGAAAATGATGATCATTAGGTTTTTGGGGTCGCTGATCACGAATCTGAAGTCAAAAATTCGAAATTCAAAATGGCGGCTTAAAAATGGCGGACATGAACATGCTAATTTTTATATTAATTATATTATGCAGTACAATTTTGCTGCCCCGAAAGTTTTTGGGATCGCTGATCACGAATCTGAAGTCAAAAATTTAAAATTCAAAATGGCGGCCGTGAACACGCTAAGTTTTACAATAACTATATTGTGCATTTCAAATTTGGTGCCCACAAAGTTTTCCGGGTCGCTGATCATAAACCTGAAGTCAAAAATTTGGATTTCAAAATGGCGGCTTAAAAATGGCGGCCATGAACATGCTAATTTTTATATTAACTATATACCGGGCTCTTCTTCGACATATTGGGTAACAGCAGCGATATTCTCAGCAGAACGGCTGCTCCGGGGCCGCCCAACCTTGGGAAGATCTCGTATTGTCCCAGTCTCTTCGAGGCGAGTGGCCAAACGCCACAGTGTTTGTGCAGTTGGTGTCGGATGGCCAGGAAATCTGCGACGAAATTCAGACTACGCCAACACAACTGACAAATTGTTGCGCAAAAAAATGGAAACAATTATTACGCGTTCATGCGGAGTAAACCGATTCATGGCTTGCCGATTTGTATTCTGCGGTTGCTTACTTCACAAATGTCAAAACCGAATTGACATTTGGCGCCATTTGCAAAAGTTATAGGGTGTTCCAATAGTGTGATACCATTTGCCCCACCTTATATATCATTATTTTTGAAATGCCATAAAAGACTGTTTTTTATTGTTGAGATTGTAAATGTTGAATGTTAGATTTGTCCACAACAACATAAAAATAAAAAATTTAACAGCTTAAATAATGCACACATTTTAGAGTAGATTTTATCCAAAATATATTCTTATCAACAAGATTTTTCAATGAATGTGGGTTAGACCACAATTTCGCTCGCCTCCCTATAAGATTTCTTTATACCGAAAAAAGAAATTAATATTTCATCAATAAACTCAACATTCAGTGCTTATCAAGCAAATACATTTCAACTTTGATAGAATCCAATACTAAGAAAAGCATAAAAATATAATTTGTTACACGGTTTAATGAACAAAAGAGTCCTTAATACACAAATATTTGCATACATGAACGAGAATATACAAGTTGGAAAACCTTTACAAATTTTTTTGTTATATTTCGGTTGTGTAGGGTGGATGAATGATTAGTATGCAGAAAGTTTGTTTCAAACATTTTTGTGTTAAAACTGTTATGTCATGTGATGGCATAAGAACACAACCAAACGGAAACAGTAAATTTAAGGTCATCAGTACTATTCGGTATTGAGCCCGCATTGCTACATTTAGGCATATCTGCACTGTCAGTAGTTTTTCATTAACTTAAATATACATATCTAACGAAAGATATTAACACATAACAAAACAAACCCAGTCATGGTGATGCTGACTAAAGAAACAAACGTAGAACAATAAAAATTTGACTCTCCAAATCAGGAGTTTAAAGGTTATATATGCGAAATACTCCACAATCTATCAGTTTATTGCAAAACAAAATTTTGAGCTTCATCTTAAAAATTATCGAAAGAACATGTTTAAGGCATGTTCCGTTATGTTCTAGGATCTTATATTTTATTTCTTAATTGTTTATAATTTTTTCCATTGATTCTCATATTATTCTCTATAAGATGTTTCCCCAAATGTATGAAGATGATCAATCAAATAAATTGAAAGAAAAACAATTTTTGTACAAGATATAAATCATTTTGCTTAACATTCGCAGAACATTTGGTGATTTGAGCTTCTTTTAAATGCTCTATTCTTTTGAATGGTATTCTTTCATAAAGTAGAACATCAGGTATATGTCCAACCACAAAGTGATTGATGGATAAAAATTTAATTGCAAATATTGAAAAATTTCTTCTTATTGTAGCATAATTCTTCTACACTCATGGAATCTCAATTTTTTGCCGAAAAATTTCACTAAATAAACGTCTCTATATTTTTGTCAGTGTTTTTTTTTTTTTTTTTTTTTTATAGAATACTCTTGATGAGGGTACGCAATACTTAGCTTCGGTAAGTTTATAGATACCAAATCTAATGATAGCTATGGGAACAATTCCGGTCGTTAATACATGTTTTTATTTTTCTATTCCTTCCAGTGTTCTTGCTTTTTAAGCTTGTGAGATAAAAAAAATTCCTTAATTGTAAAATATAAGGATCATGATGTTACATTTGCAGAGTGTGAAATAAGAATGAAATTTTATTAAGACATAACTTACAAAAGGTTTGAAGGCATTCTACAGTTTGGAAATGTAAGGTCTATGAATATATTCTAGGTTAAACCGAAGCCAAAACGAATACAAATGCATACTTATACATTTATACTAGCTGGTCCGGCAAACGTTGTTTTGCCTAAACTGAATATTCGATGTATTTATTTTTTTCAATAGATGGCTGTGTATTTATATTAATTAAACTAATTATATTAAACGAGCAATATTTATAAGTATATATAAATATTTATTTGTAAATGAGTTCTCGAAAACAGCGCACAGTGTAAGTTTTTTAAAATCTAGCGTAACCACAAATCCACAAAAAAAAAAAAACTTAAATTTCTCAGAAATAATTTGTGCAACATATAGTTAATGAACCGTCTGAACTGAAGAAATTTTTTAACAATAGTATTATTGCCATAGTGTTTTTTGTCGTAGATGTGTTTTTTTAAGTGAAACTTCTATAGCCGCGATGGGGAGTAAAACCGATGAATTAATTCACCGATTGAAACACGTATGGACACTAGGGTGGCCCTTAACTGTATGCGATATTTTTTTTTTTTATAAATTGAATATGTGCGGTGTCCTCGTTTGTTTCTTATCATGCCAAAATTATATTCTGAAAATTTCAGGAAAAAATATTAATATTTAGACGTGACGCAAAGCGAAACTTCATTCGAAATACACATTCATATTGGAAAAAATTGTTTTTTTTTCAACAATAATTAAAATTAAGACAATTTTGTGTGATTTTTTAATCAACGAAACAAAATATCGCATTAGGCATTTAATTTATTTTTCCAACGTGCTATCATTCGTCGAAAACGGTTGACTAATACGAAAATTACATTTTTATTGTTTTTAAAAAATATTTTTTTTCCGAAAACAAATGAAATAATTGCAATTAATTTTTTTTCAATCTTTTATTGGCGCATGAGCATAAACATTTCTTTCCAAGGAGATATTATGTGTCGAAATCGGGTAAAAAATGCGAAAACTCGAAATTTTTAGTGGAGCAAAAAACTATTTTTAAAAAATACTTTTTTCGAAAATACATAAGTAAAATCAATTATTTGAAAAAAAATTATGTTTCTAATTATAAATTGTATAAAGTTTGTACGTTTCTAACACAACAATAACCACATAAAATTAAATCTTAATCAATACATTTATTATTATATTTTTTTTTTATTTAAACTTAACACCGTTTATTATTCATAATTGTTTTTACTTTAGTTATTGCTCGTAGGGCCAAAATAAAATTTCACGACTGTATCCTGGATATTTCTTACGATAGTCCCGGATAATCATTAAATTCTCAATCAAATAATGAGAAATACATATATACTTTTAGGAGATAATCCTGTTGGTTTGTGTTCTTAGTTAGGAGGTTATTGAAATCAGTTATTAATTTAACCGCATGTTAAGCTGTGTCGTTCAGTAATTTAAGAGAAGTAATGATTTTCAGAACATCAGTGTAGATTAGAACAAAGGAAATCTATTCCAATTTTGAAACGTTGGGAAAATTTCATTGATGATGGTGATAAAAAGTCTCAAAAAGTCAAAAGAAGATGGTGTTTGTATATCTTCTTTATATAAAAATACTTTCTTTCTGCTATCACTTTCAAACTGGTCATCTTCCTGGATTTTTTTAGCCATGTCAACTTTAATTTCTGTTGGAATACTTTCATCGAACAACACAAAAGGAGGAGAAAAGGTACATTTGTCTATCTGGGTAGTACTCATTCTCATGGAAACTGTAATTCATATGATATTTTTCCTGTGCTCTTTCTACATTATAATACTCGTAAGATTTCAAATAATAAAGCTAAACTAATTTTTAATTATTTTATAAATCATACTTTTCTCCCGCTTCTTCTCCTCGAGTTTGCGCTTCCTCTGTTTTTCTTTTTTTTCCGAATAAGTTTGAGCTTCTGCCATGCTCTTAAGACGTCAATCATGCAACGTCAATCATGCAATCGGGTCTTCCATTTTCTCTCTGGAGTAGTAAAAACTGGCTGTCTTCCTCTATTCGGATTAGGTTCAGAACGTCCCTGTGTGAAATATCAAATAGATTGTAAAATTCATCGCAGAATAAAGTCTCCTTAATTTCTTGCTTTTCTGTTGTGCGTTACTGACTTCTTTGTAAATTTTTCGAACATTTGTGCAAATCTAACAACTTTTGAACACATCGATGGGATAACTCTGGTAGGTATGCTTGCCTTTTTTTTTAAAATCTATGCAAGTTAAGATCACCCTTTATTCAATAAGTAAATTGTAAATGTAAACAAAATTGTATCTTAAAGATTCAAGAATGGTTTTGTCTTAAGATTCTTTTTCTTAAGCTTAAATTTGTTATGTCAGCAAATATTCTGGCTGATGCAATATTTCATCTTGTGATGAAACACTTTTGTTTATAATAACGCGATCAAGCCATCCTCAGTTTTGATTATATTAAAAGCCTTTAAATAAGAGAAGAACTGATTTTCACAGTTAGGCTTTTAGTCCAGCTCAGCCAGTTGAGTTCCTAGAGTGTTTAAGTGAAGTGAATAAAAAATAATAAACTTTTTTAAAAACACAAATAGTACAAGTGTTTAATTAATTTGCATTCTTCTATAGTAAGACTTGCACTTGTATTCAAAGATAATTTTACTGTTTTTATCTTAAAAAATAATACTTGAAGGACATCTATGTTAGAAGGTAACCAGTGCTTTCACTTTTAGTAGATTCAATTAAATATATTTTTTGTTTTAAATATAATAAGTTGATCGGTTAAACATAATTGTAGAGCGTTAGTAAAATAATTTTCGAAAAAAATTAAAATTTTTTTTTTTCGCTCGACAAAATAGTTGTAGTTTTCTCACTTTGTAGTCAATTTCAACGGATGGTAGCTCGTTTGAGAGATAATGTTATGTAAAATTATATTATGTTGAGTAGATTAGAAAAGAGCATTAAAAAGTCTTCATTTTAATTATTGTTGGAAAAAAAAAACAATTTTTTCCAATATAAAGGCATATTTTTAATGAAGTTTCGCTTTGCGGCACGTCTAAATATTAATATTTTTTCTTGAAATTTTCACAATATAGGTACTTTTGATATGATAAGAAATAAATGAGAGCACCGCACATGTTCAATTTCTAAAACAAAAATTTAAGGGCCACTCTAATGGACACAGTAGCTTTTCAATTGCATGATTTATACGTTGAGTAATTATAATATTGCCAAAAAAATTTACCGCATATGGAGCATGTCATTGATATTCATATTGAAAACATCAACCTTAAACAAAAAGAAAAACACTGACTGCTGCTAAGTAAAAGAATTGTAATGTACGACATTTTAAAGTATATTTCAAACTTTTGTGCAGTGTTTTCAGAAAATCGAAATGAGTACTGTACAACATTCGGCTGGTTGCACACTAGAGCAAGTCCCATTTGTATGGATTTTGCTTAAGTATCTGGGATCCTCCGAAGTAATAAGAGCTCTTAAAAGTCCAAGAAGTGTCAAAAATGGCTATAAATATGTTGAAGAGAAGTGGTCCAAGGCTACCTGAGGTACGCCCGACGAAGCTGCAATCTTTTTAGAGAGGATACCATGAAATTTTGCGTATTGTGATCTTTCACACAGATAGGACTTGAGCCAATTCAGCAAAGAACCCGAAACACCGAATTTTTCAAGTTTTATAGTTAAGATTTTATGATCGACGCGATCAAAGTCTGTGCTAAAATCGGTATAGACTGCATATATTTGATGTCCTTTTTCCATTTTAATAAGAACATCCGAGGTCATGGTTGTAAGATTTGTAGTGGTTGATCTTCCTTTACGGAATCCATGTTGTTGATCATTTAAGCGTGGATTAATTAGGTCTGTAAGTTTGGAACATATAATTTTTTCGAATATTTAAGGGATAGTAGATAACATTGCGATGTCCCTATAATTTTCGACATCTCTATTGTCGCCGTTCTTATGAATTGGCGGAAAATGAGAAGATTTCCATAAAATAGGAAAAATGCCTGCAAGGATTTGTTAAAAATTAAGTGTAAGGGCATAACTAACTGGTCTGAGCATTAAATGATTAAGCTTGGTGGTAACAGCTCCGGACCAGGAGACTTATTCGGATCTAATTCCTTAATAGAATTGATTATGTCTCCATGTGTTAGATTGATTGTGCTAACCAATGGTGGTATGTTGGGACTCGATGATGGAGTTTAATTTTGGGTTGAAGGTGTGCAGAAGACCTCTTTAAAGTGATCAGCGATGTCAGGTCTTAATAGAGAACTCTTTGGACAGCTCTTCACATCTTGTCTTTACCTCGTCACTTCCAATGACGGTGTTTTAAATGGATCTGTAAAGTTTATTTCTTTGATTTCTCAATTGTCTAAGATTTGCATCAACCCACGGTTCCGACAGTTTGTTTTTCTTTATTTTTGGAACATGAGTATCAAAAATAGCAAAGATGTTCTGATAAAAAAACGAAACAGCCTCTTCCAGTTCTAAGGCTAATAGGTGGGTCCAATTCAAACAGTTTAAGTCATTAATTATATAACCATAATTTGCATTAAGGAAATCGTACACAATAGAATCGAAATTTCTATTACATAGAAAATATGTGCTCGGCTTCACATGTTGGACCCACCTGTACTTCGTCATAGGAGTTAGTAAGAATTAAATCTAACCACCGCCCGTTCTGGTTTGGAATTGGAGCTACTTGCTGACAATCGTTACTATAGTCTGACTAGGTACCAAGTAAGTTAAAGTCTACTGCATTTGAGAGGTTCATTGGGAGAAGATGATTGTCATTTTCGTCAGTGAAAAATGAAATATCGGGACGGTTAAAGTCTCCTAAAACAAGGAGCTTCAACAAGAAGTTTATTGAGTTTGCCTCTTGCGTGGTATGGCAATTGTAAATAATTTTTAATGAACTTATTGCTTGGTTATGCTTGTTTTGAGAGATAGGGGTTACGCTAGGGTAATATTGAGGTGCAATAATAGAGTTTGGTGTTACATCGTGATATTTGTGGGTGCCAAAGCTGTTTTGAGAATTAGTTGAGGATGCCGCTTGGCACGAGTTTTTGGGTATTACTTGAAGAATGTTGTTAGGAGCTTTTGAAGTTTGAACGAGTTTTATTCAAATGCCGAATACGCTTTGATGCGGTATGTGACGCAAATACTGACAAATCCTTCTCGACATTAGCTGGTGAGATATTCAAGCTTTCGTGAAAATGAATGAATATTTTCTTAAGTTCAGTTGGATTAATCGGAAGACCTTCTTATTTTATTGCTTGTCGAACCATCAATGCATATATAGCCTCCGGTCTCTTAGACGTGACATAACAAATCGGCCATCAGTGCTTGTCTCCGCTAAATTTTTTTGTCAATTTTGCTGAAGGTGGAAGAAGTGGACCGAGAAAAGTAGGGGAAGTTGGTGTTGTGGTAGCTGTGTCTACTAAGAGTGTAGTGGAGTGAGTATGAGAGGCATTTAATACTCTGTTTGGAGTGAAAACTGGTGCAGTTATGTTTAGTAAGACTATATTCATGAGTAAACCTATGAGCGGGAAAAGTAGGTGTGACAACATTTATACATACAGTGACCGCTACTTAGACTCACAGTACCTACATACCAATTTTCACCATCAAAACATGCACAACTCAGGAATTGTAATGATTTTTGAAAAGTGGGCGTATATATTGTAAGGACCAAAATGTTGGTCATAAATTTTGACCTTCATAATGTGCTTCCACCTTTATTTCAGTCCAACACCAAGAGACGGGAGATCGCAATTTACCTTGGCCATCCAACGGCAGGCACCGCGGCCGCTGTATACAATTTATATTTTTATTATATGAAAATAATTTTTTATTTTATTTTAATAGATTATTTTTTTAAACATAGCTGAAAAATAAAAGAATAATTCAACATTTGAAATAATGTAAGAAATATTAAGGAAAATACTTTCATTTTAAAATAATAGGGTAGGACCCCCCCCCCCCCTTAGGTTTCAACTCCACGACAAAGCATTTATTTTTTTTGCCAGCATAAAGTCGAGAATATTTCAGTTAGTTTTTATTATTTTTATTTTCATGTATGCGCGTGTTCCAAGGGAACCGGTAAACTCGCGTGATGCGATACCCACAGACAGACGAGTGTGAGAAGAGAAGGGAGAAGAAAATCACGCCACTCGTATGCCTGATGCTAGGAACGGAACAAACAGGCGAGAGTGAGAAGAGAACGCGAGAGTTCGATCACGCCACTCGTTTGCTAAAAAGTGGAAACAGAACAAACCAGAGCGAGACAAGGAACGATAGGTCGAAGCTCAAGTGCGGATTGAAAAAACAGGCAGTCAGTGAAGAGCCACGGTGGTGGCAAGTTATAATACAAATAAATAAGTGCTGAGTGAACGACAACAGCGCGCAGCAGCGACATAGGCCTAGATCAATAGTGGACGTCGACAGCGCGCAGCAGCAATATAAGCAGCGACATCGAAAAGTGCAGCAACAGCAAGTGAGGACTGAACGTCGACAGCGGGCAGCGGCATCAAGGAAACACCGACAGCGTTCAGCCGCATACAATAGCCAACAACATTCACGTCAGCAGCGAAGCCAGGGACTAAGGGTTCCCTGTGAGACAACGAGCCGAAGTGGTCAACCAGAACACGGCACCGGAAACGCTCACGCCACACCACCACCGCTGGAACGACGGATCTCACAGTCGATAGCCCAGGATTAGTATCTTAAGGACATGGTGAAGTTATATTAAAAACATGTTATATATTCAATATTTCTTAGCCAGACAAATGCTATATTAAATTCTTTGTCTTTTTTTTTTTTGTTTCATTAATAATTTCTTTATTGCATTTATTACTTTTGTATTAAGTTTCAATTAGTTTGAAGAGGGAATAAAATTATAACGAAAACTTTAAAAGGATTGATTAATTGGTTAAGTGTCCAAAGTTAATAAATTTTTGTGATCGACCCTGGACAGCCACTTTGTCTGTCCCAGCTATAGACCCTGGTAAACAGGGAGTCGTTACAATATACAGCCTATTTTTAGTAAAGTTTCTGACAGTAACCATACACCCTCACTTACCAAATTTAAGTCTAATACCACCAAAATCGTCTGATATATTGCATTTTTATTAATTTGTGGGCGGTAAAAGTCAGTGTGGCAAATTTCTCCCTTCACCCCCTCCTCCTAAACCATCACGTACTCGAAAAAAAATTATTTTCACAATAATACGGGTAGCTAAGAGTGAATGTTCCGTCTTTTTCCACTGGCATTTGAGAACTTTGCTTGAACAACATTTTATTATAAGTTATTTATAATCAATTTTGAATACTGTTCAAACATTAAATTTAATAATTTGCACAATTACATATCACATTTTCAATTCTACTTAAAAATACACACAGACGTTTGAAGTCAACTGTTTCCTTGGCAACCCTAGCGTTTACAGTTCTGCATTACAATAGGATTACTGACAATTTTTTTTTTCCTGTTATATTAAAACTTCAAATTATCACTCTTACCCTTACAACGCTATTTTTCATGCTGACCCTCGGCTTTTGTGTCAAGTTCCAACTTCAAACTGTAGATCGTAAATGGCACATTCTTAGTCTTCAAAAACAAAAGCAGCTCAATGAGTTCCACTGCAAGTTAATGGTTTGTGAAAAAGCATAACTTTGTTTCAGAGTAGTAGTGCCAAGCATGTCAACAACAGGAACAACAACAGCAAGAACAACAAACAAAAGAAGTAGTAAAACAACCAGAGAGTTTAAATATTTACATAAATTAACCGCAACAAAAAGGAAATGCTAATCCTTGACTAAACCATTTAATAGCGCACGTTTTTGTTGCGAAAAAAAAACAAAAAACCAAAGAGTAACATTTATAAAGCAGCCACAAAAACAACTTTGACGTGCTATGCGTTAATTCGGAAGGTTTTTAATTTGACTCGAATTCATAAAAAACTGAATCTATTAAAAAATTTAACTCATTAAAATAACTTGCTACAAAAAAAAAAAAAAAAAAAAAAAAAAGAGCGTTGGCTGTGTCGTGGACACACCCGTAAGTTTTGACGTGACGGTGTTTCTTTATACTCCTATTTCATGTCCAAACTCTTGTTCTAATCCATGACCAAATTTTTGACTTAATCAAATATACCGAATCCCTTTCCTAGTTTAAAAAGGTGTGTCTTAGTTTTTGTCCTAATCCATATCCAAATTCATGTCATTGTTCTTTTCCAGTTTCATTGTGTTATTTTGTTGTTTGTGAGCAGTGAAATCGTAACTAACTAGATTTTTGTTGATGTTGATGTTGATGTTGATGTTGATGTTGATGTTGATATTGATGTTGATATTGATGTTGATGTTGATGTTGATGTTGATGTTGATGTTGATGTTGATGTTGATGTTGATGTTGATGTTGATGTTGATGTTGATGTTGATGTTGATGTTGATGTTGATGTTGATGTTGATGTTGATGTTGATGTTGATGTTGATGTTGATGTTGATGTTGATGTTGATGTTGATGTTGATGTTGATGTTGATGTTGATGTTGATGTTGATGTTGATGTTGATGTTGATGTTGATGTTGATGTTGATGTTGATGTTGATGTTGATGTTGATGTTGATGTTGATATTGATGTTGATATTGATGTTGATGTTGATGTTGATGTTGATGTTGATGTTGATGTTGATGTTGATGTTGATGTTGATGTTGATGTTGATGTTGATGTTGATGTTGATGTTGATGTTGATGTTGATGTTGATGTTGATGTTGATGTTGATGTTGATGTTGATGTTGATGTTGATGTTGATGTTGATGTTGATGTTGATGTTGATGTTGATGTTGATGTTGATGTTGATGTTGATGTTGATGTTGATGTTGATGTTGATGTTGATGTTGATGTTGATGTTGATGTTGATGTTGATGTTGATGTTGATGTTGATGTTGATGTTGATGTTGATGTTGATGTTGATGTTGATGTTGATGTTGATGTTGGTGATGGTGTTGAGGTTGGTGTTGGTGTTGGTGTTGGTAGTGTTGTTGGTGTTGGTGTTGGTGTTGGTGTTGGTGTTGGTGTTGGTCTTGGTGTTGGTGTTGGTGTTGGTGTTGGTGTTGGTGTTGGTGTTGGTGTTGGTGTTGGTGTTGGTGTTGGTGTTGGTGTTGGTGTTGGTGTTGGTGTTGGTGTTGGTGTTGGTGTTGGAGTTGGAGTTGTTGTTGGATTTGGAGTTGGTGCTTTTCGTTTAGCTTTTTTTTTTGCTTCCCCATTGGTTGAGCTCTAATTTCAATTAATCCAGCAAAAGTGATGCATATGCGTCACATTAGGCGGTTCCCTGGGGGTTTTTGACACGCCGTAAAATTTTTTTTTTATTTTTGTCATATGCCCGAAGAACTCACCTTTGTTTTCGTACATTAAAATTTACCGTTGCACCAGTAGTCACAGAGTTAAAAATCCATGCAACGTTTTTTCATGGCTGTAGCATTTTTACTGCATTATGTGATTGCATCCCTGAAATCATGACAACAAAATTTTTTTTGTAATTTAGTTGTGAAGCGTAATAACACATCCCTGCTGTCGTTAAACAAAATTTACTGTAGCACTCCTCCTGAGTGAGTAATAATTCCATGAAACGATATTACGTTTCTGTTACATAAGCTGCTATATTCACGACCTGACGACGCCGGAATTTTTTTTTTATTTTTGTCGTAAAGCCATGTATAAAAACTTAATTTTCTTTTTTACACTTTTATCGTAGGTTATATACTCATTGAGTAAAAATTCAATGCAACGCCGCTGCATGAATGTTGCGTTATCGATCTTTGAGCGGCTCTCTCAGCGTCCTTATGATGTCAGAAATTTTTTGTCTAATTTTGTTGTGAGGGCTTCCAATAGACCTTTATTGGCGTATCGTATTTTTAATCCTAGCACTAATACTCAGCGAGTAATAATTCCATGTAACAAATTTTCAGTTGCGTTGCTTACGCAGCTTCCACTACGTTCCTATGCCGTATTAAATTTTTTTTTGTTTTTTTAATATAGCCAAAGAATTAACCTTTACGGTCATACTATTTTTTTAATCATAGCTCTTATACCCAGCGAGTAACAATTCAATGAAACGCAGATGAATTTTTAAAAAATTCATTTTTTAACTTTTTTGGAAACTAGAGGAGTATAACGTAACTTCGTCACGTCAATATTAATTTAGCATATTTCATATCCATTGAGGGTAAAAGGAGACATATTCCAACGAAATAACGTGCAAAAAAAATATCATCTCTGATATCCGCCTAAAAAGTCGTTATTAACTTTTTATATCGCTTCTCGCTTAAATAATCTGCCTATATTTAGAGCTATTTTTAAATAATTTAAATACACTGTCAAGGTCAAAGCGACGCCATGTTGACGTATTGTTTTTGTTGCTGCTGGTGTTGTTGTTTATTCTTATTTGCTACTCATTGTATTAAAAGTTAAAATGAATTTCATGTTTTTTTTATATCAATTCGCTTTTCTTGTATCTTTCCTTAACCTTACCACCTTTTAGATGATTCAGTCGCATGGCGAATATAAAATTTTATTATTATAGCTTAGACAAAAACAACAAAAACATTGACAATGACTACGGCGACAACAGTGGCAAGGACAAAAAACCAACAATGATGAGCGTAATAAGAAAATCCAAAATAAAAAAGAAATAAAACAACAAAAAACACAAAAAGAAAATGAATATCTAACGTATAGCCACAATTTGAACACAAGACAGCCTAAAAATATGCCACAGAAAAAAATAGGTTACTTTCATACAAAGCAAACAAGGCGACATTTTGTGTTTGCTTAAGCAGCAGTGCCTATGTTGCCAACATTTTGGGGTTAGAGAAAATTCCATTAAGTATATATATATATTTATGTGTATATATGTGTGTTTTTGAGCAAAGGATATATTTTTACTTAATCTAATCGTACTTTTTTTCATACATAATAAAGTATAGCTTAAGAATTTAAGAGCATTTTTCGGTAGGTAATCCAGGCAATAATTCTTGTGAATAATAACTGTAAATTTAATACAACATTATGCAAAAAATGTAGACAGTAAAAAAATGTAAAAGCATTAAAACAAATTCGGTTGCTTTAACAAAAGAGATCCCCACTAAGTATGCAACATTTTTTGTCTTTTAAACAATTGTTGCTACTCGTTTCGGTGTGTGGTTTTCACGTTGCTAAAGACAGGGGAATTTTTTTTAAACTGTCGCTGAAGTAAAAATTGTAAAAACAGCTGTAAGCGTGGCCAAATATCCTCCAAGAGAATGAATCTTGGAAAGTAGGCTAATAGGCATCAAACCTCTTCATGCTATCATATAATTCATGGTGGTACCATGCATGAGTGTTACACCCTTTTATACAAACGTTAGCGTAATTTATACAAATCGATGAAATTTTGGAAAAATTTTACTAAACACTAGTATGACCTAGTTAACCAAAAGTATTCGTGAGTCATTTACAACGATATAATTTCGGTTTCATTCAAACTAGCTTGTTTTCAATAATGAAAGAGACACATCCACTAACAAAGAATGGGGCGTGAAATATAAAAGGCCATGTTGAATATTTAACTACAAAATCAACAGGAAGTGAAACTTAAAAGAGCTGCCATAAGAATTGTACTGACACCAAGAAGATTAAAATTAGAATTTGAACTTAAAGGCTTCAGATAAAGGTAGCTTGGAAAAATTAGTTTTATGCGTGATAGTAGGAGGTTTATATAGGGTGTTTTGACCTGACGAAGTTACGTTTTACCGCAGAGGTTTCCAATAAAGTTGAAAAAAGCATTTTTTTCAAAATTCATTGGCGATGCATCGAATTGTAACTCACTGAGTATAAGAGCTATCATTTAAAAAATAGTACGACCGTAAAGGTTAATTCTTTGACTTTATTCTAAAAACAAAACAAAAATTCAAATCGTCATCGGGACGCGGTGCACAGTGTGTTATTTTCAATTCTAGCGTGCCAAAAGTCATATCTCAAAAAGTATTATAGCTAGAGACATGATATTTTGTACACAGCTTAATAAGGCCAAAAAAATCATTTTTGCAAAAAATGAGCGTAATCGGTCAACTGGCACGCCTACCTCCCATGCAACTGTAGCATATAAACCGACCTCACTTGGGTTGTAGGCATGCTATGGCAATGAAATTTTGTTTCTTACTTTGTTTTACCATTTGCAACCATCTGTCAAAAAGTGGGCGTAATCGGTTTGTTTTGTTGTTGTTTAAGATTTTTGAACAATCAAATTATCCACAGATAAATAATGTTATATCTTAAAAAGTATATATGATATTATTATGAAATTTTAAACACAGATATATTATATTGTAATAGTAATATGTGTAAAAAATTATTTAATTTTGCTCAGTAGTTTGCCTGTAGTAGAGAAAAGTATATTTATACCATAAAATCGGTAAAAAAATAATGTTCATGCAAATGAATGCTAAAAAATTTTGTCCAACTTGTTAACTTTACGATATCTAATATTACTCCAAAAAATAAACTCGATACTATTTCATTAACACAATTTTTCTTAAATGTGTTGTAATTTTTCTTACCATTTTATATGAATTTTAGCATTTTTGGAGTCATTTTTAAATGAAGATTTTTTCCGTTTCCGCACCTTTCCGTACGAGGTTTTTTCATAAATGTTTAGTAAAAATATATATATTTCTTGTAGTTATAATCATCGCGTTGGATATCGTTGGATTCTTTTTTTTTTTTCTTACTGAAAATAGCATTTTAAAAATTTTTTGAAAAAAAAAATCATTATTTTTCTTTAATTTTTATAATATTTTTTTAAAAATTTTTTTTCTTTATAGACTAAGTATTAAATAAACAATAAATTTAATATTTTTATAAAAAAAAATGAATGCAAAATCTTTGTTAGGTCCTGAGATATCTTTGTTGGAAGTATGCAAACAAAAATTGCACTAATAAAAATTTTTTTTTGTTAGTTAAAAGTTCCAACTTTGACGAATATTAAAAAAATATACAAACATTATTTTGGATTTTGGTAATCGTTTTCTTATTTCTTGGATATATTTCTGTTTCTTGAAATTCTTTTTTTTATCAAATTCAGATTTCAATTTTTGGGACTTTTGGCACGCTAGAATTGAAAATACCGCACTGTGCGGTGGGAGCTGCTTAAGCAACGGAACTGAAAATTTGTTACATAACTCGATGAGTATTAGCGCCAGGGTTAAAATTATGATACACCAATAAACCCCTATTCTAAGCTCTTACAACAAAATAAGACAAAAAGTTTCTGATGTCATGGGGACTCAGAGAGAGCCGCTCAAAGATCAAAACTGCAACATTGAATGCATTGCGTTGCATTGAATTTTTACTCGGTGAGTATATAAGCTACGATAAATGTTTAAAATGGGAAATGAAGGATTTATACTTGGCCTTACGAAAAAATACAAAAAAAAAAATCTGAACTCAGTCGTGAAGATATTACAGAAATGTAATATCGTTGCATAGAATTATAACTCATTCAGGAGACGTGCTACGGCAAATTTTATTTTACGATAGCATCGATGTGTTATTACGCCTCACAACTAAAATACAAAAAAAAAAAATCTTATCTTCATTATTTCAGAGTGGTAACCACCTAATGCATTAACAATGCAACAACCATGAAAAAACGTTGCATGGAATTTTAACTCTGTGACTACTGGCGTAAAGGTAAATTTTAAAGAACAAAACTGAAGGTCAGAACTTCGGGCATATGATTAAAATAGTAAAAACATTTGACGGCGTTATGAGGCCCCTCAGGGAACTGCCGAATGTGCATCACTTTGGCTGGATTAATTGCATGCAGCTAAGGCAAAGTTAATGCACCAAGGAAAAGCACAACCAATGGAGAAGCAAATAAAAAAAAAAACCTAATAACACCAACAACAACATCAAAATCAACATCAACATCAACATCAACATCAACATCAACATCAACATCAACATCAACATCAACATCAACATCAACATCAACATCAACATCAACATCAACATCAGCATCAACATCAACATCAACATCAACATCAACATCAACATCAACAGCAACATCAACATCAACATCAACATCAACATCAACATCAACATCAACATCAACATCAACATCAACATCAACATCAACATCAACATCAACATCAACATCAACATCAACATCAACATCAACATCAACATCAACATCAACATCAACATCAACATCAACATCAACATCAACATCAACATCAACATCAACATCAACATCAACATCAACATCAACATCAACATCAACATCAACATCAACATCAACATCAACATCAACATCAACATCAACATCAATATCAACATCAACATCAACATCAACATCAACATCAACATCAACATCAACATCAACATCAACATCAACATCAACATCAACATCAACATCAACATCAACATCAACATCAACATCAACATCAACATCAACATCAACATCAACATCAACATCAACATCAACATCAACGTCAACATCAACATCAACATCAACATCAACATCAACATCAACATCAACATGAACATCAACATGAACATCAACATCAACATCAACATGAACATCAACATCAACATCAACATCAACATCAACATCAACATCAACATCAACATCAACATCAACATCAACATCAACATCAGCATCAACATCAACATCAACATCAACATCAACATCAACATCAACATCAACATCAACATCAACATCAACATCAACATCAACATCAACATCAACATCAACATCAACATCAACATCAACATCAACATCAACATCAACATCAACATCAACATCAACATCAACATCAACATCAACATCAACATCAACATCAACATCAACATCAACATCAACATCAACATCAACATCAACATCAACATCAACATCAACATCAACATCAACATCAACAGCAACATCAACATCAACATCAACATCAACATCAACATCAACATCAACATCAACATCAACATCAACATCAACATCAACATCAACATCAACATCAACATCAACATCAGCATCAACATCAACATCAACATCAGCATCAACATCAACATCAACATCAACATCAACATCAACATCAACATCAACATCAACATCAACATCAACATCAACATCAACATCAACATCAACATCAACATCAACATCAACATCAGCATCAACATCAACATCAACATCAACATCAACATCAACATCAACATCAACATCAACATCAACATCAACATCAACATCAACATCAACATCAACATCAACATCAACATCAACATCAACATCAACATCAACATCAACATCAACATCAACATCAACATCAACATCAACATCAACATCAACATCAACATCAACATCAACATCAACATCAACATCAACATCAACATCAACATCAACATCAACATCAACATCAACATCAACATCAACTTCAACATCAACATCAACATCAACATCAATAACAACACCAACACCAACAGTGTAACACTGCATACCCCAGCCTGTCTTAAATTGTTCCAAAGCTTTTTGGAAGGCAATGATGAATCTATCTTATTCATAAAAAAATGGCGCTTACATAATTTAACAGTAAAGTTAGCTTCATTTCTTGCTCTTTTGTACTGCTCTCAATTAGATGTTGTGGGATCTCTTTTCCAAGGATTGTAGCTTCTGTTCCGAGTTTTAATGGCTAACCATTTCTGGTAAACCACGGACAACATCTGTTAGAGATCCGGCGAGTAATTAACGGAACATGCACATTAAACATTGCGATAATCTTATTAATGAAAAAATAAAGCTTGTCATTTACTGAGCTAAGCGCCCAGCATTCGGACCAATTTATCGTAGACAAATCATTAACTAGAGACCTATAATCAATAGATTTATAATACCGAAAAGTGATAGTTTTAGCAAGGACAACAGATGAAAGATTTAAATTAATTGTACAGAAAAGAAGATCATGATCGGAAACAAAAGATATTTGGTCAAACAACAAGACAGAAGATACATCTGAAACAACAAACAGATCTAAAAGACTCGGAGAGTCTATGGGTTAAGTATAATGGGTATAGCATGGCGGGCTTGATATGATGGGTATCGTATGATCAAATGGGTATGGTATGTAGCAGAGAACTGCATAAGCCACTTGAAATCTATTTCAAATATTTGCTTAAAATATGAGTTCAAACTTGCTTAAGCTTTAGAATTTTCAATCAAGTAAGACTTGTACTTGAATATAAATAAGCCCACGACAGCTTGCGACTTGCAACTACGCTAGCTTACAAGCGAACTACACGAAGTCCCAAGTAAAGGAAAAACTTGGTATGTTGGGCAAAAAGCTTGAAAATCTAGTAATTGAAAGCAAGTAGGCATCCAATTAAATCAAGTATCCAAATAATTCATTGAGCTTGTGTAGGAAACGCTTAATCTTATTAAGACTTTTTAGGAGTCTGTGGACTCCTTGGACAAAAATCGATAATTACATAGCCAACAACTTTTTTTTTAAAAAATAGAAGATGGCGAATAGTGTTGCCACCTAGTTTTTGTACTTTTAAGAATTCGGTGCTGGGGAAAACACAATTCGTAAAGGTAAATATTGTTAATTATAAGGTTATTAATAAGGTAGCTGATTACGATTCTATTGTCAGAATTTAAATATTGTGAAATTTTAAAACACAGGGCTGCCACTTATTTATATATTTTTTACGAGTTTTAAACATTATCTAACAATTTTAGGTTGTCGCTGTTTTCGAATCTAATGTCAGAATTTTTAAATTTCAGATAGTTGATAGGGTTGGCACCTACTTCTTTTTTATTTTTACGAATTCGGTGCTGGGGCTAACACTAGGTAAAAATGGGTCGCTGAATCCGAATTCATTGCCAGAATTTCAAAATTATAAAAATAAATATAAATAACTGGCCATTTCAGCCCTTGAAAGGACTTTGACCTAGCTTCTTATGATCAATTGTGTTGTGCGTGTTATTAAGTTTGTACACAATTGACCGAGAACCGGACCTACATGCTTAACGCCGAATCCGAACGGCGATGAACGGAAAGTTCTCGTTCTCAAGAAGCTTTACATGGCATTTTGATTACTCTCTGAGGTTTGCCATTGTCTGCAGAGAGGTGGCGGCCGTACAGAAAAATTATTTTAATTCAAATAATTTTCTGACGCTGCTGGGGTTCGAACCTGGGTCTCAAAAGTTCTTTGACATTGCGGCCACGCACTTTAACCAACTACGCCACGGACGCCACTAATTTATTTTAATTCAAATACAATTTTTTAGGAAATTTTAAAAAATAGGGTTGGCACCTAATAATGTGTTTTTACGAGTTTTAAACAATATCTAACAGTTTTAGGGGTTCGCTGATTTTGAATCTGATGTCCGAATTTCAAAATTTAAGATAGTTGCTAAGCCTTTCAACTTTCTGAACCGCCAAAGTAAGTCACAACAAGTCAAGTCAACGAAAAATCAGGAATATAAATTATATTTATTTGCCATTTTTTTAAGCAGGCTAGAGCTTGGTTTTTCAAGTGGTTTTTCAAGACATGCAATATCTATAGTACTTGAAGTGGCTTCAACTTCAAAAATGCTTCTGCATTTCTCTGGTATGCTGGGTAGCATGTGGTGGAAGATATGTACGGAATAAAAGGTGTTGTTTGAAGCACATGTTATGATGTGACAAAATCGGTATGTTGAAACGGGTACCAGTAGAAAAAGTATATTTTGAATCAAGGATTTTGTTGGTGATGTCTTACTCTTTCTTCTGTAAAACGAGATAGTCCTTTATATAAGTTTGATTGTGAGCGAAGTATAAAAGGCGATATTTTATATTTTTCAATTACAATAAAAATATGAAAACAATAAAGTTCCATTTTTGTGTTATTATCCCCACCCTACATTTTGTCTTAAATGTTTAATCGCATGTAAATATTTCGAATTGTTAAATCCGTATTTTTTTATTTTGAATTGGCTTTATCTGCTCTTACTGATACATAACATGTGCCACTTTTTCGAGTATAATTATCACTTTACTGTGCGTTATTGTTAAATACTTCTTTGTTTTTTTTTTTTTTTATTAAATCAATAAATATTCTTAAACTGCCAAAAATTAACCATCGTAAGAATTTCTGTTGGCAACCAATAGCTTGTCGAGTATATATATATATGTATATGCGAGTATGTGTGAAAGAAAAATACATTATCCCTGCCCAATATCTTCGATGTAATACTTGCCAAGCGACTTAAGCAGCCTTAATGTAGAAATCTAGCCTAAATCGCTCTGCTTCTTTCGTACTCGACATCTTTCTAACATTCAATTTTCAGCTTTTCACACATGAACATGAACATGTATTAATATAACTGTGGTTGAGTGTTTGTTTAAGGATATGTATGTGTATGTGTGTGTATGTCAATAGCTTTGTGTGCCTCTGAGTGAGCTTATTAATTCTTATGCATGTCTTGGTCGTCTTTGTGTAGCTAAGATTGTAAACATGTAAATACATCCATACAAACATACAAACATACAAATATGTGAATGTTTTCTACACACATCTTTGACGCTCACATATTTTTGTGGAAATCAAGCCTTTAAGGATATTTCAGCTGATTATTTTTTCGAGCTATTTTCTTTTACTTCCCATCTACATAAATGCCTTATTTGAATTAATTTTTTGGCCTTTACTGTTTGGCACACACAAAACGTTTATCTTGAAAAAAATTGAGACCAGCAAATAGGCGTCATAAAGTAATATTAAAAATATTATATAAACAAATTTTTTTAGAGTAGCGCAATTCATGCTTGCTTAACAGCGGTAAATCTTAACTATTTATGTGCTTCTGTAACTGTTGACTGTATGCACGGCATGTTGTTGTTTTTTTTTTTTTTTTGTTTTGTTTTGTTTGTATTTATTTTCTTCTATGTTTGTATCCAAATGCGCAATTTCAATTCAGCACGTTAAGCTCAATTTATGGCGAAATTGCTTTTGTGCTGCTTTAAGGCTTTTTCGTACGTATTTCCCATTATTTTGCGATTTTGAAGAATGAAGCGCGCCTTTATTAAAAACCAGTTCTTGACAGTAGATAGGATTTCGGAAATCCTTTAAAAATAGAATGCCTGCTATATGCTGCTACAATATTAGAATGATAAATCCTGATGCTACAGTGAATGTTTAGTTTTATTGAGTTCTATTAAATTTAAAAAAAAGCTACTCTAACGTGCGCTTTTGTTATAATCTTGAGTTAAATTGTATCGTACTTTATATCGCACACAGTGCACACGAACAGAAAACATATATTTTTTTTTTAACAAACTTCTGATTTTGGTACTTCTTTAATAATTTGCACCTTGATGTTGATATTTAACAAAAGACCTGGGACAACCAAAGCACCAAAGAAGAAGTACACTTAAGTGAAATCAAAAACATTCCGTCTTTCAGATATTGTTTCTTTTTGGATATGTTACACCTCTGTAGAACTCCTACTTGTGTGTATAATTTTGGTTCAATCTGAATCCAAGTATTCGAATTGTTAGCTTTTTAAAACCTCCGACCACTCCTTAGGGGGGCTCCTATACAAATTTAATGTTTCTTGTATATTTATGCCATACACCTGAGCATATGACCTTTAAGAGAGTGCCGGAGAGGGTTAAAATGTATTACCGACCTCTACTATTTTTGCAAAAGGAACATTTTTGCCTTTGACACCTATTCTCTCCGACCACTCCTTAGGGAGGCTCCCATACAAATATTATGGTTTTTGTATATTTATTCCATACACCTGAGCATATGACCTTTAAAAGAGTGCCAGAAAGGGTTAATGTTTATGACCAACCCCCATTACTTTTGCAAAAGGAACATTTTTGCCCTTGACACCTATTCCCTCCGACCACTCCTTAGGGGGGCTCCTATACAAATTTAATGTTTCTTGTATATTTATGCCATACACCTGAGCATATGACCTTTAAGAGAGTGCCGGAGAGGGTTAAAATGTATGACCGACCTCCATTATTTTTGCAAAAGGAACATTTTTGCCTTTGACACCTATTCTCTCCGACCACTCCTTAGGGGGGCTCCCATACAAATATTATGGTTTTTGTATATTTATTCCATACACCTGAGCATATGACCTTTAAAAGAGTGCCGGAAAGGGTTAATGTGTATATCCCACCCCCATTACTTTTGCAAAAGGAACATTTTTGCCTTTGACACCTATTCCCTCCTACCACTCCTTAGGGGGGCTCCTATACAAATTTAATGTTTCTTGTATATTTATGTCATACACCTGAGCATATGACCTTTAAGAGAGTGCCAGAGAGGGTTAAAATATATTACCGACCTCCATTACTTTTGCAAAAGGAACATTTTTGCCTTTGACACCTATTTCCTCCGACCACTCCTTAGGGGGGCTCCTATACAAATTTAATGTTTCTTGTATATTTATGCCATACACCTGAGCATATGACCTTTAAGAGAGTGCCGGAGAGGGTTAAAATGTATTACCGACCTCTATTATTTTTGCAAACCGTCTACAGACGGTCTTCACTGGAATGCAATAATTTTTTAAATTTAAATTTTTTCGCGCTTGAAACGGTTAAAATGTTCTTCGTATTGAACGTACACACCGAATAGTGCTAATAAGCACGTTCTTACGTGATTCGTTTGTCATCTACCATCATTCAAGTGGAACTTTTTGTAAAAACTTACGTGTAAATTATTTGTGAATTGACTTAAAATTAAAAATAAATAAAAAGTAGTTTCAAGGAAATCAATTGGATACAGAATTTTTTTGGTAAGTAGTTATAATATATACTTTCATAATTTGTAAAAACTTTTGTGTGTGATATACAAATTAGTGAAAAAATTTCGAGTTTAGTGAAGACCTTCTGTGGACGGTCTTGCCGGTCTAAGGGAAAAAAAATTTACTCAACGTAATTTCATAAAATTGTACCTTTGTGTAATTTTACCTGTCTTTTCTTCTTTTATTTACCTCTAAAAAAGTGTTTATTGTCAACAAAGGTGCTTTTATAATATTTTTTATCAGAAAATGGAAGAAGGTAGAGTATGTCGAAGCCAAAGAGAATGGAATCAGCATACAAAATTCAAACTTTCTTCTAAGAGTGACGAAGAAATTGAAGAAATGATGATGGCCATTCCCAGTGAAGATGAAGTGGAAGAGGACGATGAGGATAGCCTAATTGATCCAGATTATGTTCGTGATGAGATCTCACAAGAAAATGATGCAATGATAAACGATTGTATGGGAGTAATGGATACCACAGCATTTGTAAATGCAGTTAACTTTTCGTTGAATGTTAGTTCAATTAGTGATGGATCAACACGATTTACTGCAGCTGCGCAAGCAATATCGACTGCAAAGATGGTAGCTATAACGTCAGCGTTTGCAGAATCGATTGCACCAATACGTCAAACCCCTGTATCACCTGTAGCAATCGTATCTTTTAATGATGAAACTAATCGTATACCAAAAGGTACACCGGGGTATGATCCTATTTTGAATCAACGCTTTGATTCAATTCCAAAAAAAGCTGGTTTATGTGCAGACGAACAAATGTGTTCAACTAAAATAGCTCATCATTTACGTCAATATTTACCAGACAAACCACATCCATTTGGAGTTAAGCTATTTGTTATGTGTGATAGAAATGTCTACTCCTACCAATTTGAATTCTACACTGGAGCTCAGAATGATGATACCATTTTGCCTGGTATACCAAACATTGAATCAACAGGAAATATTGTTATTAGATTGTCACAAACGGTTCCAAATTTCGTCAATCATATCATCTACTTTGACAACTTCTAAACATCTCTACCACTTTTAGTTTACTTGAGAGCTCGAGGTATTTATTCACTTGGCACTGTTAGAGCCAATCGAAGTTTGAACTGCAAATTACCATCCGGTAAAGATGCAGAGTTTAAAAAAGAGGAACGAGGCTATTCAGTGGAAGACGTTGATTCAGCGTATGGTATCGACATCAATACAATTTTGTGGAAAGATACGAAAAATATGAGACTGTGTTCAACATATGTTGGTACGAAACCTTTCCTCAAATTGAATAGAGTCAAACAGCCAGCAAAAATTCCTCGCTATAACCGAAAAGAAAAAAAAATTATTGAAGTTGATTATCCACAAATAATTCGTGAATATAACTCTCACATGGGAGGAGTTGATTTGATGGAGTCTTATATGGGTCGTAATGGACTACATATTAAAACAATGCATCTTCTCGACATGGCGATCACTAATGCTTTCATTCTGTATCGAAGAGTGAATGCTGAAAGAACCATGATATATCTAACGATGACGAAAAGAATGATGATGAAAAAGATATGTCAATGTTTCAATTTCGATTGAAAACCGCTAAAGAACTCTGTGCTTCTGTTAAAAAACCAACCGTTGGTCGTCCATCATCCGGAACACACTCGTGTGCGAGCAGTGTTGGTAAAAGAGCTGTTCATCCGGTGGAGACTGTAAGGTACGACGAGATGAATCACTTTACTGAATGGGGATCAAAAAAGTCGTGAAAATTCTGTAAGAAATCAGATACGCACACCTTTTGTCCAAATGTAACGTCAATTTATGTTTTTCAAAATCCAAAAACTGCTTTAAACTGCATCATGTAAAAGCATGATTCATTGTCTATAATTATTGATCTGTTTTTTCTAAACGTATTATTATTTTGTTTGAATAATAAAAATTTCGTTGTACTACAAACGATTTATTTTTTTTTTCCTTACATTGGCAAGACCGTCTACAGACGGTCTTTCACCTTTTGTACGTGGCGGCTAAACCAAAAGAAAATTCAACAAACGGATTTCGGATTTGAGTTTCTCGCACTAAAATTACTATAAAACCAAACTTATCATTAAAAAAAACCTGGTATTTCTATCTTGCCGTTTAAAGGGTTAAGAGAGTACCTGAGAGGGTTAATATGTATCACCGACCCCCATTACTTTTGCAAAAGAAACATTTTTGCCTTGACACCTATTCCCTCCGACCACTCCTTAGGGGGCTCCCATACAAATTTTATGGTTTTTGTGCCGGAAAGGGTTAATATGTATTACCGACCTCCATTACTTTTGCAAAGGAACATTTTTGCGTTCAACACCTATTTCCTCCGACCACTCCGTAGGGGGGCTCCCATACAAATTTTATGGTTTTGTCGATAAAACCGGAAACTGTCGATAAATAGGTAGCAAGTTTAAGCAAACAAAAACATCAAATGTTGGCTTTATATTTCATGTAATTGTGTAAAATTTATATAAGTTAGAGAGTTCTAACATGAATTTTTTCGCATTGATGATCAAGCAGACCAACAAGTGCTAACATCAACATTGTACGATCAGTACTTTAGGCCCACCAAAGGCTCAAAAAGTGATATAAATACCGACACCTGATCACTATCAACCACCCTACTTACCTCCGAGAATGACGTATTCTACGTCAAAAGTGGCAAATACATTGAACGTCACTTTTAAGATATGTTCTTCAGCCCTCCCTTAAAGCGCACTGTTCAAGTGGTGGGAATAAATATACAAACATCATTAAATTTGTATGGGAGCCTCTTCAGTATGGGTCGGAGGGAATAGGTTCATAATGGAAAAATGTTCATTTTGTAAAAGTAATGGGGGTCAATCATACATATTAAACCTCTTTGGCATTCCCTTAAGTTCCCCCCTGTTCAGGTGTAGGGAATAAATATACAAAAATCATCAAATTTGTATGGGAGCCCCCCTCAGGAGGGGTCGAACGAGATAGGTACCCAAAGAAAAAATATTCCTTTTACCAAAGTAATGGGGGTCAGTCATACATATTAACGCTTTCCATCCCTCTCCCATAGTACGAAAACCTAGTGTGACCCGAAAAGACTGACTTCATGTTTGGTTACAGCGACTTCGAAAATATTAAACGAAGTCGTCAGACCCCATGAGTTTTTTTTTTGACAATTGTTGAACAGAGTATTAAACATTCTTTCCTTGGTGCGAATGGACATAATAAAAGCATGAATTTTCATTGCTTTTGGCGAATGTTGCTCATATCTTGCTTCGTTGGATATTCTTGATTCGTAATCGCAAGAGCTTGTACTCTATGACATTCGTTCCACAGCGATTGGTGCATATATTCACGAATTAATTTTAATGAAGAAGGCACATTCGTAGCTCATATATTGACAAGGTATTCAAAACGCCATTTAAATGCACTCAAGTTGTTCTCTACTACGTATACAACATATATCTTCATGGTATATATAATATATATTTCATATATAAATATGTATGATATATGTATATCATATATCCACCAAAGAGTTGAGAAATTTTTACAAAAGTGAGTTAAATATGGATTCTGATTGAAAATTTCTTCATAAAATAATAAAAAAAAAATTGGTTTAAACTTGGATTTTAATTTTTTTTATTTTTTTTTTTAAACAAGTTTCAAAATTAAAATTTGATGCTGCCACTAAAACATTATCCAATTTTTCATAAGAATCACTGTGTCGAATTTTTTTAACACATTGACTGTTAAATCAATTTTTTTTTACTTTTTCCCTGGGTGTCAAGTTTTTATACCCCAACGTTTAAAAAAAGTAAAAGCGGTATATTAACTTTGTCACTCCGTTTGTAACGCCCATAAGGAGGAGTGGCTGGTATAGAAAAGTATATATATCCTTGATCAGCATCACCACCCGAGGCCATTTAGTCATGTCAGTCTGTTCGTCTGTCTGTCTGTCCATCTGTCTGTCCGTCTGTCTGTCTGTCTGTCTGTGATCAGGATTACAGCCCTAATTTTCAAGCTATAATCACAAAATTCGACATTTAAGCTTGTATTTAAAAATAAAATTCAAGTTCGAAAATGAGTCAAATCGCATGAAAACCACGTCTACCTCCAATACAAAGTGACTTTGCCAAAACACAAAAGCAAATCTTTTCTGTGTGTCTGTCTGTCTGTCTATCTATCTGTGATCACGATAACAGCCGTCATTTTCAAGGTATAATCACGAAATTTGACATTTAAGCTTATATCTAAAAAATAAAGATCAAGTTCGAAAATGAGTCAAATCGAGTCAAAACCACACCCACCTCCCATACAAAGTGACTTTATCAAAAAACAAAAGCGAATATTTTCTGTTAAAACTATGACGAAAATGTTTTTACAAACTAATATTTTATTGACTGCTTAAGAACTTGAATATACTTTGGCTAGGCCGCACAGTGCTTTGTCCCATAGGCAAAATTTTTTATTTTAATTGAAGTGCTTAGAATATTTAAGTAATATACATTTTTGTAAAGCTAACAAAGTACCTTAAATAAATTCGTAAATAGAATTTATCATCTCGTCTTTTTGTTAACAGTAGAAGGAGCTTAAGTCAGAAAACGTTTGAGGTAAAACTATTGAACGGAAAAACGGTTTTTACTGTGTTACAAAAAAAATTTTTAAAATTTAATTTTTTAATGTATTGCTTTGAAACTAACAGTTTTGTTTATAACTATAGGTACAAGAAAACAAAAATATTTTTTTGTAAATATTTTATATAGAAAAGTTGTTTGTGCCATCGAAAACTTTTGCGATTTTTTATTTGGAATTCCAAAAATTCAAAAATTTGATAGACTGAAAAAATTTTTTTTTTTTTTAAGAATAGGTAATTTTTTATTTGTGATTTTAGTACATTTTAAAGGGCTTAAATAGAATATGTAAACAAGTTTTAAATTTTTCACCCGGAAATATAAAAATGATATGAATTTTTCAAGACATATTTCCTAAGTTTCAGAAAAAGTTGCAAAGACCTAAGTTTATGGTACTGCCAAAATTTAAAAAAAAGTTTATAAAATTTTTTTTTATTACTATAAAAAATTAATCAAATTTTGATGTAGTGTATAATTTTTATTAAATAGTGACAAAAACTTACCAAAAATTGAAAGAATATTTTTTTTTGGCGGAAACCCTAAAGTTTTGCAAACTTTGAAAAAATTAAAAAAATATATAAATAAAAAGTAGGCGATTTTTTATTTTTCATTTATAGACTTTGTTAACAAATCTAACCACTAGTAAAAAAAAAATTTAAGATTTTTAACCAGAAATTTGAAATTTTTTATTTCTTAAAACATCTATATTTTTTAGTTTTACAAAGACCAAAAATATGATTATATAATTTTTTCCAAGCATAGGGCTCCAGCGACTTTCAATGTTCAATTCAATTGTTGCAAGCTGTGCAATTTTATTGACTGTAGGTCTGTTTGAGAAGCCCTACAGAGATGAACAATATAAACATTATTAAGGACCCTTGTATTAATAATTATAAATATGGACTTTCTACACTCCACTGCTGGATATGCTTTTTTGATGCATATTGTTGCACATTGCTTACCATCTTCCTTTAAAAGTTTGGAGAGTCAATAAGGAGAATACCTCAGTTTTTTCACAAAACAAAAAAAGAATTCAAAATGAATTCAAAACACGGATGGGATTAATAAAAGACCAAGTAAAAACGGGATTTGGAACTACTAACGACGGAAACACGGCTCGACAATTTTTTGAAAATAGTGAAATTTCTGCTGAAATTACGGGGATTGATAGAAGTCTTATTGATAACTTTGGCATAATATTAAAAGTTTTATCTTACGGAAATAATAATAAAAATAATAATAATAATAAATATTACTAGAAACTCATATTTAATACAGTATGGCTGGTATTACATGCCAAGTACTGTTCATAAGGTTTTAGTGCATGGGTGTGATGTTCTGGAATATTTCAACTTGCCAATAGGTAATAAAAAAAAAAAAAAATAAATAAATGGCCATTTCAGCCCTTGAAAGGACTTTGACCTAGCTTCTTATGATCAATTGTGTTGTGCGTGTTATTAAGTTTGTACACAATTGACCAAGAAACGGACCTACAGGTTTAACGCCGACTCCGAACGGCGATAAACGGAATGTTCTCGTTCTCAAGAAGCTTTACATGGCACTTTGATTACTCTCTGAGCTTTGCCATTGTCTGCAGAGAGGTGGCGGCCGTACAGAAAAATTATTTTAATTCAAATGATTTTCTGTCGCTGCTGGGATTCGAACCCGGGTCTCCAGGTTCGTTGTCATAGCGGCCACGCACTTTAACCAACTACGCCACGGACGCCACCCAATAGGTAATAAAATATTAAAAAAACATTTTACACATTTTTTAAAACTATTTTTATTCTAGGGTGTTTGTCCGAAGAAGCCTTAGAAGCCAGTCATAAAAATATAAGGAATGTGCGATTATCCCATACAAGAAAAACGACGAGAGAAAATACAAATAGAGATTTAATGGATCATTTCTTATTAATGTCGGATCCGAAACTATCGTCACTTAGGTCTACAAAACACTTAAAAAATATGATGAATTCAAAGAAATTGAGAAATACATTTTGAAAGGAAACATCATAAATTACAATTAAAATTAATTATCTTATTTGTTGAGCAAATTTAGAAACAAATTTATTTATGACCCTTTTTAAAGAGAATATTAAATTATTTGCATTTCGATCACAAATTTAGGAAAAATTTAGTTTATGAGAAAAAAGGATATATTGGAGATGGTCATGTTCTTGCATCGAATGAAGCAAAGTTTCTCAGAGAGCTCAAAAATATAGTTTTATAAGTTGTTATTAGTTTTTAGTGCATTTTCATCACAAATGTAGCTAAAATTTAGTTTTTGAGAAAAAGGATATATGGGAGACGGTCATGACCTTATATCAAAATAAGCAAAATTTCCCAGAGAGCTCAAAAATATAGTTTTATAAGTTGTTATAAGTTTTCAGTGCATTCTGATCACTAATGTAGTTACAATTTAGTTTTTGAGAAAAATTATGTATGGGAGGTAGTCATGTCCTTGCACCGAATGAAACAAAATTAACCACTAAGCTAAAAGATATATTTTAACAGATAGTTACCAACTTTCGATTTATTCTATATACAATTATAGCTAAAATTAAACTTTTAAATTTAAAGATGTATGGGAGGTAGTCATGTCCTTGCACCGATTTTTCCGAAACTTCGAATTTTTCTTAATTAACATATTTTCAACCAGCACACCAAATTTCATTTTTCTGCGATAACTTCTCTAATTTTGCCGATTCACTATATGGGGACAAAGCACTGTGGGCCGGGGGTATATTAACTTCGGCCCAGTGGCCGATCATTTGTTACTAGTTTTTTTTTATATTTTTGCTTTTTTTAATAAAAGTGTTTGTAATGTTTTAGTCATGTTTGTTTCATTTAGAAGGTCCTTAGAAGGATTTTGTCTTGGCCATTTAATATGAATTTTTACTCAATATATGCTTAAATGGCTATAAAATCTAAACACACAGCAAATTGCTCAAACCAAGTTGACTTAGCAATCTGTGGAATGTATTGAATTGAATAACTGTATTGAATTTTGTTCTTGATATCCAGCGGATATCAATTTTCATTGCCTAGGCAAGATAGGAAAAAACACCTAGCAATCATATATTATAGCCATGACACTAAATGAAATCCACACGGGCTATCAAATACGATAGCTATGACAGTCAATGTGTTAAACAAATTTTTTCAGTCGATTACAATGTACGTCAATCAACAAAAGTTTTAGGCGAATTATGTTAAATTTTGCACTTAACCCCTTTCCTTAACCCCAAGTGAAGAAAATACACATTTTTTAAAATATATATTTTGTTTTTTACTAACTTTGAATAAGATTTTTCCCTCAACATTTATTCTTGCATAACTCTTGATATTAATCAACATTGATTGTATGTTTCTGTTATTTGCCATCAAGTGCTGACAACCACAGGTATTATTCAGTAAGAAAAGTTGCAGAATTTTTTTTCAACCATGTTTGCTCTTGTGTTTGCTATGTGCCATTGTAAAGCTTTGATGAAAAATTTGTATGTAGCTTTTATTTCTTTTGTAAAGAATAAAGCTCAAGGCATTTCTTTTGTTAAAGAAAATTTACTGCAAGAAAATTTGTTTCACCTGAGTTTCTCATCTGTTTATCCTATTCAAGTGGCAAGAAGGTCAGCGTGACAAGCAAAATGGATATTAAAACGAAACATATAGAATGACGGATTTATAAGACAGATTAAAGGAAAGCCTATTTATAAATTTACGTGGCATACTAACTGAGGTATACTATTTCAAGTAAGACTAATTTGATTATAAGCTCATAATATAGAAGTTTTCAGTCAGTCATTGCACTTTGTCTTACAATAGTTGTATGAACAAAGAAGAGAACCATGCTTTGAAAATGAGCACAATTATAACAAAGTAGGTAAGTAGGAAATAAATTAAAACCAAATTGTATTTTTATTTTTCTCCAATGTATGCTCCGATGTGGCAAAGATCTTATAGGGAGTGATTGCATGCGCACAAATGACTCCAAGTATTCGATCGGTATATTGTTTTCGTAATATATAGAGGTAATGTCATGAAAAATCTATATCTAAGTTAGTTTTTATCGTAAACCTATTAGGGTGGGGTAGCTCGGAATAATTAAAATGAATATTTTTTTTGCATGTCTCTTTTTAAAGTCTTATTGAATTATAAAGTCAAGTCACTTAGAGATTAAGTGAAATACATTATCTTAAGTCACTTTAATAGCAACAAGCTGTTAAGTAATATGCCTTTGTAACCCTACACTTCTTACCGATATACCCCTTATAGTGCAGAGGTTGCCATTTGATCTTGTGCCTAAGAATGAAAAAACAGTGGTTAATCAATGTAAACACTTTAATTGTTTTTCAAAGTATTCCCCATGATGATCAATACACTGAAAAAAATGTTTTAAAATTTACAATAATTACACTGTCCGACGCCAAATAATAATTGAAAAAAACTTTAATGGTTTCTGATAGCCATTGGTCTGTAGAACATATCGTTCAAGAGATTTTTCTGGGTTAGCTCAAATAACCGATTTTTTCAAGGTCACATTTCATACTATGGGGCTGCCGTTAATTTTCAACTCCTAAACTAAGTAAGATTTTGATGTGTTATGATGTGCATGTTATCAAATGTTTGTACAGAAATAATCGAGAGCTAGCGCTAGCTTTTATACCGACTCCGAATGGTTAATGGACATGTCCTTGAGATGCTTTACATGGCATTATTAACTCTCTGAGGTTTGCCATTGTCTTCAGAGAGGTGATAATTAATCAAGAAAATTTATTGTCAATTGAAAAAAAGATACAGTAGTTTCGACTATGTCGTAACACAAGACGTAGAATTATTTAATTCGCTTTTGATGACATCTTTTTTAAAAAATATTTAGCAAAATATTTATTCCATACACCTGAGCATATGACCTTTAAAAGAGTGCCGGCGAGGGTTAATTAGTATGACCGACCCCCATTACTTTTGCAAAAGGAACGTTTTTGTCTTTGACACCTATTCCCTCCGACCACTACTTATGGGGGCACCCATACAAATTTGATGGTTTTTGTATATTAATTCCATACACCTGAGCATATGACCTTTAAGAGAGTGCCGGAAAGGGTTAATATGTATCACCGACCCCCATTACTTTTACAAAAGGAACATTTTTGCCTTTGACACCTATTCCCTCCGACCACTACTTATGGGGGCACCCATACAAATTTGATGGTTTTTGTATATTTATTCCATACACCTGAGAATATGACCTTTAAGAGAGTGCCGAAGAGTGTTAATAAGTATGACCGACCCCCATTACTTTTGCAAAAGGAATATTTTTGCCTTGGCCACCTATTGGCTCCGACCACTCCTTAGGGGGGCTCCCATACGAATTTTATTGAGTTTGTGCCGGAAAGGGTTAATATGTATGAACGACCCCCATTACTTTTGCAAAAGGAACATTTTTGCCTTTGTTACCTATTTCCTCCGACCGCTCCTAAGGGGGGCTCCCTTATAAATTTTATGGTTTTGTCGATAAAATCGGAAACTGTCGATAAATAGGTAGCAAGTTTTAGCAAACAAAAATATCAAATGTTGGCTTTATATTTCATGTAGTTGTGTAAAATTTATATAAGTTAGACAGTTCTAACATGAATTTTTGTCGCATTGAGGATCAAGCAGACCAACAAGTGCTAACATCAACATTGTACGATCAGTACTTTAGGCCCACCAAAGGCTCAAAAAGTGATATAAATACCGACACCTGATCACTATCAACCACCCTACTTACCTCCGCGAATGACGTATTCTACGTCAAAAAGTCTGTTGTTTCAGCTGGGGTTTGAACCTGGGCTCGCATTGACATCGAATGATTCACACACTATTCAACGAACTCTATCATGACCATCACGTTTTGAAAATAATTAATTAGAATTATCCCAAAAAACTGATGCCATGACTTTGAAGATGGAACTGTCTTTGCCTTCTTTAGGGCTGTTACTATCATTTCAATTCATCGTCTTGACAGTACCTTCGTCTCAGGAGAGAAGTGACCCATGTTTCATCCTTGGTTATGAATTGATACAAAAAGTCAACTTTTTTGCTGTGAAACTTCGCCAAATACTCGATTAAAACATCCTTTAGACGCTGTTTTTGTTCTATTGTGAGTAATCGCGACACCCTTATAGAGGAAAGCATTTTCATGTCAAATTTTTCAGTTCATATACTATGTATATACAGCATTTTTTGAAATGCCTATCAAGTCAACTGCTCAAATGTGATGGCTGTGGAGCAGTGGGTAGAGTACATGACCCATACGCCAGAAAGCCCTGTTTCAATTCACTCTCACAGAGAAAGTTTTTTCAATTGAATTCATTTTTCTGTTCGGCCGTCACCTCTCTGCAGGCAATGGCAAACTTCAGAGAGTAAATAATGCCATGTAAAGCTTCTTGAGAACATGAACATTAGGCGTTCTGAGTCGGCATAAAACTAGTACCTAGGTCCAGTTCTAGATCAATTGTGTTCAACATTTAATAACACGCATAACACAATTTGATCATAAGAAGTTCGGTCAAAGTCCTTTCAATTGCTGAAATGGCCAGTTTATTTTTTATTGTTTTTTTTTATATATTTTATATCAAGTCAACTATCTCATGCACTTTCGATCGATTCGTCATCCAATATAATTTTGTTGTTTTTTGACCTTTTATGGTGTGGTCTCCTGATTTGATAGAGCACTTCTTCGAAATCTTCCTCTTGGCAGCTCGTACCGCCTTTTTTATACCATGCCACCCAATATTTTACTGTTTTAAGAGTAGAATCTTATTCCGCTTTGATTTTAGTTGGACTGAGTTTTTTCAAATGATAGTATTGTATCACATATTGATGACCAATTTTTTTCCATGTTTTTAATTCACTGAGAGCGGCCACTATTGATGGCTGTCAAACAAATTCTTAATAAGATATCAGCGTCGAACTTCAAAATTAAGCTTTAAAGATTGGTATTTTCTACGATAGCCATTATTTTCAAACAACAACCGTCATCTGTACCTTAGATCTGATACTTCCGTGACTACCATACATGCTATAAATTTTATCAAAACTCACGAACACTCCTCAGTTAAATTTCAATGGAATTAATAAAAAATATATTTTCAAAAATTTAGAAAAAAAGTTTAAATCTGTTGAAATTTTAAACCTGGTAAAAATTATCTTTCAACATAAAAAAAAATTTAATACTTTTAAAAACACAAAGTTAATTTTTTTAATAAATAAAACTGTACCTTAAAATTACAATGTTGATATTAAAAATATATATTTTATACATAGGAATCATCAGTCATACTTAAAATAGTAGAAAAAAGGCAAATATTTTAAGATTAATGATGGAATGTTATAAATTCAAAAATTTTAAGCCAACGCTTCAGTTTGAAAGCATTTATTCAGTTTGAAAAGCCTGTAAAAGCAGGTGACTTGGCAGGAAATCATTAAATTAATGATGATTTCTTTACATTCAATGATTGATTGTAAGCTCTTGTAACCTTTCAAAATTCAACATTTATTTTAGTAACGCCAAAAGTTAACGTCAACAAAATGAGGAAAAGCTTTTAAGCATTCAGGGAAAACAACTTTATATATTTTTTTTAGTTTCTTAACCGCTAACCGTTTAAAAAAACCTATAAGTGGAATGGGTAAATGTAATAAAATGTATGCTTTTAAGTACTCGATGACAACTTGTAGATTTAAAAAAGAAAAAAGTGAAAACGTTGCTGCTTTTAGTTGAAAGCAATTAACATAAAATAGTATTAATATCGCTCTACGCCCCGACATCAACGAATTGTTCGTTTTAATGGCGCTGCAATTAATTGTTATTGATTACTTTCAATTTAGTTTTTTGTTTTTTTTTTTGTGTGCTCAAGTGCAATACTTTCAAACATCAATACAACAAGCACACATACTCTCACACACAAACAAACAGCACCACAATAAAAATCGAACTGGTACAGTTCGACTATTGAAATATATTCAAACAAAACAAAATGGGGAACATCAAAAACTAATTGAAGTGAAAAATTCTAAGCGGTATTCGTGTAGTTTTCTTTTGAGCTCGTTTATTTCATTAATTTGCTTTAATAATTAATTGCTGGACAGCAAGGAACAGAGTTCGAACATAAAAATTTCATTATTCCATCATGAATTGAACCAGCTATAAAATAGGAACCAGGAAGCCGGAAGTATTGTAGGAAAAAAAACCTATAAACACGCAAGGACATCATAAAAATGACAAGAGCTAAGCTGTAAAAATTAGTTATCATTATCGATAAATTCAGGCTGTCGTGTTTTTTGGTTAACTGCTTATTTAACTAGAATCAAAGGTGGTGCTACGCCCACCTCTCTAAACTGGAGCACTTATAAATAACTTATGTTTTTCTTTCAGTTGTATTTTTAGCTCTTCACATTTACTATTACATCGACAGTGCAGAGCACAGTCATTCACATGCACTTTCGTTTCCGCCCTAGGTAGACTATAAATGTTGTCATTACTTAGTTTATGTTTTGCTTGATAAAAGGTTATCCTTGTGCCGCATGATGAATGACTGTGTGAGTGTGTGTGAGTGAGTAACTAAGTGACTGAATGACTGCCTGAGCTGAAAGCAAGTTAGAATAGCTGCACAAATTCTCAAGGCTGCGGATTGTGCAACAGTGACTGCAGCTGAAAAACAATAGATAACAACGTTAAAGATAACAATAGAATGCTTAACAGCAAGTGCCTCTTGTTGTCGCTGTTGTTCTTATTTTTGCTGTTTATTTGCATCTTTTGACCCAAATTTGCTGGTGTTTTAATAGAAAAATAATTAAGTTATTTACCATTTAGCTGAGTTTTTATATCCTCGATTGATATCCTTGTTAATTAATAACGTCTTCCGTATTAGCAAACATCGTTTTTTACAGTTATTTTTATTATATTTTTGAAATTTTTAGCTTAGCCCTTAGTTTTTCTTCAAACACTTTACATAATCCTATCATGCGATAGTCACGACAAACACACCAACAGTCCAATGATTTGGCTTTTTAGACACTGCCCTCTAGCTTCGTTCTAAAGCTAGACGTAGGTGGTGCCACCTTGTGGTGGCAACACTGCTGAATACAAAATAAAATCGAAGAATTTACACACACGAACCTCTTCACAAAAAAAGGGCTTCTGCCGCGGCGAAAAGGTATATTGCTCACCGTTACTAAGCATGTATTGCGAAACAGGCTAATGCACACAGTCACACCACACCAAAACACAAAACGAAAAAAAAACACTTGCTCACACACCTTTACACTACACAGAGTAAGCACAGAGTGAAATTGTTTGTATCGAAAGGATACAAGCTACGGTTAAGAACGTGTTGTGCACGTTGCACGTTCCGAAATTCAACTGAAAGCTTTGCAGGCCACAGCAAAGCCGGAATCCTTGTTGCGCTCGCTAGAATCAAAATTATAACGTATTTGTTGCTTTTGCTGTTGCTTTTGGGTAATGTTTGCTTTTGTTGTCCTTGAGGTGAGATTCGTGCGCATGCAGCAGCAGCTGAAGAGCACACAAAACATGGCTGCGGGCATATTTTGATTATCAAAAGAGCGAGAGCGCAAATACATGAATGAATGGATAGAGTGTGAATGAACGTCTTTGTTCGTTTCAATGTATATAGATGTGTGCATGTGTGTGTGTGTGTGTGTGTATGAAGCTATACAGTAGTGCAAAGAAAAAATAATTTTATACGAAAGTTTATTTCGATGGCTTAATATAGAAAAGGCGTTACTTGATTTTTTGTTATTTTTTAGGAGAAGAAAAGAACTAAACTAAGTAAATATGGAAAACTTTGAATTTAAAAACTTTTTTAATGCAGTTATTATTAAAAATAAGCAACTTCAACAACAAAAAAGCGCATTGTTTTTTTATAAGTGCATTTGAGAGTGGTCTACTAGAATATATTAAAAACGTTCTTTAGGAAACAAACGAATTACGCCTTTTCTATACTAAGCCATCGATTTATAAGAAAAACCTTAAATTGAATTCTTTGAAGCATTGCCTGAGTATATGAAAAAAAATTATATATACTTAAATTAGTTAAGCTATTGTCCGAAATCGAACAAATAAATCAAAAGTAAAATATGAATCAAAACGTAATTTTCTTAACATATACGAGTACATATATATACTAGCGTTAACCGGCGCGCGTTGCTGCACGCGGCAAGTACATTGGAAATAATAAGTAAATTCAAAACTTTTATTAGTCCCTTAGTTTGACAGCATGCTCATGTTACAGTTTCCCAGTAGCAGAACATCACTCCCAGGTGGCAATTTCATTATGAGTTTCAATGTCCTGTAGTTTTAGCTATTCTGTATAGAAAATTGGAACACACCCCCTTTTCCAATGCACGTACCAGTTTTCCAGTAGAAGGACTTTGGCAATTAGTAACTCCATACTGAGTTTTATTGTCATGCGACGTTTAGTTCCAAAGCTATTCAATATCAAAAATTTGACTTGTGTGGTCGAAGCGATAACCCCTTTTCCTATGCCCGTCCCAGTTCTCTTGTTGAAATACATTCTCAATTCTGAGTTTCAATGTTATGTGACTTCTACTTCCAAAGCTATTCGATACCTTAATTTGAATTGTATTGGCGGAGCCACGTCCACTTGTCAAATGGTCACTCAATTTTGCCAGTCAAAGCACACAACTAAATAGTACGTTTTTACCGAGTTAAATTGATATGTGACTTATAGTTCGAAAGTTATACCTTAAATTTGGGCTGCTGAAAAAGTGCCACACCTTTCCTGCAACGCCCATAAATTTTCACCAGTAAAACCGCACGTGAAAATTTCATTCGAATTTCAAATTTTGATGCTGTGTGACCTATAATTTCAAAAATATTCGATATCACATATTCGCAAAAGTATCCAATTTGGTCCAATCGTTTTCAAGTTTTAAGCAAACGAACAAACCAAGACAGATAAGAATATAGATAGATATATATATATAAGAGAAGTGGGACCCCCAGCATATTTGTATAGCTCTCCCCCATTTGTAGTACTGTTGTCAAGTACTAAATTGTAGTCTGATAAGACCCAAGCCGTCTGAAATATAAAATTTTCATTAGTTTGTGGGCGATAAAAGGAGGTGTGGCAAATATGTTCACATACGAACCATGGTACGGCCAATAATAACACAAGAAAGAAAACCTCAAGCAAATGGGACGCTCTGTTCTTGAGTTATGGAATTACAAACACAAATCACGACTTTTATATATATATATATAGATTAAGGTGCCTCACAAAAAAAAGTTGTCCGGGTCCCCCACTCAAAATAATCTTTTGTCTATGTTATGATGGTTCCCCAAATATTTCGGCTCTAACGATAGCCGTTAGCTAGCTAGAATGGTTCGTAAAAACCTCTAAAAATCGCTGAATGTATGCATAAAATTTTTGCCATGATATTTTTAGTACAAAATATTGCCATAAATAGTGTAAATCACAAAATTACAGAGTTTTGCATCAAAAATTTTGGGAAATTTGCCCAAACATAAAAGATATTTACTTTTTTGCAGTAATTTTTTGTATGAATTTTTTGCAATTTTTATTAAAATATGTATAACTCCTCTATCTTTTGCCTGATTTTCAATTCCGAGGTATCATTGAAATGGTGTTGCTTTTTATTCTTGTCACTAATTTAACCTTATAGGCCTTTTTTTATGCTCTCAGTGCAATCTTCATTTATACGATTTCAATACGTTTACTCTTAAATTTGAACACATTCAGTCAATCTGGCTAATATCCGAAAGCATAAAAAAGGCCTATAAGGGTAAATTAGTGACAGGAATGAAAAGCAGCAGTCAGCACCTTTCCAATGATACTTCGGGATTGAAAATGAGACAAAAGATTAAGGAGTTACACATATTTTAATGAAAATAAAATATAAATAGATTTCATATTTACAACTATAAACTAATGCGCACATACTTTTCCAGCTATAAGCAATATAAGGTATTCTGCTATTCCTGGTTAGCTCATATGGAGTACTACTTTCATCAAATTAGCAAAACCACTATTTTGTCGTAGCCGTGGTACCATCACATATAAAAACGAGGCACAAAAATGGATCTTGATAAGTGTTTTATCTAAACTTCAACCTTTGTAATGTCAGCTTAGCAACACTGCTAATAAAAGCTTTTTATCAGCTACTTGATAAGAGATGGCAGCACCGTTGCTACTGTTTGGCAGCAATGAGTCTGAGTCGAAAACAGCAACGGCATTTGTCTCATTTCCTCGTTCGTGTTTTCGTATAAAGACGAAGTATCACTTATTTTGCGAGAGTACTACGTCATAGACACTGAATTATATTTATTTACATATGCTTATGTTTGCATATTTAATTATTTTTAGCATTTTACTGTTAATTCTGTGTTTATTTATTTATTTATTTGTGTGCTAAGCCTTTTAGGCTTTATAGCAATTTGAAAAATTTTTTTAAATTTAAATTCAGAAATACAATTTTACTAATACTTATAATGCTAACAATAATACTAATATAAAGAGCTCAGTTCATTTCAAATGCAAAAACAAAACCAAAGTAAAATAAGTTCAATTGTAATGTAATGTAAATTAAAATATGAGCGTTTAAAAATGCACAGACTAATAGATAATATGAATAAAGGTATTATAAAACAAAAAATAAATAAATTAATAATAAATCATCCAGATGGTCCAAGGCGGTGGTATCGAGAGTTAGAATATGTATAAAATATATATCGTTCTGTCTTGAAGCCAATAAAGTTTTGGCTTAACAAGATGGTAATCCGACGAATTGAGTCGTATCTACCACACCAATTTCTTGTACGAAAAGAAAATGGTTGCGAACGCAGGCACTAAGACAAACTGGGTCTCATTGGCCACTCATATTAATATACATATAACACCTCGAAGCGGAAATGTGGTACATAGTATCAGAGTGTGAGATCTAGAAAAATGTTAGGTATCAAGGCAAACAAGGCCCGGTACGCCATGCTGAATAGTATATATACAATATTATTCATTCTGTGATTTTAAAGCCGATGATGTCTTGATTCATCTTTTATTTATCACACCAAGTTCCTAGCAAGCTAAGACAAAGGTAACGAACGCAGGCACATAGACAAACTTGGTCTAATAAGCCACTTATATTAATATATATACTATGCAGATCGTTCTCAAATTCTATATAGGAATAAGTCCGGCAAGTTCAGGTCCATTCAGATGTAAATGCGTAGATTGATTACCATCCAACAGTAAAAATTCCGTATCCTTGGAAGAGTATGTTGAGAATCAGTGGCGGTGCTGCAGATAATCTATTATTTTAAGTTTAATTGAGTATAGGGTTTCATTAAAAGATATAACATCTGAAACGGAATTGAAGTCTCCGCAAGCGCTTCTTAGTGGTTCATTTTGCAAGTAGTTAGTTCTACAAAAGTTCATAAAAAGTAGCTCAAAAGATCTTCTTGGTCGAAGAGGAAGATTAAAGTAAATTTTACTCAGTAAGTATGGACTGTCAACAAATCCATGTATAAGTTGATAAATCCAGCAAACATTAAGCATGATTCTACGATTTCTTAGAGAAGGTAGGTTAACAAGCTTTAATCGATATTCATAGGGTGGTAAGTGAATGTTAGTATGACAATATATATTGCGTAAACAAAACAAAAGAAATTGTTTCTGAACTGATTCTATATCGTCAACATAACACCCATATCTAGGACACCAGACAATTGACGCATACTCAAGTATGGGCCTTACAAGCGAAGTGAATAATGTTTTAGTAATGAAAGGATCATTAAACTCTTTTGACCATCGTTTAATAAACCCTAAAGTACTGTTTGCTCTGCTTATAGCTTTATTAATATGAATGTGAAAGCGAAGTTTTGGGTCCATAGTTACTCCAAGATCGTCGAAAACTTCTAAGGACTCAAGTGTATAGTCACTTATTTTGTAATAACTTCGAGAAGGTTGTCTTCGAGAAAAAGTCATGTGTTTGCACTTTTTCAAGTTAAGCTTCATGCAATTGATTTCACACCAGTCACAAAGATGGTCAAGATCGGTTTGTAAGAAAAAAGAGTCTTGCTCATTTTTATATGACAGGAAAAGTTTAACATCATCAGCATATAGTAAAATATTACTATGAATTACAGCAGATGGTAAATCATTAATAAAAAGAAGAAACAACAGAGGCCCAAGGTGGCTTCCTTGAGGTACACCGGAAGTAACAGGGAACTCCTCTGACTTAACAAGGTTAAAGATAACACTTTGTGTTCTATTTACTAAATAAGATTCAATCCAAAGCACTAATGGTGTTGGAAAACCGAGAAGGGTTAGTTTTAAAATTAAGAGCTTATGATTTACAACATCAAAAGCTTTACTGAAGTCAGTATAGATAACATCTGTTTGTAGACCTTTTCCAAAATTCTCAATAGTCTTTGATGTGAATTCTAGAAGGTTAGTAACAGTAGATTTTCTAGATAAGAATCCATGTTGGAATGGGGACATTAAAGATTTCACGCTATGTGATAATTGTGAGGTTACAATAGCCTCAAAAAGTTTGGGTAGGGCGCTAAGCTTTGCAATTCCGCGATAGTTATCTATTAAAGATCTATTACCGGATTTATGCAGCGGAATAATAAAAGATGATTTCCAAGCCAGTGGAAAATAGCAGGATTGCAAACACGCTGTAAAAAGTAAAGTGATGGGAATTACAAGTTCTTCACTGCAATATTTCAAAACACATGAAGGTATGTTATCAGGACCGCTTTTATAAGATGTTTTGAGGTTTTTTAAGTAGGTTAAAACTGTATCAACATTAATTATTGGGGAGCAAATGTCACCAGGCTGCACATTATAAGGGTAACCAAAATTATCGTAAGAAGAAGATGAATAAGTGGTCTTAAAGAAATCTGCAAAAAGACTACAGATAGTAGAATCAACATCTGATTCAAATGTTTTATATTTCATAAAAGATGGATATGAATTTATCTTACGTTTAGTATTAACAAAGTTCCAAAAAGATTTTGCATCAGATTTTATGTTTAATTTAACTTTTGTTAAATATATATTATAGGATTGTCTGCATAATTGCCGGTAGTTATATTTAGTTGAGGTATAAGAAGCAAAATCACAAATGTTATGAGTTTTTTGATACTTTTTATAATATTTCGATTTTAAGTTTCTCAGCTTTCTCAGTTCTTTGGTATACCAAACGGGACCAGATATTAAAGAGGATTTTCTCTGTGGCACTGAAGTTAAAAAACAATTATTAAGAGTACTGTTAAAGGCAAATACAGCAGAGTCAAGCGTTTGTGGCAATATTCTTGTGTTATTAATATTAAGTACAGATGACCAGTTGATAATTGACAAATTATTTCTCAAAACTACATAATTCGTTCTTTTAAAGTTAAACTCTAAGGAAGGATTTTGAATACGGTTTGATATAGATTGTTTAGGAAAATTCAGTGTGATTTCGATAGTTGGATGGTGTGCGTCTTCAGGATACACAAGTGGATCTGACCTATTAACTGAAACAATATTACTATCATCAAAATAAATAAGGTCTAACAAGCGGTTGTTTCTATTATAGTGGCAGTTTATTTGAAAAAGTCCTTGGCTCGAAAGCTCATTTAAAAATGAGTTATCAGATGAACACTCTGAAGATGGCAAGAGTACTGCAGAATTTTCAGTACAGCAGTTCCAGGAAACATTAGGAAGGTTGAAATCACCCGTTATTAGAATGTGATCATAAGGCTGAAGTTGAGAGCAAATTTTATAAATCGACGCCAAATGTTTCCCATACACTTCAACACTAGAAAGTGGAGGTATATATGAACATGTGACATAAATTCTCAAAGTACCAAACTTTACAAGAACACAGCAAAATTCAATATCTAAAGACTCAGATATTAATATTTCTTGTGAAAAGTGAGAAGATTTAACGGCAATTAACACGCCACCACCATTGCAGAAATTACCAGCAATAGAGTTTCTATCTTTGCGGTATATATTAAAATTGTTAGACAGAATTTCAGTATTTAAAGTACTAGGTTTAAGCCAAGTCTCACTGAAAGCAATAATGTCAAAATGAAGATTATGGCTTAAAATGTGTAAGTCTGTAAGTTTAGTATTTAAACCACGAACGTTCTGATATAAGGCTAGGAACTGAAGGCAACAATCTAGTTTTTTGGGTTCACGCTGTGAACAGGTAAGATAGCCAGTGAAGTTTGAGGCGGTGATTTTTGAATAAATTCGTGCACCAAAGTATTTTCCGGCCAAAAACCTTGATCCAGAACATTATTGAAGAGATCACTAGGCAAAGTAATTTTAAAAGATGAAATAGTGCGCTGATAAGAAAATCTCAGTTTGTGAACCGAAATCTTCTTATTAAGAAGGTTTAACTTAGAGTTTAAATAATATAATATATCACCTTCAGATGTATCAACTGCAAAGCGAGAAACAAATATAGATTTTGCTGGCGGAATAACTACAAGTTCCTTATGAACAGGTAGTTTATTGCTGCTATTCGATATTTGCTTCGGTATAGCTCCAGTAGAAACCGAACTAGGAGAGGAAGGAATAATATTAGTACTCGTAGCAATGCTAGGAGAAACAATAGAAGCACAAGTCTGAGCATATGTTTTTTTTGCCACAGGAGGAGAATTTTCATTTGCGGGAACAGCTGAAGAAGGTACAGTTAAAGTTAAATCAACTGAAACTGCAGCATTAGTAGGCGTCAACTGATCCATAACAGACTTTTTCAGTGGTCCTTCAGGTGGTAAAACTGAGGCAATTTAATTTAAAACTGAGGGTTAATGAATAATTTTCTATGAATTTTTTTAATGGTATTTAATCTCAAATTTTAATAACATTTTAGGGTAGGTTTTAAAAAATAAAATATGCAATAGCTTTAGTTAAGACTGACGCTTTGAATTAGTAAAAGAATTATTAAAATCGGTTTAGTAGTTCTTTAGTTTAGCGAACACGAAGATACGTAATAAGCCTTTTTATATAATAGTATAGATATAGATATATAGGGCGTTCTTTATCGAATCGGACATCGGGCGTTCCACGGCTTAGAACTGCTTAGAATTTGCCAAATAGTATGAAAACGTAAAAAAATTCTGATGTATTCTTTTGCAAAAAATGCCAAGATTTAAAATAAAACTTAAATAAAGAAAAGAACTGGGCTTATTTGTTTAATTAAAAGCTCAAATTAAATTGAAAAAGCTCAGTTTTTCAAGTCTTTTTTACAGTCCCTTCAAGGTGTTTGGATATGACTTTATAGATTCACTGCTATAAAATCGTCTCAAATTTCTTAAAGCTAATAAAATTTTATTCAAAACAGTTCCGAACTAAAAGTATATTTTGTCTCTGCTCTACGCCTTTCGCTTTTTTTCTCCCGAGCATTTTGACCTACCATAATATATACAATATAAACAGACAATTTTTCGCTGACTTCTAATTTGATCACGATCTATCAAAGGAATTAAGTTAAATCGGGAGTTAATATAATTTTTTTAGATTTATAAAATTAAGGCATGGCATTCGGATAAGAATATTTTTTTTTTTTAATTTATAATTTTATTTTTTTTTTTTTTTTTTTTTAACATAGTTGGCAAAAATTGTTTTTATTTTGTGTTGAAAATCATGTCTAGAAATTATAAAATTAAAAATGCTTAAAATCTAATAGCATGATTACAGTTACAACGTTTCATTATACAAAAGTTAATGAATCCCTATTTAGAGGTCTAACTTCCAGAAGTTTACAATATTCCTTGTTTACTGTTCTTGAGTCTTAACTTTGATCTGCTTAAACTTTTTTGTTAACAAATAAAAAATAACTAGCTTAACAAAAATTTTTTTCTCTTTAAAATATTTGATTATTTATGTATGTAGGTTATTGATTAAATAAATAAATATAAATAAATAAATATAAATAAATAAAAATCCGCCTCAAATAGCCGTCTCGATCTTGCTTGCACACGCGAGCCCTTTTCATAAAATTTTCCATGACATTCTGACATAACTCTTGATTTATTGTTAAAATGGGCTATTGGATTTCTTGTTTCAGCTCATTTATGTTTCAGAACCATTCGGGGCTTATTAGCATAGACCTCTCTTTAAGGAAACCCCAAAAAATAAGTCCAACGGCATCAAATCACACATCGTCTCGGCGCGAGATAATCTTCCCTTTGTATTTTGTTTGCTATAAATGCATTGTGTCGTTGGAACTGTGGCAAGTGGCATCGTTCTATTGAAACCACATACTGTCAAGATCCATATCAGCAATTGAAAGCCAAAAGGAGTTGGTCAGTAAGTCGCAATATCGGGTGCCATTCACAGTTACTACAGTTCCAGCTACATTTTCGAAGAATAATGGCCGAATGACACCACCAGTACCAAGTTCATACAAAATATTTCACCATTGTGGGTGCTTGGAAGCTCTTCGAGCGCTTTTGGAATCTCCATGCCCCAAATGAGGCAGTTCTGCTTGCTGACGTAGCCGTTGAGATGAAAATGGGCTCTGGCCATTGTCATCTTGGTTTTTTCTTTTAAATTTATCGTCGAATTTTCGACATTTATGTCCGATGTTAAGGATTGATATATCCACATTTTGTCTCTAGGAGTGTAGGAGTCTAGGAGTCTAGGAGTCCTTGCTCCCAATGACCTTTAAACCAAAAAATTTGGTCTCCTCGAGACAATATCGATACATGGCGATGAAAAAAATCGAGATATGGCGACGTTTGGCATAAAAAAATAAAAAAATTTTTATTACCAATTTTACTGAATTAATCAATAAACTTGTATGGGAGTTAGGCGTGGTTTTCACCCTATTTCGTTGAATTTCATACTCAAAGTGCATATTTATTTAAATTTAAATTCATCTACTGGGTTTAACCCTTACAGATATAACATAACCTAATTAACTAATAATAATTTAACTATATATGATAAATATACAATTTATGATTTCATTGAATCAATCATTAAGAATAATATAAAAATCGTTTAAAAATATATGTCTGTTTAAATCAAAATTTACATGGCTGTTGATTGAGTAGAACAAAGTTAGGCATCCTCATATTGGTTCATTCAAACCATAGTTACAACCATGGGACTGTGGTAAAAATAAAATTCTAATTCGAAGCATTTTCTGCGGCGCATAAAAATTGATAAGAGCTAACAATTCAGGTGAATCAATTTTATTGTCAAGAACATCCTTTATGAAAATAATGCTCTGAGCCTTTCTTCGTTGATTCAAACTGTTTAAATTTAATAATTCGCAGAGCGGCTCATATGGGGACATATTCTCACCAGAAAAAAGTGCGACGAAGTGCAAATTTAGTAAAACGCTTTTGTATTTTTTCAATTCTTTTTACTGCTATCTCATAGAAAGGATACCAAATTATGTTGGCATACTCTAAAGTCGGTCTTATTAATGCGAAAAATAAGGATTTAAAGGTGTTTGGGTCATTAAATTCCTTCGAGTTCCTGATGACGAAACCAAGAAGAGAATTCGCCTTAGAAACCATATAATCTATATGCGCGTCAAACGATAGTTTAGCGTCAACAAGGACGCCTAAGTCTTTTACGACTCTATCTCTCTGGAAAAAACAATTAAAGTCGTAGTTGTATTCGTGAATGATAGCCGATTATTTACGAGTGCAAGTTAAGATTTTACATTTGTTAAAATTTAGATATAAATCGTTTTGATTGCTTCACGTTGTCAAAGAATTTATATTTTCCTGAAATAGGCAACAGTCATGTGAATTTTAGGTCGACGGCATATCGTCGTTCGCAAATTATTGTGTTCTATATGACAAAAATGTTTTTTTGGTAAATCAAGTTTAAAGTTTAGTAAAAAACTGAACCGAAAAATCTGCCGCGATTTTCTTACCAATGAAAGTTCAAGAGATTGTGGTTTTTTCTGTCAAAAAAAATGTTCATCTTTGGAAGCGTTTTTTAGAGTAAGATGCGTTTAAAAAAAAATAATTTGTTCTATATGCACTTATTTACGAAACTATTCTTGTTTTATAGCATATAGAACAAAATGTAATATGTATTGGAGAAATGAAAAGCAATGTGATTTCACTCAATAAAAACTTTATTTCATATATTATAATATTAACTTGATTTTAAACTTAATCTTATACATATGTTCTTATGAGTCCATTTAAATCAATACCTGTTAATTTCTTAAAAGGTAAGTTTCGACTACAAAATCAAGTAAAAAATTAACCAAATTCATTTGACTTCGATTCCACGAAGTTCCTGCTTGATTTACGGAGATTTTTTTACTGAAGCAAAGTTTGTTAAAAAGACGAAGACAAAAAATTGTACCTATATTTTAACTTGTATTAAACAAATTATTAAGGGTATTCATGGGTTGATACGAAACACAGTTGCGACGATGCGAAAATTTATGATTGCGAATTTTTTCTTCATTCCAACAACAAACATATTAGAAGTAATTTTGCAACTCTTCTTGAATTACGCACTGCTCAAACTTATTGCGAATGCGCACAAACAGTGATGCGAAACAGCTGATTCATGTTATGGGTGTTTTCAAGCATAGTTGCCATCTGGGTAAAACTTTAAAAAGGCTAAGTTTTTACGTTGATTCAAATAAGTAAAGTTACAATATTGATGTTCACGCGTTAGTGCGAAAAATATGTTGCATTTTCGCATTCTTGCAATTCGCATCAACCCGTGAATACCCCTATTGTAGTATGCCACTGCATCAAGTGATAATAAGTTGTATAAACTTCTCACATCATTTACTTTCTCCAATGATATCTTCTTATCTATTGCTTATCCATTCTTATTCTTAGTATTAAGCTTTTTTTAAACGTTGTTGTAAAATATAACTTCTAACCTTATGTTATTTATGATGGGTATTTTCTTTTCGTTTTTGTTTCATTTTATTTACCAACTGCAATCTAAAGCGGGATTTTTTCTTTTTTGTTTCATTTCATTTGCCAAGTGCAATGTGAAGCTAAGAAAAAAACCAGAAAAAAAACAAAAAAAAAAGCAAAATACAAAGACCTCCAAATAATAACTTTAATAACTTTATTTAGAGCTGCATATAGAACAAAATAAAAAAATATTTTTTTTACTTAGTATTTTTGCTTCGTTTTTGTTCTATATGCACGATTTTTTGCATATAGAACACAATAGGTTACGAAGCTTGTCACAACAGTGTTGTATAGCACAAAGTCGATGCCTCATATTTCGAAAACTATAAAAGATAAACGCAAACTGATGACACAGATCGATAGATCTCGAAAAATTTGCCTATATACCAGTCTTATCTCAATTTTTTCAATTTTGCGATATAGAACACAATAATTTACGAACGACGATATAGCAAAAAAATTACATGACTTAAAGATACTAGTAATATCGTAAACGAATAATAAAAAATGCAGAGGCACTAAGTGACTTCCCTGAGGAACACCGGAGTTTGTTGTTATGACTCTGGAATAACTTTCCTTCACCTTGATTAAGAGCTGTCTATCGGAGAGATAGAATTTAATCCAAATAAGTAAGTTAGAGTGAATGTCAAGTTTTTTTTTGCTTTTTTAATAATAGCGTATGGTTAAGGCTGTCAAAGGCTTTAACAAAGTCGGTTAAAAAACACTTTCTTCGGAAGAGTTTAATGATTTTTCAGTTTTAGTAGAAACTGTAATCTGATAGATAAGTACTACAATCAGGTGCTTGACCCCAATAACCCTTAAAGTAAAAAATTTGTACTTCCCAAAACAAAAACATTGATATATCCTTCCTTAAGATCGAACTGTAAATGCCAACAACAAAAACCAACGTTCGGTAAAAAAAAGGAACAAACATGGTCTGCCGTCTTTAATTCATGGATGAACTGAACCTTGTTAGCGTGCAGATGCAGATATTTTACCAAAATGCGTTGCAGCGAGCGTCTGCTAAGGCGCAATTCTTGACCACGATGACGAATCGATGCTGTTGTCCATAAACACCCTGGTTTATGGGACACCTTATCGAAATTTCCAATGAACGAAAATTCGATTTTTACTTGAACTATTGACTGTCCGCTAAATTAAATAGCCTCGTTACGTGTTTGTATTGCTTACAGTTCAGATCATCGTTCTGACAACTAAATTTTTTTTAATAAAAAAGTGTTTTTTTGTTATTTTTTTTTTTTTTTGTTATTTGAGAGATTTTTTCAGGGATACGATTTGTTAAATTTATGGAAAAGGTAAAAAAATTCATATTTTTAATGTCCAAATTTTCCTTAAATTCTAAAATAAATCTTATTCTATTTGATATATTGAATATGATTTCGTTTTTAACATCACTAAAATCAAAAAGCTGTTTTATTGAGTAAGTCATCCATTAGAAAGATGACAAGACCTTTCAAAGTATAAGAGAAATCATTTGAGAGAAGTACGTTTGCCTAAACAAACGTTATATTAGGGTGGGTCGTTTATCAACTTTAATAATTCTTTTGCCACCAGGCCATAGAAAATTTGGGTATGCATAGTTTTTTGGATATCAAGGTGGTATGGAGAAGTTTTCCGTGGATTTTTTTTTTATTTTCTGTAAGTTTAAATTAAAACTTTAAAACTTGATTAAAACCAAGAAGGTCGATTTGAAGATTTCAAAAACTTTTCTAATGAAAGAAAGTTGATAAGTTTTTTATGAATGAAAATAATAAAAACAAACTAAAAATTAACAAAATTTTTTAAAAATATTTTTATTTTATGGAACCAGCGTCGAATTTTGATCATTGTAGCCAATCAAATAATTTCAGGAGGTACATATATGCACTCGTCATTTAATGCATATTTAGTAATTATATTATTCATAAATGTTTTTTTTTTTTCATTTTTGTTAAATAAATTTCTATCCACAATTTCTTCATATCAAACAAAATCACATTTTTTTGTAAACCAATGAGAAATTTTGTTTTTCTCTTTTTTTTTAAGAAAGAAATTATTGTTTCTTGCTTTCAGCTCTTCCATCAATTTGAAAGCTATTTCTATAGAGAAGAGCGAAGCTTTGTTCTCTTTAGTTTTTAATATTATGTCTACAAAGCTTTTGAATGCCTTAAAGCTTTCGCTGTTACATTTCTCTTCTAACAAGTTTCTTTCCAATGAGTTTGTTCAGTATGAAAGTTACAGAAAAGCTTTACTAAATATTTTTCTTACCTCTTGAGTGGTGAGTTTGTTGAATTTTTTCAAAGAGATACACAAACAAACAAAACTGGCGCAATTTGTAAGCAATTCCAAATTTAACTGAAAAATTTTAAATTTTAATGTCCTTGAATTTAATTAAATAATAGAATTTTTTTTTTATATTTTTTTTTTTTTGCTTAAAATTTTCATAATTTTTTTTTTTATAATATTTATAATTGAGTAATATTTTTCACTAATGGAGACATATATATCAGCTTGTAAGCAAACTTTAAGAATGCGTTAAACTTAACATAAAAGACAATTATTTGTTCTTGTACTTAACTCACGGTAGACATGTCAACAAAATTTATAGATATGAATATAGTCTTTGTTTACCTCCAGAATAGCCAAGTGGCTGAATATATTCTGATCAGTTGTTTATTCGCAAACCAAATATCAATAATTAAGACCTTACACATTAATTCACTATTCGTGACTTACATATTGACTGACATTATTTCGGAAGTAGCTGCTTCTTGCCAAACATTCATTCACCTTGTGTCTGCTCTCATAGCTCTTGAACCCTTACTTTTCACCTCTTACATAAGCCTTAAACTCAAAGCTATGCGTTCAGTCAAACACTCAAGGTCAATTGGCGTTCATCTCAACTCAAGAGCATTTGAGTTCCTTTACATCCCTAATTTCCACCAAAGCACATCCTTCAAATTTTGTTGAGCCAATAAAAACCGACCGACTTGAAAATCCATATAATTTCTTGCTATTAAGACAAGTCAACATATATCATAGAAATATATCAATAGATAAATCAATAGAATTCTTTCAAAACCTTTTTCCAGCCAAGACAGATCAGCAGAAATAAATCTAGACACAGAAAAAACACATTCATAACGCTAAAGCAAGTGGTATAAAAGTTCTCAAGAACCACATTAAGACCGTTCATCGTGATATATTATGGCGGCAAAACAACAACAACAACAACATTCGCACTTTTGTGTGCAACTCAAGAACAACGGCGACAACAAAACTCATGCAATCTTTCTACTATCCTGCCCTAGCACACATCAAGCACTCTGCACAAACCATTAAATCTTGTTTTAGACATTCGCGTTGTTTTATTTGGTTTTTTTTTTGTTTTTTTTTTTTTTTGTTATTATATTATTATTATTATTTTTTATATTATTTTCGCCAGTTCAAATCTCTACCGTTGTTTTCTTTCGATTCGATTTCTGATTTTTATTGTTGTCACGCTACGCACTCATTTTTCAACTACATTTGTCCTCTTTTGCTATTATTTTCTGCACTGCTACTATTTTTAGCTCAGCGCCCACCCAAGACAGGTGTTAATGAACGGAAGTCGCACCCGTAATTTGCCAGCAATAAACCAAATACATAGAATGAAATCGTTTCAATTGAATTTATTGCTGATAGCCTAAAAGAAGGCAAGCCTTAATGCACACACACACAACCAGCAGAAATAAACACACATAAACACATACAGACACACACATACATACAGACACCCACACACACAAGGAAAAGAGTAGCATAGCATTAGTATGCGTGGCAGTGTGCCGCACGCATTTATTAAGCGTCTTGATTTGTGTTGTTGGCTCGCTAGCTGCTTGTCATGCAGCGCACAAACCTCGGACCACAACGTCATGGAAAATGTATGGCAGGGGTGGCAAGGTATTGAAGTAACTTCAAAGATCATCGCTCTTCTTTTTGATGGATATTAGAAGTCAACCCTCTTGAAGTGAATAAGATAAGAAGAAAACGTTTTGTTATTCCGTGATGATATCTGACTGATATCTTTTTTTTTGTTATTCCATGATGATATCTGGCTCACCACGAAGATACTTTCATGAAAACTGATTTTGATTTAAAATACGAATTAACATTTTTCGAAGAATTTAAATTTTATAAATTAACTGAAACAAATTCTTTAACGTTATCAAATTTCAACGTGACTAAGTTACGTTTTACCACGCAGGGTTCCAAAAAAGTCGAAAAATGCATTTTTTCAAAATTCATCGGCGTTGCATTCAATTTTTTCTAGCTAAGTATAAAAGAAATGATTAAGAAATGATACGACCGAAAAGATTAATTCTTTTACTTCATTATAAAAACAAAAAAAAAAGATACAGTAGTTTCGACTATGTCGTAACACAAGACGTAGAATTGGTCAATTCTCTTTTGATGACATCTTTTTTAAAAACTATTTAGCAAAATATTTATTCCATACACCTGAGCATATGACCTTTAAAAGAGTGCCGGAGAGGGTTAATATGTATGACCGACCCCATTACTTTTGTAAAAGGAACATTTTTGCATTTGACACCTATTCCCTCCGACCACTCCTTAGGGGGGCTCCCATACAAATTTTATAGTTTTTGTATATTTATTCCATACACCTGAGCATATGACCTTCAAGAGAGTGCCGGATGGATTAATGTGTATCACAGACCCCCCTTACTTTTGTAAAAGGAAGATTTTTGCGTTTGACACCTATTCCCTCCGACCACTCCTTAGGAGGGCTCCCATCATAGTTGCCAACTAATATTCCCATGCAAATTCTCTTATTCCCACAGCAATTAAAAAAAATTCCCACGTGGGATATTTTTACTAAAAAATTCCCACAGCAATTAAATATCCCATAAAAAATCCCACAGCCATTAAAAAATCCCACAAATGGGAAATTTTAGAAAAATATATATCAGTGGTTAAAGTTATAAAACATATATTGAGAACTTCTCTAAAGATGTTTTTAAGGGAGATTAATTGTTTAAAAATTAAAGTATAAATAAAAAACAGAAAATAAAATATACAAAATTTTATTTATAAGTAATTTTATAAACGTTTAAATTTTAAATGAACATTAAAAAAATTGCAGCGATTATTAAAAAAACAAAAATGCACATACATATATTATTAAAATTATTATTATATAATATAAAAATTAAAATGATTTATATTAAAATGTGACATAAATAAGTAAATTCAAGGAAAAAAAACAATAATTTTGTTATTTAATTTAAATTAAAAAAATGTATGGGAAAAAAATCCCACAAGACTTCAAAAATCCCTCATTGAATTAAAAATTCTCATGGGAATTCCCACATCCCACAGCAATTAAAATATCCCACAAATGGGAAATTTCCCACAAAACTGGCAACTATGGCTCCCATACAAATTTTATGGTTTTTGTATATGTATTCCATACACCTGAGCATATGACCTTCAAGAGAGTACCGGAGACGGTTAATATATATGACCGACCCCCATTACTTTTGTAAAAGCAACATTTTTGCCTTTGACACTTTTTCCCTCTGACCACACCTTAGGGGGCTCCCATACAAATTTTATGGTTTTTGTATATGTATTCCATACACCTGAGCATATGGCCTTCAAGAGAGTACCGGAGACGGTTAATATATATGACCGACCCCCATTACTTTTGTAAAAGCAACATTTTTGCCTTTGACACTTTTTCCCTCTGACCACACCTTAGGGGGCTCCCATACAAATTTTATGGTTTTTGTATATGTATTCCATACACCTGAGCATATGACCTTCAAGAGAGTACCGGAGACGGTTAATATATATGACCGACCCCCATTATTTTTGCAAAAGGAACATTTTGTCTTTAACACCTATTTTCTCCGACCACTCCTTAGGGGGGCTCTCATACAAATTTTATGGTTTTTGTTTATTTATTCCATACACCTGAGCATATGACCTTTAAGAGAGTACCGGAGAGGGTTAATGTGTATGACCGGTCCCTATTACTTTTGCAATAGAAAAATTTTTGCCTTTGACACCTATTCCCTCCGACCACTCCTTAGTGGGGCTCCCATACAAATTTTAAGGTTTTGTCGATAAAACCGGAAACTGTCGATAAATAGGTAGCAAGTTTAAGCAAACAATAACATCAAATGTTGGCTTTATATTTCATGTAATTGTGTAAAATTTATATAAGTTAGAGAGTTCTAACATGCATTTTTGTCGCATTGAGGATCAAGCAGACCAACAAGTGCTAACATCAACATTGTACGATCAGTACTTTAGGCCCACCAAAGGCTCAAAAAGTTATATAAATACCGACACCTGATCACTATCAACCACCCTACTTACCTCCGAGAATGACGTATTCTACGTCAAAAAAGAAACAGTATACCGTGTATACAGCAAAGAAGTGAAATTTCTTCTTTGTATACTCTTTTTCTCTTCTGGAATAAGAACCATTTTAGTGTAAAGGCTCGATTATGCAATCGTAAAGATACGCAACGTAACGTGGCGTAGAGTTCTATCTGGAATAGAACCCATCGCTGCGCTAGGTTACGTTACGATTTCACTAACCACTTACACTTATTTTTCATAAGATAGAACTCTATGTCACGTTACGTTGCGTTGCTTTACGATTGCATAATCGAACCTTAAAGGCAAAGAGAGAACTTTTTAAGCAAAAGAAATTCAATAAAAAGTTTTTATAAAAATAATATTCTGTATATTTCATATTCATTGGTATGGCCGAAAAGCAATTAATTTGATAACCAAATTGCGTCGTATTTACATATAGATGTGAATACAGATACAACTTGATATATTTTTGATTCAACGTATTAATATTACTTACATCAAACATATTATTCTTACTATTATTAATAATATTTCGATATAAAATTATATAACTACAATATGTATAAAACAGTTATCTATTGAAAGAACTTATTCAAACTTTACTTGCGCACAGTGTCAAATTAGCGTTATGGGCGACAGCATATGCTTCATGAATTTGGATTTTTATATAATTTTATATCGCAATATTATAAATAATAATATAATATGTGTAATATGAGAAAAATTCATAGAGGTTATATTAATATATTGAATTAAAGATATACCAACGTTGGTATTCTAATAAAATATTGGCATGGCAGCCCTAGTATGAGAGTATGCTTTGCGAAAATCATAATGCGCTCAGGGCAACTCTCTTATTCACTTCTGCTTCGCTGAATCTTTCTCTCTTCTACCCGAGTCATGGCAACCCCCCTGTCTACCACACATAGAACGCAATCAGCACACAATCTGCGGCTTTTGCCACCCAGCGGTAATCGAAGCGCTTCAAAAGCACTAAACAAGCGCTTCTGCCATAGCGCTTCACACATCTGAAGCGCTTTTTAAGTAAACCAAATTCATATTAAAATTTATATTGGATATCGTGGGATGAAAGCGCTTCTTAACAAACAAATAGTTAAAAAGCTCTTTAAAAAAAATATGCGAGGATTGAACTCGCACCGCTCGCATTACAATCAAATGTCTTACTGCTGTGCTATTTTCCGTTGTTTTTGTTATGAACAAAATGTGTATAAAAACATGAGCTCCACAACTCTGAACTCTAAAAACCACATCGCTATTTCTAGGAACGCTTTTTATTTTCCCGCTGGCCATCTACAGCAAAGGTAGTTTGATTAATTGTTATATAGAGTAAATTTATATATGAAGAGTTTAGCTCGTTGGATAGAGTGTTGTCTTTGCAATCTTTAGTTCACAAGTTCGATCCTCAGCGGTGAAAAGCAAATTTTTTAAAGTCTTTTATACAATGTATATCTCTCTCATTCTCTCTACTGTAAAACATATTTTCTTCTCTATCGTGTAACGAAATTAAGTAAATTGACCTTGAAATTTCACTCCTCAATATTCTCATTAAAATTTCGAAGCGCCGCCTAAGAAGTTTCACTTCAAAAATTCAATACGTAATTCGAACGCGGTGAGAGCTGCTTAAGCAACGCAACTGACAATTTGTTACGTGGAATTATTACTCGCTGAGTATTGGTGCTAGGGTGTCAAATATGATACAACAAAATTAAACAAAAAATTTTTGACGTCATGGGGACACAAAGAGAGTCGCTTAAAGATTGACAATGCAACATGCATGCAGCGGCGTTGTATTGTATTTTTACTCAGTGAGTATATAACATAAGCTACGAAAAATGTTTGAAAGGCAAATGAAGGATTTATATGTTACTTGACCTTACGACAAAAATAAAAAAAAAAATTCTGACGTCACCAGGTCGTAAAAATAGCAGCAAATGTAACAGAAATGTAATATCCTTGCATGGAATTACTACTCACTCAGGAGACAAGCTGTGGTCAATTTTATTTTACGACAGCATAGATGTGTTATTACGCCTCACAACTTAATTACAAAAAAAATTCTTATCGTCATGATTTCAGCGTGGCAACCACACAATGCAGTAAAATGCTGCAACCATGAAAAAACGTTGCATGGAATTTTAACTCTGTGACTACTGGCGTAACGGTAAATTTTAAGGAACGAAAATAAAGGTGAGGACTTCGGGCACATGATAAAAATAACAAAAAAATTTAAGGTGTCATGAGGCACCTCAGGGAACCGCCTAATATGACCCATCACTTTTCCTGGATTAATTGCATGCAGCTACAGCAAAGTTAGCACACCAAAGCTAAAGCAACACCAACACCAACACAAACAGCAACAGCAACACCAACATCAACACCAAAAACAACAACAACAACAACAACAACAACATCAACAACAACATCCACATCAACATCAACATCAACATCAACATCAACATCAACATCAACATCAACATCAACATCAACATCAACATCAACATCAACATCAACATCAACATCAACATCAACATCAACATCAACATCAACATCAACATCAACATCAACATCAACATCAACATCAACATCAACATCAACATCAACATCAACATCAACATCAACATCAACATCAACATCAACATCAACATCAACATCAACATCAACATCAACATCAACATCAACATCAACATCAACATCAACATCAACATCAACATCAACATCAACATCAACATCAACATCAACATCAACATCAACATCAACATCAACATCAACATCAACATCAACATCAACATCAACATCAACATCAACATCAACATCAACATCAACATCAACATCAACATCAACATCAACATCAACATCAACATCAACATCAACATCAACATCAACATCAACATCAACATCAACATCAACATCAACATCACCATCAACATCAACATCAACATCAACATCAACATCAACATCAACATCAACATCAACATCAACATCAACATCAACATCAACATCAACATCAACATTAACATCAACATCAACATCAACATCAACATCAACATCAACATCAACATCAACAACAACATCAACATCAACATCAACATCAACATCAAAATCAACATCAACATCAACATCAACATCAACATCAACATCAACATCAACATCAACATCAACATCAACATCAACATCAACATCAACATTAACTCAACATCAACATCAACATCAACATCAACATCATCATCAACATCAACATCAACTGCACAAAAATTCTCAAATTTCAAATGTTTCTTTATTTAATTTTAATTTCCGCTGAAAGGCCAAGCCATTGTGCTTAGTGGAGGCTTTTATTTGCCAATAGGTGGTAAGTTTTAGCACATATGTAGGTGCATTCTATTCTGCCCGGCTGATCCGGGAACTTCTTCTAATACAGTTGCGAGCAATATAATAGCAGTGCTCTACATTCTTTTATATTGTCTTTTGTAAGTCTACTAATTTTTACTTTTTTCGCCCCCTTTTTTTCACAATCACTTGTCAACACTTGTTTTATCTTCCGACATATTCGAATAACGGTAAAATTATTTACATAATTAATTTTTGTTAATTTTGTGGAGCTGGTTGTGATTCGACTCGAGCAAAATAATAGCAGTTATTACAATTGATTAGCATTACATAAATAAATAAACTAATAATACAGTCAAAAGTAAGCAGCAGATTTTCTAATTAATTTTACTGTAATATAAAAAGATTTGATAATAGTATTTATTTTTTAAGTGGGCTGTGGAAAACATTGTACGGATGAGAAGCGTGGTTTGATAAAAAAGTTAATATGTGATGGAAAAACGTATAAAGAAGTGCAGAATTTACTAAATTGCTCTGCAAAAATGATAGCCAATGCTTTAAAGCATCAAAATAAAACTGAAACACGTGGTCGCAAAAAAATTTTGTCGACAGTTCTTGCAAGACGCGTTATAAGGGCTTGCAAAAATAACCCATCAGCAGCAGCTACGCAGATTAAAGATGATTTAAAATTACCATGTGGAGTTCACACTGTTAGAAGATGTTTACGAGACAATAAATTATTTGCCCGAAGTCCTCGGAAGGTTCCACTTTTGAAGAAAACACACATAGAGAAGAGATTAAAGTTTGCAAATGAGCACGTGGTCTGGCCGCTTCAAAAGTGGAGAAATATTTTCTGGACTGATGAGAGCAAAATTGTTCTTTACGGTGGAAAAGGCTCAAGACAATATGTGAGACGACCACCTAACACGGAATACGATCCTAGGTATACTACAAAAACATTTAAACATGGAGGATCGTCTATTATGGTATGGGCAGGTTTTTCTTTTCACGGCGTTGGTCCAATACGTTTGATTGAAAAAATTATGGACCAACATTTGTACGTAAATATATTGCAAAATAATATGCTGCCTTATGTTGAATACGAAATGCCGTTGAAATGGGTTATGCAACAAGACAACGACCCAAAACATACAAGTAAAGTTGCTAAGCAGTGGTTTCGCGAGAATAAGATTGAGGTTATGGAGTGGCCAGCGCAGTCGTCTGATCTCAATCCTATTGAAAACTTGTGGACAGATCTAAAAAAAGCAGTATGGATGGAAAAGCCCAAAAATAATAAGGAACTGTGGGAAGTAGTACAAAACGCCTGGTACAATATTCCCTTGGAAAGATGTCAACGCCTTGTTGACTCAATGAGGGACAGATGTTCTGCTGTTATAAAAAATAAAGGAAGTGCCACTAAATATTAATAAAAATTTGTTAAAAAACTGAGAATCAGCTTTCTTTTTAAATGTTAATTACCTTAAAACGTAAAGCCAAGTAGGAACTGCTATTTTTTTGCTCGCTAATTTTGCGTACTAAATCATATATTGAAATAATTTAAAAAAATAATAAAGTGAACAAAAATAATTTATTTATAAAAGTTTGTATTTAAGTTGGGTCAAGTAGTTTTTAAATAAAAGTTTTCTGAAAATGCTTTAAACTATTTTTTATTACTCTTATTTGTACCTCTACCGATGCACTGCTATTATTTTGCTCGCAGCTGTATATAAAATTCTTCTGTCACGGGGTGCGTGATCGAACTCCTCCGAAACGGCTCGACCGATTTTCGTGATCCTTAGCGAGGATATTAGTCAGGGGTGAGAATCGAACAACATCTATTTTTCATCCCCCTAAAATAAGGGGGCGTGGCACCTCCCATACAACCCAAATCTACGGTAGCGAATAGCTCTGAAGTTATAGGTCGCATAGCATCGGAATTCGGTGTTCTACCTCAATTTACAAGAGCCGTTCCACAGGTAAAATTTTATGGGCGTTGGACGTGGGGCGTGGCACTTTTTCAGCAGACCAAATTTTCGGTATAACTTTCGAGCTATAAGTCACACATTAATGCAACTCGGTTAGAACATTCTATTTAGTTGTGTCTTTCGACTGGCAAAATTGAGCAAGTATAGGCCAAAGGGGTGTGGCACCGCCCATACAATTAAAATTTATGATATCGAATAGCTTTGGAACTAAATGCCGTATAATAATGAAATTCAGTACGGAGTTGCCACTTGGTGAAATATTTCTACTATAAAACTGGGATGGGCTTTGGAAAAGGGGGTGTGGCCCCGCCCATACACTTTAAATTTTTGATATCAGATAGCTTTGGAACAAAAAGTCGTATAACAACGAAATTCAGTATGGAATTACTATTGGGTGATATCCATCAACTAGAAAACTGAGACGTCATTGAACAAGGGGGTGTGGCTCCGCCCATACAAGCCAAATTTGCGATATCGAATAACTTTGGAATTATGGGTAGCATAGCCTCGAAATTTGGTTATCAATTTACACGAGTCGTTCCACTTAGAAATAGAGATAGCGATAGAGATAGAGATAGAGATAGAGATAGAGATAGAGATAGAGATAGAGATAGAGATAGAGATAGAGATAGAGATAGAGATAGAGATAGAGATAGAGATAGAGATAGAGATAGAGATAGAGATAGAGATAGAGATAGAGATAGAGATAGAGATAGAGATAGAGATAGAGATAGAGATAGAGATAGAGATAGAGATAGAGATAGAGATAGAGATAGAGATAGAGATAGAGATAGAGATAGAGATAGAGATAGAGATAGAGATAGAGATAGAGATAGAGATATAGATAGAGATAGAGATAGAGATAGAGATAGAGATAGAGATAGAGATAGAGATAGAGATAGAGATAGAGATAGAGATAGAGATAGAGATAGAGATAGAGATAGAGATAGAGATAGAGATAGAGATAGAGATAGAGATAGAGATAGAGATAGAGATAGAGATAGAGATAGAGATAGAGATAGAGATAGAGATAGAGATAGAGATAGAGATAGAGATAGAGATAGAGATAGAGATAGAGATAGAGATAGAGATAGAGATAGAGATAGAGATAGAGATAGAGATAGAGATAGAGAAAGAGATAGAGATAGAGATAGAGATAGAGATAGAGATAGAGATAGAGATAGAGATAGAGATAGAGATAGAGATAAAGATAGAGATAGAGATAGAGATAGAGATAGAGATAGAGATAGAGATAGAGATAGAGATAGAGATAGAGATAGAGATAGAGATAGAGATAGAGATAGAGATAGAGATAGAGATAGAGATAGAGATAGAGATAGAGATAGAGATAGAGATAGAGATAGAGATAGAGATAGAGATAGAGATAGAGATAGAGATAGAGATAGAGATAGAGATAGAGATAGAGATAGAGATAGAGATAGAGATAGAGATAGAGATAGAGATAGAGATAGAGATAGAGATAGAGATAGAGATAGAGATAGAGATAGAGATAGAGATAGAGATAGAGATAGAGATAGAGATAGAGATAGAGATAGAGATAGAGATAGAGATAGAGATAGAGATAGAGATAGAGATAGAGATAGAGATAGAGATAGAGATAGAGATAGAGATAGAGATAGAGATAGAGATAGAGATAGAGATAGAGATAGAGATAGAGATAGAGATAGAGATAGAGATAGAGATAGAGATAGAGATAGAGATAGAGATAGAGATAGAGATAGAGATAGAGATAGAGATAGAGATAGAGATAGAGATAGAGATAGAGATAGAGATAGAGATAGAGATAGAGATAGAGATAGAGATAGAGATAGAGATAGAGATAGAGATAGAGATAGAGATAGAGATAGAGATAGAGATAGAGATAGAGATAGAGATAGAGATAGAGATAGAGATAGAGATAGAGATAGAGATAGAGATAGAGATAGAGATAGAGATAGAGATAGAGATAGAGATAGAGATAGAGATAGAGATAGAGATAGAGATAGAGATAGAGATAGAGATAGAGATAGAGATAGAGATAGAGATAGAGATAGAGATAGAGATAGAGATAGAGATAGAGATAGAGATAGAGATAGAGATAGAGATAGAGATAGAGATAGAGATAGAGATAGAGATAGAGATAGAGATAGAGATAGAGATAAAGATAGAGATAGAGATAGAGATAGAGATAGAGATAGAGATAGAGATAGAGATAGAGATAGAGATAGAGATAGAGATTGAGATAGAAATAGAAATAGAGATAGAGATAGAGATAGAGATAGAGATAGAGATAGAGATAGAGATAGAGATAGAGATAGAGATAGAGATAGAGATAGAGATAGAGATAGAGATAGAGATAGAGATAGAGATAGAGATAGAGATAGAGATAGAGATAGAGATAGAGATAGAGATAGAGATAGAGATAGAGATAGAGATAGAGATAGAGATAGAGATAGAGATAGAGATAGAGATAGAGATAGAGATAGAGATAGAGATAGAGATAGAGATAGAGATAGAGATAGAGATAGAGATAGAGATAGAGATAGAGATAGAGATAGAGATAGAGATAGAGATAGAGATAGAGATAGAGATAGAGATAGAGATAGAGATAGAGATAGAGATAGAGATAGAGATAGAGATAGAGATAGAGATAGAGATAGAGATAGAGATAGAGATAGAGATAGAGATAGAGATAGAGATAGAGATAGAGATAGAGATAGAGATAGAGATAGAGATAGAGATAGAGATAGAGATAGAGATAGAGATAGAGATAGAGATAGAGATAGAGATAGAGATAGAGATAGAGATAGAGATAGAGATAGAGATAGAGATAGAGATAGAGATAGAGATAGAGATAGAGATAGAGATAGAGATAGAGATAGAGATAGAGATAGAGATAGAGATAGAGATAGAGATAGAGATAGAGATAGAGATAGAGATAGAGATAGAGATAGAGATAGAGATAGAGATAGAGATAGAGATAGAGATAGAGATAGAGATAGAGATAGAGATAGAGATAGAGATAGAGATAGAGATAGAGATAGAGATAGAGATAGAGATAGAGATAGAGATAGAGATAGAGATAGAGATAGAGATAGAGATAGAGATAGAGATAGAGATAGAGATAGAGATAGAGATAGAGATAGAGATAGAGATAGAGATAGAGATAGAGATAGAGATAGAGATAGAGATAGAGATAGAGATAGAGATAGAGATAGAGATAGAGATAGAGATAGAGATAGAGATAGAGATAGAGATAGAGATAGAGATAGAGATAGAGATAGAGATAGAGATAGAGATAGAGATAGAGATAGAGATAGAGATAGAGATAGAGATAGAGATAGAGATAGAGATAGAGATAGAGATAGAGATAGAGATAGAGATAGAGATAGAGATAGAGATAGAGATAGAGATAGAGATAGTGATAGAGATAGAGATAGAGATAGAGATAGAGATAGAGATAGAGATAGAGATAGAGATAGAGATAGAGATAGAGATAGAGATAGAGATAGAGATAGAGATAGAGATAGAGATAGAGATAGAGATAGAGATAGAGATAGAGATAGAGATAGTGATAGAGATAGAGATAGAGATAGAGATAGAGATAGAGATAGAGATAGAGATAGAGATAGAGATAGAGATAGAGATAGAGATAGAGATAGAGATAGAGATAGAGATAGAGATAGAGATAGAGATAGAGATAGAGATAGAGATAGAGATAGAGATAGAGATAGAGATAGAGATAGAGATAGAGATAGAGATAGAGATAGAGATAGAGATAGAGATAGAGATAGAGATAGAGATAGAGATTGAGATTGAGATAGAAATAGAAATAGAGATAGAGATAGAGATAGAGATAGAGATAGAGATAGAGATAGAGATAGAGATAGAGATAGAGATAGAGATAGAGATAGAGATAGAGATAGAGATAGAGATAGAGATAGAGATAGAGATAGAAATAGAGATAGAGATAGAGATAGAGATAGAGATTGAAATTGAGGTTGAGGTTGAGATTGAGATTGAGATTGAGATTGAGATTGAGATTGAGATTGAGGTTGAGATTGAGATTGAGATTGAGATTGAGATTGAGATTGAGATTGAGATTGAGATTGAGACTGAGTTTGAGATTCAGATAGAGATAGAAATTATTTCCGCTACGACAGCAACGCGTCGGGTACCAGCTAGTAGAATGTAAATCTTGCATGCGTATGGCGCGGGTCATACGTATCTATGAAGATTTCTTACCTCCGGGCGTATCCAAAAAAAAAAAAAGCAGTAACAACAACAACAACAATAATCTAGTTAGTTATGATTTCAACAGTCTTTTTTCGTGGCAACCAACATTGCTCACAAACAAAAAATAGCACAATGAAACTGAACTATGAAACCGGAAAAGGACTTTGACATGAATTAGGATATTGATTAGGACAAAAATTAAGACACACCTATAAGTAAACTTATTTCATTAAGTTAATAATTTTATCATGGATTAAAACAAGAGTTTAGACATGAAATAGGAGTATAAAGACACACCGTCACGTCAAAACCTACGTGTGTCAACGATACAGTCAACTCTTTTTTTTCTTCTATTTTTGCCGATTCTCTTCTCTATTCTCTTGCCGATTGTCAAAATTGATACCAGCTCCTAGGGGTACATTAATTTTTGATAATCATATTCACCTCACAAGTGCCAAATATTCTCGGAATAGCACATGGCCAACGAAATTTTTCAGTGGTAGGATAAAAAATAATGAGTTAATTAAAAGTTATCACATTTTTAGCGAATTATCTCAGTTATTTTAACTCTTATAATGAATATTGTATATTATAATAGTTCCCCTAAGTTGATACACATTGATTCATGTTAAAAGAAACCATTCTCCACTTTAAGCAGCCTACTCATTGGCAATTCACAAATCCTAATCCATCTTAATACAATTCATCCATTGCTATCCATTTTAAAACAATTGATCGGATTATACTCGAAAAAATCAGAAGAGGAAAAATGTAAAAGAAATATCTCCCTTATCCCTTTTTAAAGAATATGCAATAAAAAGAACAGTTTGAATATAAAAAAAAATATTTTTGTTGACTAAGAAGACTTAAAGTTTAAAAAAAACCAGTAACAGAATATGCTCAAAAATAACCACTTATGATTTGTGATATGACTTAAAATTTCCTTAATACATAATTCAGAAACTGATTGAATTGTTTACTGACATGAAAACACATAGTTACTGCTGACATGTTCGCCTATAAATTGAATGGTTACGCAACAGTCACGTAATGTGACAACAAAAGGTCATAGATCGTAAATCATATTTATTCATCGCACGCATGTGTTATTGTAATTATACTATGTTTTTTTTTTCTATTATTCAAGTTATTATTTTGCCACACGCAGCAACAATATGTATATAAATCACAAAACAGTTAAAAAAAAAATAATCGCTATTCAACAAGCAACCTAATCATTCAAAATAAACCCTAAGTAAACACAGACAACAAAAAAATAACTCAAAACTAACATTATAAGGAAAATATTTCTCAACCTTGCATGCCTTTTGTTGCATTTCAGGCCAATTAAAAGCTGCTTTGGCTTGTAATTGTATATAAATATACTTGAAAAGGGTTGTAAATATTTGCCGAGCCTTTCCATGTCGATTAAAAGGAATGGACACTCAAAATACAAGTTAAAGTTTTTGCTTTATCAATGTTGGCGTGTATTCTTGCCCACACTTTACTGCTTTTTTATACAACAACAACAACCGCATAGACCTATCTGCACACTCTGTAATGCACCGCTACTCACTAATTATGGCTGTCACACAAACTAATTAACGTCGGCCTAGGCAGCAGCAGACGACTGCACAAGCAATGAGCCTGAGTGAACTGTGTTGTAAATTAGCAAAGAAGCAAAAACAAAAAAATAAAAGAAAAACGAAAAAAAAAAATACAAAAACTAAAGTCTGCCTTTACGGAAATAGCACGCGACCGGAAGTCGAGACACGGCAGGAAATGCGCTGCAACTCAGTTAAATGCACACGAATCGCTTTTGCTCGGCAGCTCAGCACATTTTGTAGGAATTTATAATTAGACGAAATTAAATCGTTTGTTGGGGGGGGGAGGGGGGAAGTGCTAGGTTGAGGTTGGTTTTTGAAGATGATGCTAATGGCTTAAGAAGAAGACCAATGAAGAAGTAAGAAGCTTCGTACACTGTATACTTTAAGCTGATAAATTGTACAACAGTTTATAAACTTGATAACGTCTTTATTGCGAAATACTTTGCCACCACTACGAAGCATGAAGCACGAAGCACGACACTGCAACTTTGACAAATTATCGTCCCTTTTTGCATGGCTTTTTGTGCTCAAGCACAGGATTAAAAGTAAATTATGATTAACGTGAGTGTTACGTTGAGTTAAGGGATTTAATTATATTCGAAATAACCGCTAAATTTAAGTGAAAGCACATTTCTATACAATATTTTAAGTATTGTCAGGATTCTTAAATATTGCATCGAAGGTTTGAATAAAAGTTAAGTGTAATCAAACCATTAAAATATTATTTTTAACTAACTTTCAGTTGCTTAGAATAATCAAAAAATGTTCGTTTTATACACAATCATTTACATAGAACTGTGCAGACGTAAATTGTCAACTAAGCATATCGACCACTAAATATCTGCAAACTAAAGGAACCAAATTCAAACAGCTATAATTTGTTTGGTCTACTTTAAACTATTACTTGTGGTCACGTAGTTAGAATAAAGATAGTTACAGCAATTATTCAACATTAACATTTGAAACGTAGACAAGCAACTGCTATTTGTAAATGGATTTTATTGGTCACGTCTACGTATTTAGCTTAATAAACCTTTAGAGACTAGTTAAGAATTAGTTTTAGAGGCATTACTTTTTGATAAATACACAAGCTGGAAAATATACTGCATTATTGTCAAAAGAAGGAGGTTATGCCAAGTAATTCAAAGTAGGAAAATAGTAATGATTATTGCATCATGATTATTGCTCTTGGCATAAATAGCCATACATTTTTTAGAAACGTGAAGGATTTCATATTTTAATGCTTTGAAGGGGGACAAAAATATTCAAATTGATGTGATTTTGTTTTCCATAAGGTGGAGAGAATGACTTAACAGTGGAAGAAATTATTTTTTTAATCAAAATATTATACAAATGAAATTATTTTACATTCTCTTCTTTTATTTTTATAAATAAAATATAAAGAATCACCTAATAACTTTAAAAATGAAAAAATGCCAAACTGGATTATCGGAGTGTTTTAATTTACTGAAGAACTAGTATGGTCCTAAAAAAATTTTTTTTTGTTTTATATTCTTAAAATATTTTGACGTGACAACATTAGGCTTTATCGTGCACCTTTTCAAATAATTTGAAAAAGGTATTTTTTCCAAATGCATCCGTGTTGCATCGAATTGTTACTCGTTGAGTGCTGAAAGAAAAACTATGGAACGACAGTAAAAGTTAGCTTTTTAACCTTATGTCTAAAACGTAATTAAATATTAATGACACCATCGGGACTCGGAGGGAACAGCTTGAATAATGAAACTGCTATTTTTTGCATGGATTTATTACTCGCTATGTATAGGTGTTATCACGAAATACTAAAACTATCATACGACAGTAAAAACTGTTTCTTATCTTTCACGACAAAAATAAACAAAAAAACATGATGTCATAAGGTCTCGGCAAGAGTCGCTGCAATATCGACAATGCAACAATCACGCAATACATATACAATAAGATAAATCTATACTTTTTCTATACTATTATATAAAATGAAAGTGAAACTTTTTTGTGTCCGCAAAACTCCAAAAGTACTGGTCCGATTTTTTTGAAATAAGTTTTAAAATATCACATTTGTGCTACAAGAGGTTCATTGGTTATTTTCTTTATGAAATTTCAATAATAAGTATCTTTAATTAAAGTGTTAAGTTTTTTAAAAAATCATCCACAATGCCATGCATTGCTTGATCGTTAGCTTTTAATGCGTTTGTGCTGCGAGAGCCTCAATAAACTGCATGTTGCTCTCTACTATACTCTTTTTTGTTCTCAGCAAACACAAAACAACAAAACAAACAAACAAATACATATACATACATACTTTGCTGCGCTTAAAGCTAATTGGATCGACGTACATTCTAATACGTTCAAAGTAGTTTTGATGTGGAGAATTAATCTAACACAGTTTTGTTAAAAGGGGATTCACTGACCACTTTTAGCATGTTGAGGATTTTTTTGATGAGAATGAGATTCAATCTGACTTGATATATGTATATATGTATGTATGTACGTATGTTTATTTGTTTTGCTGCATGCAACTTTTCTACACATGTTTTGACGGTGGTTTTCCTGTAATTTATAAATGAACAAAAGGAACAAACGGCTGACTTTTTACTTAATAGAATTGACATTGTGTGATTCAATAAGTTTTTTTATGAATAAACAAGAGAACTGGGGCGGGCATAGGAAAAGGGGTTAAATTTGACACAAGTCAAATTTTTGATATTGAATAGTTTTGGAACTAAACGTCGCATGACAATTAAACTCAGTATGGAGTTACTAATTAACAAAGTCTTTCTACTGGAAAACTGGTTTGTGCATTGGAAAAGGGGGTGTGGCCCGATTCTCTATACAGAATAGCTATGGAAGCTTAAATCACAGGACATTGAAACTCATAATGGAATTGTCACCTGGGAGTGATTTCTGCTACTGGGAAACTATAACGGGCAGTGGAACATGAGCGTGGTGTCAGACTAAGGGACTAATAAAAGTTTTGAATTTACTTATCATTTCCAATATACTTGCTGGGTGCAGCAACACGCGCCGGGTATCGCTAGTATGTATGTAAAATTAAAGTGAAAATTTGTTGTGTAAACTTCAAAACTACTGGTCCGATTTTGATGAAATAGATTTTAAAATATCATATTTGTGCTACAAAAAGGGTATAGGGGTATTTTCCTTACGAACTTTTAAAAAAGTATCTTTGATTAGAGTGTAAAGTTTTTTAAGAAATCATCCACAATGCCATGCATTGCTTGATCGTTAGCTTTTCATGCGTTTGTGCTGCGAGAGCTTCAATGAAATCCATGTTGCTCTCTACTTTATTTTCTCTTTGTTATCAGCAAACACATCACAACGAGTGTTGCCAAATTGAGGTAAATTTCCCTAATTGAAGTAATTTTTGACTCAGTTTTTGGACAGAGGTAAAAAAGGTAATTTTTGACAAAAAGTGGTAAATTTTGCGAAAATAATTTCTTTGGAATTGTTAATTTTCCGAGTTATTGGCAGCACTGTTACATCTTTGAACATACTCACAAGCAGTTTAATATTCTTGTGAATCATCCTGTGTAAGAAAAAAAAAAAAATTTAATTATCCATCTCTAGTTGCTGAATAAAGCTACAAATGAATTAAATTAAAAAAAAACAAAACAAAATAGGTTGTTAGTTATTAAATAATTTTTTAATTTTTATTGTTTTTTTTTTTGGGAAAAGATAAATTTTCTCCGAAAGTGGTAAATTTTTTCCCAAATATTGGTAAATTTCAGTTCGTCTCTCTGGCAACACTGATCATAACAAAATAAACAACAAAACCATGTACAATATATATTATATAGGGTGTTTTTTTTAGGGGTTTGTTTTTCGAATAGAGATAAAACTGGCATTTTGTGGTCAAATCTGGCAACTCTAATGTCATTTATGTTCAGTTTGGTTTGCCATTTCATCATGAACAGGTTGACAAAAGAACAACGCTTGCAAATGGGCCGAAAATGAGATTGATCTCGATGCTGATTTTCATCGCAAAATTTTGTTCAGTGATGAGGCTCATTTTTGGTTGAATGGCTACGTCAACAAACAAAATTGCCGCATTTGGAGTGAAGAGAATCCACATGAGATCCTTGAGACGCCATTACATCCACAAAAACTGACTGTTTGGTGTGCTCTATGGGCTGGTGGAGTCATTGGGCCATACTTCTTCCGAAATAATGCTGGATAGTCAGTTACCGTTAATGAAGACCGGTATAGAGCCATGATAACCGAATATTTTGTTCCCGAATTGGATGGCATGAATGTGGATGAGTTGTGGTTCCAACAAGACGGCGCTACATGCCACACAGCGCACGTCACAATCGATTTATTGAAGGAAACATTCGATGAGCGCAGAATTTCGCGGAATGGACCTGTCAATTGGCCACCAAGATAGTGTGATTTGACACCATTGGATTATTTTCTTTGGGGATATGTGAAGTCGCTCGTCTACGCCAACAAACCAGAAACGTTAGGGGACTTGGAGGCCAACATTCGTGGCGTTATTGCCGACATACGGCCCCATATGCTCGAAAAAGTGGTTGAAAATTGGACCTGTAGAATTGGCTTTATTCGAGCCAGCCGCGGCGGCCACATGCCCGAAATCATATTTAAACATTAATGGCATAAAATTATCCTTGCAATAAAGCCAAATTGATGGACATTAAAACGATTTTCTTGTGTTTTATTTCAATTCGAAAAACAAACCCCTAAAAAAAACACCCTTTACAACATACTTTGCTTTGCTTAAAACAAAAGAACAAATGAATTCACCACACCAATTCCCAATTGGATCAAAGCATGGTGTAATTAACAAGGTGATGGTGAATTTTTAACATCTCTCACAAAAATGAACTCTCGATCATGAAACAATTACAAGGTAGGCTCATTTTAAAATGGCTGCTCAATTGTGAAATTTTGAAACAGCAAAGCTGTAGAAGACACAAGCGTCAAACGACAAAAGCAACAACAACAACAAAGAAAAACTAAAAGCTATCAGCTGATTTTGACAACAAGCGCACCCTACTCTCCAATATGAGCCTACCTTGTAATTAGTTGTATCATGCTCTCGATCTGTCAAAAACAGTTAATTGCATATTAAAAAAAAAAAAACATAGTAAAACAAAGTTTGTGATTATTGTGAAAGTTTAATTTGATTATAAACGTGCAAAAAAACATGGATAAGAATAAAAAATTGCCGAGACGCTGTACGTTATGCAAAAATTGATTGATTATTGTAAAACTTTTAATTTTTTAAAATTCCATTGTGCCAATTAACGTTGAGTTGATGCTTATGGAGTTTATTTAAAAAACTGTGAGCTTATACGGGTGGACGGTGCTAGCTCGGGTTGTACCTAAAGCAAAGGTACTATTAGCCAATAAAAAAACGAACAAATATCAAACTTAACCTCAAATTGATTAAACTACTTCTTCAACAGCTCAATATAAATACCTGGATTCTTGAAGCTTTATGTACCACCTCGTATGGATTGTTATACAGCTTTCATAGATTCCCTCGATGATTTTAATTTGCTCAGCTTATTGCTGCTATTGCTATTCTGAAACTATACGGCCAGCTCATCCATACTTGCAGGCAATTGCAGTTTGTTTTCATATTCGGCTATAGTTTTTCACTGTTTTTTCAATTATTTACTTATAATTGCAATTTATTACTTATTAGCTAGAACAAGCAAGCAAATCAAAAAAAATTGACACTTGCCAACAGGTCCTGTTACAAGTTTTTTACAGATTCAGCAAAATTGAGTGTGTGGTGAAAAATTCACTACCACCTTGTTAATTACATCATGGAACAAAGTAGATTTCAACCTGTTGAAATTAGTTTTGATGTGGTGAATTAATCCAACAAAGTTTTGTTGAAAGAGGATTCAGTGACCACCTTCAGCATGTTCAGGAAATTTTTTTATGTAGTTTTTCCGCTCTATCCCTCTATACTTTCAGTGAAATTCAATCCGACTTGATGTACAGTATAAATGTATGAATGTATATATTAGAGGACCCATATGTGCAAAGGTGTTTTTTTTTTCGCTCCTACAACATTTACTAATACATAGAATGAGGTTAAAAAATAAGATCTGCATCAAAAGACGGGTATCGTTAGTGGAAAATAGCCACCCGGTTTTCATTTAAAGCACCAAAAACGGGCTTTAAATTGCTTGAAAAAAACTCAAACAATTTTTGCTCTGTAACTTTCTTAAAAAAAGTTAACGGTTTTAATTTTTTTTTCCTTTCGACGTACAATTAAACAGGTAAGATTGTCCGTGCAACTTTTTATGTAGGTGCGATATTTAATGGTGTTTTGGAAGATAAAACGCAATTTTTACTTAATTTTTATGTTCTATTTTTCTTAAAGAAATTCCCAAAAATTATAAAAAAATCTGCGAACTGATAGAACTATATCGTTATGAAGGAAATTTATTGAGGTTTAAGAAATGTATAGCTTTTCATTATTTTTTTGCGTTCCACCCATGAACTGACGTCTTAAAGGCAAACAAATAGTTTATAGTTTTGCTTCATTGAATGGAAATCTTTCAAATTTAAGCAAAGTATTTATTTTACTCACCTAAATCATTGATCATTGACACCTAAGTAATTACACATTTATTTGTTGCAAGAGCCGTTGAGCTTTGGTGCAATTCAATTTAACTCATACACCTCGTTGATAAAAAAGTTAAATATTTTGTTTTTTATTTTGGATTTTAATTGGGTGGGTTCGTTGGGCCTCAATTCTTTGCCAAAATACCAAACAAAATGAAATTGAACATACTCCTCGTATAAGTTTCGTGTAAATTCTAAAACTCTAAAGAAGGATACAACTATTCATAAAGAGTAAACGTCCATGGCGAAGCCGCGAACCACTGTGGCCTACTAGTATAATATAACAAAAATGAAGGATTAGTACTTGGGCCTGCCACAAATATAAAAAACAAATTGAATTAAGTTTTTAATAATCATTGGCAACACTCCTGATTTATGTACATTAAAGTAAGGATCCAACATAAAGTTTGGATATATTTCGAAATTATGACTCAAAGACTTCGAAAATATCTGTTATTGACCAACTTATGCTTGAAATACAAAAAATCTCCGAAAAAACCTGAGTTTTAGGGAAAGTCCGATTAGCGCGAACTCTATACCTCTTCCAACAAATCTAAAAACATTCCCAAAAATACTTGACTCCATAAGCTTTTAAAAAATGCTTGAGCAAAAAAAAAGGATACCCTACTATTTGGGACAGCCTACTCTACACGACCTTATGATTTTGTGTATTTATTGTATACTTCTGCCTTTAGGGCTAAGGACCAGCCTTTACTGAAGTATAATAATTTTTACCTTAGCAACTATAACGTGTTATAATTCCATGTAGCAAATTTCCAGCTGCGTTGCTTAAGCAGCCCCCTCGTTCCAAAGACTACTTCAACTTTGTTTTTATTTTTGTCAAATCAGCTATATAATAATCAAGTAACAATTACATGCAACGCGGATGGATTTCTAAAAAATTACTTTTTGAACTTTTTTGGAAATGAGCGCAGTAAAACGTAGCGTTGTCACGTGAAAAGCTGCATTACCTGACAAATATTTTTTTAAGACAGAATTCTGCTTTAAAGACAAAATTTGTACTCAATGTAATTTTAGGTCTCTATACTTTAATCCGAGGTTGGATTTGTTGTGCACTTCACCAAATTGTTTTATGCTGAAATAATTTTAAGTCTATAGATGCTGCACCACAAATTACATGCAACGCGGATGGATTTCTAAAAAATTACTTTTTGAACTTTTTTGGAAATGAGCGCAGTAAAACGTAGCGTTGTCACGTGAAAAGCTGCATTACCTGACAAATATTTTTTTAAGACAGAATTCTGCTTTAAAGACAAAATTTGTACTCAATGTAATTTTAGGTCTCTATACTTTAATCCGAGGTTGGATTTGTTGTGCACTTCACCAAATTGTTTTATGCTGAAATAATTTTAAGTCTATAGATGCTGCACCACAAACTGAAGTTGTATGGAAGGTGCAACGCCGATTTGGCAAATCAATCCTAAACGTTGAAAAAAAAATAGAATTCCCTGAAAAAATGTTCAAATGAAAGCCTTTATCATATCTTATGGTCCAAAATATGGAGTATGGAGTCGAAGTTGTAAACAATGGCTAAGTTGAAGAGTGTGGAGCAATTCTTGTTGGCACAAAATCAACATACTTTCATCTTTAAGGTGTTTTAATGCGTGCCAAGCCAAACTATAAAGATCTTTTGGCTTTCGGCGGTAAAAGTAATGATGTAGAGGCCGTGGCCGTGGCCGTGATGAAAATCCGCTACCAGACACAGACAATTTTTTCAAATGAAATTCATTTTTCTGAATGGTCGTCATCTCTCTGCAGACAATGGCAAACCTCTGAGAGTACATATTGCCATGTAAGGCATCTTGAGAACATGTACATTAGCCGTTCGGAGTCGGCATAAAACAAGTGTGTTCAGTTCTCGATCAATTGTGTACAAACATTTAATAACACGCACAATCCAATTTGATCATAGCAACTTCGCTCAAAATCCTTTAAGGGGAGCAACGCAGCCAGAGGCCGAAAAAAAAGGTCATGTTTGTGAATTTTTTTAAGGAAACCTATGGGATATTTTTGAATGAGGGTTTTTATACATAAAAATATACACATTCAAGAGTATTTTTAGTTTTTTTTTTTATTAAAAAAAATTTAATATTAAGGTCGAAACAGCAGTTTTTGTAGAGCGCTCTGAAAAAAAGGTGAAATGCGGTGACCAAGATTGCTCCTCCTTAATTCATCTGAAACAAAAAATGAAATATATTATTAAAGTAGATACTTAAAACTCGTACTTGTCATAGCCGTTTTTGAAAATATTGATTTTTTACAAAATGGCGGACTTTCAAACGTAAAAAAACGATTTTCGACCAAAAATTCGTCATAGTTTTGCCTATAAAAAATGAACGAAGCTAAAAAAAAAAAAAAAATCCTATGACAAGTACGAGATTATTATGTGTACAATAAGCCTGTAAAAAAATCAAAACGATCGCTTCACTGAGCTTTGAGAAATCTTGGTCACCGACTTTGAAAACATGGTTTCGAGAAAAACGCGTTTGAAAATAAGCGCCAGCACTGCGCGCTCTAGAAGGCGGTTCACTCAGTAGGCTATAACTTTGTTATTTTTTGAGATATTAACTTGAAATTTTCACCAAATATTCTTGAAACTTAAGGCTTTAAGAAAATGTAAAAAAAATTTTTGAAAAAAAAAAAAGTTCTGACTGCGTATCTCCCCTTAAGGAACCTAAAATGGTCAGTTTATTTTATTTATTATATAAAGATGTATAAAACATTAAAATCTAAAGCCTGCTTGGAAACGTCAAATTGGGCAAACATTTCAAAATTACATTGTTTTACTATATATTAAGCAAGATTTTTATTTATTATAAAATAAAAATAAAAAAAGGCGAAATATACATATAAAAATAAAATTAAGGAGTATTTTTATTGCTACTTCTGAGCTCATTGACTTTCTTCAAATAAAAGGAAATAAACAACCAAGCAATAGACAAAAAATTAAACAAAAAATATCGTGAAAAAAGAAGCGGAAGCAAAGTAACTCGGTCATAATTTCCGTTGATTGCTATGAGCTAATTTTGATTCCGTTTCTCTATGCGTAAGAAATATGCGACTAATAGCTCCTACCAATAAAATGCCAACATTTTTACTTTTCGTAATGAATGAGGTCATTTATGTTTATGTTTACTTTTTTTTTCCTTCCCAATGCTCATTTCCAACCCCAATGCCAACAGGCTGATTTCAGCGGAAAAAAAAAATTAAAACGACTTTTTTACTTCCCCCAGTTCGAAACGCTGTTAAAGGTGTTTAATTGTTTTTAAATTTTGTTGGGAAAACACAGAAAATCGAACGCATCAACATGCGCGCCAACACTGTGTGGCAAAAGTGATTGAAGCTCGGTACAAATTTAATTATTTTTAAATTCGAAACACTTCAAAGGTGATTAATGGAGAGCCCACAATTGTTTGTAGCGTGCTATACGGAGAATTAAGTTGTTTATCAAATGTATTCACAGTTTAATTGCAAAACATTTGGAAATTTAATGAAATCAAAAGATGCTGGATATCGCATAAACACAGCATAGGAAAGCGTTTAAATGTTCAAAATTTATTATGGATAGGCAGCGTTAAATTTTTTATGGCTTAATAATAATCAGTGTTTGTGTTATTCGAGCAAGATTAATTGTTTTAATTGGAAAAATTATGGAATAATAAAATATTATTTCATGTTTTTCAAATGTGGTGTGGAAAATGTGGCAGCTACAGTATTGTGTGTTCGCGCTATAAAATCCGAAGCAGTAGGAAATGTTCGACTTGCTTCTTGACTTCTTCATGTTTTATAAAGCAAACATATCTATGGCAGCAAATTGTTTTCCGACACCGACACATTCTAGCACTATCACTGGGTAGAATTTTCAAACAGCCTGCTGCAATAAACTAACAACAACAATAACAAAAATAACAACAACAATAAACGAATCATTTACTACAAGATGCATCAGCGGTTTTTTTCATTAATTTTTGGACGTGTGCCAATAATATAAGCGCAACAAAAGATTTTTAGCAAAAATTTAGTAATTTATTAGCATGTAAATATATTCTAGTTTTGGGTTGTTTTAATAAGGGGGGAAAAAAACTTCCTTAACATCTATGTAAATAATATTACTAAAGAAAATGTTCACCATTTTCGTAGATTAATTAAATCATTTTTATTTTAAATGCTCTTTGTATGTATTACGAGGGTTGCTATTTATATTTCTGGCCTAGTTATTAAAAAACATATATTTATAATTGCAATTGGTTTTATTATTTTCCAAAATTTTCTCCATGAAGATCACACAAACTTTTGCATGCGTTTGAAGCAGTTTTGATAGCACTTTTTCCACTCCGATTGAGGTAACTCCAAAGGAAATGTTTTGAAAGCAACAACCGCTTCTTCATGTGTCGAAAATGGCCACGTAATTTTTTTTTTATTTTATAGAATAAAAAAGTCATTGTTTTCCAAATCAGATCAATACGGCGGATTACCCATCAATTCGATTTTTTGGCTGATCATAAAGGTGTTTGTTTGAGCAGAGAGCTTGCATTGTCATAATGCAGACTTTTGCCAAATTTCTACGGTGACTTGTGGCAAACAAATGGTCGCGTACCATGCAGAACTGACTGTCCTAAGTTGCTCTAATGCCACAGTTACCACATGACCGGTAATGCCGTAGAAGCTGGGAACCATTTGTTGGACACCGCAAACAACTTTAGTTGGATTTAGCTTGTTTTAGTAGTCAAATATAGTCGATTGCTATTTTGTTTCGGACTCAAATTCATAGTAAGTCTATGGTTCGTCACCTTTGTAGATGTTATACACAGCTTTTGATGCACATTCGTCGTATTTTTTTCAACATCTCCTTGCACCAATTGACGAGAGCCTTTTTTTTTTTTGATAGTTTGTCAGATTATGTGGGATCCAACGAGAACAAATCTTTTTTACTGCCAAATGATTGTCATATAAAAACCCTTAAATGCCTCAATCTCACGGTATGTCACATAACTATCTTCCTTTATCAGTTCACTCACAGCATCGATGTTTTTTGGCACAGCAACCGATTTTAGATAATCTTCACGGAGCGAACATCCTGAAGCGAACATCGGGTACAATAGAATTCGTTATACCAGTTTTTGACGTATGCCTTGAAAAATGTATGAAAATTCCTCTTTAAAAAATTGAGAAAATCATCTTTTGTGCTATTTTAACATACATTTTTAATGCATTTATAAAAAAAAAAAAACTGAATTTAACTGAAATTATTAATTGTAATTATTATTATGATAAAAAAGTGAATGTAATCACAAAAAAGTAAATGTTATAAAAAAAAAGATACAGTAGTTTCGACTATGTCGTAACACAAGACGTAGAATTAGTCAATTCGCTTTTGATGACATCTTTTTAAAAACTATTTAGCAAAATATTTATTCCATACACCTGAGCATATCACCTTTAAAAGAGTGCCGGAGAGGGTTAATATGTATGACCGACCCCCATTACTTTTGCAAAAGGAACATTTTTGCCTTTGACATCTATTCCATCCGACCACTCCTTAGGGGGGCTCCCTTACAAATATTATGGTTTTTGTATATTTATTCCATACACCTGAGAATATGACCTTTAAGAGAGTGCCGGAAAGGGTTCATAGGTATGACTGACCCCCATTACTTTTGCAAAAGGAATATTTTTCAAAGACCACTCCTTAGGGGGGCTCCCATACAAATTTTATGGTTTTTGTTTATTTATTCCATCACCTGAGCATATGAGTGCACTTTATACACACTTTAAAAGAGTGCCGGAAAGGGTTAATGTGTATCACCGACCCCCATTACTTTTGCAAAAGGAACATTTTTGCGTTTGACCTTATCCCTCCGACCACTCCTTAGGGGGGCTCCTATACAAATTTTATGGTTTTTGTATAGTTATTCCATACACCTGAGCATATGACCTTCAAGAGAGTGCCGGAGAGGGTTAATATATATGACCGACCCCCATTACTTTTGTAAAAGCAACATTTTTGCCTTTGACACCTATTCCCTCCGACCACTCCTTAGGGGGGCTCCTATACAAATTTTATGGTTTTTGTGCCGGAAAGAGTTAATATGTATCACTGACCCCCATTACTTTTGCAAAAGGAGTATTTTTTCCTTTGACACCTATTCCCTCCCATACAAATTTTATGGTTTTTGTTTATTTATTCCATACACCTAAGCATATGACCTTTAAAAGAGTGCCGGAAAGGGTTAATATGTATCACCGACCCCCATTACTTTTGCAAAAGGAACATTTTTGCCTTTGACACCTATTTCCTCCGACCAATCCTTACGGGGGCTCCCATACAAATTTTATGGTTTTGTCGATAAAACCGGAAATGTCGATAAATAGGTAGCAAGATTAAGCAAACAAAAACATCAAATGTTGACTTTATATTTCATGTAATTGTGTAAAATTTATATAAGTTAGAGAGTTCTAACATGAATTTTTGTCGCATTGAGGATCAAGCAGACCAACAAGTGCTAACATCAACATTGTACGATCAGTACTTTATGCCCACCAAAGACTCAAAAAGTTATATAAATACCGACACCTGATAACTATCAACCACCCTACTTACCTCCGAGAATGACGTATTCTACGTCAAAAAAAATAAATGTTATTTTATCTAAGACATCTTTTGCATTGTGCGGTGTCAATTGAATGTTCTATGTATACAAACAGGTTTTATACACATAATGCAAGCTTTTCGTGTCGGCCTCTTCCTGGGACATAAGTAGCAGTTGCTTTTATGTTTGATTCTGCCAGAAGCTTCACGTTCTTCTTGAGGGCTTCCTGGAAGATATTCAGCAATGAATTTCAATGGGCGACCAATGCCATTGCGCGAAGAAAAGTTGCGAGTGATTTGAACATTATGTGATCGTTTTACAATTTTTGGCATGGCTGACTCCTCACTCAATTGTTGCAGAAAAAGCCTTCTACGGTTGGTTGAAGTCTTTAGATGTGGATTATTTTCCATATATATAACAAGCGCTGCAAATGCAGCCACATCTAATATATTATAAAAAAATGCCAAGGGCCATCTTTTTCTTCTCCTTTTTGTTGAATATTCCCCATGGCATTTGTCCAGATTATCAACGCCTCCTTTGCTCCTGTTGTAGTCTAGGATCATGACCGGTTTGTTTTTTGGACATTGAACTGTGGTGCCGTAATGGGTGGTGGAGAAGAGTACAACTGCCTTATTTTTCTTTGCCACATAAGATATATGTAGATATGTTGCTGCTAAATCCTAAAAGTTTTTTAAAATTGCACAACTGACAGAATAAATTGAAATATTTGTCTGTTTTGGTTTTATTTGATATATCAGTAGATATATAAAGAAGGGACAGCAATATATTCAAAACTTTCATGTTTCTATTGGAAACGTCAGATATTAAGTATTGTCACTTGTCAGTGTTTCCAAGACCAGAAATATAAATAGCAACATAGCCTTGTGTACGTGGATAAAGAGCATGAATAATGGTCTCATTGTTTACGAGGGCACAACACGGGTATGACAGCTTATGATCCCTAACGGCAATCCTTGAGGTAAGCCAAAGTCACCCTGGTGATATGAGCATATTCGGAAACTCCTTATATAACGATTTTTAACCAAGCTTATTCATGGAATTCTAGTGATTAAGATAAACATAAAAAAAAATTCTCTTAAGCCTTAAGTATTTACCAAAAGGCACGCACATAGTCTTAGTCTAATTCTTGGAAAATATGCGGCAATATAAAGGAAACTCCCAAAGCATAAACAATTTTCAGAATCCTTGCTTCAAACGCTAACTTTTCGAGCTCTTTAAAAAAATTAGATAGAACTTGAACCGCTTTAAGCGAGGGAATTCTTGATCTTTCTCTGAGAACTTATTTTCTGGACTGCTCCAAGGAGCCAACTCGAATCTTATCTCAAGAAGTTCTGGTGAGAAACAACCAAACATTATATCGAAAAACGAAATTAACTGAGCTCTGACTAGTTTTTACTCCTACAAGTCTGCTTGGCTGCATTATATTGTTCCTGCTGCCGTGGGGTAAATGGCACCTGTAATCATTCCCTGGCTTTATGCCATTTTCCAAGGTTACCTTGACATGGCAAGTATTCCAATGATAGAAAGTTAGGGTATTTTTTATCCTTAAGTCAGTTAAGAGTTTGCAAACAGATCCTTAGATATGTAGATCTATTAGTTTGTCCTCCGTTTTGCTGAAAATTCTAGAAAGAATTATAGAAATCTATATATATAAAAATAAGTTGCATTGTGTATGAAATTGATGTTCTCTGTAATGCGTGAATCGATTTCGTTTCTGGAACACCTTTCCCTTGAAAGGTGACGTCAATACGAAGGTTTTTATGTATAAATGGTCTTTGTATTTATATTGGTTCATGAATTAAAGGCATTTTAGTGAACTTATACAACAATACAGGTGCGCACATATGGTGTATATGGGGAAATTTATGCAAGGGAAATTGGAAATAAATGGAATATTGGAATAATTTGGCAAGTCTCACTTTAGTTTGCATTTGCGCGAAAAATGTAGTCATAGTAAAATTTTCCATACCCCTTTTTTTCCGTACCCCCTTTTACCGCCCACAAATCAATAAAAACGCTATATTTTAGACGGTTTTGGTCGTATTATACTAAAATTTGATAAATAAGTTCGTATGATTACTCTCGGCAACTATATTAAAACTGGGCGTGGTCTAACTATAAATATACGCCCACTTTTTAGAAATCATAATTATTCCTGCGTTGTACATGTTTTGATAGTGAAACTTGATATATAGATGCTATGGGCCCAAGAGGCAGTTACTATATATTTGAGCGAACATTAGACAAGGGGGAATTTGGTCACACATGCCGAATTTATGATATCAAATTGCTTTGGAACTAAATGTCGTATAACAATGAAGGTATTTCTACTGAAAAACTGGCACGGGCATTCGAAAACGGGGCGTGGCTCCACCCATATAAGCCAAATTTACGATACAGAATAGTTATAGAAGTAAAAGTCACATTACATTGAAACTCAGAATGTAGATACCATTTGGTGATGTCCTTTTACTAGAAAGGTGACATGCATTGGACACACCCCCTCAACCCATACAAGCCAAATTTATGATACAGAAAAGGTATGGAAGTAGGAGACAAAGAACATAGAAGTAAGAATGAAGTTACTACTTGGTAATATCCTGCTACTGGGAATTGAAAAATGCAAAAAATTTACAATAGAAAACGCTGCTATAGACTCCAAAACTACTGAGACGATTGAGCTCAATTTTGCGCAGTTACTATGGGGTCATTCATAAATTATGTTACCAATTTAGTAGGGAGAGAGGTTTTAAAATGTACTACGATAAGTATCAAATGGGTGGAGGGGGTCTCAGATATAGTAATGTGAACAAAAATAAAAAAAAATCGAAAAAATTTAAATTAATACAACCCAACATTTCAAACCATTTTCATCCTTACATCTTCATGTTTGACCGTCTAAATTGACTGTTAACTATTGGCAAGTGTAGTAAGGGCATAATTTTTCTTTGCTTGCTTTCGACAGTTATTTTTTCTGTTTTTGAATATTTTTTTATCAATTAATTTTTTTATTTCATATACTACGTTACTTTATGGGGGTGGATGGGAGTGTTTTTGAAATACATTACAAAGAGTACCGGAGGAGGGTAAAAAAAATTGAAAATCGGACACGTAATTTATGAACGACCCCTATGTTTCGAGTACGAGATGGTTTACAGCCCTCTCTAATCTTTGGACTTGAAGCTTTTTAAAAATTGGACTTGAAGCTTTGGAAGTAAATTCCCAAAATAACGAGCTGACCTTTTTCCCGAGGAAATATAGGATTTCGCCCGGCATGCCTAGATAGCACTCAGCTATCCGTCGTAGATTCCCTTAACTTGGTCTTACGAAAAAAATAAAAAAAAATAAATTATGATGACGTCATGTCATTTAATAGCAGCTTATGCAACAAAAGTGCAATATTGTTGCATGGATTTATTACTCGCTGAGTAAAAGTTCTATGAAATATTTTATTTTATTGCAGGAAATATAGTTTTTTTTTTGACCTCATAATAAAAACACCACGAAAGTTACTCCTTGGTCCAGTAAAAAGCCAACAACAATGAAAAAACATTGATTTGATTGAACAACATTGAAAAACATTGCATTGATTGATAACTGCGTGACTATTGACGCTACGGTAAATTTATGGAACGACAAATAAGCCAAAGAATTCGGTCACATAATAATAATAAAAAACTAAAAAAACCTTTCAGGAAACCCTCTAGAAAAGTAACGTAAATGCACCAAACGCAAAAGCAAAAGCAAAAATAAAATATATAAAAACTAAAGAAATTATAACAAAAAAGAAGGACTTTGACATCGACAAAAGCAAGGATTCTAACAATAAGTATTAGGGCAATGATAAGAAAATGGATGAGGGCAAGAATTGGGCAAAGACCAGAACCAGGAATAAGATAAAGAGGAGGACAAAGATTTGGACAAATTTTAGAGAATGGAGTTGAACAGAGAGTAGGGCAAGAATTCAGACAATGATTGGGAAAAAGACTATGACCAGGAATGGAACATGGCTTGGGACAAAGATTTGAACACAATTAAAACAATATTTGGGATAAGGTTGGGAAAAGGATAAGTACAAGAAGTAATTAAGGGCAGAGGATACAAAATCCTCTCGACAATAGTCAGAATCTAGTAAAACTTTAGTAACTCAGTGGATAACAGTGAATCACAGCCATGCAAGACTACTGGTGAGTTGATGTAGCGACCAACTAAATAGTCTGTCTAGTCTGATGTATGAATTGCTCTATAAGGAGCTGATGTTGTTGTTAGTTGTTTTCTTCATCAGAATACTTTGCCTCGAGCAAAACAATTAGTTTCAATCAATTAGAAAAATAAGTTGAACAAGAATAAAGATCGGGCTCCGAACTAGGTAAAGGTCAAAGCATGCCTTAAATCAGGACTTTGGACAAGATGTATGACAATGATTAGGACAAATATAAGAATAAATATGAGGACAAGTTCGGGAACTAAGGAAATACGTAATAGGGACAAGAATAAATGTACAATGACACATTGAAACCTACAAGTGTGTTTCCGCGATACAACCAACTCTTTTTTCTGGCAGCTGAACAATACTGGTGCTCACATTTTTACCAAGAACATAAAACTCGACGACAAGCGATCTGGCGGTTTAAAAAAGATTAAAATCTCTGCCAGATCACGTAGTGTTTTTAAAGCAGAGATAATATCCATTTATGAAGCTGTAGAATGGCTGAGATATAATGACTTATCGAGATGGGATACTTAACCTGCATCCATCGGAAATTTCTAGAAACGAAAAGTACGTTGTGCATCAATTTGATGCAGATACAAAAAGACAATATTATTCATTGGAATATTTTCAATTTATTACTATTCTAGCGCGATAAGTACTTATATGACTATCTCTAACTGTAGAACTGCTCACTTGTTTATTTTGATATTTTAGGAAGGTAGCCAAAATTCTGAATTTGAATATGCATATATGTTTTGAATTTATGAATGTGTTTCAAGAATTTGCATCAATTTGATGCAAACGATGGATGCGGGTTAAATGTTCATGGACAGCCAATCAGGGTAAAAATCCCTGGTAGAAATGTTTCTTATATCATCAGCACCTTGAAAATGTTACTCGTCTCTTCAAAGGATGGCTGATAAGTTTGATATTCACCTGATCCTGGTGTCGGGTCTAACGAACATTCCTGGGGAACTGTAGACCTAATGAGCTTACTAGAAAAGGAAGACACGGTGAGAATTTCAGACATGAAATGGCTTTACTAAGAAAACTGAATGCCTTAAAGGAAAGGCATTCATCAAAGAAAAAAACTTCTTGTAAACTGTAATTCTTTGAAGCTAAATCAAAGAAAAAATCTTTGCCGTAAAGATAAAATATTTACTATAACGGTATAATTCTTTGTTAACAAGGGATTGAAAAAATTATGTAAAATCAACAACCTTTCTTTGTTTTGTTTTTTTTTTTTTAAGATAAGCATCATTGCTTCAAAGACAAAATCTGTTACTTTAAAGAATTTTTTCTACAAAATTATATTCTTATTATAGTTTCCAGTTACTTTGTGGGTAATATGTGCTATATAAGGCAATTGGAAGTATGTATAAGTTATATTTAATGCTAGATTAAATCGCAAGAGGAGGAATGGACCGATATAGAATGATATTTATAAGAAAACTAACATTTTAATTTTGAGTTGTTGCCACAAAAACATAAGTCCTTGATTTTAAGTAGATTTTTCATAGAAATTTAACAAATTTTATGGTTTTGCCGCGACGATTTTTATTTTTGGGCACAATCTAACCAATAAAAGACTTTGCGATAAAGTGTATTTTCTTTGGTTTTACGATTTTTTCAGTCTGTAAGAAGAAGAAATCACAATTGGTCATAAGAAGCTAGGCCAAAGTCCTTTCAAGGGCTGAAGAAATCACTGTAAGCACATAGCAGACGCTATTATAAGACATTGTCTTAAAGACAGTCATGCCATTAGAATGATAATTCATGGACTTCTGTTGGAGCTGCAGTGATAAGGAGTAGGAGGACTCTGTATCGGATCTCCTCTGCTCAGGTCCGGCTTTTCTCCGCTTAGAGAGCGAAAACTTAAGCATTTACCAAGCCCTTACTTCAATGGTCTTAATAATCTCTACGTCAACGCTACTTGGTTTTATAGACAACACTGGCTGTTTTCTGGATGTTAGTCTTCAAGACGCCAAAAAAATCTATCCCGCAAAAAGTTTTATCATTTGGAAATTCAGAAAAATTAAAAGCACATTTTGACCCAAAATCCAAACATTAAATTGCACAAAAATTATAAGAAATTAGAATTAGTTTCTTTTTTTTTTTTTTTTTTGTTGTTGTTGTTGATTTTCATGTCAAAGTAAACAAAAAAAAAAGCTCAAGCCTGTGTTAGATAACACGGGCGCATAGGTCAGACGTAGAATACGTTAGTCATTAACAGCCTTATTCAATAGATTTCCTTAAACAACCTTTAAACGCTTGTTTAGTTGCGCACTGTTTAAGGCTTTACGCAGCTTCTATGCAACCTTGCTAACATTGTTATTCATAACATTTTTTCATTTTTTGCTTAAGCCCAGTATGCTGTAGAAGCGGAAAGAAACTTTCCATATGGAATGCATTGAGTTTTTGACAGCGAAAAGGCAGCGGAAATTTTTTTTCGCTACTTAGTACGCTGTAGAGGTGAAAAATTTGTTCAATGCTAGCAAGTACAACAACCATGTGGAGAGTTGAAATGTCAAAATTTCGCTGTCGATTATATGTCCGGGCATTTAATTGGCACCAGAATTTTGACATTTCAATAAGAAAACAGTTCGACCTCGCTTTACGCAACACTCGATAATCACAATACTCAAAAATTTACATTGTTGACTCAGTAAACGCAACTTAAAAAAAAAATGCACAATTATCGCAACTTCCATTTGCGTACACTTCCATAAACTTTTATATTATTTACTTTGAGTTCTTCTTTTCTTGTAAAATACATTTTTGATGTACGAAAAATCTTTTAAAACAATGTTTAAGGAAACAAAGTGCATATCTTAATACATAAAACCACAATATCTAGGATTCAGAGCCATAAAGCTTTATGTTTAGAAGTTTAATTGCGTTTCTTCAACATTAACTACGTCAACTGGCCGAATTTCTATTAGTTGCATTGAGCTAGGTCGTACTGTAGTTGCTTTTTTCTCCACACAAACATTTTTGACTCTACACTAATATTTCTGGTGTAGAATTATATGCCAAGAAATTTTCGTTTCTATAGCATACTAGGCTTTTTGATAGTAAGGTTTGTGTCTGAACTATAGAAAATCTCTACAAAAATCAAGAATTCCTATGGATTTACAATGGCCGCCGCATAAAAAAATGCTGCAAAGGGCGCATATGGAGCATGTCTTTGATATTAAAAGAAATGACAAACAAAAATCATGGTTGTATTTATCATGGTTGTCGTTCGCTACTTGGACATTATACTTCTTCTCTTTCTCACACTGGTTCTGTGATGAACACACAGATAATCGTACTGCTCTTACACATGATGTTATAATACATAAAATACAAAGCATATGAAAATTAATACAAAATTTGAAGGAGTTAAATTTTGATTTACTTATAGAATCAAAAAAATTATATGTAGCAATATGATTATTTAAATACAAATCAAAAGAAGACATATTAAATATGTTACGACCATACTTGAATTTTCTTCAATGCATGCATAAAGTATTAAAAACTTATAATGAAAGTGACAAACATTTTCTCAAAATTTTGTGCTCCAGATTAACACCCCCGTATAACGTATTCTACGTTAAAAAGCTATGCCTCTGGTTGTTATAAAAAATTTTGTACGTCATCTAAAAATAAAAAGCAAACCGGAAATATTTTAAAAAGTAATGCCGTTATCGTTAGTACTAGACTAACCGTTCTTTTTAATACAACCAATCGCGAAAAAGTGGTTTCAAGATAATAAAATTTAATTACGATTGGTTTGAGAAGTTTTCCTATGCACCTGGATGTTGACTATCATGGAAAAAAATTCATCTAAATCGAGTGATTAGTTTCCGAGAAATTAGTGGGGAAGCGCACGAAGACGTGGTTTTCAAAAAAGTGCTTACTGTATATCTAGTTGAAAAAAAAAAATTACAAAATCAAAATTTTGAAAAAAAAACATTTTATTACTACTTTGCTTGCAAGAATGCATAATAGAGTGGAACGAATTTTTAACCTAATGGGCTTCTTATATTTTTGCAAACTACAAGTAAAAAAATAAATTTCTGCATCTTAAGTTTTTTTCTGCGGCATAACTTTTGACTGCGCCCAAGGGGCCACGCCAGACTTTTTTTTTTTTAAATCCAAAGTTTAGTTTGAAAATAAGTTTCTAATTTTTTGATGCAAACCTCTTCATTAACGCATAAATGATAACTTGTCAAGAGATCCTTATGATACCATGTATGCGTTTGAAGATATTTAGGATCAAAGATCACCGAAATCGGTCATTCGCTTATATCTCCGCTCCTCTGTGTATGACAGAAAATATGCTCAGAACAAAATTGTAGATCAGGTAATTCTCTTCAAAAATGCCCTTAACAGTTTTAACATAAAATAAACAGTTTCCACGCTATGCGACTAGATATGTTTGAATAACGCAAAGTAGAAATTTCATATTAACATTGAGCAGAGCGGAGATATAAGCAAATGACCGATTTTGGTGATCTTTGAACCTGAATATCTTCTAACGCATACATGACAAGTTGTTATTAATGAGTAAATGAAGAGGTTTGCATCAAAAAAATTAGCTCTGAATTTTTTTGGATTTCAGAAAAAAAAGTCTGACAATGAAATATATAAACCCTTGGGCGCAGTCAAAAGTTATGTCGCAGAAAAAAACTAAAGATGTAGAAATTAATTTTTTAAAGCGCAGTTTTCAAAAATATATGAAGCCCATGAAGATATTTTGCTTCCATACATTTCGTTCCACTCTAATGCATAATCAATACAATATGCATATGAAAAAAAGTTAGATCACCAAATATGTGGGCATAAGTTTCTCCCTTTGTACAAAATGACATGTCAACAAATCTGAATATAAATATCACCAATTTTTTATCTTTACAAATTAACGTCATCAGCTTAAAGATCTTAATTAACCTCGTTTTCAAAGTATACCCCACCACACACATGCACACACTCAAACATTTTTGAGCTCACAAAGGATTAATCACTACCAAAGAAGCATCTTTATTCTAATTAAACAATAACCACAACAAAAAACCGTTCAACAACTCATAAATCCACACAAATGTTTGACATGCTTCAATCCCTTCTAAGTTGGCGACAAAAATTTCGAACAAACATAACAAATGAAACAACAAAATCAAAGAATATCAACTAAAAAGACAAATTCTATACAAAACACTAAGTTATGCTCTGCAGTAAGGCAGAAAAACCAAAGCCGAAAATTAGGAAAATACATAAGAGCAGACAAAGACAGTCAGTCAGACAGACAGAGAGACGGGCGACGGGTGTAGAAGACATTGCCTGCCAGTCACACAAAGATAAAAACTCACACATTATACTCGCTTATGTATGTAAGGACATGATGAGAATTTATTTTCCTTAAAGTTAAGCATTCGAGTTTATCACAAACGATTTTATCGAGAATGACACTGACGACAACGACAGCGAAAACGACATAAACAAAAGATGTCAAATATTGAGCTTACAATAACAATGAAATCTGCAGCAAAAACTACAACAATCAACACAACAAGTAATAAAATCTAACAAAAGCATGTGTAATGGGCTGGCTGCATTGGCAACTCCTTTGCGCATTTTGCTTCAACCCAACAGCGTTCGGACTCACTCACCACTTGGCTGCGATATATCGTGGTTTTGTTATTTTGGCCAAATCAACCTCATGTTATTCATGTCGCTCACACTTCCAAACTTAATCTTGGCTAAACCTCATCTAGTAAATCGTGGTGAAGATTTCAGCATTTTTAGATTATTTATATTTATATTTGTCCTTAAGGTTAAATTGACACAGATTTCGTGTGGGCTACAAATACAAATTCAGTACGCTCTGACAAGATGCTGCTGTGGATCTTCTTGTGGTTGTGTAAGTTAAGAACATTTCTGGCAAAGATTCAAGTTTAACGGACTAAAGCACGTTAGAAGAATGAGTACATATGTGAGTTGATATCTAAAAAGTAATAAAGAGTATGACACAGAAGGGGTTCTGCGATAAATAGCAAATTTTATGGAATTTAATATACGAGTATTAAATTTTATTTAATCTGAAACCGATTAAACCATTCAATGTAATGAGTCAATAATAATACGATCAACGAATTGTTTGGTATTTTTATTGTTGACTTATGTTAAACATAAGTCTCAAAAAAAAACACCTACATCAAAATCTCAAATTTTTCAATGATTGCATTCTTATGCAGGTGGATACGAAAGAATCCACCTGCGTTTTCTGTTAAAAATATTTGTAATATTTATTTTAATCGATCAAATTCAGGTGTGCACACAGCAAAAAATTGGCTTTCTTGAACATTTTCATGGAAATTTTCCCTTTATCTTTAATTGTTGCATTTTGACGTGATAACATTATCTCTTACCGTGGAGGTTTCCAAAAAAGTTGAAAAAGGGATTTTTTTCAAAATGCATAGGCGTTTCATGGAATTGTTGCTCGATAAATATAGGTGCTGCCACAAAAACGGATATATTCAAAAATGAAAACAAAATTAAAGATTTCGTCTGTATGCGGAGTCAGCTGCTTAATCCTCCCTGTGTCCACTATATTTTTGTGTACGTTAAGTGCCTACTATGACGATTTTGTCAAAGCTCTTTTTTCACTCCTTAACAGATCAATTCTGTCACGGTAACATTAATCTTGTTACCGTAGAAATTCACCTTTTAGTAACTTGAACACTCTGTTGGTATTCTGCGACCAAGCGTTACCGGTGAATATTATTACCATCTCTTTAGGTGGTAACAAGCAAACCAGAAGACATTTTTTAGCTTGCATTACAAAAAATGCTCGAATTTTGAGTAATTAATTTAATTTTAAAATCCTCAAATCGAGATCGGAGCAAATTAAAATAAAAAATTATGTCAAATTCACTGTTGCTACTTCTTCAGCACTTTTCAATGATAAAAATTTATAGCAATTCACTGTGTAATATTTATTAATTTACATAAAATTAATATATAAATTAAATATAGATAAAAACGCAGCTGCGCCGGCGTAGTGCGTGCATATTTCCTGCCAAGAAAAACAAGTATTATATAAAAAGTTAACATAATGCAATTAATTCTATGTTTTTACTTCTCACTTTCCATTTTTCATATTTCACCACACAAAAGAGCGAGCTTCATTTCAATAAGGTGAGTTTACGACTTTTGAAAGTGTTACCGAGTGCACAGAATACCAATTTCTAAGACCGGTAACCAGTTTCGGTAACAATATTGCTGTTACCGGTAACGCACAGAATCGATCTGTAAGAGATACTTTTTACCTTAAGTTTTTTGGGGGCTTAGTTTAAGTTTTAAATGAAAGAGTAAAGACGGTTTTGCTCAAAAATATTTGAACAGATTTGCACAATTAATTTTGGAATAGCCAAAAACAAAAATTTTTTACTTTTTAATAAGAAATTCATATCTCAAGTTGTAATATTTAAAAAAAAAAATGTCCTGGAAATTTTACTTGAAACAGTGCAGATTCACAAAAGTTAACCCGTTTGTTTTTGGGCCTGTAAACTTTTGTGAATTATTAATTTTTTAACCCTTCGAGCCACACCCTCACTCCAGTAACATAGAGCCACATGGGGGTCATCACCCATGTCAAAAAATCGTTGTACAATCCCGAATTTTGGATATATAAGCTTAAAACTTTACAAGGTTACTATTTCTGGTCTTGTTCAACATTTTGTATAGTTGCTTTCTAATATTTTAAAAATGGCTGACTTTAGGAGCGCGGCCAAATTAAAACAACTCGAAAAATTAGCTCTTTTACTACAAAAATTCATAAATTTTACAGTTTTTTAATTAAAAACCTAAAACTTTATGTTTGAAGGCATCAAATACGTTGCTAAAAAGACAAAATATTAAATATAGCGTTAGATATAAAAATCATATTTATTCTGCCAAAAAACTGCACCCACTTTTTCAAAAAACGAAAAAAAATTTTTTACCAATAACATTCAAATAAACTCGTTCAGTGCTGATTTTAAGACCTGAAAATATTGTTTTTAAGTAATTTAATAATATATTTAGAGAAAAAAGTCGTAAAATAATCAAATTCAATCAAATTTAAATTCAATAGTTCAGACCTGTTCAACTTGTAAATTTTTTCACGAAAAAATATATTTTTTTTATTTAATTTATCAATTTATATTCATGGATACCTTAAAACAATAAAACAATATTTAAATTCAATACAATTAAATATATCAGTTATTTCTTAAAATATACACTAAGCCACACGTGGGGTATATGAGAGCACCAGCCGATATGAAACGAATGCCAACGACACACTAACGCATCCCTGACCTTCTAAATTGCTTGAGAGTAAAACTAGTTAAGTTGTGAACACCCAGGGGGCGTAAGGAGTATGCATAAAAAGTTTTTGATTTAAAAAAAAAGGTTTTTTTAAGGCATGGGGTGGTGAAAAGCACCAGTATGGCTCGAAGTGTTAAGGACAATAACGTAATATTAAAATATATTTATATGTATCGGTAAATACTCGGTCTATAATGTACCTTGGCTCATTGTTGTACCCTCCTCAAAACGATTTTGTGATGTGTTAACCCTTAGGCTTCCTGGAATTTTTTTAAAAAAGTACCTTGTTTAGTCAAAAACCCACTTTTTGTATGGACAAGTTTTTTGTTCGCTGCATTTTCAAAAACAAAAAAAAAACAAAATTAATATACAAAAATGACTACCATCCGCATAAAAACGGTTGAGAAATTTGCTCGTCCTGTATTTTTTTTTTTTTAATCTTTTTTGAATATATTTCGATGCGATTTCGACTTAAATCTTCATAACTACGCTATGTCTCGTCTGATTGATGTCGTTTAACCAACGTTGGAAAGGTAATAAAATATCCTTAACATATCAGGGGCTTACTTCTTCATTTTTGAACAAAGTTAAAATTTCAAAAATTTTAAAAAAATTATGGACAAAAATTTCAAGTCAAAATCTTTTATGCAGGTAGTAATTTTTTTTAAAGCTTTAATTTTTTGGTTTTTGTTTTTTGAAAATACAGCGAAACAAAAACTTTTTCATACAAAAGTGGGTTTTTGACCAAAAAGGGCACTTTTTTAAAAAAATTTCGAAATCGTTTTGAGGAGGGTACAACAATGACCAAAGGTTCATTTTAGACCGAGTTTAGCTATCGAACATTTTTTTAGCGATCCACCCTATCCACTATCGATTCCCGATCCACTTAGGGTGGTTAAAAAAAAACATTTTTTCAAAAATCCACGGGGTTCGTTCGAAAATAGGATAGTAAACCAAATATTAAAACCAAAATTTAAAAAAAAAAAAAATGTTTAATTTTTAGATAGTGCTACCAGCGGTTTTCTGTTGAAAATAATCCTGGAAAAAGCCTTAAAGTTGACATATTCATATCTCTCTCATTTTTAAACATATAATTATGGAACTTTCATGGCATACGTACAATAGACCATCATTAATAAAAAAATGTTAAAATTTTGGATTCTAGATCAAAAAAGTGTTTTAGGTCCTTGAGGGTTAAAAAAAAGAATTACTTGTAACTTTGTTTCGCATGGGAAAACAATATTTTTTTAATGAAAACCCAATCCTCGACAACCATTCATTCCATTCTTCAATATTATTTTGTAGACGTGGAATTAACTTGGATAGTACAGGTATGGGGAATTAATGCTGTGGGGAAATTTTAACAAAAAACACGTTAAAACAACTAAAATAAATTTTATTCTGCCTTTTAGCAAAATTACTAGTGGCGGATCTACATACAGGCTGAAAGGGCTATAGAACCCCCATCTCCCCCCTTTTAAAATTTTGTGTACGAGAAAAAACGCCCTAAAAACCGTTTTATCTAACCCCTCGGGCTACAAAACTGTAGTTTCTGTCTCGTTCACTGATCGACCCACAGCTAAAACTACTTGAAAACCCACAGCCTAAAATTACTAATAAAATTAAATTTAACAAATATATTACATAAATTATCTACATTAGGGCGTATCGAAAAATTTAGATCGTATTCTAAGAGGTCTCAAAAATTGCTTGGGGTTGTCAAGATCACCCAAAAAAAAATTTAAGGAAAAAAAAGGATGTCTTCCTGCCCCGCAAGGACAAAGTTGTTTTTTGACGAAAACAGTAAAAAATAACGACCTTAAAATACTTTGACTTTTATAAAAAAAACTACGTATGTCTTAAAGTAAAAGTAATTATAGGCTTAAGCTAACAATATATTGGTTAACACGATGCCACTCACGATTCTTATCTATAGTGTCCTGTGTGAAGGATATTCGAAGCAAAAGTTGTAATCGAGATAGCACAGTACTTTTAATTCTTACTCAACAGTCTTAATTTTGGTAGTATTAATTATAGTGTTAGCGTAATCCGTAAATTTTGCGAATTAATAATTTTTATAATTTTTGCATATGCATTTTCCTATTTATGAGAAATGTTTACTTGAATGCAATTTTTTAACTTTTTCAAAAAAATGAATATAAGATTTTATATCTCGGGTACCAGAAATGGTACCGAAGAAACTTTGCTCAATTTGGATTCTTCAAATATTTCTTAACAAAACCCTGTCTAAAAGTATTATTTTAAAATACCAGATTAACGCCACAATTTTATTTTCTACTTTGATATTTTTGATGAAATTGTTAAATTTCATGTTAGGAAGTATTTTTCTTTTAAGTATCAAAATAGAAAATAAAATCGTGGCCTTAAGCTGGTATTTTAAATTAAAACTTTTAGACAGGGTGTTGTTAAGAAATATTTGGAGAATCCAAATTGAGCAAAGTTTCTTCGGTACCATTTCTGGTACCCGAGATATAAAATCTTATATTCATTTTTTTGAAAAATTTAAAAAATTGCATTTAAGTAAACATTTCTCAAAAATAGGAAAATGCATATGCAAAAATTATGCTAATTATTAATTCGGCAACTTAAAGGAATACGCTAGCAGTATAATCAATACCACCAAAATTTAGACTATTGCGAAACAAGCAAAAGTTCTGTGTTATCTCGATTTCAACTTTTGCTTCGAATATCCTTCACACAGGACACTATAGATAAGAATCGTGAGTGGCATCGTGTTTACCAATATATTGTTAGTGTAATCCTATACTTACTTTTGCTTTAAGATATACGTAGTTCTTTTTATAAAAGTCAAAGCATTCTAAGGTCGTTATTTTTTACTGTTTTCGTCAAAAAACATCTTTGTCCTTGCGGGGCAAGAAGACATCCTTTTTTCTCTTAAAATTTTGTTTGGGTGATCTTAACAACCCCATGCAACTTTTGAGACCTCTTAGAATGTGAAATTAAAAACAAAATTGTAATTCGATACGCCCTAATGTACATAGATTCGTACTCAAAAGAATTTGAAAGTTTGAATTATTTTGAAAATTATGTCGTTAAGGGGTTAAAATTTGATAAAAAGGGTTAAAAATGGGTAACGGGCTACTTGGAGTTGTACCTGATGTCTGAGTTCTGTACATGGATTTTGATAGCCTTCATTTTTTTTTGCTCGAAATTCCTAATTTTTTGTCAACAGATAAATACTATTAACGTGGAGGTCATTTTTTAAAAAATTGGGCGATATTCGACAAAGGGGCGTCTCACTATTAGAAAAATACTGTATTTCAGTTAATATTAACACTGGGGTACTGAAATTTACAGTAAAAGTACAGAGGTAAGCACAATTATTACAAATTACGGTCTATAAAATGGGCCTTATTTGACAAAATGGTATGGTAATATTAGAAACACACTGTATATCGAATAATGTTGACAGTAAAAAAAAAAAACAAAAATAAATAACTGGCGATTTCAGCCCTTGAAAGAACTTTGACCTAGCTTCTTATGTTGTGCGTGTTATTAAGTTTGTACACAATTGATTAACACAATAAAACCCAATCGGCAACCAAACTAGCAAAACCCAGATAGGGGTTTGTTAGTTAACTCCAGCACTTTAAGGAACAGCAGTCAAAAAGTTGTGGCGTCCGTGGCGTAGTTGGTTAAAGTACGTGGCCGCAACGAACCTGGAGACCCAGGTTCGAACGCCAGCAGTGACAGAAAATTATTTGAATTAAAATAATTTTTCTGTACGGCCGCCACCTCTCTGCAGACAATGGCAAACCTCTGAGAGTAATCAAAATGCCATGTAAAGCTTCTTGAGAACAAGAACATTCTGTTCATCGCCGTTCGGAGTCGGCGTCAAACATGTAGGTCCGGTTCTCGGTCAATTGTGTACAAACTTAATAACACGCACAACACAATTGATCATAAGAAGCTAGGTCAAAGTTCTTTTAAGGGCTGAAATGGACGGTTATTTATTTTTTTATTTTTAGTCAAAAAGTTGTTTGAATTCGATGACCTCGAAAATATTGCACAGTGCAATTCAACAATTTTATGTAAAATATGAAATAAACTTGGTTATTATAAAACTAATCAAATATTTCTATTTGCTTGACCAAGTCTATATATCTTTGGAACTTAAAACTCCTAACTATTAATCTTCTCATCTTCCACACCAAAATTTCAAATTATGGTGTTTTTACATTAGTTAACAAAATCATTACAATACTGGACTATTTTGGTATAAGTTTTTACAAGTGGTATAATTTTTTTATGATCGCCGTGACCGAATGCGATAACGTTCGATGCAAATGTTACGAATTGCGTGATCCGTGGTTCAAATATTGCATCTAATACAGCAAATTATTTCAATTTGTATTAATTTTTCTGATCGATCCTTACTTCTCTGCACACAATGGTAAACCTCAAAAGTTAATAAGGCCACGCTAAGATTCTTGAACTCATGAACATAAGACGTACCGAGTCGGCATAAAACTAGTGGGACTAGTTCTCGATCATGCTCTGTGCAAACATTTAATAACACGCACAATACAATTTCTTCATAAAAGCACGATTTAAGTTATTTAAAGTGCTGAAATGACCATTCCGTTTTTTTGTAATTTTACCTCAATTGCAGCCTTTGTAAGTTACTTGAATTGATGAATTTTTGCAGTAGACGCAGAAGAATTTTGAAAAAACAATCACTTTGGAATAGGCACTTGCATAAACAACTCCATTGAATTGGATAGCAATTTAATTTAGTTGTTTTTTTTTTTTTTTTTTTGTAATAAAAATCACTGTTACGAACGTAATCGTTATTAAATCGTTAAGAACAAAATAATTTTTTATTTTGTGTTTGCTTAAAATCACTAAAAGATCCTTTTTTTCATTTAAAAGTATGAAATAAAACAGAACAATGTCGATTCACATTTTTATTCTTTTATTTACAAACGAACTGAAAATAAAATTTTGCGACGTAAAATTTGCATTTTTATCACCTTAATGTATTTAAATAAAACTGGCAACAATACGCATTATTTTGACATAAAGTTTAATGTTTGGTAAAAAACGCACGCTGCGCAAATAGCACGTCCAACAACAATAACAACATTATCGAAAAAAAAACACAAAATTGCAATAAAATAACAACAGCTACTTGCAAACCAAATCTATGCTGCAAAAACAACAATCCGCGAGATACACGCGTAGCCCCAAAAAACTCACAGATACTAAATGAAATTAAATTAAATTTATAAAATTGAAATGATATAAAATGAAATTTAAGCAAGAAACGTATTGAAATGAAACACGATAAAAATTGGCGGTGCTTAAAAACAACAATGAAATTAATTTCTGAAGAAAAAGAATCGCTCAGTAATCATGAGAATTGTTTGAAAAATCTTCACAATTTATTGACCTGCTGTGTCTTATGCCTCTGTCACAACTTCACAGTTTTCACTCAATTCCCATTTAATTCCCATTCAACTCATTTTCAATTCCATTTTCAATTTGTTTTCAATTCACATGCAATTGAATTTATTTCGCGCCGCTTGGCAAATATTTTCTACTCTAATCTGGCTGTTTCAATTCTGATCTCTCAGCTTAGCCAGATTTTTTTCTGAAAATCTGAGGCAAATAGCAAAATTATAGACTCTCTTGCAAACCTACAAATCCACACACACACACACACACACACATATATATATATATATATATATTCACATGTTAACACAGCTACACCAAGTCTGCAGGGCATGAAATTTTCGCTTGAGTTTCATTGAGGTTACATTTTATTTTGTATTGTTTAGAATTTGAATTGTATAGCTTTGCACAATGCAAAGGTGCTAAATGGCATCAGTATAAACAAAAGCAACAAGAGCACCAACAGCAAATAGTGAAAGCTATTAAAACAACAACAGCTATAGAAACAAAAACAATAAATATTATGCTACTTTTCGGCATTTTCAAAATAAGCTTTTTATTTGTTGTTCTGCTCTTGTACCAAACAGTTTTATGGCTCATGCTGGTTTATGAATATATATTTTATTATATTTAGCTTTTAAAGGACTCATTTATAATGCATTATATAATGAGAGATTTTAATCAAAGTAGGTACATTTACACACATCTATACCAGTTTTGAGTTACTTTAGCTGAAGATAACAGGAATTATTGAAATTGATCGCCAATTTTTTTAAAAAATTACCTCCGTGTTCATGGTCTCTACCTGTTGACAAAAAGTTACAGAAATCGGGCAAGTGCTTTAGGAGTTATCGATGTACATCGATTTAAAAAAGATACCAACGAACCTGAGAGCCCCAGTTGGAAGTAACGGGAACACCTCTCTAACGCGATCTATCTTTTCTCATTGCTTTCAATATTGGCAATATTGTGGCGTCCGTGGCGTAGTTGGTTAAAGTGCGTGGCCGCTATGTCAACGAACCAGAAGCCCAGGTTCGAAACCCAGCAACGACAGAAAATTATTTGAATTAAAATTATTTTTCTGTACGGCCGCCACCTCTCTGCAGACAATGGCAAAGCTCAGAGAGTATTCAAAATGCCATGTAAAGCTTCTTGAGAATAAGAACATTCCGTTCATCACCGTTCGGAGTCGGCGTTAAACTTGTAGGTCCGTTTCTCGGTCAATTGTGTACAAACTTAATAACACGCACAACACAATTGATCATAAGAAGCTAGGTCAAAGTCCTTTCAAGGGCTGAAATGGACAGTTATTTATTTTTTTATTATTCAATATTGGCAAAATTCACTCTTAACCCTTTGACGACCATTGGGACACCGGTGACCCTTTTACTTTTGAATCTTTCCTGGAAAAACTATACAAACGATTTTTCTTTACAAGGAATCATGCAACAGGGAATGAATGTGGATTCCATCCAAGGTTGCCAGTTATGTGGGAAAAATCCCATTTGTGGTAATTTTTAATTGTCCTTGGGAATTTTTTTTTTTTGGGAATTCCCATGGTATTTTTTAATTAGAGTGGGAATTCCTATGGTATTTTTTAATTAGCGTGGGAATTCAGTGTGGTATTTTTTAATTGCCGTGGGATTTGGAAATTTTTTTCTTCAAATGATTTTTTTCCGTTTATTGAGCAAAAACTTCATATGAAATCATTGCCATTATACGCATTAAACGCTCTGTTTACACAACGATTTTATGTCGTATGTTACGCATTTAAATTTAGCAGCTTGCGACCCTGTTTCGAAGTTCGTATGACCCCTTTTATCCACGTTTCCACTCAAGTCTTGACGGTCAAGTCTTGAGTTCGGTGGTGCGGGAATCGTAACTAAGGGAAAGAAAGAAATTGAACGTACCGTCAATTCTTGGGCAATTCATTTTGTGTTCGTTCGTCGCCCGCTACTTTTTCTATTCATTTTGCGCATCATTGGCGTCATTTCATTTCATTTCTATAAAATGAAATGAAACGGCAGTATATGATACACATCGTCAACTCTTGATGTGTGGAAACTGAATCGTCAAGTTTAAAAGGGAATGTCAAAAAATTGAACATCAAGACTTGACGAGTGGAAACCGGGATTTACATTGGTCAAGACTTGAATTCAAGTCTGTGAGTTTATAGGCAATTTGCCGCACTTCGGAAGCGACGAAAGGGTAAGAGAACACTTGCGCTGTACCGTCAATTTGTTGTATTCCTTTTGTTCTTTGCGCTGTTTTGACAAAGAGCTTCACATTATTTTTCGTTTGCTTGCGTGCGCTTGGTGTTCTGTAGCTGAAAACTGCAAGGCTGCGAACATAGTGCAAGTGTATGAGCAGAGCAAACATATTAAAGTAATAAATCTTATGCTTCTCTTTTGCGCCAGAATTCAATTCTTGACTAATGTCATGGTATAATAATACAAGGTAGCTTTGACAGCTGCTTGGGAAAACATCTCCTGTCAAAAAATATACTCAAAAAAAAAGAGCGCTCACAATCCGCCATTGGAAACACAAACAATGTTGAAAAAGTTGAAGTGAAAAAAACAACAACCACAGCAGCTGCAGATGTATTTCCACAAAAAGCTGTTTTGACAGGAGATGTTTTCTTGTTAAAGAGAAAATAAGCAGTTGTCAATGCTACCTTGTATTATTATACCATGACTAGAACCGATCGCATGGTACTGGGAGCAACAAATTTTCGAAGATGTGCGCCGCTGCGTGGGAAAAAACATCTTTGTCTTTCAGGTGCAAAATATGCGCAATAATCTGCTGAAAAATCTGCGACAAGAATGGAAACCAAACTCAAGATTTTTCTTTGGTTTGGGACGCAACAAAGCTGAAGAAGTTGAAAGCACAAGCTTTTCAACAGGCTTACGGGACAGGTGGTCTGCCACTAAAACGCCAAAGCAAGAGGTACTCGACTGGCCCAAAGATTACAGGGTGGTAGAATATGCGCGCATTGGTTTTGTAGCCTCAGAAACGGTGATATCAAAAGAAGGTCCACTCGAAATTTTTCAAGTTTCACTTTTTAATATAAATCAATTCGTAATGCACATCTCTATCGACTGTCAAAATTTTGATTTAATATGATTGCTCATTAATTTTAAAAAAATAATTTTGTATCCTTCTTTTGTATGAAGTTGCTTGAAAACCAAATGGTTTTTTGACTCTCCTGAAAGTTTCAAAATTTTGAGTTGTCACGTTTGAAGACGGTGTGCGATATGTTTTCCTTAAAAATATGCACATTTTTTCCACTTTTTACCATTCTAAGAAATATGTGAATATATACGTACATTGTTCTCTTATTTTGTTATTTTTTTATTATTTTAACTTTTTGTGTATACCTATTTCGCTTAAGAAATTATTTTAAGGTAGCAAACAAATGATATTCACGATCTCATATAAATAAGACTAAACAAGTGATAACATGTTTAGTTATAAGTTTAGTTATATAATGAACATAATGTAAAAGGTCTGTACAAGAATTTATTTTTTATTTTCTGTTATATTTTTGAAAAAAGACAATAAATGCACAATTTTGAATTATAGCCGTGTTCCATTTATTTATACATATTTTAAGGTATAGGTTACACGTATATTAACGTGTAAATTTTTCGAAAAAAAAATTTGTTTGTTTAATGTGTTCTTTATACTTTTAAGAATATACATACACATTTTTAAATCGATATTTAAGAAAAACAGAATTTATAACGGTTTTCGTTAACCTATGTCTAAGCTTTTACGCGATTTCCTCGAAACTAGTTTTTTTAAAACGGTTCGATAGATAACTCGAAATCTATTGGTTCAATTTCAAGTATCTATTGACCCCCTTAAAATCAAGTATCTATTTTTTTTTTTTTTTTGTTTTTTATACAAACAAAAAAGCGCGCGAAAATGTATTTATTTTTCGAGCTTTTTTCTTCAACTTCCGAAACAATTAAAAAAAACCCCCAGGGGTTTTGCACAGGGGGAATGCTTAATATAAGGTCTATGCTTTAAAATGTCATTTGATTTTTTTGTTTCCGATACATGGGAAAGGCCATATCTATCGAACCGTTTTGGATGTCTTTTAAATGCTTATGGGATTTTTGGTGGTATTTTTAAAAAGCGTGGTATTTTTGTGGTAATTTTTAATGATCGAAGGATTTTTTGTGGTATTTTTTAATCGTGGTGGGAATTTTTTTTGTTTACCTTTGCCGTGGCAATTTTGGTGGTATTTAATTTATTCTTCTGTGGGAAAAAGGTAATTTCCGTGGGAATTTTTCCGAATTTTAACTGGCAACCTTGCTTCCATCCCTTTGCCTACCAGACCACCCCAAAGTTGAAAAATCTTTACTTTTTCTCCCCCTTCTTCTTACTGCAATTTTTTGGGGGTAGGGGGAGCTATAGTATAAAAATTGTTGGGGAAGTTGCGGGCAACCTTCCACTTTTCAACAAAAAATAGCAGAAATAGATAGTCCACTTGGGCTATCCACGCGACCACCAAATCTGACGTGACCTATATGTCCCAATGGTCGTCAACGGTTAAAATTTAAAGCAAATTTAATTTTGTTGAAAAATTGATTTATTTGAAATAAAAATAAATTTGTTTGCATTTTTGATCAATGCATTGAATTTTCATTTTCTTATGATGAAATTTTAAGTTATTTCGATCATTGACGAACCACAATGGTTTTTTGCAAAAGGCACAAATAGTATTTTTTCGATGGCCTTTGTGTTGTTTTGAGCAGAAAATACATCCTTACATGCCGTTTTACTTTTGCAGAATTATCGGACAGGGAAGTGATATCCGCAAGTTTAAATCTCTTAGGTACCTGTCTTACAACTTCACGGTTGGTGACCGTATTGATCATTTGAGTAGCCTGTTGTCCGCGGACTTCCAATGCAGATATAGAAAATGAATCATTATTCGAAGTAGAAATTTTATTGTAACCACAGTGCACAGCAGTGGATTTACATACGGGTTAAAAAGGCTTTAGCCGCCATCCCCCTTGAAAAATTTTTTTGTGTGAGAAAAAAAATTAAATAAAGCGCTAAAAAAACGCCTCCCCCTTGGACTATAAAACTGTTAGCTCAGTCCTTCCCTCCTCTGGTGAATCTAAGATACACCACTAATTGTGCCTGATACCACTAATTGTGCCTAATAAATGAGATTTGGTCAAATAGTAAAAGTAAAGAGACATCAGATAATACAAAAACATCATGTAGACTAGGAGATGCATTGGGAGCAAAACGGGTCGGATGCGATGAATTTATAACTGTCATCCCGGCAGCAATAATCTTATCATGAAAACTGTACGAGACACTGTCTTTAGAAAGCAAGTTAATATTAAAGTCACCGCAGATGGTGTAAAAGTCGAAGTCAGCAACATGTTAGTACAATTCACAGAAAAAAGGTTCGACACTGAAACGCCTGCTAGGATTATATACACAAGACACTAGAAGTTAAGAACTATTATTTGAGATTTCTATATTAATAAATTCAACATCTGTCCCACAGGATTTACTAACGAGTTTCGAATTGAGACAAGATTTACAATAGACGGCAACACCCTCACCCTTCTTATTTATCCTATCATTTCTAAACAATGAATAGTTACTGATATTAAAGTAACTATTAGGAATTTCAGAACTTAACCAGGTCTCATATACACATAAGTATTACGTTAACACGTTAACATTAGAATTTTCAAATACAAATTTAATATAATCTAGCTTAGACTGTTTAAGACTTTGCGCTTAATGGAAAGAAAAGAAAGCGCAGAGGAACACTTTCGTAATATTTTCCAAAAATTTAGCAAGATCTGTGAAGAACACCATATTGAAGTAAGGAAACCGATGCAAGCTTTACTTCAAACTCATCGTTGTAATATCGAGACTCATTCAATTGAAGATTTTTATCGAATTTTAACTTTCCTATCATACCGAGACTTATTCGTCACTCACCTTAAAGATCGATTTCTTAAGCACCGTGGAATATTATTGAATTTTAGATGTCTTTTTCCATCAAAAATTTCCACCCTAGATAAAGAAGCCTGCATCCAATTACACTACTCAACAAGGTTTTCCACAACGAATTGCAATAACATTTTCTATAGTAAAATTTTCCATAGAATCCGAATATCGTAATGATTTCGATTTGCCCCAATTGTTTATCAATATGGAAAAATTAAAAAAAATCCATTATTGGGAACACATACTTCACATAAAGGCTTGTAAAAACTTACATGTTCAGTCAATGAATTTTAATTTAATTGCACATAAGAGAGGAGAGTCAGATGAAAATTTTAAGCTATTATATGTGCCATTAGTATCAGTGATATGGCTGTTATGATCGCAAACAGGTAAAACAAAATCACTTTTTTCGTTTTTTTATAAACATATTTTATGTTTGAAGCCCTATATCTCGAAATAATTATATCTGAGAGAAAACGTTAGCCCTCTTATGTGATAGAAAATTTTCTTAGAAAAATTTTAAGTATATATATGTCTAAAGAAAAGTCATAATTCACTAACTTTTTTAACATGAACGCAAAAACCATTCTTTGTTAAAAAAATATTTTATTGCAGTTATATTAAGAAATGCATACATACAATGGTTTGTTTTTTATTACTAGGTTACAAATGGGTCGCTGAATCCAAATCCGATGTCAGAATTTCAAAATTATGATATTTTAGCAATAGAGTTGCCATCTGACAATATATTTTTTAAAGAGTTTTAAACATTATCTAACAGTTTTAGGAGATCGCTGATTTCGAATCTGATGTCAGATTTTTAAAATTAAAGATGGCTAATAGGATTGCCACCTATTTTTATTTTTTTTTTACGAATTCGGTGCTAGGGCGAACACCGATTTTTGGACGATTTTTGTTCTGTACCCCGATGCATTAATTTATTGAGGGAATAGTTTTGTAAGAGTATTTGTATTTACACTGAATATTAAAAAATAATATGAAAATGTATAACTGTATTATAGTATATATAATTTTTTATTTTCTTAAAAACAAAAATGGAAGTTTTGGGGTTACTGAGGAAATAAGACGAAAAGTTGAAATATCTGGTCAAAGATGGAATCGGAGGTAAAAATGTTGTTAAAACGAATTATAGTCCTTGTTGAGATCTATCCAACGACATACTTTTTTTTACGATCGGATAAAAACTGATGAAGTTATACAAAAAAGACCATTTGGGGCAGAATTCGGGTCCACCTAAAAAAAAAATTTGTATGCTACTAAAATCCCCTTAACATAAGCTTTCAAATGAGGGGCGGTCTTTTGAAATATTTTTTTTTTTCCATATGGGGTGACCCACCTTAATATATATATATTAGAGCTGTCCTAAAAAAATTTTTTTCGAAATTTAATTCATACTGCTCGGAAAAACGTAACATTTGGCGTCAGATCGAGTCTCCAAAATTTTCACGCTGATCGCGTAGGGCCTTTCCCTGCCTGGGCTAAAAGTTGAGATGGTTGGAAAATAGTCCAAAATTTCACAAATCTTGATTTTTTTTTGCCATTTTTTGGACGCTAGGCATCCATTCACTTTGCTGAAAATATTTTCATCGTAAAGAACATATAATTTGCTATCCAACGAGCAATATAAGATCAAAATCGGTTGAGATTTGAGGTTCCGTGAGATTATTAAAGTTTTCGAAATTTTTTTATTTAGCTTTGAACCAAAAATTGCAGATGGAGTACCTATTCAGTCAAGTCTGCCTTGGTTCGAAATGGGGTCATAGGTCAGTGGGAAGGAAAGGGCAATTATGTGAAACAAGTGTAGGATGCTCTAAGCGTGGTGGGAAGCCAAAGGAACATGTGAATTTGAATTTGAAGAGGCAAGTTATGCCTTTACCACAGTCAATTCAAGTTATAAGGCACTCTCATCCACAAACTTCTCTACCATCAACTACAACTTCAAGTCGTAAATATTGATAAATTTTCAATATGAGTTTATTAGAAATGAAGATAGAAAATTGCAAATGCGAAAGGTTTAAAGCGTAGGACCATGACCTGACCGGAAACCGAGCCCAGGACCTCTGGGGTAGAAATCGAACACGCTACCTACTCGACTACCGAGGCCGCAATAGAATGTTAACTCATTGAGTTCCATTTTTACTTCAGAAGATCAGATTTTTTGTGAGATGGCCAATTATCTTTATTAAATTCTCTTACTTGCAACAACTACTGCCTCTTTTCCTCGTCTTGGTTAAAAGTACGATTGTACTCAGAGATCAATTTAACCGCTCTTTTAGCGGGAGCATTTACGACATAAATACTCTCTATCAAATTTGCAATCCTGTGGACAAGTCTTCATGTTCACTCCATGTTGAGGGATCGCATTTTAAAAAAACCCATTTTTATTTCCAAATGTTGAAATAATCCCTTGCTGTTGCTTGTTATGAAATCACTTACATATCTTTCAGCGAACGACTTGAATTCTTCAACAGAAACAATATTTCTTGTGCGACAGTCTGTGTAATCTTCATCATCAACGTGCAATGTTGCTAACATTTTCTTCTTCGTTTCTAATGGCACTTGTTGATCAAAGAACGCAAATGCAGCTGGCTCTTCCGATAGAAATGACACATGTCTTCGGAATTTGTGAACCAAAGCAGCAGAAAATTTTGGATTTGAGTCATTAACTATTTCTTTTATGAAAGTTAAGTCTTTTATCGGGGCTTCAATCGCTTTGTCACATCGAAACCAGTATTTTATATAAATGCGGATCAAGATGTTGTATATTTCATGCACGCCATCCAGCTCTTTTCTTACCATGTGGAATTGATTCTGAAACAGGAACATTTTAAATGCGTAAATGGCCTTGGCCATAAAGCGAGCATGAGAAATTGCTCCAGAAGTACGAAGCTTGTAATCATCACTGCCTAAAAAAAGAACTGCCACTTCCAAGAGTTCTTAGTCGCCACGCGGTTGCTTATCCCGTGGATGCAAACGACAGAAAGCTTTAAATTCTTAGCATTCCTCAATACTGATACTTCTCTTAATAATTTCATCAATAATTTCTGATTCATGGCGTCCGTGGCTTAATTGGTTAAAGTGCGTGGCCGCTATGTCAAAGAACCTGGAGACCCAGGTTCGAACCGCAGCAGCGACAGAAAATTATTTGAATTAAAATAATTTTTCTGTACGGCCGCCACCTCTCTGCAGACAATGGCAAACCTCAGAGAGTAATAAAAATGCCATGTAAAGCTTCTTGAGAATAAGAACATTCCGTTCATCGCCGTTCGGAGTCGGCGTTAAGCCTGTAGGTCCATTTCTCGGTCAATTGTGTACAAACTTAATAACACGCACAACACAATTGATCATAAGAAGCTAGGTCAAAGTCCTTTCAAGGGCTGAAATGGCCAGTTATTAATTTTTTTTTTTTTTTTAATTTCTGATTCATACTTGGTAGCATTTATATTTTTTCATTATTTTCCAAAACGATCAAACGCATTTACCTAGGCGCAGATGATATTGCGAAAAAAAGCTTAAAAAATTGCTGTTTGTTTACATGTCTTTAGAAACTTCAACGGAGGAGGAGTGACCAAGTAATTTTCAAGACGTGTTACCGTTCCATAAATGATCATCTACGATTTGCAAAAGAAAGCCTTATCATACTTATATTGATAAAATTAACTATTGCTTGAGTGAATAATGAAAATAATGTTAAAATTGCTTTGAAATTACGTTCTCGACCAAAATTCATTACTGGTGAAATTCATTGGATTGAGACTCCTAATCCTGGCATCTCCATCAAATTCGATTGGACAGAATTTTGTTGTATATCAACCGATTTTAAACTTATTTTGCTTATTGAAAAGGTAATTATGTGTACTTTACGATGAAAATATTTTAAACAAACTAAATGGATGACTAGTGTCCAAAAAATGACCAAAAACTAAAAAATAGAGAAATATTGGCATTTTTTTCCATAACCTCAACTTTTAGCCCAACTAGGCAGGGTAAGGCACTACGCGATCAGCATGAAAATTTTGGAAACTCGGTTTGACGCCAAATGTCACGTTTTTCCGAGCAGTATGAGTTAAAATTCGAAAAAAACTTCGGCTCCATACAACTGGAGGACAGCTCTAATATATATATATATATATATATTATTATTATTATATATATATATACATAACTTATAGTTTTATATCTAATATATAATATTTTCTGTATATCCATTTTTTGTTAGTTTTCGTTGTATTTCGAATTCCTTATTTTTTAGTCAAAACTCCAAAAGGACCAAATCCTGCGCCCGGGCCTGCACAGCACAACTGCACCACCTACTGGGTCAAACTTTAGACCAGCTACAGACCAAACCGTACGCACACACCAATTTCATCAAAATGCCTTAATTTTACCCGCTTTTGCCTAAAACCACAATAGTAAAGATCCGTTTCTAAAAATACCTTTATTTTGTTTAATTTTTTAAAACATCATCTTTGAGTTTTTGTTTTTTTAATTTGAATTGAAGCTTATTTTTAGTCACATTTATTTACTTAACTATGAAAAGCATTTTGTTTAAAAAAGTATCTGAAAACATCAATAAATAGTCCTATTCATTGCAAAACAAATTAACAAATATTTTTTTTATTTTATGACTCCATTCAAATCGTATAATCCTTACAAATTTAAATAGTCATTAAAATTTCATTCAATGGTCCCTCTAGTGATGTGATGTTAACGATAGATAAATATTATAAAAAAAAAAAAATATATCTTTTGGCTTCATAGAACTTATTTGATGTTTTTTGTTTGAATGTTAATTTTTGACTTCATGCCACAAATCCTTTGCAAATCTTCGCTTGTTTACATAACAAATAACATTTTTTTTTGCTCGCCATTTTACAGTCAAAACAGCACGAAATTTTTCGGTATTTACATTTGCAGTATAAATAAACTTCGTTTGATGTTTTATCACGTACGAATATGTACTTTTTTCCATATTGAATAAGAGAATAGAATAACTGAATTTAGATGTGAGGAAACATAAACATTTCTATCGACAATTAAAGCGGTATAAACCGGATACAGCTATATTGATAATGGTTTTAGCAGATTAGAAAATTTAGTATCATCACTATTAGTCAAAAAATATGAATTAATTTTAATTAGCCATTATAATGCTTACACGATATAGGCTTTCCCGCCAATTGTGTCAAACCTATATTTATAATACTTTTGAGTAACTCACAAATAATCATTTAATCTTTCTTATTATTCTCATTTAACCCTGCAATAATTAATATCGCAGTTTTTTTTCTTTCCCATCTTAATAAATTTATTTGCCTTTTGTTTACTGTTATTCGTTATTAAACGTTCGAATGACTTCTACTAATTGACTCATTTTCATGCGCAGTCAAGCATAAGAGAAGAATAATATCCGCTTATAACCTTAAACATTTCTCGCTTAAGCATCAAATTTAAAATACTAAAGTGTGCTATTTATTTTCAAAAACATTTTCAATCTAATCATCACAGACACAAAAGCGTTCTCTAAAGTAATTGCAGAGTATAAACCAAACAATTAGAATTGGTATTAAAAACGTGCCACTATTTAAATATTTATAGCACGAATCATTGTATAATTCTCTGTGCTATTTTTTGTTTTGTTTTTTTTTAGTTTATCTTTGTTCTCGTTGTTATTTGGTTAAATACTATTTGCAGCTGATATGAAAGCAAAATAATAACCAAAAACAAAATTTATAAATTCAAAAAACCACTTTATTTTAAACGTTATTCTGGGCATTTTGTACAGTGAAAGCTCATAAAATATTTTACAGTCACTTTAAATAATTGCCGCCACTAACCTCACCCACACACACACAAACACACGAGCACACTAAGATAGAGCTGCAACTACGAAAAATATTCGTAACTGCGGACCCAGTTGAAAATACTTACACAGTAAACTTGGTTCACTCTTAAAATAACCATCTTTGTAACATATGAGGAGATATAAAGTATGACTTAATCCTAATTTTGTCTTATTATATATCTCTCCTCGTATCAGACCAATATCCATTGAATCCATCTTGGTCATCGATAGCAAGACTCTTTACATCGAAAAAATACCTTCAATTGGAGTAACCATAAAAAAAAACTGTCGCAAATTTAGCTAAAGTTGTTTTCCTACTCAATTCTTATAATTATCGTTCTTACGACATGATCCTACATTTAGTGGGTTGGTCTTCATACGAAATAACAATAAATTTAGAGGTCCTACACCTATTTTTCACCTTACCTTGTAAGCCTTTCGGCACTGCACATTGGGCCAGGAATTGCAATAAGTGGCAAAAGTCAAATATTTTCTGTATACAAATGATTCTTACGATTGATAACGGGTCACGTAAAGGTACCCTGAGACGAAATATTATTAATATAAAATTAAAAATTACAATTTGGGAGGCATTTTAACTCAAAAATTATTAATTATTACTAACTATTATTTGCATCTAAAATTTTAAATCATCAACAGTGTAACTATTTCTCAACTTCTTTAAAATTTTTAGCACTTTTTTAAACACATTGAATACAATATTGAAAAAATATATGTATACATATATTTTTTATTTGTTTTTAATCCTTTTTTTCCACATACTAAATACAAAAAAATGGGGTTTAAAAAAAAATGCCGCTCATTTTCACCAAAACATGCTATAGGGAAAGCGTCATAAAATCTATAATTTTGATTCGGATGAAGAATAAAATTTTAAGGTAAAATAAAAAATAAAATGTTAAATTAACAAAAACATAAAACAACAAAAAATATTAAAAGGGAAAAATTAAAAAAAAAATATATATAAAAAACAAAAAATAAAAAAATACAAAAACAAAAGAGCAGAAAAAAATAAAAAAATGGGGTTCTCCACGTGGTGACCCTGGAAACTATATACATTAGTGTGTCCCTTATTTTTTAATATTTTAATTTGTTGAGGCTTAAGCCCTAATTTCGTTCATTTACCCCTAAAACACACTGAAATTAAATTTCTGCTCATTTGGATAATGACAACCTGTGCCGACATGCATCGAAACATTATTATTAACAAGTTATTAAAAAAAATTTTCTTGATTGGTTACCGTCTAACCGCCAAGTTCTTATGGTTCTATTTTATAATATTCGGGAAGTAAATTTGGCTGTTAGTGAAAGCGCAAATCTTGTTGTTGAAGAGTGTATTAAATTCAGGGAAAAAGCTAGAATACCTACAAGAGCTGTATGTTACTGTGTGAAGAAGCTAGTGGACCTTCATCAAGCTTGACGAAAACTACAAAAAACACAGGATTTTTATAGGTGCCGTGAGGAAGAGTTCCAAAATAATTTGGATAATTTATTTGATATAGCATATGATAATGCTTTAGAGCGTATGAAAATAGATGAAGATGGAAAGTTTTTACAAAAACGACGAGAGCCAGGGCTTCCAGGCTGTTTGTGTGGACAAAAAGTTGGACGAGAAGGAAGAAAGTATACGACATAGAAAACTAAATGAAGAGAAAAAAGACTGAGACAACTATCTTCAACTTGTCGACGTCTCTTACTACACAAGAGTCTATTCAACCTTAGGAACAACCTGGCCTATCTCCCAGCTCTGACGAAAGCCTGGATGAACCTTTGCCATCGACATCACAATCTGTAAGTTCTGCGACTTCTTATAAAAGATGAAGGAAAGACTTCATCACGCCTAAGCTAGTTGCAGCTTTATGTAGATGTCAGTTACGCATAAGGGATTCCGTTTATATACTTCAGGCTGTGGTAAAAGCTTTAGATCTCAGTTGTGAAGATATTTCCCAATCAACAAATCTTCTATTCAGCGCACTCGAACGCAAAGTAGAAAGGATAGAGCGGAATCCATAAAATCCGATTTCCAAAGCAACATGCCCGAAATAGTGGCTATTCATTGGGATGGAAAATTATTACAAGGGCTAAATGTGAGAAGTTCTAAGGAATAACGCTATCCGATTTTTATTTCATTTGGAGAGAAGGAGCAACTTCTTGCTGTACAAAAACTAGAGAGTTCTTCTGGCCAAGATCAAGCTGAAGCTGTTTCAAAGACCTTTTTTAATTGAAACCTAAACGGTAAAGTGCAAATAATGTGCTGTGATACAACTGTATCATCCTATACATCCTCTAATACAGGACATTTGAATGGAGCTTGCGTGCTTTTGGAGCAAAAACTAGAAAGAGAGTTGCTACTCTTTGCCTGCTGGCATCACGTTTACAAATTGGTCTTACGAAGTGTGTTTAAAGAAGAGATACATGAAGTCGCAAACAGCCACGGTATTTTCGCGATTGAAAATTAATAGCAGTTTCCTCCAAACTGCGTTTGTGGATGCAAAAAGGAAGATTATTCCTTTAAAAACAGTTAATGATACAGCTGAAAGAGCATTTAAACAAACTCAAAATTTTCATGGTTTAATAACTGCAGAAGAACAAAAACAGTGTTTGTTACGCTATTTACAAGAGCAGAAAAAGCTGTATCACGATTGTAAAAAAGATATCCTTAAACGCAAATATCCTGAACAACATCTAAATTTTCATCTATTTTCAATAAATGAGTATAATTTAACTTATTTTTTAATAAATTTTTTGTAAAATACGAATATTATATAATAGAATAGAACTTTTTATTAATCATCATTAATCCCTGGTTTAAGACTAATATAAAGTATAAAGGTGTATTGTAATCTAGATGAGTTACAAATCGATAATAAAACTCAAAACATAATTAAAATTTATACAACGCAAAATCATAAATAAATTTAGGATGATTAATGCTAATATGCGCTGTAGTTCAAAAAGAACTTAAGACGAGCATATATCCTCATACTATTTCTACTAATCTAGCTACATAACAGAACTCGTTTCAAAGAAGCTATTTTCAACAGTTTCCGAGCCCTGTCGTCACGGGTTAGTATTAACGTAGGAAGAAAATATTTTGTATTTAAGTATTTTAAAGTAGTTTAAAAATAATGAAGAGGTAAGCGTTTCGATATTTAGAAAAATAAAATTTTCACCCATATAAGGGACACCATAATATACATATGTCATTTATGTAGGCTCATTGCGGGTTTTTTTGTTTCTCGATTTCATAAAATATTTATTGTCATAAAAGTGTTATTTTCTAAAACCTTGTATATTTATTTTTAGTTCACACATCACATGTCAGATTCGGTAAAAGCAACGCCTTGATCTGTCTCGTATCCTGCCTTTTTTTTAATACCACAGAATAAATAATAACCAAACTACAGATTTTATTAAATAGTGCCATGCTCCATTGTTGGATCCCACTCAAAAAAAATAAAAAAAAAAATAACTGGCCATTTCAGCCCTTGAAAGGACTTTGACCTAGCTTCTTATGATCAATTGTGTTGTGCGTGTTATTAAGTTTATGCACAATTGACCGAGAACCGGACCTACTTGTTTAACGCCGACTCCGAACGGCGATGAACAGAATGTTCTTCTTCTCAAGAAGCTTTACATGGCATTTTGATTACTCTCTGAGGTTTGCCATTGTCTGCAGAGAGGTGGCGGCCGTACAGAAAAATTATTTTAATTCAAATAATTTTCTGTCGCTGCTGGGGTTCGAACCTGGGTCTCCAGGTTCTTTGACATAGCGGCCACACACTTTAACCAACTACGCCACGGATGCCACAATGGATCCCACTCACTTTTTCTAAAATTCTCCGAATCGATTATACCCACCCCTATACCCAATTTCAATATCCTAGTCCAACACTAACTGAGATACGGAATTTTATTAATGGTGACACGCCTCTTTGTTAAATCTAGTCCAATTTTCCGCAAAACACTGTACCGAATTTTAATAACCTAGACCCACTATTAGACGACATACAGTATTTTATTGATATTGTCACGCCCCATTGTCGAGTCCCGCCCACTTTTTCCCGTGCTGGAAGAAGGTCCTGTCTTAAGTATTCTGTACCAATTTGTATTTAATTCTGTCTATGCTTCGCCAAGATATGAGTTTTGGCCACTTTTTCAAATTTCTGGCCCAATGTGCACTGTAGCAGTCTTTTAGTTAAGAGCACGGCACAAACAGCCGAAATGACACGTTTTCTCTTACTAATGCATTTGAATCTAAAAGTATGTCAACTATGATCTTGATGGTTGAATGGTATCAACTAGTTTCGTTGATTTACATTTCTTGCATTTTTGATTTTTGAACTGCTCTCTCCGCGACCACATGACGTCATGAATATTTTTTTTTTTGTCAATTTTTATCATGAGCGGTAGGAACTAGTTCTTACTGTTCTAACGCCGTTCAGAGTCGGCATTAAACCTATAGGTCCGGTGCTCGGTCAATTGTGTACAAACTAAGTAACACGCACAACACAATTGATCATAAGAAGCTAGGTAAAAGTCATTTCAAGGGCTGAAATGGCCAGTTATTTATTTATTTATTACACTCATTGAATAACAATGCTATGCAACACCGATGCATTTTGGAAAGTTTTTTTTCATTTTAATTTTTTTTTGAAAATTGTGTGATTGAATTTGGAATTTGGTTACGGAACACCCTCTAGAGGTTATGTTTGAAATAAGTGCTGAACTTTTCCAACTTTCCAAAATGACAATACCATCCATTTTATAACCCCTGATTGGAGGAAACTAGTTCTGCAAGTTGTGTCCAGCTCTTTGATGACTTCCTTTTTATGTTAACAATATGCATTTTAACTGCCCAAGTTTTCTTACTGATCATGTTAATCTCGATTATTTTAGAAATTGAAAATTTTTTCTATTCTTGACGTGACCTATTCTTTGGTAGAAAGCATTGATACCAATTCTCTGATTGTCTGGAATTAAAAATATTATGTAAGGCTGACTTGAACAGCTATGTACCATTAACCCATTAACGCCCATAGCAAAACGACGATATGTTTTTAAGATTTTTTATTATAAATGTAATTAAATAGAGTAAAACTAAGTTATAAAACAAAAAATAAAAAATAAAATGGAAGAAAAGTTGGAAAATCACCTGCACACGGGTATGTACAACGGGAGGATCAGGTATGAAATTTTAATAATGAAGTGTAAGACTTTGTCATTGAAATATTTCTCAAACAGCCTTATAGGGCTAAAATTTCAAGGAAATCTGATATGTATTGTTGCCTTTCTTGGATTACTTGTGTAATTTTATGAGCTTTAGAATAAATATGTAATATTTTTCTCCAAGAAGGAGTTTGAGCTCATAGTTTTTAGCTCGTTTTGGGGGGGGTGGAACATGGGTAGAAAGGGGTTCATCGTCGCTAAGACTCCGCTTCGACTCTTCATCGAAACGTTGACGCCGTAATAATTCAACCATACCTGGTATATCGCGTGGAAATACCGAAGAAACCAAATCATCTTCTGCACCTTCTTCCTTGACAATTACAACAGCAGGATCAGGTGGATCAAGTCAAACTCCGTGTAGTCATCTTTAGCAGTCATAATGGATTGTACAGCTTCTTTTAGCAGGAGGTAGTCATTGTGGGACGATAATCGGTAATTTCGCGACATGTTCAATAAATCCCCACTTCCCAAATAAAAAATTATTGGTAACCAATTCGCCCATTGTACACAAGCGTGTACACTAACATTGCTGAACACTTTTTGCTACATAATATTACAAAATTAGATATTATTTTATCTTATTCTAATAATTAACAACATAAACTTACCTTGAAATGGAAAATTTAATAAATTTCGGGACAAATTTTTAAAATCTGTTAAAAACAATGATCGGCATAAGTTACTTTGAGAATAACAAAAAAAAAAAATGCACAAATGGACATTTTTTTTCGCGCGAACAGTCAATTTTGTTCTATTTTATAACTACTAAATTAAGTTTTAATTTTAATAAAAAATTCGATTAGACATTTATAGTTGCGTTCACGATTAATATTTAAGCACCTGTACACGCACGTGTACAGCGGGCGCTAATGAGTTAAAAAGGCTTCGCCGAATGCCGTCAGTTCATTGTAATCCTGCATTTTAATCACTGCTTGTGGTATATCATCCTATGCTTTAGTTCACTTACTCCTCCAAATCTTTGAAAAATATGTATCCATCCTATTGGCCATCTCTATCCTTAAAAAGAGACCGAGATGTTAACTTCTTTAAATATCCCGATATTTCTTTTAGCTAAAAATTTGTAAGTTTTGTTCTTGCAATCAATTCTGGAAGTTTGTATTGGAACTATCTCCGGTTTTAAATACTGTGCTTATGTATCACCCTATTGAAATGGTGTTATTGAACATGTTGAACAGTGGCTTGAAGTTATTTGAATACGTTTTTTTTTCATAGGGGCTTTTCAAGCTATTTGTTAAAAACTTAATTTGAATTTTGTGTTTTTGAACTTTTGAGGATTTTTATTTTTTGTAAAAATACATAAATCCTACCAAAAAAAAAAAAAAAAAAAAAAAAAAAACAAAAAAAAAACGGTATCTTGGCAACTCCAGAATTCTAAAATGTTTTTGCCCAAATGTGAAAAATATGCCATTAGAATTATTCAAGAAACTCCGATAGGCCACAAAAAGGCACTTTGACGATATAAAAAAAGGTAACTTTAACAACGATATGAAAAAAGACATAGATAACTTAGCTATCCAAATTTTTGTTTTTTAATTTTTTGCACGAAATAGATTTATTAAAGATGCTCTATTTAAAGCACCATTACAAAAAAATTTGTTCACATTTTGCATTCTTGGTGTCTTTGGGAATTTTGTTTTTATAAAAATACCTCCATATATGAAAAATCTCGACCTGATCGAAAAGTTGCAGTTCCAACAAACAATTTAATAACAACCAAATTCTTCAAAGTAATGGCACCATTTTTTGTGTCAATATTAGTCAGAGTTTCAGAAAACATTTCCACTACAATTTATTGAAATATTGCCATATTTGGAATTCTGAAATTATTAATTTTTTTTTAAGCAATGAAAAATCACAACTCGGACAGTTTTCGTCTAAATTTCAAATTATTAATTTAAATTCAATGAAATTCAACTTAAATTTAAATTCAAATTCAAAAAATAATTTAAAAATAGGATGCATACAATTTTTTGTTGCAAATTAACGCCTTTAAAAAGTTATTGGTTTTTTGTTTCTTTTTTCTTAATAGTATATTCTTGACCTACAAAAGCTTGTTGTGGCACCTCTAAATCGTCTTCGAAGTGACTCGTCAAAAGTGATGTATATGCGTCAGTTTAGGTGGTTCCATGAGAGGCCTCATAATGGCGTAATTTTTTTTTTGTATTTTTATCATGTGTCTGAAGACCTCACCTTCATTTTCAATCCTTAAAATTTACCATCACTCCAATAGTTACTGAGTTAAAATTCCATGCAACGTTTTTTCATGGTTGTAGCATTTTTACTGCACTATGTGGTTGCCATCTTGAAATTATGATAATAAGAATTGTTTTTGTATTTTTGTTGTGAGGTGTAATGACACTTCTATGCTATCGTAACACAAGATTCACCGCAGCACGTCTCCTGAGAGTAATAATTCCATGAAACGATATTATATTTCTGTTACATAAGCTACTATATTCAAGACCTGGTGATGTCAGCATTTTTTTTTTATATTTTTGTCATAAGGCCAAGTATATCCTTCATATCCTGCATTTTCCTTTTTGAACCTTTATCGTAGGTTTTATACTCACCGAGTAAAAATTCAATGGAACGCCGCTGCATGAATGTTGCTTTGTCGATCTTTGAACAGCTCTATCTCTGTCCCCATGAAGTCAGAAATTTCTTGTATAATTTTGTTGTGAGGGCTTAGAACAGACCTTTATTAGTTTATCATATTTTAAATCCTAGCACTAATATTCAGCGAGTAATAATTCCATGTAACAAATTTTTAGTTGCGTTGTTTAAGCAGCTCCAACCACGTCCCGATGACATTTTGAATTTTTGTTTTGTTTTTATAATGAAGTCAAAAAATTAACCTTTACGGTCGTATCATTTTTTTAGTCATAGCTCTTATACTCAGCGAGTAACAATTCAATGCAACGCCGATGTATTTTGAAAAAATACATTTTTCAACTTTTTTGGAAACCTGCGCGGTAAAACGTAACTTCGTCACGTCAAAATAATTTAAAAATGTTGAGCTCTGAGAATTTCAGGAAAACATTCTTAGGGTAAATATATGCAAAATACAAACTTGACCTTCATTTTACTTAAGATTTATCTTTTGAACTGTATTAAAGTCTTTCTATTGCCTGCTTCCCATTCTCACTCCCCAATATTCATTCCTACTGGGTAGCTTATGCATGAGCTCGGTTATCTGTAAGTGACTGTTTATGTCTGCGGGTGTTATTTTGCTTGGCGTTATTGCTCTTTTGACTTTATTCCCCGAGGAGTTTTCATAAATCTTGCTCATCGTCTTCAATACCATTAACATTTTTTTTTTGTCTGTTTCGACGCTTTGATTTTTTTTTCGTTGATGTTGGCGCAATATTTTGTTTATAGTTTACCTTGCTCCTTCTTATCTTCTCATGGCTTGTCTCATTCATGTTCCTTTCGAAATTTATCTAAAAAGTTTTCCACTAATTTTCGGTTTTTCCTTCTCATTACACTTGGCTGACTCGCAGTGAAGCTGTCTTAAATTGCCTGGCTGGCATATTCAAGGTAATTTAAATGCTCTGTGACTCAAAATGCAAAAAAAAAATTAAATAATTAAGTGGAGTAACGCGAAAAATAATTCATGTTTGAGTGAGAAGCAGGTATTTGCCCTAAAATGATAAGAAAACAATTACCAACAAATTATGTATATTGTACAAAAGATTAAATTTAAAACGGTGTCCGAACGTTTCCCAGAAACACTTTAAGCTCTAGGTTATATTTATAAAAGAACGTAAATAAATTATTACAGATGCTTAAATATGACACATTTTTTATAAAAACATCAAGAAAGCCACTTTTGTCAAGCAACACAAACCCGAAAATTCCCAACTCAACAGTTAAAAGCGGAATAAAATAGAACTGTCAAAGACATTGCGTTTGGAGGAAAAAGAAGTCATGAAAAACAATTGAATATTTAAACAATTTTACAAAAAAAAAAAATATTTCCTGAAAATTCTAAACTTTCGAAAATTTGAATAAAGATCTTCTCAAGAGATTTTGTTGAAGCACTTTACGGATTAACATGCTAATTATGTTATGAGCGTTGTCCTTTACATTTTTTAAATTATGGAGTTAATTATGTTATTGTACTCTTATAGTGTATTGAGCTGTTTAAGCTGTTGGGCTGTTTAACAAACTTTTAAGGTGGTATTTATTCAATAAATAAAATACGCCTCAACCCATATTATGATGAAAGACTAGTTAATACTCTGAATGAATGTAGTGCACGGTCTATTACATAAAAATTAGCGCGTTAGTTTTTGTGCCTAAGTTTTGACAACAAATTTACAGAATTTTCTATATTTTCTACAAAACATAATTTGGGCACACCAAGATTTGTCGTGAAGAATACATTGAATAACTTTAACATTTATATAACTTTCTCATTGGCTTGCAAAGACAGTTGAAACATCAATACAGTTCACAAAGCTATATCGCCTTAGATGCTCGTAATGAGTAATGAAAAACGCACCAAAAATTACACATTTTACTTTGGTCAATAGAGGCAGCCACTTGATTTGTGTTGTATTCAAAAACTAGTTCAAATAAATTATAAAGGACCAATTTAACTTTTATTAAATTTATATGGAAATTGATTGTTATTTTTGTATCATGCCTACATAAATAAGTCATTTAATATCCACATACAGACATAAAAGATGGCGCACTCTGATATGCCTTTACCACAGTCATTTCTAGTTATAATTGGAATTAACTACAATTAACTAGAATTAACCATGAAAATCTACTACCTACTATAACAAACATGCCCACGTAGTGGCCGGTATGGCCCGCGTAGACCTTCATACAAATTTTTTTTCTATCTTAATTTTGTCTTTGCGATGAGCCAAAATCAAAGAACGCCTGCAAAAAACAACAACACAAATCACACTCCTTCAGTGTTCAGCACATTTTCCAGCGAACTTTACAAAAACAAATGCATGCAAAGCCAAAATTAAAAAACGCACCCTCGATGATGTCGATGCTGAAGCTGATTGTTCCGTTACTTATGTGTCAAGCTATTTTTCATGACTTGTAATTTTATTGCATTGTAATTGTTTTTTTTTTAGTTTTTGCCAAACGCAACGATGAGCAACATTTTGTGTTTTAACGTAGAAAACGTTATACGGGAGTGTTAATCTGGAGCACAAAATTTTGAGAAAATGTTTGTCACTTTCATTATAAGTTTTTAATACTTTATGCATGCATTGAAGAAAATTCAAGTATGCTCGTAACATATTTAATATTTCTTCTTTTGATTTGTATTTAAATAATCATATTGCTACATATAATTTTTTTTGATTCTATAAGTAAATCACAATTTAACTCCTTCAAATTTTGTATTAATTTTCATATGCTTTGTATTTTATGTATTATAACATCATGTGTAAGAGCAGTACGATATCTGTGTGTTCATTACAGAACCAGTGTGAGAAACGTACACACATATTCCATACAAGCAAGCAGCAACAGCATCGCACACGTACACACATATTCCGACAAGCAGCAACAGCATCGCACTCTGTTCTCTTGCAGTTGCAACCTTAGTTCTTATAATTCTCATTTCGTTCTTGTTGCAAGAGTTGTATAAGAGGGATATTTGGCCGTACGTATTAGCCTGCTCAAATAATGCAATTTTGTGGGGTAGAGTGACAACTCGACATTTTCCTACGAATATGTCGTACCGATTGTCATTCGCCTGCATATTTTGCCTTATAATTTTGCTTTAATATTGCCATTAGCATGGTTACTTCATTTTCTTTTTCGTTCTTTAGTTTATACTATTTTTGACATATGGTGTCATAATATTGCACCGACTGTCAAAATGAATATAATATTAAGGAACGAAAAAATAAAATAAAGCAACCATTCTAATGGCATTAATGGACGCAGCTTGTGCGAAATATTTGAATATATTGTTTTTTAATTTCAATATTTTTTTTTATAAAATTCCTTTAGATGTGATTTTTTTATTTTCAAATAGTAAATTTTTCAAAGGTATTTAAAAAATTCGTTCAAAGGCTTAATATATTTTTTTATTACTTCTGTTTCAATATTTTAATATTTTATTAAATTAAAAAAGTTTTTAAATGAATTTTTTTTTTTGGTTTATCTTAAAATATACATTTTTTATTTTTTTTTAATCAATTTTTAGTAAATAATTTGTAATTTTTATAAATTTCAAGCGAATAACTTATTTGTTTTCAGTCATTTTGTTTTTGTTTTTTTTTTATTATTTAAGCTTAGGTAATATCGCGAAGGCGTGGGTTCAATTCCGGTGGCTGGCATGATTTTTTTTTTCAATTTCGCATTATTTATTATTTTTTTTAAACAATTTTTTAATAAATAATTCTATAAATGAAATTTTGAGCAAAAAATTTACTTCTTTGCAGTTATTTTATTTTGTTTTATTATTTAAGCTTAGGAAGTTAATATGTATTGTCTGTGCATATGTTTAGAGTACATTTTATTTTAATTTTTTACCATAATTTTATACATTTTGTCAGTTTTCTTTTAATAATACTTACTTTTAAATGAAATAATTTTTTTTTTAAATAATGCAACCATTTGAGGAAAAAAAATTATAATTCAATTAAACATCCATGCGAAATCATCATAAAAATTAAAAATAAAATTTACTCTAAGCATATGCACATATACATATATTAACCACCTAAGCTTAAATAATAAAACAAAATAAAATGATTGCAAAGAAGTAAATTATTTGCTCAAAATTTTATTTATAGAATTATTTATTAAAAAATTGTTTAAAAAATAATAAATAATGCGAAATTGAAAAAAAAAATCATGCCAGCCGCTGGAATTGAACCCGCGCCTTTGCGTTATTACCAAAGCTTAAATAATAAAAAAAAACAAAAACAAAATGACTGAAAACAAATAAGTTCTTCGCTTGAAATTTATAAAAATTACAAATTATTTACTAAAAATTGATTAAAAAAAATAATAAAAAAATGTATATTTTAAGAAAAAAAAAATCATGCCAGCCGCCGGAATTGAACCCACGCCTCCGCAATCATATCCAATGAAATTGAATTTTGCGAAAAAATGCCAGCTTCATAGAAATGTAACAAAATTGCGAAAAAGTGCATTGTTGCAAATTTTCGCTATTTTTGTTGATAGAAATGGCAATTACAAACACAATCACAAAATTTAAATGATTTGCAATTCATTTGTTGCTTCTTCGCAACAAGAAGAAAACCTGTTTTTCTGAGTAGCGCAACATGTTTCACGATTTTATCAAAAACACAACATGTTTCACTTCTCGATGGCCCGTCAGGTTCGCTCACGAAATTCTGTTAAAATAACATTTTGGAGGTCTTCTCTTTTTATGTTTTTGTCATAAGCAGAAAATGAAAAAATGTTTATGAATAACAATGTTAGCAAGGTTGCATAGAAGCTGCGTAAAGCCTTAAACAGTGCGTAACTAAACAAGCGTTTAAAGGTTGTTTAAGGAAATCTATTGAATAAGGCTGTTAATGACTAACGTATTCTACGTCTGACCTATGCGCCCGTGTTATCTAACAGAGGCTTGAGCTTTTTTTTTTGTTTTTTTAAGCATTGGCCCGCGCATAAAATTTCTTGGGCCCCTCTGTACTATAACCTTTCATTTGTAAATATTGACAATTTCAGTTGATTTGAAATGAGGAAAAACAAAATGCAGAAAAGTTAAAGCACAAGACTATGGCCTGGCCGGGATTCAAACCCGGGATATCATCTTGGACATCAACACAGGTGACGAATCATGGATCTATGCTTTTGAGCCCGAAACAAATCAGTAATCCTCTGTTTGATTCTTTCAAAGTCAGCAAAACCTGACAAAAGTTATCCGTGGACGGTGCGCATCTAAGCAAATGGTCATGTCGCAACTGAACCACTTGATTAACGGAAAACTGTTAATGCTGAACTGTAAACAAGCATTTGTTTCCCGGAAGTCCTCGGACGATTGAAGAAAACCAACCAGCGGAGGAAGATCATCCTCCATCACGAAAAGACGATTTCCCACATCTCAGCTTAAATAGAAGAGTTTTTGAGCACTGAAAACATGGAATTGATGGGTCAACCGCCTTACAGTCCTAACCTTGCACCCAATGACTTCATTTTGTTCCCTCACATTAAAGAAAAATGCTTGGCAAGCATTTTTCTACTCCCGAACAGATTGTTGAGGCCTTTAAGGTATAATATACGTGTAACAACCAAATACAGGAGCTGTTTTCAAAAAAAAGTTTTTAGATATAAGAAGTTATTATTTTTTTTTTTAATTTATACAGGTTAATGTACACCAAAAGTACTTTATGAAAATATTTTTTAATCTTAATATTTGAATACGGCCTTTCATTATCTATATTGAAAACAAATTTTTGAGCTCTAGGCCAATCATTTTGACAACAAGACAACATGAAGAACAAATAAGGCAACAACCAACAACTTATTTATTTATTTTTGGCAGAGAACGCTTGAATTTTGTAACTGAGTTCTTATCTACTTTTTGATGCGAACTGTACCAAGGATAACCTAGATCGTATCATACTTTTAGGCATAGCCTTAATTCAATTTAATGAAAGGCCGTATTCAAATATTAAGATTAAAAAATTTCTGGGGAGCACGCCCGTAAAAATGTTAAGAAAATTATTAGTTGTGTGTTAATCACATAAACAACAAAGCCTTTCATAACAAAAAATGGTCTCCACACCATCTTAGGTGTACCATCAGTTAAGCTAACTGAACCCTAAAAATGGAAGTGTGGAAAAGGGGCTTAAGAGCAAAAATAACAACAACTTCAATATGCTCTGATAGCGGTAAACCGCTGTGATCGAATTTCGAAGATGCACATGAATTAAGGCTAACCTTGGTACAGTTTGCATCAAAAGTAGATAAGAACTCAGTTTAAAAAATTCAAGCGTTCTCTGCCAAAAATAAATTCCGGGTAACTTTCTCGGCATATTGGCAGTATATGTAGAACCTAAGTAGCTTGAGTGGATCACATTGTAAAGTCATACAAAGGCTACTGATGAGTTGGTGTAGCGGCCAATGAAACAGTCTGTATAGTCAAGCTGTGTGATTTGCTCTATACAGAGCCGTTGTTGTTAGTTCTTGCCTTCTTTGTTCTTCATGTTGTCTTGTTGTCAACATGATTGGCCTAGAGCTCAAAAATTTGTTTTCAATATACTTTATGAAAATAATTTTTTTTTTTTAAATACAGTTCTGACTTTTATATAGTGGGCGCTGAAAATGGCATTGAAAAAAAGACATCCAAAACGGTTCGATGGATATGGCCTTTCTCATGAATCGGAAACAAAAAAATCAAATGACATTTTAAAGCATAGACCTTATATTAAGCATCCCCCCTACGCAAGACCCCCGATTTTTTTTTTTAATTATGGCGGAAGTTGAAGTAAAAAGTTCGAAAAATATATAGATTTTCGCGCGCTTTTTTGTTTATATAAAAAAACACAAAAAATAGATACTTGAATTTAGAGGAGATGCTGAAAGGACAAAATAACGAACAAACTGCAAAAAAAAATCATTGAAATTGAACCAATAGACTTCGAGTTATCTATCGAACCGTTTTAAAAAAACTAGTTTCGAGAAAATCGCGTTTAAAATTTTTTATTTGTTGGATGGAGCTTAGACATAGGTTAACGAAAACCGTTATAACTTATGTTTTTTTTAAATATCGATTTAAAAATGTGTATGTATATTCTTAAAACTATAAAGGAGCAATTAAACAAAAAAAAAATGTGTTTTTTTCGAAAAATTTACACGTACAGTGTTGCGCAAAATAATAGCAACATAATCAGTGCGCTGCTACAAATTCTTGTATCTTTTTTAATATTGGGGATACACAAAAATTATTATAGGAACCAAAGCGTATATTCATACGTCATATAAAAAATATATCATATTAAAATTTGGTTTTGTTTTTTTTTATTAAATTTAAAATGAATATGACTACATTCAATTTGTTTGAGTGCAAAACAAAAGCAACATAATTAATATTTGGTGTAAGACCCATTATTCTTGATTACCGCTGAACATCTGCGCGGCATCGACTCTATTATACTAGATATAGTGGTATTAGGTATTTGTTCCCACTTAAGTTTCAAGGCTTCATACAATGCAGTTTTATTGGAAAACCTTCGACCAGAAACTTTTTTCTTCAAAATCCTAAAAAGATTTTATATGGGATTCAAGTGCCGGCCAATCAAGGCATGGAATCCCATTGTCTCTAATGTAATCTTTGATGAGCTTTGAAGTGTGCTTCGGGTCGTTGACGTGCTGAAACATCCACTGAAGCGGCATATTCCACTTTGCATGTGGTAGCATCTTGCTTTCTAAAATGTCTTCATATACAAATTGATCTATAATACCATCGATTTTGTGAAATGGTCCGACTCCTTCATGGGAAAAACAAGTCCAGACCATAATACCATCGCCTCCGTGCTTAAAACTTATTTTGCCGTTTCGGGCTTCAAGTCGTGTACCTGGGCGGTGCAGTACCGTGGAAATCTCATCTGAATTAATCAAGTTGAACTTTGATTCATCGCTAAACCAAACGGTTTTCAATTTTTGAACGGTCCAAAATTTAGGTGCTCTTTTGCAAAACTGAGTCTAAAAACAAAAAATTGCAACTCGTTGTCACAATTTCAGACAGAGTTGTTTAAATTATAGCACCACACCTTCTTTGTTTATGTTAAGGTGTAAGCAAAGGTTTCTTTGCCGGTCTGTAACTCCTTAAATCGTTCTCAACGTCTCTTCTGCGAACAGTGCTGTGATGGATATCTAAATCAAATGTCCGAACAACCTCTTTGGAGGTGGCAAATGGATTTCGCTTGAACACGCCACAAATGTTCCTGTCATCATGTCGCGATGTCTTCCTCGAGCGCCCTCCTGAATGTACCGTTGTTACGTCTTTTGTGATGATATACTTTTTTATTAATCTAAAAACTATTGACCGATTAATATCAATCTGTTTCGCGATAGATATTTGCGATTTTCCATTTTTATATTCGGAAATAATTTGTTATTTTAGAGTTTTACAGAATTCATCAAGTGCCATTATAAATGGAACAGTCAATGTCACAATTAGCGCAAAAACAAAACTAAACTTTAATGTTTATGACTCACAAACAACATGTGCTTTACAATAAAAGAACTTTTACCAATAATTTTTGAAGCTTCTGTTCTCTTTTTACATTTTTTAAGTTTTGTTGCTTTTGTTTTGCACTCAAACAAATTGAATGTAGTCACATTAATATTAAATTTAATAAAAAAAAACAAAACCAATTTTAAATATGGTTTGTTTTTTATATGATGTATGAATATGTGCTTTGGTTCCTATAATAACTTTTGTGTGTTCACAAAAGATACACGATTTTGTAGTAGCGCACTGAATTTGTTGCTATTGTTTTGCGCAACACTGTACACCTTAAAAACCTGGTTTCGGAAGTTTGATTTAAACGAATGCAAAAGTGAATTGCTCGCTCATCTTGAAGAATGCTTTGAAAACCAATAAAAGTATTTTGACTCATTAACCACTTTGTGTTCATTGTTAGGCGCAAGAATTAAAAGGCAACCTTCATATTTTTTAAATTATTTTTGGATATTTTAGGTGTGAAACGGGAGAGTGTTATGGAAAATTTCGTGCCTGGATAAAGCATTACTTTTAAAGAAACAACAGAAAATCTTGACAAATGGTGAATCTCCTCCTTCTCATTCAACCAAACCCAACAAACACGCTGGGGGAGCACCAAAAACAGTGACTTCTCCAGAATGTATTGGAAATATCCACGATTTCGTATTGGAAACTCTGAAATTGAAAGTGCGTGAGATAGCTTCAGCCGAAGGCATATCAAGTGAGTCCGTAGTTTCAAATTAACATGAACATTTGGGTATGAGAAAGCTGACTAAAAGATGAATGCCGCGTTCATTAACAATCAGTCAAAACATGAACGTCTTTGCACTTCCCAACAATGTTTGGACATGTTAAAACAAAATCTGACTGGGTTTTTGCGTGAAATAGTGACCATAGATGAAACATGGATCTACCACTATACACTAAAATGGAAGGAATCATAAAAAGAGTGGGTAGGTCCCAGTGGAAGTGCACCAAAGCGAGCAAAGGCCCAACGAACTGCCGGAAAGGTATTGGCGTCTGTTTTTTGGGATTCAAATAGCATTTTGTTCATCAGCTATTTGAGAAAAGGAAAAACAATCACAGCGCCTATTACTGTAAATTATTGGACCGATTGAATAACGAAATCGCAAACAAACGGCCCTATATATCGAAGAATAAATTATCTTTTTGCAAGACAATGCTCCAGCTCAAAAATCGACCAGTCAAATTGCATGAGTTACACTTCGAGCTGCTTCCTCATCTCCCCATATTCTCCAGATTTGGCCCCCAGCGACTATAATTGTTCCCTAACTTACAAAGGTGGCTTCAGGGAAGGAGATTTGCTACGAATGAACAGGTCGAATTGGAAAATGTAGCATATTTCAGCGATCTTGAGAAATCTCACTATTCAAATGGCATCACAATGTTAGAAAATCCTTGGAATAAGTGCATCAAGCTGAAACTATGGGACTATGTCGAAGAATAAACAATAATTTTTGCAAAATCGTGTGTTTTCTTTATTAGGCCGCACAGTGCTTTGAACCCATACAAAATTGGAACATAAATAGAAGGAGTGATCCTTGATAATGAAATTTTGTGTGTTGGCATAATTTTCCAAATTTAGATTTATTTTGGAAACTAACTAAGAAAAACTTCAAAAATGGTTGAAATCGGTCGGTTCCTAGGGGTACCTCCCTTGGACATATATTAATTTCTTAAATGATTTTGTATGGGAGGTACATCTGTTACTCATATACCATCTGTACTCATCTTTTTGCAATGCTCCAGTTTACAAATCGATCGAAACCATGGCTAAATTGCACGATTTACGCTTCGAACTTCAGATTTGGCCCCCAGCGACTATTAAGTGTTCCCGAACTTAGAAAGGTGGCTCCAGGGAAGGAAATTTGTGACGAATCAATAGGTTGAATTGGAAACAGAAGCGTATTTCGGAGATCTTAACCCTTTAATCGGCAAGACCGTCTATAGACGCACTATAGACTTCACTCGAATACAATAATTTTTTAAATTTAAATTTTTTCGCGCTTGAAACGGTTAAAATGTTCTTCCTATTGAACGTACACACCGAATAGTGCTAATAGGCACGTTCTAACGTGATTCGTTTGTCATCTACCATCATTCAAGTGGAACTTTTTGTTAAAACTTAAGTGTAAATTATTTGTGAATTGACTTAAAATTAAAAATAAATAAAAAGTAGTTTCAAGGAGATCAATTGGATACAGAATTTTTTTGGTAAGTAGTTGTAATATATACTTTCATAATTTGTAAAAAGTTTTATGTGTGATATACAAATTAGTGAAAAAATTTCGAGTTTAGTGAAGACCTTCTGTGGACGGTCTTGCCGGTCTAAGGAAAAAAAATTCACTCAACGTAATTTCATAAAATTGTACCTTTGTGTAATTTTACCTGTCTTTTCTTCTTTTATTTTCCTCTAAAAAAAGTGTTTATTGTCAACAAAGATGTTTTTATAATATTTTTTATCAGAAAATGGAAGAAGGTAGACTATGTCGAAGCTAAGAGAATGGAATCAGCATAAAAAATTTAAACTTTCTTCTAAGAGTGACGAAGAAATTGATAAAATGATGATGGCCATTCCCAGTGAAGATGAAGTGGAAGAGGACGATGAGGATAGCCTAATTGATCCAGATTATGTTCGTGATGAGATCTCACAAGAAAATGATGCAATGATAAACTCTTGTATGGGAGTAATGGATACCACAGCATTTGTAAATGCAGTTAACTTTTCGTTGAATGTTAGTTCAATTAGTGATGGATCAACACGATTTACTGCTGCTGCGCAAGCAATATCGACTGCAAAGATGGTAGCTATAACGTCAGCGTTTGAAGAATCGATTGCACCAATACGTCAAACACCTGTATCACCTGTAGCAATCGTATCTTTTAATGATGAAACTAATCGTATACCAAAAGGTACACCGGGGTATGATCCTATTTTGAATCAACTTTTTGATTCAATTCCAAAAAAAGCTGGTTTATGTGTAGACGAACAAATGTGTTGAACTAAAATAGCTCATCAGTTACGTCAATATTTACCAGACAAACCACATCCATTTGGAGTTAATCTATTTGTTATGTGTGAACGAAATGTCTACTCCTACCAATTTGAAATATACACTGGAGCTCAGAATGATGATACCATTTTGCCTGGTACACCAAACATTGAATCAATAGGTAATATTGTTATTAGATTGTCACAAACGGTTCCAAATTTCGTCAATCATATCATCTACTTTGACAACTTCTAAACATATCTACCACTTTTAGTTTACTTGAGAGCTCGAGGAGGTATTTATTCACTTGACACTGTTAGAGCCAATCGAAGTTTGAACTGCAAATTACCATCCGGTAAAGATGCAGAGTTTAAAAAAGAGGAACGAGGCTATTCAGTGGAATATGTTGATTCAGCGTATGGTATCGACATCAATATAATTTTGTGGAAAGATACGAAAAATATGAGACTGTGTTCAACATATGTTGGTACGAAACCTTTCCTCAAATTGAATGCAGTCAAACAGCCAGCAAAAATTCCTCGCTATAACCGAAAAGAAAAAAAAAATTATTTGAGTTGATTATCCACAAATAATTCGTGAATATAACTCTCACATGGGAGGAGTTGATTTGATGGAGTCTTATATGGGTCGTAATAGACTACATATTGAAACAATGCATCTTCTCGACATGGCGATCACTAACGCTTTCATTCTGTATCGTAGAGTGAATGCTGAAAGAACCATGATATATCTAACGATGACGAAAAGAATGATGATGACAAAGAAAAAGATATGTTAATATCTTTCAATTTCGATTAAAAACCGCTAAAGGACTCTGTGCTTCTGTTAAAAAACCAACCGTTGATCGTCCATCATCCGGAACACACTCGTGTGCGAGCAGTACTAGTGTTGGTAAAAGAGCTGTTCATCCGGTGGAGACTGTAAGGTACGACGAGATGAATTACTTTGCTGAATGGGGATAAAAAAAGTCGTGAAAATTCTATAAGAAATCAGATACACGCACACCTTTTGTCCAAATGTAACGTCAATTTATGTTTTTCAAAATCCAAAAACTGCTTTAAACTGTATCATGTAAAGGCATGATTCATTGTCTATAATTATTGATCTGTTTTGACGTGACGAAGTTACGTTATACTGCTCTAGTTTCCAAAAAGTTGAAAAATGAATTTTTTGAAAATTCATCTGCGTTTCATTGAATTGTTACTCGCTGGGTATAAAAGCTATGATTAAAAAAATAGTATGACCATAAAGGTTAATTCTTTGACTATATTAAAAAAACAAAAAAAAAATTTAATACGGCAAAGGGACGTAGTGGGAGCTGCGTAAGCAACGCAACTGAAAATTTGTTACATGCAATTATTACTCGCTGAGTATTAGTGCAAGGATTAAAAATACGATACGACAATAAAGGCCTACTGGAAGCCCTCACAACAAAATTAGAAAAAAAATTTCTGACATCATGGGGACGCTGAGAGAGCCGCTCAAAGATCGATAACGCAACATTCATGCAGCGGCGTTGCATTGAATTTTTACTCAATGAGTATATAACCTACGATAAAAGTTTAAAAAGGAAAATAAAGTTTTTTAACATGGCTTTACGACAAAAATAAAAAAAAAATTCCGGCGTCGTCAGGTCGTGAATATAGCAGCTTATGTAACAGAAATGTAATATCATTGCATGGAATTATTATACACTCAGGAGGAGTGCTATAGTAAATTTTGTTTTACGACAGAAGGGATGTGTTACTACGCTTCACAACTAAATTACAAAAAAAATTTTGTTGTCATGATTTCAGGGATGCAATCACTTAATGCAGTAAAAATGCTACAGCCATGAAAAAACGTTGCATGGATTTTTAACTCTGTGACTACTGGTGCAACGGTAAATTTAAAGGAACGAAAACAAAGGTGAGCTCTTCGGGCATATGACAAAAATAAAAAAAAAATTTGACGGCGTGTCAAAAACCCTCAGAGAACTGCCTAATGTGACGCTTTTGCATCACTTTTGCTGGATTAATTGAAATTAGAGCACAACCAATGGGGAAGCAAAAAAAAAAGCTAAAAGAAAAGCACCAAATCCAACAACAACACCAACACCAACACCAACACCAACACCAACACCAACACCAACACCAACACCAACACCAACACCAACACCAACACCAACACCAACACCAACACCAACACCAACACCAACACTAACACCAACACCAACACCAACACCAACACCAACACCAACACCAACACCAACACCAATACCAACACCAACACCAACACCAACATCAACATCAACATCAACATCAACATCAACATCAACATCAAAATCAACATCAACATCAACATCGACATCAACATCAACATCATTATCAACATCAACATCAACATCAACATCAACATCAACATCAACATCAACATCAACATCAACATCAACATCAACATCAATATCAACATCAACATCAACATCAACATCAACATCAACATCAACATCAACATCAACATCAACATCAACATCAACATCAACATCAACATCAACATCAACATCAACATCAACATCAACATCAACATCAACATCAACATCAACATCAACATCAACATCAACATCAACATCAACATCAACATCAACATCAACATCAACATCAACATCAACATCAACATCAACATCAACATCAACATCAACATCAACATCAACATCAACATCAACATCAACATCAACATCAACATCAACATCAACATCAACATCAACATCAACATCAACATCAACATCAACATCAACATCAACATCAACATCAACAGCAACATCAACATCAACATCAACATCAACATCAACATCAACATCAACATCAACATAAACAACAACAGCAAGAAACTTCGTCATGTCAAAACCTACGGGTGTGTCCACGGCACAGCCAACTCTTTTTTTTTTCTAAACGTATTATTATTTTGTTTGAATAAAAAAACTTTGTTGTACTACAAACGATTTATTTTTTTTCCTTACATTGGCAAGACCGTCTACAGACGGTCTTTTACCTTTTGTACGTGGCGGCTAAACCAAAAGAACAATCAACAAACGGATTTCGGAATTGAGTTTTTCGCACCAAAATTACTATAAAACCAAAGTTATCATTAAAAAAAAGCTGGTATTTCTATCTTGCCGTTTAAAGGGTTAAGAAATCCAACTTCGCAATGTTAGAAAATCGTTGAAATAAGTAAGTATATCGCACTTAAAGAGAGGGACTATGTGGAAGAGTAAACAATAATATTGATAAAAAATCATGTTTTTTTTTGTTAGGCCTGCAGCATCTTGAAAGCCCGTATGTGTCCCGGTATTTTCGTGTGTCTTTTTTATGTCCCTAGAGTGAAATTAAAGGTATTTTTTTTAATTTGTGATTGAAATTTATTTCGTATCTGAAGTGTTTTAAATTTGCATAAGTGATATATATTAATTATGGATTTAATAGGCAGACAGTCTTACATGATTTTCTGGAGTTGACTTTCGTAATCTGCCCTTAGGCCGTTGGTATACAGACGCTCACGATCACATCACGGGCACGCATTGTTGTTGTTTCAATGTAAAAGGGAAATTTGAGAGAGTGAGCTAAGAAATTTATTTTGCTCAAACTGGTCACCAAATGATTCCAAGATGAAATGGAATCACGAGATCAAAACAGGGTTTCGCTGTGCAATTATTCACAACATTTGTGTTTTTGCATGAAAATAGTACACTTTTAGTACGAAATGCATGAAAGCAGTAATGAAACCTGCTTAATAGCAACACTACCCATACTCATACTCGTGATACTTTTTTGCATAAAGTATTAAAAGTAGCAAGAAGTGTACAAGTGTTCAGGGATCAAATGAGCGTCTGTATAACGCTGCGGCCACACGAGAGAGTATTGCCATGACAATTGAGAATTCGTATATTCTGTCAAATCATTGTCGGCAGCCAAGCAATTGTCGATTGTGACGAAGGTGGCCTGACAAAAGCATGGCAATAGCATGACAATGAATGTTATTTCATTATATTTATAATTTTTCTGTGTCGCTGTAACCATATCTAGCCTAAAATTTTTGGCATAATTAAAGATGAATGAAAACACAACATTTTCCCTTTTTTTTTGTGTACCAACCACGATTATTTACGTCAATTTCAATACAAACGTCAAATTATTGCCAATGTTATTGCCAGCCTATTGTCATGCTGACAACTGCCTGGCAATAGATTGGCAATTGCCAGAGCTTGCTTGTATTGGTGAAAAAGTGTGAGTGTATTGTTATTGTCATGAAAAAACTGTCACGTGTGGCCGCCGGGTAACATACTTTTATCACAGAGCTCATCAAACGAAAAAAGAGCGTAAAAAAGGACGTGATCTTGGATCATATGAGCGTCTGTATAACGGCGGCCTTAGCATTCGCTGTTCAAGAGTTTATTGAATATCATATGAAAAAAAAAATTTCTTTCAATGTAATGATAGCTCTACACTCTAAAACTCTTCGAATTTATGATCAGTACTTTTAAAGTCTCTATGAAATATGCTTAACTTCATCCCTAATTAATTTTTTTGAATCTCTGTGAAATAAATCATGCATCCTGAAATGCAAGATTAACGTTTAAATATATGTATATGTAACACTACCAACTCTTACAAAATATGTAACTTTGTTATGTAGATCATACAACTGGATGTCCCACAGTGGATTTTAGCAAAAACCACAACGTTGTATAACTTTTAATGTCTCTTAATGCAAAATTGAAAACAATGTTTTCAACTTTAAGCAGAAATTCACACTCAAATCCGAACAAGAACACACCCATCCACACAGACACTCACACACATGCATCTAAGCTATGCCAACCATCTAGAAGAAGTAATTAAAATGGAATTTATGACCAGCGCCATGCGGAAGTCGAGCTGTTGAGCTCATGTATGTTATGTATATGAATAGTGAGTGGCTGGTGTGCTTGAATCAAATTAAGCCAGTATTGCAACAGCATAGAAAGGACACACACAACACAAGCATGTTCTGTGAAATCAATGTAAGAGTTTGTCAGGCATGTCTAGCTGGCGACAAAATACAAATTGCAAGCATGCTCAACGAAAGGCGACACCAAAGAAAATTAGTCAGAAGAATGCAATTAATTGAAGCAACAAAAAGCACGAGCAAAAAAAAAAAGGAACTAAGGATGGACTTGCATAAATTTAAACAAACGATGATAGCAGGAGCAAATAGCAAATATTGTGGCAAAATAAGTTGTACAAGTGTGTGTGTGTGTGTGTGTGTGTATGTTTGTGTCGTTATAATGTGACGTGATTTGAATTGCATGCAATTTGAAGGAAGTCGTAGAGGTAATAAAACTGGAAACAGCAACTCGAGGCTCGCAACAGTTTACTAGGAAGTGAGCAAACTAGTAAAAACTTCCTTATTTCTTCCACTTGGTTTATGACTGTTTTTGTTTTTTTTTTGCAATTGCTTCATTAAAGAGTTATCAGCTTTGTTTGACTAATCCTATGAAATAGTGTGCCTTTTTATGACCGCCTCTATCCTTTGTTTTTTATAGACTACTTTTTTTTTTTGCAATTTTTATTACTTTCGCTTGAGATTTACGTTCTGGCAAAAACAAACATATTATACAAATTTTTTTTATAACGCTTCTAATGCTGCATACAAAACTCGAACAACGTCGTTCTGGTCCTGAGGCTAGTGCCGGTTGGTACTGGTTGAAAAAAACAAATTGTTTGCATAGACATGCATTTTGCATGAGTTTTAGTGAGTTGCTTAAAGCCACTGGCTAACACACACCCTCATACATCCGCAGAAATACACACACTTACACGAGCTGTGATTCTTTTTGTGTGTTTTATCATCATGTTTTGGCAGTTAGATTTTTATGCAAATCTAAAAGAACTGCAGTTATTTTTTGTTTTTTTTTTTTTTTTTTTTGTGGCTTGCATGCATGCTTCTGTTGTTTGGAGACTCTTTGCATATTTTTTGTTCTATTTTTTTAAGCTCAGCTTGAAGGTTGGAGCATTGTTTGTAACCGAAAAAGAAAAAACACCAATTCTCTAGAAATAAAATTGAAAAAGCTTATTCGATTGTGCGATTGTTGGATAGTTCAATTGTATAAAGAGCATTCAGAATGAGGAAATTATTCATGCTTTTAAGAAATCAAAACATTTTTTTGCAAATAGAATCAGAGACTGTCTTTGACTCTTAATAAACTGCTGTGATTTCATTCAAACAAACAGAACACTTGATGTCACATTTGGCTTTTATGTTTTATAAACTGAAATAAAAAAATTCCTTCTTGAATTTAATGGAGGAAGGAGGTGTGTTCTTTTCTTTACATTGTTTTGTTTTATTTTCTTTTTTTTTAATTCAAATAGAAAAATTATTATATCTCATATTTAATTATTCACCTAAGCTAGTAACATGCGTAGCTTACTATCTACCTCTCTAAATTCTGACATCTGGCCTGTAAAGTCTCAAGGTTTTTCCTCGATCAATACCAAGAAAGATAGAAACAAGATAACGCGTTCCGCAGTCCGGTTATCTAATGCTCTCTTTCTCAACCGAGTGCATGACGTCACACAGCACTTTTGCTTGACAAAAACGTATGCAAATGAGCGATCTCTTAGGCAAATTGACGAAATTCGAAATAAATTCTTTCGAAAAAGTAAAATTATCTACTCTTCCGTATAAAAATATGAACATTTTCGTATACGAAAAATATGAATTTTTTTAAACTTTCAAGATTTTTATCTCCTAAACTATTCAAGACTGACAAAATTTTATTGCACCAGTGGGTTAAGGGTCTATATACATATTATAAAAATAAGAAAGAAAATATTTAGGCGTGGGTGTGTATACAATAATATAAACCAGATTACGCGTTCCGCAAATGAGAGAGAGGGAGCATGACGTCACAAGCGATATTGTCAGACCTTGGAATAATTTTACTCCCACACCCACTCTTAAATATTTTTTTCTTATTTTTATAATATGTATATGGACCTCCTTAACCCATTGGTACAACTAAATTTCTATTTCTCGTATACGAAAATATTCATATTTTTATACAGAAGAGAAGATATCATTCTTGGGCTCTTGTGAGCTTTCGTTTCACATGCATTCTTATGCTCTTTCGCTCATTAGACAACATCCGGTGGCGAAGCAGACGACCACTGGTCGAGATCATGGATGCTCATTCTACAACATATTAATTTTTGCGTCTATGTTAGATAGATTTAAGCTATTCACAGTTTTCTTCACAGCTTTCTTCTAAGCTAATTCACTGAGAGAATAAGCTTTTAGAGAATAATGCCTTTCTAGGAGAAATTTTCTTGTGATTACTAATGATTTGTAGAAAAGCAAACATTGCACTTCATTAGGAGAATTAGTTTTAAAAAATATTTTACTTGATCGTTAACAGAAATCATTTTGAATAAAATAACCTACACGAAAAGTATATTTATTGTCTACATTCAAAACATATTTTATAGTTCATGAATACATGTTTTTTTTTCGGGTATTGAAAGAAACTAGGTAAGTGATGCAGTTCTCATCGCTTGAAATGCCAGAGAGAACTTGGGTATTTTTTGTATGCGTGAGCTTTATATAAGTGTGAAAATACAAAAGCTTATCTGGACATTTATACGCATTGGAGCATCAATGCTCTATATCAAGAATGATAGAAACAAGATTACGTGTTCCGCAACTGAGAAGGAGAGAGCATGACGTCACAAGCGATATTGTCAGACTTTGGAATAATTTTACTTTGGGGCCACGGCCTAAATATTTTTTTTCTTACTTTTATAATATGTATATGGACCTCCTAAACCTACTGGGGCAATAAAATTTTGTCGGTCTCGAATGGTTTAGGAGATAAAATTCTTAAAATTTTAAAAAAAACATATTTTTATACAGAAGAGTGGATATTTTTACTTTACTTTTCCGAAAGAATTTATTTTCAATTTCGTCAATTTGCCTAAGCGATTGCACATTTGCATACGTTTTTGTCAAGCAAAAGTACTGTGTGGCGTTATGCACTCAATTGAGAAAGAGAGCATTAGATAGCGGTACTGCGGAACGCGTAATCTTGTTTTTGTCATTCTTGGGTCTAGATCAGTAATGGGCACACCAATACTATCATATTTTCTATAATTTTGTGCTATTGTAGTAGTGGAGTCTCGCTCTCAGCACTGAAAAAATTTTTCTGTAGGTACCCAGCAGAAAAGTGGACCAAATTTCAAATAGTTCTGAACTAGTTCCAAAAAGGACCAGTACTAGTTCACTACAATACCCTTTAACATTGAACGAACTGACTCTTTTTGCGGGTTGATGTCATAGGAAAAGACAATTGTCCCCAGAAACACTCATTTTTCCCCATATTTGAACTAGTTGCATTATGAACATTTTTAAACTGGTTGTTTTCGCAGTAGCCTGAAAGTGGTTCTTTTTTAACTAGGTTTAAAGTGAACATATTAAAAGTGTAAAATTTTAGTGCAACATAAAGGTCCTAAAGATCTCATTTGTACCATCTTTTCCATACACATTCCAGAAAACATTTTGCATATAGATATTTTTTTTTATTATATTTTCTTGTGCGCAGTAAATTTTAAAAAGTAGCCAGAACGCGTTTATTTTTTTCAGCAATACTTTTGAAAACAAAAGCAAAGATAACTCTTCTACACTGAACGCCTTTTGTACTTTTTCAGAGCTACTGCGAACTGCGCTAGAAATGAACTAGTTCACTTTTTCAATTGACTCCAAAATAACTGCTGGGTATCAATAAATATGACAACTCGGTTCGTTTGTTTAATATTTTATTTTAAGCTTAGATTTAATTTTATTTTCATGTTTTTGTTTCGATTTTAAAATTTAAATCAAAATAAATCAACTAAAATTATTTAAAAAACAATTTTTTAGTAAAAAACCAAATTAATTTTAAATTCAAATCAAACAAAAACAAAGAGCAAAAAAAAAACATAAATAAAACAACTCTTCGATCCAAATATATATTATAGAACTCACTGTTTCATGAATAAATTGAATTCTTATTTATTTGCCCATCTATTTGTTTCGGTTCATAACAATCAAGTTCAAAGCATCATGCAGCGTAGACGCCACAGTATGAAGTCTCAGCGCCAACTGATTTAAATAACTTCTTGTCGGTGTTTATATATGTGAGACACGAGAGAGAGTTCGAAAACGAGTCTCTACGAGTCTGGAGCACGCGAGCCACTACGCGCCCTACACTGGTCTAGATCATTGTTCCTATGCTTGTCCCAATCCTTGTCGCAGTCCTTTTCGCAATACTTGTCTGAATTCTTGTTCAAGTTTTTGTCCAATTTAATGCTCTAACATACATTTTATCCAAATCTTTGTCCTACTCCTTATCTTATTCCTGCTTCTAAATTTGGTCCAAATCCTTGCTTCCTTTTTTTACTCCTTGTCCATTCATTTTTCATTTTCAATTTTGCTTTTGCTTTTGCATTAAGTGTATTAAGGATACTTTAAGGGGTTCCCTGAAAGGCCTCATGACACCGTTAATTTTTTTGTTTTTTTTTTAATTTCTCATGTGTTTTAATTTCATGTGTCCGAAAACTTTAGCTTTTCTGTCCTCCAATAAAATTTACAATAGCGGCAATAGTCACAAAGTTATAATTTGATGTAACGTTTTTCATTGTCGTTATATTTTTACTGAATTTAGCCGTGCTGTCATGGCTCCAAGAAAAAAAAAATTTTTTTTTGCTTTTTTGTTATTAGACCAAAAAACCATTTTTTGTTGTTGTAAAATAATAATCGTAGCACTTCCACTCACCAAGTAATCATGCCATGCAACAATATTGCATTTTTGTTGCCTAAGTTGGTAGGTAGCGATCTGACGACGTCATAATTTATTATTTTTTTTTTTATCATAAGGCTAAGTATAAATTTTTCACTAGCATTTTAGAAGTTTTATCTTTGATCATATACTAACCGCGTTATAATTCGATTCAAGCCATTGCAGTATAGCTGCATTTTCAATCATGGAGCGGCTCTCTCCGCAGCCTTATAATGTCATTAATTTTTTAGTTTATTTTTGTCGAAAGGGCAAAGAACCAAAATTTACTACCGTATAATCATCCAGCAGAAAAGTGGACCAAATTTAAAATAGTTCTGAACTAGTTCCAAAAAGGACCAGTACTAGTTCCACTACAATACCCTTTAACATTGAACGAACCGACGCTTTTTGCGGGTTGATGTCATAGGAAAAGACAATTGTCCCCAGAAACACTCCTTTTGCCCATATTTGAACTAGTTGCATTAGGAACATTTTTAAACTGGTTGCTTTCGCAGTAGCCTGAAAGTGGTTCTTTTGTAACTAGTTTTAAAGTGAACATATTAAAAGTGTAAACATTTAGTGCAACGGAAAGGTCCTAAAGATCTCATTTGTATCATATTTTCCATCCACATTCCAGAAAACATTTTGTATAAAAACATTTTTTTTTTTATTATTTTTTCTAGTACGCAGCAAATTTTAAAAAGTACCCAGCAGAAAAGTGGACCAAATTTCAAATAGTTCTGAACTAGTTCCAAAAAGGACCAGTACTAGTTCCACTACAATACCCTTTAACATTGAACGAACTAACGCTTTTTGCGGGTAGATGTCATAGGAAAAGACAATTGTCCCCAGAAACACTCATTTTTCCCTATATTTGAACTAGTTGCATTAGGAACATTTTTAAACTGGTTGCTTTCGCAGTAGCCTGAAAGTGGTTCTTTTTTAACTAGTTTTAAAGTGAACATATCAAAAGTGTAAGAATTTTGTGCAATGTAAAGGTCCTAAAGATCTCATTTGTACCATCTTTTCCATCCACAATCCAGAAAACATTTTGTCTATAAACATTTTGTTTTTTTATTATTTTTTCTTGTGCGCAGGAAATTTTAAAAAGTAGCCAGAACGCGTTTATTTTTGTCAGCAATACTTTTGAAAACAAAAGCAAAGATAACTGTTCTACACTGGACGCATTTTGTACTTTTTCAGATCTACTGCAAACTGCGCTAGAAATGAACTAGTTCACTTTTTCAATTGACTCCAAAATAACTGCTGGGCATTTTTACCGTATCACATATACATAAAGTGGTCGTGGCGCAGTGTTGAGTGCGAGGCCCGTACGTCAGAGTACCCTGGTTCAATTCCATCATACACAGAAAGTTTTTTTTTTAATTGAATTATTTTTTCTGTTCGGTCGTCACCTCTCTGCAGACAATGGCAAGCCTCAGAGAGTAAATAATGCCATATAAAGCTTTTTGAGAACATGTATATTAGCCGCTCGGACTCGGCATAAAACTAATAAGTCCAGTTCGCGATCAATTGTATACAAACATTTAATATTATAGGAAGCTCGGTCAAAATCCTTTCAAGGGCTGAAATGGCCAGTTTGTTTATATAATTTATTTAACATATACATAGCCTGTTATAATTCAGTTGCGTTGAATTAAGCTTCTCCCTCTGCGTCCCGAAGACGTCTTTAATGTTATACTTATTTTTATCATAAAATAAAAGAGTCAACCTTTATTGTCATGCTATTATTTTTATCATATCACCCACTGAGCGAGTAACAATTCGATGCAAAGCTTTTGGACTTCAAAGCTTCAACTTTTTTGGAAACATGTGCCTGGTGAAAACATTGTTTCATAAAAAAAAAAAATTAATAAATAAAGAATAAAAAATAAATATAAAAAAAAATCCAGCAACATCAGGCTTAAATTATGACAATATATTCAAACATTTTTAGATATTCTTACTTACTGCTCATTGATAAAAAAAAAGGTAGCAAATAAGTAGTGGGCATATTTTACAATCAGTTTCAATACTAATCAATAAAAATCAATATTATCCATAATTTCGGTTCTCTAGACTCTGGTGATTGTTATACATTTTTAATTTTGAGCTTATATCGACGAAATCATAGAATAAAATTTTGTTAAGTGTGATTCTGTTAAAATGTTCAATTTATTAGAAATACTTTAACATAACAATTAGTTAATAATTATAAAAGAAAAATAACAAATTTTCTTATATATAGTAATATGATGAAAACAATTTTATTTTGACTTAAAATAATGTTATTATTTTTTATTCATGTTAATAGATTTGTTTTAAACTTTTTCAATTTGAATTCACTTAAATTTATCACTAATGCCATCTGTTGTGCATTTCATATATTTGTATATATAATAGTTATATACATATGTATGTATATAATGTATGTGAAATCCTTTTAGGGATTTCTATACTAAACTGTTAATAGTTTTTTTTTTAGTTTAGTAGTGTTTTTAGAAATATATTGCTTTAGAAAACGATATATTTTGAAAAATGTTTTAGTTTTTTAATTGCTTTCGTAGAGCATACAAAGAGTAGAATTGACAATGTTTTATTTTAAGTCAAGAAACGATTTTTATTTTTTATTTTCAGTGTATCTAAATCTATGTAGATTCATTTTATTTAGCATATTATTAAAATATTTTTGTTTTTATTCATGTAGTATAAGCTATATATTTTATTTACAATAAAATTTGTGCTGTTATTAAATATTATTCAAGATTATTATTTTGTTAAAATCAGTTGCTGTTAATTTTAAAAATTTATTATGTTGAACTTTAAAATACTTAGTATAAATATCATTTAGGGTTTTTTTTAATAAGAAATAAAAGTATAAACTTTTTAAATAGGTCATCGAATAATGCTGCCAACATTTTAAAAAGTAAGTTTTAAGTAAGTTTCGTCGAAATTGTTTGTGGCTTTGAGGGAGAACTTTAAAAAAGCTAAGCTGGCACTGAAGGAAATTTAAGTGCTTAAATTTGTTATGCTTTGATTTGACGCCATTTTTGATTTTATTGAAATTTATTAATTTTACATTATTTTGAAAATTTAAAGATTTGAAGAGAAGAGGAATTCATTTATGTATATAACAACATCAGTTAAATTTAAGAAGACTTATGTGTTCATATGAAAAAGCTTTTTCACTTTGCCACATATGCGTGAGCTCCTCCAAAGCTTTTTCGAATTTGCTTATTTATAATAAAATAATCGCTTATTTCATTTATTGCATTAAATTTTTAGAATATTTTTTTGAAATTGACTAGCTTAAAGTATTGTTTTGAACAGCTGTATTTCATCTTGCACTTAGCTTAGTTTTTTAAACATATTACAGTTATTTTGCATTAAAGATACATTTTTAAAACTTGAGAAGAATTTCAGTGAGGCATTAAAGTAAAGGAAGAGCTTTTTTTGAATATAGTAGCTTTAGCACTTTAAAAGTTTTTAGCGACTAACAAGTATGCATTAAAAAAGCAATAAACAGCTTTAAGCTTCTTTTAGTTGTAGTGCTAAGTTTATTTCGAAAAGCTTTCTTTGACTTTAGAGTAATTTTGTAAAATTGTGCATTTATTACATTTTCCCATTGCAAGTTGCTGTAAATTATTTATTTGTCTTTATTTAAGTTTATTATTTTCTTAATATGCTGTAGTCAAATAAGTACCGTTATATTTTAAATTTATAATAATAATGATAATTATAATAATAATTATAATAATAATAATAATAATAATAATAAAGCTGAACCGCATATAGAATAGTAATTATTTCAGAATGATGGATAGTTTCTATTACTTTTTGTTCTATTTTCGGCTTTTTAAGCTTATACCGCCTGGCATGTGGTGTGTGTGTAATTTTGTTTGTGTTTGTTTTAATTTTTATTGCTTCAAGTTTTCCACAAATGTTCGCTATATATTTTCAAAATTTCACTTAATATCATAAGAACTACTTTTTTCGCTAAACTTATGCTAAATGCTAGTTTATAACAAATTTTCTTTTTTTATATTTCCCATAATTAACTTATTAAGTTTTTATATAACTTTGAAGGCTTTTTTTCTTTAAATTGGTGTATTCAAAAGTTGCATGTTTTACTTCATTGCATTATATTAAATTGAACTTCGTCTTAACCTAAAATTATTATCCTTTCAAAAATGTTGCAATATTTATATAAATGTATACATATATATCTTTCTAATATATATTTTATATATGTTTGAAGTTATTTTGATTTGAAAAGTTTTAAGAGTATATGTTGGAGAATTTTGCTTTAACTGACTTCGTTTAAATTAAATAAATTCTTGCAGTTTTGCTGCGAAAAATCGTATTCAAAAGTATTGAAATATTTATTTTACTATTCAACTCAAATAAAGTAGATTTCATTAAGGTTAGTTTTCTCATCATATATTTTCATATAATATTCTCTTCAAAACGTTCACTCAAGCAAAAGCTTTTAGTTATCTTCCATTTCTATCACTTAAAGCTTTAAGCTTTAAGCTTAACTTTAAGAAATTTAGAAACATATCTAAGTAGTTAAGTACGAATTTTTAGAAAAGTTTGTATCTTCTTTAGGTTAAGTTTGAGTTAGCCGTAGGCTGTTATTTTTGCAATGTACCAAAGTTTGAGTGGGAGAAAGTGTTTCAGTGTTTGTTGAGCTTTAAGCGTTTGTCTTAAATTTAACCACCACCTAAACTTAACGCCTGAACTATACGTGGATCAGCTTTACTACCCTCACGAAATTCTTCTAATGTTAATTTACCATCATGATTTTTATCCATTTGATCGAATATCTTGTCCACTCGTTTCTGTGGTGTGTTTTCATCTTCCGCCTGTGGTTGCTGACCCTGTAGAGAAAGTGAAATTTAAATTAAAAAACAATATTTCGTAAGTATGGTCTGATTTATAAAATTAATTAATGACTTTAATATTGCAAATCTTGATTGTATGTGACATGACATATGATTTACGACATGACATACTACATGACATTTGACATGACATTTGACATGACATACACATGACAAATGACATGACATAAGACATGACATATGACATAAAATATGACATGACATATGATATGACATATGACATGACATATAACGTGACACATGACATGACATATGACATGACATATGACATGACATAGGACATGAAATATGACATTACACATGACATGACATACGATATGACATAGGACATGACATATGACATGAGATATGACATGAAGTATGAAATGACATATGACATGACATATAACATGACATGTGACATCACATATGACATAACAAATGACATGGCATATAACATGACATATGACATTTTATTTTTGCTGTACTATATTAAGTCCATAACCCATTAAGTTATTTTCAAATAGAAAATTAATGCATAAATTTATAAAAAAAAAACTTTTTTTAATAACAATTTTTATGTAAATAACCTCAACTTTTTCAAAATCCCAATGTGATGGAAAAGCCATAGCGCAACCTCTTATTCGTATAAAGAAAATTCTAAAACCCCACATTCAACTATAAAATCCAAACACAAAAACCTGGTTTCTACAATTCAATCGTTTTTGATGACTTTGTTATCATGACCTGATTTAGTTATCTTGAATGTTCTAGTTTTTTGCCGAGAAAATCAACGACTTAAAAGAAACTTTCAAAGCTATAAAGTCTGTTAGTTCAATAAATTTATTGACCCGTTTCTATAAGTTGAGTACTAAAATGGTTATATCTTTTTGATATTGAAATACACCGGCATCAAAAGCAGTAATATAACTAGTATCGCCTGTGGTCAAAATTCGACCATATAAAAATCTATTTTTGTTTTGTTTTTTTTATTTTTTATTAAAAAACGTTTTGCAGATTTAGAAACATTAAATTGAGAAATAAATAATGTAGGTTAATACAATGAATGAAATTAAAATAAATTTTTATTCAAGTGAATCAAGGATTAGTTTTTTTCGTAGAGATTATATTGAATTAATTAATTAGCATGCAAACTGTTGTTTCTGTTTAGGTTTCATAGTCTTCTGGATTGGTAACAATAAACTTTCCAGAAGAATTCGACTTCATTTGAAATTTTAATTGTATTGAAATAAAATTCGCTACAAAATTAATGTGAAAAATATATTTATTCCATAAAAATTTTGGCATTGCCTTTACTTTCCTAATGAATTCGCCACCAATTCTCTCGTTCAGAAGAGAGCATAGTGTGAGCGACCAACTGAAAATGGAAAAGAATCTATGTTGGTGTCAAGTGACAAGCTTTCTTTTTTTTTCACTTTGTATGGATCGTTTATATGGAACTTTATTTACGTGTTCGTTCTGTGGCCATCATATATACACAAAAAATCGTTCGTCTCACCCGGTTTAAACACGTTTAGAGTCAATGGTAAATTTTTTCATATTCCCTTTTAAACTTGACGCTTCGGCTTACACTCCTCAAGAGTTGCTGGTAAATTTTTCTTTGATGACTCCGAAATAAAATTAAAAATATCGGAACAGCGAACGAATACGAAACGAATTGCTCAAGAATTGACTGTAGTTTGTTCTTTCCTCTTACCATGTGGATAAATCGCCATCAAACACAAGAGTTGACCATCAACGCTTGACGTGTATAAACCAGGACTCTCTGTTTATATTCTTCGTTTTTTTTTTTTTTTCTCTTTCGTAGCTCATGTGCGGGTATGGTCACCTCTGTATTTAAAGCTTCTGTATTGTTTCTGTGTTTGTCTTTTGTCTTTGCTTAGTTGTTGCGTTTTTTGTTGCTCATAAGCAGCTATGGGCAGAGAGCATGAACCAACAAATAAAGATCATGCAAAGAAAAGAGCCGTCATATTGTAAACAAAACAAAGCTGGTAGGTCTGACGTCATCGGTCACAAATTGTTTTGTTTACGTGTAGCGATTATGTGTGAAAAATTATTTCTTGAAGTTTTAAAGAATTATTAGTGTTTATAATTCAGTAACTTTTTGTGTTTTTTATAAAAATGAAGTGTGCTGTAGCGACGTGCAATAATTGCAACAACAAAAAAAAATACTTTAAATTTCGTTACTGCATGAAAATATAAACAAACAAAGTATTCAAACACTTTTTTCGAGAATTAAACTTATTAATTTTATAATTTTCCACTTTTATTTAAGTTTTCACATGTTTTGCATGCAAAACGTATGCAATACAGCTTTTTTTGTGACCGATGCCGTGGCACGAAAAAAATACTTTTTTCTCGCAGTGCTGATTGCTTGATCTTGTCTTGTTGGTTCATGGGCAGAGAGCGCTCTGGGAGCGCTGAAAGCAAGAATTGAGAGCAGAGGCTTATATAGCAACACAAAACGCAACAATAAATCAAAGACAAAAGACAAACACAGACACAACTCAGAAGCTTGAAAGCAGTGCTGCCTGGTTTTAGCGAAAAAATCCCTATTTTTGCATACAAATCAATATTTTTCCCCGTTTTTAACTTCGAGTTTTCCCATTTTTTTCCCCGTTTTTTAAATTGTTTAATAAATACCAATTTAAAGAAATAATAAGTTCATTTATTAACTTTACTAAAACTAAAATAAATACAAACAGGAAAAACGTACGTATCTATAAGAAAAATAAAAAATTCAATTTTAAGCAATATTGTATTTTGACTCGAACGTTACTTTTTTGAGATTATAAAAAATTGTTAGAAATTATTTGAAATATAAATATTGTTGTACATATTATCAAACCAAGTAAACAAGAGTATAAAAAGTCAAAAAGTCCGAATTTATTTCAATTGCAAAGCAGTTTTTATATTTCATTAAAGATTTACTGCGGAGAGTTCTGCATTGAGAGGTATTGTCAAGAAAGTTCCTTATTTTTGTTTTATTTAAATTAATAGCTGAAAAAGCACTTTCAGCACTTTCCCTGCTATAGGGAAAACAAAAAATAAACGACACTATTTTTTTTTTTTTTTAATATCATCTGAATCAATGAAAAATATAACTTTTTTCCAGAATTCCTGGATAATTTCTGATGATATATTTGAAAAATCTTTATATTTCTTAACGATCTATATTCTTAGTCGAAATCATTTCACTCGGATTGCTCCAATAACGCGTGAAAATATTTTTGAGCTTAAAGTTTTATTTTTCATTTTTACTATCTATGAATGACCCTTTATAAAGCTTCTTAAAAAAGTATCGAAATCGTTTAAGTCTACATCAAAAATACTATTATGACTATATTAATGTATTCTTTTCGCATGAAACAATCAACAAAAGTCTTCAAAGTTAGTTCTATTTTTCCATATATGACAGCATATATTCAGCTTTGTAAAAAATGGCAAACAAAAAATGGATGTAATTAAAATAAAAAATTGTAGTTGGTTTTTCTAATAACCGATATATTTTTTCACTTGCTATTTTATTTTTAATTTTCCCCGTTTTTATCAATGTTTTCCCCGCCTCCCCGTTTTGTAAGAAAAATCCCGAAAAAGGGAAAAAATTCCGTCACCTGGCAGCTCTGCTTTAAAGTTAGTGGTGCCCATACCCGCTCATAACCCTTTGCTCTCAATTGCTCTCATCTGGCTCCGAAGCTTGTTCCGTGCCCATAGCTGCTCATGTGCGAACGTAACCGAACTCACACCGTAGTGTAAAGAAATAAAAACTCTAACGAAACAATGCCGAACGTTTTTGCTTTTTTTCTTTCCCTCCTTCTTATGCGTATCTTCTACGTGCATATGAACCTACAGTGCGTGAAATACATTATCACCTGTACATCATTCCACCTGTTCAAAACAGGTATATTTCTTATAAAAAATATTCGGTGCCCTCCTTCTCCCTACTCTAATTCATTTAAAAAAAAACATATGTCAAAAAGGTTGGGAAACATGGGAGCAAATGGTTCTTAACTGTTTTGCCTTCGCCTATTTATATATGTATAAATTATATTTTATGATTTTCTAAGACAACAGGTATTTCATCAAGATCATGATCAAGGAATTATTTATATAAAAATCAAAATCTAACTCCTAATGATTTTAAATTCCAGCAGCTTTAAAAAAAATACTTTAAAATTAAACTTTTTGATACTGCATTTGTTTTCATTTGTTTTCAATTAGGAAATATGTATTAGTTAGGTATACTTTTATATATTCTTCAAGGAAAGCTATGCCAACAATGCCAAAATATATTAAATAGGACGTGTGCCATTTTTATAAAAATCCATCTTATTTGTATTCCTTAATATGGTTGCGCTCCACATTGAGAAACACAGAGCTTAGTGCTTTTAAATATACAAGCTTTTAAAGTTGTGAAATCAATAATTAATCTTAACATAAGCTGAAAAGTAGCAAAGAATACTTTGTTTTTAATTTACTTATACAATTTACTATTTACTATATTTATTACTCATTAAATATTATCTTTCATTAAACTCTTCTTGTAATAATTTAATTTGAAAAAGCATTTGTTATTTCTATATAATTGCTACTTACCACCATTTGATAAATAGCATCCACTATGTTGTACATTTCTTCGCGTGTTATATAACCATCATTGTCAACATCATACAGTCTGAATGCCCCTAAAAGTAAACAACGTTATATAAGCAAAAACAACAACGGGTACCTTTTCAGTTTTGTTTACAAGTAAAACATTTATAAAAAACGAAAAAAACAATTACTTATAAAAGCCGCAAATTCCATTAAAATACATGAAATATTTTGCCTACTATAAATAATACATATATATTTTTTTTAATGAGAATAACAACAAATTTACAAAAATGCAAACATTTACATACTCCTACGTAAGCAAAAAATGCAAAACTGGCAGTTTTTTAATCAAAATAAATATATTTTGCAGCAACAGCTACCTTGGCAAACAGGCCGCCCTCTGTGAACATGTGATTAAGTAATGGAGTGATGTGTTTATTTTTTTTTATATATGTGTGTTTTTTGCATGTATGTGTATATGAGGTGATAGCTGTCAGCTGCCGGCCTTTGGCCTGAGGCTCGATGCACTGTTTTGAATAAGATTTAAATAATTTGAATATTTTTAAGGCAACAATTTTTTTGACATATTAATGGTGGATTCATATTTTAATGTAAACGCCAAAACCAAAAAATAGCAAATAAAAAAAAAATTGATATAAATAAAATCAAGATTCTTTATTTTTTGGTTATTTTTTTTAAATAATAATAGAATAAATATAATAAAGCTTAAAAATAATCCAATAAATTTAATTCTTAATAAAATTTTTTGACGTATTCACACGAAAAAAAAAACAATCGGGAAATTATTGTGTCCATGGCACAGTAAAAACTTGTCCAAGGTTTAATTCAAGCTATAAAAATCGCGTTAATAACTAGTCCAACCACCACCAGCGTCAACAAATGGTTGGCATCTCCAAGGTATACTATCTACCATAATTTTCATCATATTCGAGGCGAAATGCCTTCCAAATACGTTGAATTACATAGTTTCTTCAATATTACAAAACACCCAAGTATGATAGCAACAAGATTATGCGTTCCCCAAATGAGAGAGTGAGAGCATGACGTCATCCATTGCTATAGTCAGACTTTGGAATAATTTTAATTTTATTTTTTGTTTTTATAATATATATGGACCTCTTAAACCTATTGGTTTAATAAAATTTTGTTGGTCTCGAATGGTTTAGGGGATAAAAATTGTGAAAGTTTAAAAAATTTATATTTTTTCCTATTCGAAAATATCCATATTTTTACACAGAAGAGTAGATATTTTTACTTAACTTTTCCGCAAGAATTTATTTTCAATTTTGTCAATTTGCATAAGCGATCGCACATTTGTATTCGTTTTTGTTAAGCAGAAGCGCTGCGTGACGTCATGTACTCAATTGAGAAAAAGAGCATTAGATAACGGGTCTGCGGAGCGCGTAATCTTGTTTCTATCATTCTTGCAAAACACTAAGCGGAAGATTCATCACAGAAAATTACATTATTCCAGGCACGATCAATGTTTTTCTGTGCCTAGGCCAGTCGTTCGGCAGCGCGTTTTTTTTTGACAGCAGTGGTTTTTTCAATGTGCTCCACCATTAAGATGCGATACGTCCAGTCCTTTTTGAAGTGATAACTTCTTTAGTCGCGTTTGGCAATTTATGATGAGTGATTTTCTCGATTCAATCGTCAGCATACCGTTAGATTCTGCCGCTGCTTCTGTATGTTCGAACATGTGCGCACTCGCATCGTAGTAGTACGCACACAGATTGCTACACACAATCTTACGTTTGCATTTTGTTGTTGTTTGTGTCAACATTTTTATCATGCGTGTGTAGGTTGGAAAACATCTCTTGTCAAAAAATATACTCAAAAAGAGAGCATTCACAATACGCCATTGAAAACACAAACAATGTTGAAAACGTATAAGTGAAAAAAAACAACACTTCATCGGCTGCAGATGCATTTGCACAAACAGTTGTTTTTGACAGGAGATGTTTTCTTGTAGAAGAGAAAATAAGCCCTACCTTGTAATTCTATCATGGTTTGTACATACATACATAGGTATATTCATGATACAATTATAAGGTAGGCACTGTGACGACTAAAATATCGCTGGCGATTTTTTAGCCGCACAACGGCCAAGGTGCGAGAAAGACACCTGGTGAACACCGCCAGTTGATATTTATGCTTCACTTTATTTTTTTACACACACACACATAAACACTGAACTAATATAATGAATAAAAACACATGAATACAAAATAACACCCATGCACTTTTATATAAGAAAAGAGAGAGAAAGGGGAAATCATGTAAACAAAAGTTGAAAACATGAAAAACGTGCGCAAACACATGCGCAAAGCTGGCGTGATCTTGCTCAAGTAGCGGATCACATAAGAAAATAATAGAAGGCAAATTGCTGGGCAAATGTGGAAACAAATTCTGATGAAAGACAACAACAAGGCTGCACCGTACGGGACTTCGGTTACGGGAAAAAACAGCCCAGAACTTTCGATTGCGGTACCTTGTTTACCACAAACAACAAGAAGACGATGGTATAAATAGGCCGCAATCGAAGAGCAGAGGACAGAATGTGTTATACATTAAAAGTGTGCAGAGTGCAAGTGATCGAGATTATATAAACAAAAAAAATAAAACAGTAAAGCGAGTGCAATTGGAAACAAAAAATAAAACAGTGAAGCGAGTGCAATTGAAGAGAGTGCAATTGGACCGAAAAAGCATTTGAGTAAAATACGCCGACCGAATAAAAGACTGGAAAGTGGCAAAAACAGAGGAGGTGAGAAATTGTGAGAAGTGAAATATTTTTTTGTTAAGAGCAGAGTCGTTGGCTTGTAGGCCCACCTGCAAAGACAATAGATAGACATTTCGGTGGCTTGTAGGCCCACTTGTCTATCCAACGGAGAAAGCAGAGTCGTTGGCTTGTAGGCCCACCTGCAAAAGTAATAGATAAACATTTCGGTGGCTTGTAGGCCCACTTGTTTATCCAACGGCAAGAGCAGCGTCGGTGGCTTGTAGGCCCCCCTGCAGTAGCAGTAGACAGAGTCGGTGGCTTGTAGGCCCACCTGTCTTCACCTTTTTGTTAGCAGCGTCCGTGGCTTGTATGCCCGCCTGCTCAAACCAGAACATTGTCCGTGGCTTGTAAGCCCGCGTGTTCGCTTTTTTTCATCGAGTAACAGTGCTGCGGCTTGTAGGCCCGCCTGTTAAGCCGAGACGCAGACGTGAAGACCTGGAGGAATAAGGCCCATCAAATTCAACAATACAAAAATATAAATTCAGATATTTTAACGTGTAATTAAAGATAAAGGCCAAACATATTTAATAAAGATCAATTGTTAAATAAAACCGAAGTGTAATTTCTTGTAAGAACCCTGGAAACCCGCTGAGCTTACCCCAGCAAACAAAAGAACCAGCGGAGGTTCGTTACAAGTGGCGCCCGAACAGGGACTATTGTTCACAGGAATAGACACGGAAAACGACAGGAAAACCAACTAACGAAAGAATCATGGTACGAACAGCCTGGATACACGCACTGCGAAGAGACGACTTGTTGGCCTACGCGAGAGAGTTTAATTTCAGCGGCGAAGGTACCGTTGAAGAACTCAGGAAAAGATTTGCTACGTTTGCGCAAGAGCCAGACCAAAAAACCGGAGGTGCAACAACGCCTCATCGAACTGGAAGCAAAGCATGCAAGATGTCCTTCCCCTGGTCAGCTTGTCGTCCCTCAACAAATACCGATGTCCACCGCAGAACCAACAGGATCAGCGTATACCCATATAGCTACGCCGATGTATAACGGAGTAATGCCCGAAGTACAACCACAGGTGGCTCAGTACAACCACAATCCGTACGCTACAGTGATTGACCAAGTGAGAAAGTGGTCTGTGAAGTACGACGGTGGCCGAGACCCACTTGCGTTCATTGAGCGTGTAGAAGAACTGGCGGAAGTGTATGGCCTCGGAATAGACCATCTTCCCCGAACGATGCCCGAACTATTAAGAGACCGAGCTTTGACGTGGTTTCGAAATAATAATCGGATGTGGCGCGAATGGAGAAGCTTCAAGGAAGACTTCTTGCATTTCTTTCTACCCGCGAGATATTTCGAAAGATTGGACGACGACATAAGGCAGAGGCATCAGCACCCTGGCGAATCTTTTAAGGATTACGTCCTGGCGCTACAGAGCTTGATGCGACATTCAAGTTACAGCGAACAGCAAAAACTCGAAAGAACGTTCAGGAACAGTCGGCAAGAGTACCAGCTCTATATAAAAAGGAAAGATTTTGTTAGTCTGGAAGAGCTCATGGCGTTGGCCGAAGACTTCGAATGCATACATGCAGACGCGGCACCCATTCGAGCACCGGTTCAAAGACCCAGAGAGGAACGTCATCGCATGGTTACTCAAGCTCCGGAGGCACCCATCAATCCACGAACAGCGTGCAGACGATGTGGCAAAGATGGCCACATGCGCCACGAATGCCGGAATCCCTGGGTAATATTCTGTTGGGAGTGTGGGAAACGAGGCGTAAAAGCGATGGAATGTTGTCGTCGGCAGTCGGGAAACGGACGGAACACCCGATAGACGCGAGGCCTATCGGGGATAGCACACACGGTCCCTCGCATTCCGTAGAAAGCCTACAACACGACGCAGCCCATATTTTTGCATTTGTTACCCTCGGAAAGGAAGTTCGAGAGGCCACTATTGATACAGGAGCCACCAGGAGTTTTGTGAGTCAGCAGTTAGCTGAAATATTAGCCAACACAGGAGAGAAGAGAAAGGAAGACATCATCGTACGAATGGCCGACAACTCTGTGCGATCCGTAAGCGAATCATTGGTCATAGACGTGAGAATGGGAAATGATGCTTGCCGGATCCCGTTACTTGTGCTACCCGACATAGTGGACGATGTAATTTTGGGAATGGACTTTCTTATAAGAATCCAGGCGACGCTTACATGCGGCGGCCACGCCATAACGTTAAAAAGTAGCGAGGTGACAACGAGTGCTAACGTTTCCCCACTATGCACAGTAGTGCGAGAAGAGACAGTGACGGAGAAGGAGATGATAGATAATTTCTTAAAGGCGGAATTATCGGAGTTTGAGAAACTGGAGGGTCTATCCAATATTACGACACACAAAATAATTATGCAGGATGATAGACCGATAAAGCAGAGGTACTTCCCGAAAAACCCGGCAATGCAAGCGATCATTAATGAGGAGATCGACGACTTAATTGAAAAAGGGTGTATTGAGCCCTCACATAGCCCCCACAGTGCCCCAATAGTGCTTGTGAAAAAGAAGACAGGAAAATGGCGGCTCTGCGTAGATTATCGGCAATTGAATGCGAAATCCATACCAGACGCCTACCCAATACCACGAATTCATCATATTTTGGACCGTCTGCGTGACGCAAAATATATAAGCAGTTTAGATTTGAAAAATGGTTATTGGCAAATTCCTATGGACGAAAATAGTAAGCAATTCACAGCATTCACGGTACCAGGTCGAGGTCTTTTCCAATGGAGAGTAATGCCGTTTGGATTACATTCAGCTCCAGCGACGTTTCAGAGAGCATTAGATCAAGTGATTGGTCCTGAGATGGAACCACATGCCTTTGCGTATTTAGACGACATAATTGTCACAGGGAATTCATTCCAACAGCACATGACTAACCTGAAAGAGGTGTTCCGTAGACTCCGGGCGGCTAACCTTAAGATAAATGTTGAAAAGTGTGAATTCTTCCAAGAAGAGATAAAATACTTAGGCCATGTCGTAAGCAACCAGGGGATACATACAGATCCCGAGAAAATATCTGCGATCAAACTTTTACAGCGACCCACAAACACGAAGGAGCTACGACGAGTGCTGGGAATAGCATCATGGTATCGACGTTTCGTCCCGGAGTTCTCAAAGATTGTCCACCCACTAACAACGCTTCTGGGAAAAGGAAAGCATTGGAAATGGAGTGAGAGTCAGGAAGAGGCATTCGAAACTCTTAAGGCCAAGTTAACTGAGGCACCAATCTTAGCGTGTCCGAACTTCAATGAAAAGTTCACGCTACAAACCGACGCCAGTGACTACGGCCTTGGAGCAGTCTTAACACAAGGTCAGGGAGACGAGGAGAGAGTAATTGCTTACGCAAGTCGACACCTCAATAAGGCGGAGTGTAACTACTCTCCTACCGAGAAAGAATGCCTAGCGATAGTTTGGGCAATCCGGAAAATGCGACCATATCTCGAGGGGTATAGGTTCACAGTGGTCACAGACCATTTGTCACTAAAATGGCTCAACTCAATAGAGAGTCCATCTGGTCGCATCGCGAGGTGGGCATTGGAGCTTCAACAACACACATTTGACATACAATACCGCAGAGGAAAACTCAACGTAGTAGCTGACGCGTTGTCTCGACAGCCTCAAGAGATGCTGCGTAAATCAACCATGGAAGAGGCACAAGAAAATACGTGCAACTGGTTGCGTAAAAAGATGCAAGAGGTCTTGGAGAACCCAGAGAAGTTCCCAGACTACGTTATGGAAGAGGGGCAGATGTACAGACACATCGCAAGCCAAGCGAACGACGAAGATTGCGTTCCTTGGAAACTTTGTGTGCCCAGTTATTCGAGAGACAGGGTTCTGAAAGAGAACCATGATAGCCCGTGCGCCGGCCACTTAGGAATACGGAAAACAATTGCAAGAATAGCCAATAAATACTATTGGCCAGGCATGTTCCGCGATATTGGCCGTTATGTTCGTCATTGCGAATCATGCCAGCGCTACAAGCCAAGCCAACAAAGTCCCGCTGGTAAGATGCTTACCCAAATTGCGGAAGAGCCTTGGTCAATTGTATGCGCTGAGTTCGTTGGACCCCTCCCTAGGTCCAAACATGGGAACACAATGCTCCTGGTATTTTTCGACAAATTCTCGAAATGGACTGAAGTGATACCGCTGCGCAAGGCGACCAGCGATCACCTCCAACGCGCATTTCGAGAGCGCATCCTAGCGCGATTTGGCGTCCCAAAGGTCCTCGTCACGGATAACGGCGCCCAATTCACGAGTCGATCATTTAAAAAGTTCTTAAACGAACTAGGAGTGAAACACCAATTCACTGCCCCATATACACCCCAGGAGAACCCAACAGAGCGCGCAAATCGGACTATCAAGACGATGATAGCACAGTTCACAGGTGAGCAACAACGGGTCTGGGACGAACTGCTTCCAGAAATCTCACTAGCCATTAACACCAGTGTCTCCGAAACTACCGGATATAGCCCAGCCTTTCTGATTCAAGGACGTGAACCAAGGCTGCCAAAAACCCTGTATGACGAGCAAACATTTGGCACAGGAGAAGAACCACAGACAGCCCCAGAAAGAGAAATAAAAATGAAAGAGATTTTCGAGATTGTGCGGCGCAACCTAGAAAGAGCTGCCCAGGACCAAGCTCGGCACTACAATCTACGAAGACGAAACTGGACCCCAAAAATCGGAGAAATGGTCCTTATCAAACAGCATCACTTATCGAAGGCGATAGATAGTTTTGCAGCAAAGCTGGCTCCGAAATTCGATGGCCCATATAAAATCATCGATTTTATATCCCCAGTGATAGTACGCGTTAAGCGCGAAAGAGAAACCCGAACGAGGACAGCCCATATCAGTCAGCTGAAACTATTTCAGTCTGACCAAGAATCGTAGCTAAAATCGCGCTGGAAGCGCAGCACCAACTGCGTCAACAACTGGAAGCGCAGCACCATCTGCTTCAACAACTGGCAGCGCAGCACCACCTGCGTCAACAACTGGCATCGCAGCGACACCTGCGTCAACAACTGCATTTGCTGCCGCGCACACAACTGCATACGCTGACGCGCACACAACTGTATACGCTGCCGCGCACACAATTGCATACGCTACCGCGCACACAACTGCACACGCTGACGCGCACACAATTGCATACGCCGCCGCGCACACAACCGCACACTGCCGCGTAGGCGCGTACGCTACCACACCACTGCGTGCAATGCTGCATATCTGCAGCTGCAGCATATACTTCAAAAAAGTAAGTTTCTTACCTGAATAAAACAACCTGGAAAACACAAGACAGCGCCCGCTGCGAAGTCACATTTACGACCATGAGCAACGCCGCTGCGCAGCCAGGCCAAAGAATAAGTGGGCAGCACACACTGCGCCGCCATGCCGCGAACCTAGACGGACGGACCGCGAAAATAAGGAAAAAAAAAAAAACTAGACGAGCGCCAGCACAGCGCTCACAATACAACGCCTTGTATTTTATTAAACAAAAAGGAAAAACAAAACTTACAGATTGTATTTATACAATAAACAACTCCATAGCTTTGATGGCTCTTGCGGGGCCTCTGGTTCCTCGAGAGTCGGCGCCAGGTCCAGAATAATTGAAGATATTGACCTAAAGTAGAAAATATCGTTGTTTAAATGATAAAGATTTAAAGAATAATAAATACTTACATGATGGTACTCGAACAGAAGGGACTGCAACCAGCACCATGTCCAAGCGAGTTGGTAAAATGAAAAGTAGCACAACCTACAAAATATCATATAATTTAAATGATAAATATTTTATAAATAATAAACAAATTTACAAATAATAAATAAATTAATAAATACTTACATGTTGATGTGCTGGTTCATGAGCTTCGAAATAATATGGCGAAACCACAAAATAAACAAAGAATTAAACGTCAAAAACTCAGTGCTACCAAGTCCGCTCAAAGGAAAAGGGCCAGCACACAAGGTACAACCTAAGGAATTATGTCGAAATAGGTATGTTCATTTTTGATTATGGTAAACATGAAAGATAAGAGGGAAAAGAGTAGAAGATAAGGAAATAAAGACTAAAGGATACGAGGATGGTCACAACTTACAGGTGACAGGTTACCATGAGATCATTGATCGGTGATCATGCGTGCAAATGGAAAATCTTTGGGAAACTAAATATATAAACTTGGAAAAAAAAATGGACATACAGACATGTACAATCAATTGAGTAGATAAAGGATAAAGATCGGAAGGAGAGGGGAGGTGCGGATTCGATGCCTGCCCGAAGTAGGAGGGGAGTGTGACGACTAAAATATCGCTGGCGATTTTTTAGCCGCACAACGGCCAAGGTGCGAGAAAGACACCTGGTGAACACCGCCAGTTGATATTTATGCTTCACTTTATTTTTTTACACACACACACATAAACACTGAACTAATATAATGAATAAAAACACATGAATACAAAATAACACCCATGCACTTTTATATAAGAAAAGAGAGAGAAAGGGGAAATCATGTAAACAAAAGTTGAAAACATGAAAAACGTGCGCAAACACATGCGCAAAGCTGGCGTGATCTTGCTCAAGTAGCGGATCACATAAGAAAATAATAGAAGGCAAATTGCTGGGCAAATGTGGAAACAAATTCTGATGAAAGACAACAACAAGGCTGCACCGTACGGGACTTCGGTTACGGGAAAAAACAGCCCAGAACTTTCGATTGCGGTACCTTGTTTACCACAAACAACAAGAAGACGATGGTATAAATAGGCCGCAATCGAAGAGCAGAGGACAGAATGTGTTATACATTAAAAGTGTGCAGAGTGCAAGTGATCGAGATTATATAAACAAAAAAAATAAAACAGTAAAGCGAGTGCAATTGGAAACAAAAAATAAAACAGTGAAGCGAGTGCAATTGAAGAGAGTGCAATTGGACCGAAAAAGCATTTGAGTAAAATACGCCGACCGAATAAAAGACTGGAAAGTGGCAAAAACAGAGGAGGTGAGAAATTGTGAGAAGTGAAATATTTTTTTGTTAAGAGCAGAGTCGTTGGCTTGTAGGCCCACCTGCAAAGACAATAGATAGACATTTCGGTGGCTTGTAGGCCCACTTGTCTATCCAACGGAGAAAGCAGAGTCGTTGGCTTGTAGGCCCACCTGCAAAAGTAATAGATAAACATTTCGGTGGCTTGTAGGCCCACTTGTTTATCCAACGGCAAGAGCAGCGTCGGTGGCTTGTAGGCCCCCCTGCAGTAGCAGTAGACAGAGTCGGTGGCTTGTAGGCCCACCTGTCTTCACCTTTTTGTTAGCAGCGTCCGTGGCTTGTATGCCCGCCTGCTCAAACCAGAACATTGTCCGTGGCTTGTAAGCCCGCGTGTTCGCTTTTTTTCATCGAGTAACAGTGCTGCGGCTTGTAGGCCCGCCTGTTAAGCCGAGACGCAGACGTGAAGACCTGGAGGAATAAGGCCCATCAAATTCAACAATACAAAAATATAAATTCAGATATTTTAACGTGTAATTAAAGATAAAGGCCAAACATATTTAATAAAGATCAATTGTTAAATAAAACCAAAGTGTAATTTCTTGTAAGAACCCTGGAAACCCGCTGAGCTTACCCCAGCAAACAAAAGAACCAGCGGAGGTTCGTTACAGCACATATTGAAGAGCGGGGTGCGCTAGTTGTCAAAATCAGCTGGTAAGTTTTTAGTTTTTCTAATTGTTGTTGTTGTTTTTGTCGTTTGACGTTTGTAGCTCCTACAGCATTGTTGTTGCAAAATTTCTCAATTGAGCAGCTATCTTAAAATGAGCTTACCTTGTAATTGTATGATGGGTATATGTAATAAGGAGTAATGCGCTAGTCAGCTCGAAGAAAACTCAAATCGTTTGGTTTATTTTCTGCGATTACAATTTAATTTAATCATGTCAAATGATCCAAATGAGAGCACCACGAATACGGTACAACACTTGACGGAATATTTTTTTTCAATTCATCATTTATTATATAAGATAAATGTTATTATTTATGTACATGAATATATCTTTTAGAATTAGAAAATGAGAAGTTATCACTTCTCTCGTGTGGTCATAGGCATACAGCTTTTTTATTTCAATTTCACTTGCCCTTGACACAAGGACAAGCCAGACTCTCGCGAAGACAATGACATGATCAGTTTTTCATCATCTTTGATAACTTTCTCTATTGCACCACGATTTGGAAGTTTGTCGACATTTTTCTACTCTATAAATTGATTGACCTACTTCTGAGTAAACGCATTCGTCTTTTTGATATCCTTAGCCGCTTCTGAATAAGACATTTTTAGCCATTCTGGGTGTGTGCAAAAAAATACAGCTTCGAAACGTTTCGGATTAACTTCACTCATAGCGGTTTCTTTGTTTCTCGACATAAACTACATTTTTTTCTTAACATGCCAAAGGTGAAGGTTGCCCTAACTTCATAAAAGTCGGCTTGGATTCGTATAACTCACCGACTGCCCAAAATGCGGTATACCACCTTGATCAAAAAGTTCCCAGAATAACCACCGGCGCTCTCAGTCGCCCCATTTAAGTTATATTTTTTTTTTTTTAGGTGGCCACATCTGTTATTGACATTCTATGAAATTTTCAGCTTGATAGCTTGACATTTGCAAAAGTGACGGCGTATTAAATAAAGGGTGTTTTTTTTAGGGGTTTGTTTTTCGAATAGAGATAAAACTGGCATTTTGTGGTCAAATCTGGCAACTCTAATGTCATTTATGTTCAGTTTGGTTTGCCATTTCCTCATGAACAGGTTGACAAAAGAACAACGCTTGCAAATCGTGCAAATTTATTTCGAAAATAATGGTTCAGTTCGCGAAGTTTACCGCAAGCTCCGTCCATTTTATGGTCGACATAATCGTCCATCAGAGCAATTAATTCGGTTAACCATGGGTCGTTTTCGCACTACGTTTACTCTATGTGATAATACGCATCCGCAGAGACGTCGAACAGTGTAGAGCAAAATGTTGAAGAGGACCCGAATGAATCGATTCGCCACCGTGCACAGCAATTGGAGCTTTGTCCATCATTTTTATGGAAGATTTTGCGCAAAGATCTTGGCTTGCGACCTTACAAGATCCAGCTTGTGGAAGAATTAAAGCCGCAAGACCATGCAATGCGTCGTGATTTTGGTGTATGGGCCGAAAATGAGATTGATCTCGATGCTGATTTTCATCGCAAAATTTTGTTCAGTGATGAGGCTCATTTTTGGTTGAATGGCTACGTCAACAAGCAAAATTGCCGCATTTGGAGTGAAGAGAATCCACATGAGATCCTTGAGACGCCATTACATCCACAAAAACTGACTGTTTGGTGTGCTCTATAGGCTGGTGGAGTCATTGGGCCATACTTCTTCCGAAATAATGCTGGAGAGTCAGTTACCGTTAATGGAGACCGGTATAGAGCCATGATAACCGACTATTTTGTTCCCGAATTGGATGGCATGAATGTGGATGAGTTGTGGTTCCAACAAGACGGCGCTACATGCCACACAGCGCACGTCACAATCGATTTATTGAAGGAAACATTCGATGAGCGCATAATTTCGCGGAATGGACCTGTCAATTGGCCACCAAGATCGTGTGATTTGACACCATTGGATTATTTTCTTTGGGGATATGTGAAGTCGCTCGTCTACGCCAACAAACCAGAAACGTTAGGGGACTTGGAGGCCAACATTCGTGGCGTTATTGCCGACATACGGCTCCATATGCTCGAAAAAGTGGTTGAAAATTGGACCTGTAGAATTGGCTTTATTCGAGCCAGCCGCGGCGGCCACATGCCCGAAATCATATTTAAACATTAATGGCATAAAATTATCCTTCCAATAAAGCCAAATTGATGGACATTAAAACGATTTTCTTGTGTTTTATTTCAATTCGAAGTTCTATACCTCTAAAAAAAACACACTGCGATTGTGCGTGTTTTCGATTTTGTACGATTTTAAAAATGGAATTTAATTCGCAACAACGAGTTTGTATTAAATTTTGCAAGTTTTAGAAAAGTGTTTCGGCAACGATACTCTGAAGAAATCAATCATTTATCAGTGGCACGAACGTTTCAGAAGTGGCCATGAGCCCGTGAACGATTATGAACGCAGTGGCAGGCCAAAACATCAACAAAATCAAAGAATTGATGACCGTAGATAGCAAATTGACCATAAGAGAGATAGCAGAGGAGTTGGACATTGCTTTTGGATCCATTTGAGACATTTTGGTCAATGATTTGGGCCTCAGACGTGTCACTGCAAAGCTGGTACCGAAAGACCTGAATTTCATGCAAAAAAGGGACCGCGTTGACGTCTTAAAAGACATTCATCAAACGGATCATTACTGGAGACGTGATGTGGATTTAAGAGTATGACCACAATCCAGACACCAAGAGAGTGACTGGCGTGTACCAAATGAGCCTCTACCGAAAAAACCACGTCGTTTGCAGTCAAAAAAGAAGGCGATGCTCACAGTTTTCATGGATTATAAGAGTGTTGTGTATCGTGAATGAATTCCACAAGGCCAAACCATAAACATGGAGTATTATTTTGGCATTATGAGACGTTTGCGTGAAGCAATTCGCCAAAAAAGACCGGATTTGTGGGCAAACAACTCGTGTATCTTGCACCACGATAACACACCGTCGCACAATGCCATTTTTATCCGTGAACATTTGGCTAAAAATATAACGAATACCATTCAACAACCACCGAATTCACCTGATTTGGCTCGCTGCAACTTTTTCCTATTCGGTCAATTCAAGCAACCACTCGAGCGTTTCAAGAGCGCGCTCTGCGGAACGCGTTTCAGCACCCCACATGAGATCATGGCAAAATCGAAAATAGATCTGATGGCCATACCGCAAACCGAATGTAAAAATTGTTTCGAGAATTGGATCAAGCGCTGGCATATGTGCGTTGCAATCGATGAGAAGTACTTTGAAGGGGACAATATCGATTCTGATGTATAATCTAATCTAACAAACCCATATATATAAATGAAGGCTTAACGAGAGAAAATTCAAATATCCTGCAAAATGCCCTCCGATATAAAAAGGAAAACTTATTGTCGGCCGCTTTTACACGTCGTGGTATTGTGCACATAAAGCTCAAGGATAGAGTTAATGCTTTGTCAGTCGACTCACTGTCAAAATTGGGTGAAATCATTGGTTCCTTTAATTCCGAACATGATCCTGGAGAACCTGGTGTAATAAATGCTCATTCCTTTCGTGGCTCTAGTAACTAATAGCGTTATTCCTTATTTATTCATCTTCACTTTTATTTTCTTTAACTTTAATCACAATTTTGTTTTTACTTCTTTATATATTACAGCAGCGAAGAAAACTTACTTTATCACAAAGCACGCGTTAAATTCTAATCTCTTATTACACTTACTTTTTAAACATGATAAGTTATCGTAATAATGTGAATTCTCGTTCCAAAGATAATAGCTACAATATGATAAGAATACTCTCTAAACAAAGGACTGGGTTAAAAATTTGCCACCTTAACGCGCAAAGCTTAATTAATAAGATTGATGAAATGCGATATGTGTTTGAAGATTCTGGTATGGATGTTATTTGTGTTAGTGAAACATGGTTTAATAGTGATATGTCTGATGCTTTGTTCAGTTTAAATGGTTACAGAACATTTCGAGCTGATAGAGTTAGTCACGCAGGCGGCGTTGCAATATATGTGAAAGAAAATGTTACGTGTAAAATACTTTGTAAGTCGTCCCCTGATAGTGTAATTGAATATATATTTGTGGTAGTTTCAAATAGAAATCAAAATTTGCTCCTTGGTTGTGTCTATCGTCCAAACCGTTCAGTTGATTTCTCACCTTTTCTAAGCACATTAGAAAATATTGCACTATCTTTCTCTGAAATCATTATAGCTGGAGATTTTAACAGTAACCTCCTTGTAGAAAATAGTCTAATCCAAGATATGGATAGCTTAGGTCTTTTTTCTGTTAACATTTCTATGCCAACTCACTACACAAGAACAACTAATACTGTCCTGGATTTGTTTTTTGTAAGTGCCAAGACTAGAATCCTTTTGTACGATCAATTATCTGTATCCGATTTTTCTAAACATGACCTTATTTTTCTTGCTTATGACTTCCAACTCAATTATACTGCAAGCTGCTTCAGTTATCGAGACTTTAAAAATTTGGACTACGCTCGACTTGAAACTGCAGTAGCTGATATACACTGGGAACAAGTTTTTTATACTGACTCAGTTGATGATCAGGTAGAATTTTTTCAGGGCAATGTCAATTATCTGTTTAACGAGTTTGTCTCTATAAAGCAAAAAAGAATTATTCCTAAGCAACGTCCTTGGTTCAACAGAACTATTAAAAATGGTATTTTGCTGCGCAATAATGTGTATAATCGCTGGAAACGCTTCAAGACTCCAGAACTATATGAACAGTTTAAAATATTGCGCTCGATTGTGGTGAAAGAGATTAAAACTGCAAAAAGTACTTATTATAGGGATAAGTTTAGTTCAGTGGTGAATAGTAAGCAAAAGTGGCGCAAGATACGCAATATAGGCCTTTGTAGAAAATCATTTGAATCTTGCGATAACGTGGACGTTGAGGATTTAAACAAGCAATTTGTTAATATCCCTATGCCTTCTGTCAGCCAAAATGTGTACCAGACTATTGACAGTTCTTTTAATCCCGACACTTCATTCAGCTTTAATTGTGTTTGCCAGGCTGATGCACTTAAAAGTATTTTATCAATCAAATCTAACGCTATAGGGTATGATGGTATTAGCCCAATTTTTCTGAAAATTCTGCTTCCGAAGATCCTTCCTTATCTCACTCACATTTTTAACACCGTGCTTACAAAGTCATCTTACCCGATACAATGGAAGAAAGCTAAAATTATACCAGTACTAAAATCTCATAATGAGTACCGCCCGATAGTTATACTTTCATTTATATCCAAAGCATTGGAATTGTTACTCAGTCAACAAATTAACTCACACTTGAGCAGAAATCGTTATATAACTGAAAGGCAATCAGGCTTTAGAGCCAAACATAGTTGTATCACTGCTCTAATTGATGTAACTGAAGACTTGCGCTCTAGCATAGATGACAATGAAGTTGGGTTCTTAGTTCTATTAGACCACTCTAAGGCTTTCGATACAGTCGACCATAACATCTTACAGGCCAAACTTCTTAATTTATTTAACTTTTCACCATCTGCCGTGGATCTTATTGCGTCATATCTTTCCGATAGGTCGCAAGCTGTTTTCGCCAATAAAGTTTCGTCAGTCTTTCTACCCATTACAAGAGGTGTTCCTCAAGGCTCTGTTTTGGGACCTCTCTTTTTTTCAATGTACATAAATGACCTACCCAGTGCTCTGGAAAACTGTAAGATCCATATGTACGCAGATGATGTTCAGTTGTACGTTAACTGTAAACGTGAGAGCCTCTATAACTGTATCAACATTCTAAATAGTATGCTTGGAAAAATTGGTAATTGGGCAGCAAAAAACGGATTAAGCCTTAATCCAACAAAGTCAAAATGTTTGGTAATTTCGAAGAAAATCATTGACATTTCCACTGCTCCTAACCTTTCATTAAATGGAAGCATCATCGAATACGTTGACTCTGCAAGAAACCTAGGCATCACCTTCAACAGAACGTTAACTTGGAATAACCACATAAGTACCACGATTGGGAAAGTCTACAGCATGCTTCGTGTTCTTTGGACTACGAAGTATTTTACACCTCTTAATATACGAATGCTTCTTGCTAAAGCATATCTCATACCAACAATGCTATATGGCTGCGAAATTTTTGCAAACTGTGATAGTCTAAGTAAAAATAAATTAAACGTTCTCTTTAATAATATTGCTCGTTATGTGTTTGGACTGAAAAGAAGAGACCATGTTTCCCAGTACGCTAAAAGAATCCATGGCTTAACCTTTGATAATCTGCTAAACTATCGTACGCTTTTATTGTTGCATAAGATCGTATGTAGTTCTGAACCAAGTTATCTGTTTTCCAGATTAAACTTTTCTAGATCCAATCGTACTAATATGATTAATTGTTTACGTGTCTCTTGTTTAACATCTGAAAGGCAGTTTTTTTGTACACTCTGTTCGTCTTTGGAACGCACTTCCTAATAGTTTAAGATCTTGTGATAACGCTGTGCAATTTAAAAATAAACTAGCTTTACTCTTTTCTTCGCTGTAATATTAAGTAGTCAAATATGTCAAGTAATTAAAATGTTAAAAGGATGGATGTTAAATGAATGTTATATTTATATTTTATATTTATGTTTTTTTTTCTTCTTTCATATTTCACAGTTGGTAACACGTTGTTTATTTGTATGTTTAAAATTATTTATTTAAAGTTTGAAAGTTTTTAATTTTATTGTCTAATTCGTTTTTACTTTTATAAGAATTGTTACTAAAACTTTGATTTTAATATGTTATGCAGTACTATATATTATAAGTCTAATATTTAATCGTTGTTTACGCTACATGCTGCCGGTACTGATGATAAGGTTATAAAACTTTGTTGTGCCGGTTTTCGAAAGAAACAAATAAATAAAATAAATAAATAAAATCTAGTATTTTTAATTTCCTCTTCCTGCAAGGATGAAAATGGTAATCTAGTGACAGATATCCAGAGTACACTGATGATGTGGAGGGAACACTTCTCTAAGCTTCTGAATGGTGACGACGACAACAATCCCGCCAATAGAGATGATATCCCGGAAATCCCAATTGTGGACGACAGCGTTGAAGTTCCGCTGCCCGACCATAGTGAAGTCTTGAAAGCTATAGCTCGGCTTAAAAACAACAAAGCCGCAGGAGCCGATGGCTTACCGGCTGAGCTCTTCAAGAATGGAGGCGAAGTTTTATTTAAATGCATTCATGAGCTTCTATGCAGAATATGGTCGGAAGAATGCATTCCAAACGATTGGAACCTCAGTGTGCTCTGCCTAATCCACATGAAAGGCGATCCCACAATTTGCGCCAACTACCGTGGGATAAGCCTTCTTAATATCGCATATAAGGTCCTGTCGAGCGTACTATGTGAAAGACTAAAGCCCATCGTAAACCAGCTGATTGGACCTTATCAGTGTGGCTTCAGACCTGGTAAATCCACCATAGACCAGATATTTACGCTACGACAAATCTTGGAGAAGACCCTAGAAAAACAGATCGACACACACCATCCTTTTGTCGATTATAAAGCCGCCTTCGACAGTCCTATAAGGAATTATCTATACTCCACCATGTCTGAATTTGGTATTCCTGCAAAGCTCATCCGCCTTTGCAGAATGACACTAAGCAACACCAGCAGCACAGTTAAAATCGGGAAGGACCTCACTCCTCCATTCGATACCAAACGAGGTTTCAGACAAGGTGATTCCTTATCGTGGGACTTTTTCAACCTAATGATGGAGAAGATCATCCGAGCTGCTGATTTGAGACGAGTGGCACGATATTCTACAAAAGTATGCTGATGATATCGATATCATTGGCCATAATACGCGCGAAGTCAGTGCAGCATTCTCCAGGTTAGCGAAAGAGTCGAGTCGGATGGGTCTTGTAGTGAACGCAGATAAGACGAAATACCTAGTGTCAACAAATAAACAGTCCTAGCGTCTTGGAAACCACGTCACTGTTGACAACATCTCCTTCGAGGTTGTTAAGGACTTCGTCTACCTGGGATCCAGCGTAAACTCTTTCAACGATGTCAGTATTGAGATAAAGCGAAGGATAACTCTTGCCAACAGGTGTTACTTTGGGCTAAGTAGGCAATTGAGAAGCAGAGCCCTCTCTCGACGAACAAAATTCACGCTCTATAAGTCACTAATCATGCCCGTCCTATTATATGCAGCACAAACCTGGACGTTGAGCAGTTCTGATGAAAAGACTCTAGGAGCCTTCGAGAGAAAGATCCTTCGTAAAATCTTCGGTCCAATCTGCGTCAATGGCGAGTACCGAATTCGATGGAGCCACGAGCTGTATGAGCTGTACGCTGACATCGACATAGTTAAGCGCATTAAAATCGAGCGGCTCCGCTGGCTAGGTCATGTTGAGCGAATGGAAAACGACGCTCCAGCGAAAAAAAATATTCGATTCGGTGCCCGGTGGTGGTCAACGCAGAAGAGGACGCCCACATCTTCGTTGGAAGGATCAGGTGTTGGATAACCTGACCACGCTTGGTGTTTCCAACTGGCGCCAGCAAGCGCAAAACAGAAATGGCTGGCGCAATTTCCTATACGAGGCCAAAACCGACTTACGGTTGTAAGCGCCAGATAAGTATGTAAGTAAGTAAATAAATTCCGGGAACTTTGATCAATGTGGTATTCTCTAGTGTAACATACTTTATAAACGAAATGAAACAGAAATGCAACACGTGCGAATGTACTCTGAACATCACCATCATGAAGCGGAACTCCGGAACGATACTGCCCAGATTATATATTTTTCCCAATTTACTAAGTTGTAAATATTTCTTAGATTTATTAAATTTTTTCAAAAAAAAATTTTTTTTTTCATTTTAAATTGTTTATTCGATTTTTATTATTGTGTTGTTTAACATTTTCTTGGAATAAGCCCTTCAATACTCACTGGACTCCTGATAAGTTTAAAGAATTTCTATGTAATTAAATATGTAAAATATTCCATTCAATATAAATCATCAATTATTCATTTGTTAGTAATTAAATTCAAATTTTCAATGGTTATCATGGTTGTCTCCACTAACTTTCTTCTGCATTTATTACAAGCTTCAATATTCTTAAGAAACTTAAAAGCAATAAAAAATATAACAGCCTAAAATCATGCCTTAAATTTTTTCATGAATGATAAGAAAAAACAATAAGTGACATACAAACAAGCAACAAGGACAAAATAATGCTCAAATAATGTTCACAAATATTATTTTTATAAAAAAACCTTGTGATTGATTGATTGATTGCTTGATATCGTAAATCAAAAACAAACAATCAACCATTAATCATCAGAACCTGAATAATTACAAAAACAATCAAGCAAAATGGTAAAATAAAGATAAGAATTAATCTACAAGATAAGCACATAAATATGCTGCATTCCACTCGCTTTACATTCTGTCTTTTTGTTTTTTTTTTTTTGTATTTTGTTCACTCTCATTCTGTCATTACATAAAATTTAACTTACATTGTAATTTCTCATCCAGGTTTCCTTTCGATGTGACTGATAAAGCGCGTATAAATTCTTCGAATTCGATTGAACCATCCTGTGTGTGTGGGTGTCGTTAAAAGAGAAAATGGAAAAAAAACAAATAACAAGAGAAACCATAAAGTTATATAATTAGTTACAAAGAGAACAAAAAGTGGAATAAAATGAAAGTAGAATTAATCCATAAATCAACAAAGACTGCGGTGGTAGAAGCTATTGTCGGTCATTCTGGTGTTTGGTTCTAGTGCTTTTGGGGCGCCTGAGCTTGTTTTTGTAGATATTTCTTGGTTCTTTTTCTATTTGTTTTTTAGTACGACTTTCAGTCCGCGACATTATTTAACATAAGTTCAACAGAGTGTAACTCAGTTGAGCAAAGTTCATTAGTTTTCCCTCAAATAAAAAAAAAAACATTAAATCTAACAGTCGTCTCTGCACGAACAGGTACCACAAAGTCGACCGTTTGTGTGCCATAAATTAAAATAAAGCTTGCGTTAGCGTGTGACTAGTAGATGTGTATCTACAAGATATAGGGTATAACTATATAATACTCTTGCTTACAACTGTTGTTGTCACTGTGGTTTTTTTCAATTAGTATAAATTGGATTCTTAGCTGCTTATTAATACACACAAAGATGAGAGGAGGTAATTGGTAAATATTTTAGGTGTGAAATCAATACTTAAGTATTCAATCTGTTAAACAAAAATGTTATTTATAAAATCTTTATATGAGGCGATAGGATGAAGTTTTTTTTTAGTAAGATATCCTTTGAATATGGAACTTATATTTCCATATTCAAACATTATTCTTCGAAGTAACTGTATAAAGTATAAAGTATAAAGTATCAAGTATAAAGTATAAAGTATAAAGTATAAAGTATAAAGTATAAAGTATAAAGTATAAAGTATCAAGTATAAAGTATAAAGTATAAAGTATAAAGTATAAAGTATAAAGTATAAAGTATAAAGTATAAAGTATAAAGTATAAAGTATAAAGTATAAAGTATAAAGTATAAAGTATAAAGTATAAAGTATAAAGTATAAAGTATAAAGTATAAAGTATAAAGTATAAAGTATAAAGTATAAAGTATAAAGTATAAATTATAAAGTATAAAGTATAAAGTATAAAGTATAAAGTATAAAGTATAAAGTATAAAGTATAAAGTATAAAGTATAAAGTATAAAGTATAAAGTATAAAGTATAAAGTATAAAGTATAAAGTATAAAGTATAAAGTATAAAGTATAAAGTATAAAGTATAAAGTATAAAGTATAAAGTATAAAGTATAATGTATAAAGTATAAAGTATAAAGTATAAAGTATAAAGTATAAAGTATAAAGTATAAAGTATAAAGTATAAAGTATAAAGTATAAAGTATAAAGTATAAAGTATAAAGTATAAAGTATAAAGTATAAAGTATAAAGTATAAAGTATAAAGTATAAAGTATAAAGTATAAAGTATAAAGTATAAAGTATAAAGTATAAAGTATAAAGTATAAAGTATAAAGTATAAAGTATAAAGTATAAAGTATAAAGTATAAAGTATAAAGTATAAAGTATAAAGTATAAAGTATAAAGTATAAAGTATAAAGTATAAAGTATAAAGTATAAAGTATAAAGTATAAAGTATAAAGTATAAAGTATAAAGTATAAAGTATAAAGTATAAAGTATAAAGTATAAAGTATAAAGTATAAAGTATAAAGTATAAAGTATAAAGTATAAAGTATAAAGTATAAAGTATAAAGTATAAAGTATAAAGTATAAAGTATAAAGTATAAAGTATAAAGTATAAAGTATAAAGTATAAAGTATAAAGTATAAAGTATAAAGTATAAAGTATAAAGTATAAAGTATAAAGTATAAAGTATAAAGTATAAAGTATAAAGTATAAAGTATAAAGTATAAAGTATAAAGTATAAAGTATAAAGTATAAAGTATAAAGTATAAAGTATAAAGTATAAAGTATAAAGTATAAAGTATAAAGTATAAAGTATAAAGTATAAAGTATAAAGTATAAAGTATAAAGTATAAAGTATAAAGTATAAAGTATAAAGTGTAAAGTATAAAGTATAAAGTATAAAGTATAAAGTATAAAGTATAAAGTATTAAGTATAAAGTATAAAGTATAAAGTATAAAGTATAAAGTATAAAATATAAGTATAAAGTATAAAATATAAGTATAAAGTATATAGCATAAAATATAAATACATCGGACTCCATCTTCAAAACAGACACAACTCAAAATTTCAATACTTTCAGGAGAAACAAAAAACCAGTATATTTTTCAAAGGAATCCTTACAAAAAAAGGAGACAAAAAGATTTTTTTTAATTAAAGAGTAAAAAGATGAATACAAAATCTTGATAGTTGATGGAGGTTATCACAACGAATAGTTTAACATTAAAAAGTAAAAATTTGTTAATTTTGAATTGTACCTGTTTTGAAAAGGGAGTACGATAGGAGTAATGGCATAGGATTCTTTGCCAAGATGAATCAAAATGGGTGAATATATTTTTGTTGATGTGCATGTGAGGACTTTGACCGAACTTCTAAGGATCAAGTTGTGTCATGAGTATTATTAAATTTTTATATACAATGGATCGAGAACTGGACCTACTAGTTTTATGCCGGCAGTGAGGTAATGACCAATCAGAAAAATTCATTTCGATTCAAAATATTTTCTGTGTCTGGTGCAGAATTCGCACCAAGTGGCTTACGCACTTTAACACACTTGACTACTGCCGATAATTGAAAATATCTCCAGGATGAATGGAACAGATTTTTAAAATAGTCTTTTGAAATAATTTTGTGAAAATTAAAAAAAAAAAGAAAAAATTTGATTTTATAAATTTTCTAATAAGGCTTTATTAAAAATTGTGTCTCATTCATCCTGAAGATATTTTCAATATATAATGAAATTTTTCATTTGTTTTTTGTTTCAGGTCAACCTAGCAGCCAGCAGATTGCACTCAATGCAAAAAAATGTCTTTTACGCCAATTGTGGTAACCAGCTCCATCTTTGTTTTTGAAAAAAAAAACAATTTTTAAAAGTTAATGTATTTTTTAATAAACCTGAAAATTTTAAACCTCTAACTTAATATTTTCTATTTAACCTTCGCCGTACCAGAGATTTTTATACACGTCGTTTACCAATACCCACCCGGGTGACCCATGTGATTTTAGTATAGGCATATGTCGAAAATTAATTCTAATTTTCAGCTTGATATACTAATGCTTGAGAAATATTAAAATTTAGCGTTCAAATATTTATATAGCCCAGTGGCTCAGCAGGGATTTGATTAGAGGAATAGATCCCATTTGCACAAAAGGTCAATGAAGGAAGTATTGAAAAAAATTACGATGAGCTATGTAGAGATTTAAAGTTAAAATTTGGTAAAAAATTATCTCGTGAATAGTTACAACATGTACCCCCCTATTCTAAAACCATATCTACACCACTGACAGTGTTACCGAATAATTTGCGTTTGTTAATACGTCAGAGACTTTAACCAAGGTGAGCGGGTTGTAAAAGATTTGGTCAGTGCCTTAAATGGGTCAGGAAGAAACGTAGCCATGGACAACTTCTTCACAACACTGCCATTGGCCAAGGAACTGGCAAATTGGAGCATGTCAATTGTTGGCACTTTAAAGAAAAATAAAAGGTATGTGCCCAGTGGCGTCCGTGGCGTAGTTGGTTAAAGTGCGTGGCCGCTATGTCAAAGAACCTTGGATACCCAGGTTCGAACCCCAGCCAGCGACAGAAAATTATTTGAATTAAAATAATTTTTCTGTACGGCCGCCACCTCTCTGCAGACAATGGCAAACCTCAGAGAGTAATCAAAATGCCATGTAAAGCTTTCTGAGAATAAGAACATTCCGTTCATCGCCGTTCGGAGTCGGCGTTAAGCATGTAGGTCCATTTCTCGGTCAATTGTGTACAAACTTAATAACACGCACAACACAATTGATCATAAGAAGCTAGGTCAAAGTCCTTTCAAGGGCTGAAATGGCCAGTTATTTATTTATTTTTTTTATTTTTTATGTGCCCAATGAGTTTAAGCCATCACGACCCTGAGAAGTGACATCAAGCTTATTCGGCTTCTCTGAAAATATAACAATTTGCTCTTATGTTCCTGCCAAAAATAAGTCCGTGGTTTTGAAGTCTACAGTACACAAAGATAGTGCAGTATCTGGGCCAGAAAAGAAACCTGAAATAATTTTGTATTACAACAAAACCAAGGGCGGTGTAGACAGCATGGACAAAATGCTATACCAATACATCACCAAAAAAGCAACACTGCGCTGGCCTCTGGTGATGTTCTTTAGCATTTCGGACATTGCTGGCCTTGCCGCTTTTATAATATATAAGGAAAACAACTCGGATGTGTCTATGAAGCGATCCGAACGAAGATATTTTCTTGAATGTCTTGGCGAGGATCTCTGCAATCCTCTTATTTTGGAGAGGTCGAACAACAATAATATTATTGGAAGGTTTCCAATAAGAACGGCTATTGAATGTATTTTAGGTATTTATTTTTATAAGATTCTGTTGGGTGAACAACTATTTGCACGTTTTTTACAGAAAAGCCTGTTACCGATGTATGCGACAACGTCCAGTTTGAGGCAAACACAATTTCACAATTTCAGATCACAATTTCAGATCGAGGCAACTGGCCGCGTAAAGAACAAAGGCAAGTGCCATATTTGCCATATAGCCAAAAAGAAAAGAAACACACGCCAAACTTGTGTCAGTTGTAAAAAACCCATGTGTGCAGAGCATAGCGTCACCCAAACAAACTGCGAAAATTTCCATCTCGGTCAATCCACATCAACTAATTACTTATGAAATTGAAAAAAGATAAACATATATATGTACATAAATAATACAAGTATGGACTAAAATAAATTCTTGCATATTAAAACTTACCTTTTCTATCCGTTTTCAAAGCAAAGCAACTAGAAAACTAAAATATTTTAATGGGGTCACCCAGGTGGGTATTGGTAAACCACGTAGATAAAAAGACAACTTAAAAAAAAAAGACATGAAGAAACCTGATATCACCTCAATATCACTCCATTTTACTTACCTCTAAATGTATCGCCGGCCTAAGCCTTATCGGTAATTTTTCTATGAAAAAGCTTTACCACTAAATTAAACGGAACTACTAAAGGGCTAAAGATATATTTTCATGGAATGGGATTTTCGCCTGCTCTTATTTCAAGTTGACACACAGTACACCACTTTTATGAATTAACACTCCCCCCCCCCCTCCCCTTAACATACACCGTATCATACAGAAGGAACAAAAAAAAAACGTAAAATTTTATTTTTTGTTGTCTCTCACCATCTGAATATTAATTTGTTCCGATTTCATACCATCCTGTTATTAATTGAAAGTTTGAAAAGTTTTCCTAATAAGTTCCTTATATTATCAACGAATCTCAAACATTTATCTTTAACTTTTCATTTTTTTTTCAAAAATGTTATAAAATCAACTTGGTTCAAAACTTATTCATCCAAATGACAAGAATTGATGCTGCAATCTAAGCAGCTCTTGCCATTATCATCATAATAAGCTTCACAAAGCGCCCACTCTAACTGACAACACCAGCGCCAACGCACGCACTAACACGCTGTCATTTTTATGTACTTACATTATTTTCATCAAAAACTCGAAACACCAGCGACGCAAACTTGCTGGGATCGCCCTGTGGGAAGAACTGTTTGTAGATTTTGATAAAACCCTATAAAGCGGAAGCATCGGGCAACAACAAAGCCATCGCATCCAATTGAGATGCACACACACGCGAAGAGATAGCCAGATAGATGGATACACATTGACAGTGTTTTGAAGCGCATTTCGTTTGCCCATACAGCGTGTGGCGCCCGCAAGGAGCAGAATTCATTGAATCAAATGTCAACGCAGGATTTTTAGATGTCAAGTCGTGGCAGCGGTGTTGGTAGCGATTGTTATTGTTGTTGTTGTTGTGTGGCGCCAAAATCATCAGTTGACATCAGAAGATGTTGTTACAAAATTGTTATTATTGTTGTTGTTGTTGTCATTTGTGTGTTTTTGTTGTGAAAAATACCGCATTGCAAATCCGCATATTTAAATAAGTCGTAAGCCATTTTTTTATTTTTTTTTTTTTTAATTTAATGTTGATGTTGCCAAAATCATTTTTGATTTGTTTATTTGCCATTTTTGTGTTTCGTTATTTTTTTTTTATGCGTTTTTGGTTGCGATCCAAGGTTTGAGCATAGAGAAAATTAAAATGAAAAGAAGAAAAAGAAAAACGAAGTCAAAGGAAGTCATTTATTTTCATGTTCATATATTTTTCTCTTTTTCTCTTTCACTTTTTTTTTTTAGTTGTTGTGGCACTTTAACACACACAAATAAATCTCAACTTGACAGTGAAATTAAAAGATTGTTGTTTTGAACGTACCTGCTCCGTAAGTAAGCCATTCGGACAGTCTTTGAGGAAGCCTTTATGCCTGTTATTGAAAAATATTTTTAAGGGAAAACGCGAAAAATATAAAAGAAAAATATTGAGCATTGTGTTAAACGGAAAAGGTGTTTATGTTGTTGTGCTTTCTTTTTCACTTACCATTGGCGGATTTCCTTTTCTGTGACTGAAATTGAAAGAAAATAAAGAATTTTATTTAATTTAAATTCGAAGATTTTATATTGTAGGAAACAAATACACTTGTGCTCATACAATTAAGACAAAAAAGAATTCGTTACTATTATTGCTATAATATTTTTCTGCTTTTGTTTTTTGCTTTCGCTTGCTCATGATAAACTATTACCGTTATAACGGTTTATGCAAAAAAAAAATTTTGAAGTAATTTGTTGTTATTCATAATCAGTGCTATTTTTATTGCGAAGCAATCAACATCTAAGTGCTCACGTAATTAAGACATTTGATTTAATAACGGTAAAAAATATATCTTTCTACTTTTTTTTCATTGCATTGTAGATAAAATGATTAATGTATTAATTTTACTAATATCAAAATTTGATTTGGCCTAATGGGGGAAAAAAAAGAGCTCCACACCATGCGAGAGGAAAATGATTTGGAATTCCTACCAAAACTCTGGAAACGTTGCTAAAGTAGCTAAAAATTTGAGTGTTTCGCGTACCAGAGTATATATTGCCCTGGAATATTTTGAGAAACATCAAACTTTTGATGATTTGCCACTAAATAAGCCCCGCAAAACGATAGCAACTGATGATCGCAAATTGGTTAGGTTGAGCATATCAAACCCTTTTTTAACCTCCAGCGAATTAAGTGCTCAGATGGAAGCAGATTATAATGTAAAAATATCGTCGCGAACAGTTCGAAGACGATTAAAAGAAAATAGTTTAAATGGGCGAGTTGCACGAAGGAAACCAGATACATCCAAAAAAAAATTGCGAAGGAGACTTTAATTCGCAAAGAAACACTTTACTAAAGAGCAAAAATTTTGGGATCTCATTGTATGGAGCGACGAATCTAAATTTAATGTCTTCGGAAACGATGGAAAGCCGTATGTTAGGCGTCCTCCGTTGAAAGAATTGGACCCAAGATACACCAAAAAGACGGTGGCTCTTCCGTAATGGTTTGGGGTTGTTTCACCTCATCTGGCGTTGGTCCAATACAACAAATAAGTGGTAAAATGACAGGTGAAATGTATAAGGATATTTTGGCGGAGCATTTGGACGGAGACTACGTTGAAAATTTGCCACTTGCTGGGATATTCTAGCAAGACAACGACCCTAAACATTGCTCCCGGACAGTGAAATCTTGGCTCGAGTCAAAACATATCCAAGTCTTGGAATGGCCAGCCCAAAGTCCGGACCTAAATCCGATAGAAAACCTTTGGGCTATAATTAAATGAAAGGTTTCAGGTCGAAAACCCAAAAATAAACCTGAACTGTGGGATATTATTCAACAGGAATGGTACAAGATAACTCCCGAGTAATGCCGGACTTTAGTATGCTCCATGAGCAACAGATGTGCAGCGGTAATTCGCCAAAAAGGGCTCCCAACTAAATATTAATATCGTTGTGGCATTTGATAAAATTAAAACACAATTTATACAAAAACATGTGATATAATTTAAATTCTTTTCAGATGTCCTAATTATATGTTGCTTTCATTGCTGATGAAATAAACTAAAACTGAATAATTTTATAGAAAAATTAATTATTTTTAGAAAAAAATGCTTACATTATGTATATTATTAATGGAGAAATAAATGTTAAAGAAAAATGTTTAAAAACGTACTCCAAATTTTTTCAAAACATATATTTATGAATTGCGGTCGACATGTCTTAATTGTATGAGCACAAGTGTATATTCGAGGAAGTCATTAAAATTATTTTTATATAAAATTAGATGCTTATTCGAGGTTATTGAAGTCGATGTTCTGACAAGTTCCATTGGAGTATTCTATCGTCTAAGTAAGGGTAATTTACCTCATATCTTTTACGAAGCCTCCCAACTAGCACATAAGCTGCTATAAAGATTGGGTAAGCTTATAAGTAGCTAATTCTGGAAAGTACGTTATTTCTAAAATTAATCATTTACACAACTTTAAGAGCAAGAGAGATAAAGTTATTTATTGTCATTGTTTTATTGAAGTTTTTTGAGCTAATATTAAGCTTCGGAAAGCAATAGTCTTATTGCAAGCTTGCATACAAGCATTATGTAGCTAAATTTAGCTTTTATTAAGCTTTGGAATGTAAGTTGCATTAGACTGTTCCGAATTGATTGATTAAAGCTTTACCGAAGTTTCAATTTTTAAAACAATGAACTATAATAAAAATAATGAATACTGAACTCTTAGCAAAAATTAAAATATTTGATTAAGGTTGCATCCTCTATTATGGACATACCGTGCTTCTAAACGGTGCATACGAGATGCTTCGACTTCTGCTTTAGCTAAAGCTAAAATTAAGGCTACAGCATCTATTTATTTTAGGGTTCAAATCAATAACTTCTATTTGATACATACGAAAAGCTTTAGCTTAACTGCAGCTAAGCTTAAGCTGATTAAAGATAAGATTTAAGGAAAATTAAATTTTCTATTAAATTTTTTTTCAGCTTTGCCTTTCTTATAAAATTTAGATTAGTAGAATTCAGCAGGCTTTAAGAAATTATACAAAAATAAAATTGGAGTAAATTTATTAATGCTCTCAATAAAGATTTATTGAAATCCTTTCCCGGCTTAGAGGCAAAAGTTTAGTTTCATCTTTAATCTTAGTTTAATGCCATATATATGGCATATACCTAACGCCTTGTACGTTAGGTTCATATAAAATTCTCCATACAAAGCACGTTAGGTTTGTTCTAGCGTTTTGAAAAATCTAACGCCTTTTGCCTATCCGTGTGATCTGGCATCTCTGTCTGCCTCATATGATTTTTTCATTAAAAAAAGCTTTAGCTGCTCTGTTCACACCAATTACAAATTCCACAAAGAATTTAATAACAAGCTCAGCTGTTTACATAAGTACGCAGTTAGCGGCTTGCAAAACCTTTCCACCATAGTGTAGCGGCTAGCGCGCTGACCTTCAACGCAAACATGCGCGGCTTCAAACCCTTCACCAAATTAAGCCAAATTTTTTTTCTTGTTATTTTGCTTAGAAATGTTTTTTTTTCTGTTTTTATTAATGGATAGATTTACAAAAGATAAATTTAAGTAAAACATTTAAAGACAATAAAAAACAAAGCCCCTGAAAATAACACTTATTATTATTTACTCTAGCAAGGAAAATTTTCTTTTCTTTAGAAAGAAGGTATTTGTTAATTTATGTATTTTTAATGAATTTTGAACTGTATGTTGATAATTCAACAACACATTGAAAATCTTTATGTCTCATGCGATATTTGAACCGCGGTCCTCTGTCATATAAGTTCCATATGCTACCCAATGTGCCACGGCCATCATCATATAAGTTGATTATTTTAGGATATTATTTATTGCGTGACTTACACTTGCACCGCTTAAAGTTTTTTTTCACACCCCAGGCTTGTTTGCTGCGTAAAAGAGCAAGCTATTTAAACACATACAACTTTCCTTGTTTAACATGACAACAAAATGTAAGAGTGTGTTAGTGAACACCAAATTGTGTTTCATTGTGTTTGTAACTACGTTAGAGCTGTCTAGCTGGGGTATTCGTTAAGGAGTAAGCTTCTGAAAGTAAAGACTATAGAACTTGTATTGGTAAGTGAAAGACTAGACACTCCTCAGTTAGTCTGTGCTCAAAGTTGGGTCCGTATATCCAGACAACACACCATCTGAGCCTGAATGTTGGTTTAATTGCATCACTTTGAGCCAGAAATGCGTCTAGTATTTGATCAAGCATTATTAAGATTGGAGCTTTGAAGTGCTTTAAAAGAATTTACTGAAAATGTTTTAAGACTTCACCATTTATCGATCTTATATTGTACTATAGGGTGTAGAAATAAGAGGTGTAGAAATTTGAGTTGAAACAAAATACCAAATTTATATAATTTCAAACCGAAAATTTGGTTTATTAGTAAGAAATCGAATGAGTTTCTTTTCCATTATATGACACTCATTCTTGAAGTCGAACTTTCGACCACTTTTTCAAACATTCGGGGTCATGTCCCGTAGTGGTTAATAAATATTTATTATAAGACATTTTTTTATAAGATATCTAATTTCTATATATATAAAAATAAGTTGCATTGTGTATGAAATTGATGTTCTCGGTAATGCGTGAACCGATATTTCTAACTCAGTGTTGCTTGAAATATATGTACTATATTATAGTTCTATGCATATTATGGTTGGCTTACATTTTTTTTCTGAATGCCTTAGTTCATGTGAATGCATATTTGAAATCATAGATATTTTACAAAAATGTCAAAAATACGAGACAAATTTTGTCCCGCCGGGACACTTAAAAAACCATGCAATATACGGGACGTCCCGTGAAATGTGGGACATCTGCCAACACTACACACAAGTCAAATTTTTGATATTGAATAGCTTTGAACTAAACGTCGGATAACAATAAATCTCAGTATGGAGTTACTAATTGCCAAAGTCTTTCTACTGGAAAACTGGTACGTGCATCGGAAAAGGGGGTGTGGCCCGATTTTCAATACAGAATAGCCATGGAAGTTTAAATCACAGGACATTGAAACTCATAATGGAATTGCCACCTGGGAGTGATGTTTTGCTACTGGGAAACTGTAACGGACAGTGGAACATTAGCGTGGTGTCAGACTAAGGGACTAATAAAAGTTTAGAATATTATTTTTAATAGACTTGCCGGGTGCAGCAACGCACGCCGGGTATCGCTAGTCTATCTCTAAAACAAAAATATATATGGGGCGTTTTTTACAAAATCAAACAAAACAAAAATTCTAAACGTCATCGGGACGCGGTGGGAGCTCCTTATTTCTCACTGAGTATTAGTATTAAAATATGATACACCAATAAAGGCCTATTCTAAGTCCTCACAATAAAATTAGACAAAAACATTTTTACGTCATGGGGACACAGAGAGAGCCGCTCAAAGATCGACAATGCAACATTCATGCAATGGCGTTGTATTGACTTTTTACTCGGTGAGTATATAAGCTACGATAAATGTTTAAAAACGAAAAGGCAGGATTTATACTTGGCCTTACGACAAAAATTAAATGCTGACGTCGTCAGGTCATGAAGATTTTTTATTTATTTTATTGAGATGCTAAGCCCTAAGGCTTTATAGCATTTTAAAAATTCAACAATTTGTTTGATTAACTTAAACGCTATACAATTCATTATACATTTAATTATTAATTTAAAGGATTTCAGATATAATATACATAGTAAAAATGATGTAAGGTTGTATATATTCCGGATCAACATCTTGATGTTAATAGATCAATTGATTAGAGCAGTGCTCACATATGTGAGGCTGATAACCAAGTTCTATAATGTGTGTAGGAACAGGGATTAGAGCAAAGCTCACATATGCAAGGGTAGACGGGCGGGGTCTACCTCCGGCATATGCCAGGCGAGACGGACATGGTCTCGCTCTGGATAATCATGTTTGAATTTAATCAGCTTGGTGTAAAATTCCCAGGTATGATGTGAAGTTGCATATTCCGGATCATATATTTAGAGCATCGATCCCATATGTGAGGCTGATAATCAAATACTATTCTGATGTATGTATGTAGATTCATGTAAACAGAGATTAGAGCAAAGCTCACATATGCAAGGGTAGACGGACGGGGTCTACCTCCGGCATATGCCAGGCGAGACGGACGTGGTCTCGCTCTGGATAATCATGTTTAAAATAAATCAGCTTGATAGTATTGCCAAACATAGCCAGGAAAATATAAAGTATTCTTGGGAGAGCATAATCCAAATCAACCTCGGTACTGGAGATAATCTAGAATTTTAAGTTTAGTTGAGTATATGAATTCATTTAAAGAGATTACATCTGAAACAAAATTAAAGTCACCACAAGCACTTCTCAGCGGTTCATTTTGCAAGTAGTTTGTTCTACAAAAGTTCATGTAAAGTAATTCAAAAGATCTTCTAGGACGAATAGGAACATTAAAATAAATTTTACTTAATAAATATGGACTGTCAACATATCCATGCAGAAGTTTAACAATCCAGCTTACATTAAGCATAGTTCTGCGATTTTTTAAAGTAGGAAGATTTAATAGCTGTAATCGATATTCATAAGGTGGAAGATGAAAGTCAGTTCTGCAGTATAAATTGCTTAAGCAGAACAGAAGAAATTTTTTCTGAACTGATTCAATGTCGTCAATGTAACAACAATATCGTGGACACCATATAATTGAGGCATATTCTAAGATAGGCGGCACTAGTGAAGTGAACAAAGATTTCGTAATAAGGGGATCATTAAACTCTTTTGCCCATCGTTTGATAAATCCTAGGGTACTATTTGCTCTATTTATTATTTTAGTTATATGAATATGAAAGCGAAGTTTAGGATCCATGGTAACTCCAAGATCATGGAAACTATCTAGAGATTCTAGTGTATAGTCGCAGATTTTGTACGTGCTTCTAAGCCATGGCTTACGCGAGAAGGTCATGTGCTTACATTTTTTCATATTGAGATTCATATGATTTATTTTGCACCAGTTATAAAGATTATTGATGTCAATTTGTAAGAATTTGGCATCATTTTCATTTTTGTAAGAAAGAAATAGTTTGACGTCGTCAGCGTACATCAAGACGTTAGAATGCAATATTATAGTTGGCAAATCATTTATGAAAAGTAGAAAGAGAAGAGGCCCGATGTGACTCCCTTGGGGCACTCCTGAGGTAACCGGGAACTCGTAAGATTTCACGAGTTTAAATAAAACAGATTGAGTTCTATTACTGAGATACGATTCAATCCACCTCACCAGCTGTATGGGAAATCCGATAAGAGATAATTTTAAAACTAAGAGTTTGTGATTTACAACATCAAAAGCTTTACTGAAATCCGTATAGATGACATCTGTCTGAAGACCTTTTCCAAAATTCTCTATGGTCTTAGATGTAAATTCAAGTAGGTTAGTGACAGTCGATTTTCCAGAAAGAAATCCATGTTGACATGGAGACATCAAAGACTTTACACTATGTGATAATTGTGATGTAACAATTGCCTCAAAAAGTTTGGGCAAAGTACTTAATTTAGCAATTCCACGATAATTATCAATTAAAGACCTGTTACCAGATTTATGCAACGGAATAATAAATGAAGATTTCCATGCAGCTGGAAAATAACAAGATTTTAAAGATGAAGTAAAAAGTATAGTGATAGGCTTTACTAATTCTTCGCAACAGTATTGCAATATGCATGAGGGTATATTGTCGGGACCGCTTTTATAAGAAGATTTAAGATCTCTTAAGTAGGCTAGAACTGTACTAGTATCAACTATTGGGAGACAAATATCACCAGATTGAATATAATGGGGATAGCTGCCATTATTAAAAGAAGATGATGAATAAGTCGACTTAAAAAAATCAGCAAAAAGGTTGCAGATATTATTGTCATTATCGGATTCCACATTATTGTATTTCATAAAAGAAGGATAGGAATCAATTTTGCGTTTTGTGTTAACAAAGCTCCAGAATGATTTTGCATCAGACTTAATGTTTAGTTTAACTTTTGTGAGGTAGATGTTATAGGATTGCTTGCACAACTGTTGGTAACTATATTTAGTCGAAGTATAACGTGCAATATCACATATGTTATGTGTTTTTTGATATTTTTTATAATATTTAGTTTTCAAGTTTCTCAGTTTTCGTAATTCATTGGTATACCACACGGGGCCGGAAATTATAGAGGCTTTTCGTTGAGGAATAGATCTAAGAAAGCAATCCATGAGCGTTGAGTTAAACGCATAGACCGCGGCATCCAGATTCTGTGATGATAAGAATTTTGTATTTAAATTCAGTATAGGTGACCAATTTATATTGGACAAAATATTTTTCAAAGTAACATAATTAGTTTTCTTAAAGTTGAATTCGGTGAGCGGTTGAATAGTTTGGTTCTGCACAGATGGTTTAGGAAAATTTAAACAGATTTCTATAGTCGGATGGTGAGAATCTTCAGGAGTGACCAAGGGATCAGACCTTGACACTGAAGCAATATTGCTATCATCAAAAAATACCAGATCGAGCAAACGTTTATTCTTGTTCAAGTGACAGTTTAGTTGGAAAAGACCTTGGCTTGAGAGTTCGTTTAAAAAGCAATTGTCAGATGAGCTTTCCGAAGAAGGTAAAAATATTGTATAAGATAGCAGCTTATGTAACAGAAATATAATATCGTTGCATGGAATTATTACTCACCCAAAAGACGTGCTACAGTAAATTTTGTTTTACGACAGCATAGATGCATAGATGTTAATTACGCCTTACAACAAAAATACAAAAAAAAAAATTCTTATCGTCATGGTTTCAGGATGGCAACCACATAATTCAGTAAAAATACTACAACCATGAAAAACGTTGCATGGAATTTTAAATCTGTGACTGCTGGCGTAACGGTGAATTTTAAGGAACGATAATGAAGAGGAGGTCTTCGGGGACAGGATAAAAATAAAATTATTTCCTGACGCATATGCATCACTTTTGCTGGATTAATTGCATGCAACTAATGCAAAGTTAAAAAGTAAAAGCAAAAGCAACAACACCAGTAGCAACACCAATATCAACATCAACATCAACATCAACATCAACATCAACATCAACAACAATAACAACAAAAACAATAACATCAACATCAACATCAACATCAGCATGAACATCAACATCAACATCAACATCAACAACAACAACAACAACAACAACAACAACAACAACAACAACAACAACAACAACAACAACAACAACAACAGCAACATCAACAGCAACATCAGCATGAACATCAACATCAACATCAACATCAGCATAAACATCAACATTAACATCAACATCAACATCAACATCAACATCAACATCAACATCAACATCAACATCAACATCAACATTAACATCAACATCAACATCAACATCAACATCAACATCAACATCAACATCAACATCAACATCAACATCAACATCAACATCAACATCAACATCAACATCAACATCAACATCAACATCAACATCAACATCAACATCAACATCAACATTATCATCAACATTAACATCAACATCAACATCAACATCAACATCAACATCAACATCAACATCAACATCAACCTCAACATCAACATCAACATCAACATCAACATCAACATCAACATCAACCTCAACAACAACAACAATAATAAAAATCTAGTTAGTTACGATTTCAACAGTTTTTTCGAGGTAATTAATATTGCTCACAAGCAACAGAATAGCACAATGAAACCGAAAAAGAACTATGCCATGAATTAGAATATGGATTACAACAAAAATTAAGACACACCTAAAACACACCTTTCCAAACCGAGAAAGGGATTCGGTATATTTGATTAAGTCAAGAATTTGGTCATGGAATAAAACAAGAGTTTGGACATGAAATAGGAGTATAAAAAAACACCGTCACGTCAAAACCTACAGGTGTGTCCACGACACAGCCAACTCTTTTTTCCATCACTCTCTCCAGAAGAAAAAATGTTTTCTTGAGCATAGAACGCATCCATTGTTGAAACACATACGATGCATGTTTAAAATGTGACGGGAATTTCTAAATTTCGCGGGCTATGTTGGTCCAATTGGCATGATTTTTTTATTGTTGTGACGACAAGCATGTCGAGAAAATATGTGTCTATACATTTTCAGCCACATTGATCGTTAAATTTTTGTAGTACATCTCTTGCTTCTGTCGACGATTTTTATTTCAGTTTTTAAATTGTAAGGAAGCGATCCATTTTATTAGAGTCTAGTTCTGTAACCAAGTGAATCTAAGTATACATAGCGTTCATATAAAATTAAAAAAATATATTGGATTGATTTTGATTAATTTAACAAAATAACTTTTTCCTGCAAAATTTTAAGCCCACGTGTCTAAAAATGTTTTTGTGTAATAACGAAATACTTAAATATATCTAGACTATTTGCCATTTCATAATAAAAAAATTGTGCGAAATGAAAACAAAGAAGCAACTGAGAAGGTTAAAGATTTCAAATAAAAGAGAAGTAACCCAACATTCTTTGATTCAATAAGAATTTAATCAACTTTATTTTGTTGTTTATTCTACTCAACTTACATCAACAGTTGATCAAAATAAAGATACACTTCTTCAGCGTGTAAAATATTTGTAGAATTTTTTTATCTTATTCTTATCCGCTACACTTTGTATATCTTTTATTTACCAGAAACAAGCACATTTTGTTCAAATTGCTTCACATAAAAAATGGAACAATAAAAAAAGTGGAAGCAACAACTTCAACAATTTAATGCTTGGCAGCAAGTGCATCGCACTCTTTAGCTATCGTTATCTTCAGATCATCACTTGCTGTATCTTAGATAAAAGAAGCAATTTTTTTTCCCCCAACAACCCGACTTTAACAGATGATGGACAAACATGAAATAAACATCAACGTGGAAATCTTATTGTGCACAATGTAAGCAGCGAATACGACAGTCAAATACAAATGCATATGTATAGATGGATGAACCATAGAAGAATAACGAACAGCGTTTGATAAATAAATGCTTACGAACAGTTGCTGCCACCAGCAGATTGACGCGTACACACAGACTGGTGGCTGGTAGTTTGCATAAAAACAGTGCAACATCAGTTGCATGCTACAGAAGCTAGGGCAGAGAAAAAGTAAACCAGTTGCTATGTTGAAGTAAATGTATGTGTGTGTATATGTGTGTGTGTGTGTGTGTGTGGGTACATATCTTGTATATAATTCTATTTATATTTGCATTTTTTTACATTTTTCTACTTTCTTATACGTGAACATACACACATTTCTTTAATATAACGTTTTTTTTCTTGCGGTGTAAACATTTTTTTCTCATATTAAAAATGCAACTCAATGCATTCTAAAGCTGCTGCATGAGCACACACTTGCTCGCATACATATGCTGCATGTTAATGTTAGAGCATGTGTTTGTATGCAAACGTGTATGCATTTTGGTGTGCTTTAATGTGTCTTTGTATTTATATGTGAGCATGTATTAATGTATATATATAAACATATATATATATATATGTATTTGTGCAATTGTACATGACTGCAGGGTTTGCTTTGTTGAATTGTTCTCGTGCTCGTGACTTGACTCTGTCAGCTCGCAATAATATTGCGCACCAGCATTTTTTTCTTTTCTTCATAAATCTATTCATAAAAGAATTTAAGCTGAGACAAAAACAGTCTTTTATGCCAAAGAATTCTATGTTGAAACTGTGGCTATTGTAAGCATAAGCCTAGAATTGTAAGAAGTTGCAGCTTCCTAGTTGAAATTAATTCATATGAAGTTCTATTAAAATCACTCATACGCCAGAGAGTATTTTTTTTTTATTCTTTTCTTTTCTTTTCTTTTCTATTCCATCATTACACAAAGCGAAAGATGTCTGCAGTAAGCTGACGGCGCACAATAAAATTTTTGAAAGAAATTCCACAGTACCACCAGCTACTGCTCGCCTCTTATTCAGCTCGCCGTTACATTAGCTCTGAAGGACACATAAAAATGCATTAAAATGAATCAAAACAATCAGAAAAATAAACATGTAGTTGGCATAATTAACTAGAAAACAACAAAAGCAACAACAACGTCCACTTTCACTTGCTCGCTTGTCGATATTAACAAACAAGAATGCTCTAAAGTTCGTTTGGCTGGTTTTAAGTTTACTCTTTAATGACGATTGTTAAATGAAAATATTTGTAAGTGCTTTTGTATGTTTGTGTGTGTGTGTGTGTATGTGTGTGTAGCGCATTATGTGCGAATTTGCATATTGATGCATGTGTGAGTTGCTTGTTACAAGCTTACGTGCTGCATTCTTTACACTGTGACATATGTTAATATGTGTTAGTGTCAGCTTAAATAATGAAACAATTGTGTTTAAACAGACCACAAACAATGTCGAAATGTATTCATTTCCTTTTATTGTTTATGTTATTATTATCTTTAAATTATTTTGCTCTCCATGATCATCTTTCATAAAGCATTACATCTTTGAAAGCGCCCAAGCGCATGGCCGGTGGCTAGGTAAGGCGTGATATATACGCTTGCTTAATATTCCAAATTAGCATTTTATGCAAAGGCGTTCTAGCGAAAGTTTGATAAATAGATCTCAATTGTTACAATATGCTAATCAGATTGCACTAGCTTTGAGCTTTTCTGCTTTGAATAATGAAACATAACAAAAAGTAAGTCCTGTGCACCACAGCGTATGAGTAACAATAATAGACTCCATACAATTCAGTTTTTTGTTAGAGTCAGTCTTTATTGTGGTTCGATACATTTCTTCTGTAGTTTGTATTAATTTTAAGGTTAAGAGCGGAGCTTTTTCCTTTATCCATATATCGACGGTGGCAAAAATGCATGAAACAAAAAGATATTTTTCATCCCAAATAAATACTTAGTTGCAGAAAATGTATTACCGTTATTGATGTGTTGTATACTTATAGCTTTATAAAGCGTGCAAAGAAATTTGATACTTCCACAAATAAAAAATTTATTCAAGGTCAAGTTTAAAGCCGCTTATTTTTGATTGGTCAGCAAAAGTTGCCAAGAACTTGACCTCCATTAGCCGACCTTGACTGTTAGATATTTCAATATAAAAAAGCTAGTTGCAGAAGTTTGAAAAAGAAAGAGACATAAGAACATAAGACCTATTGTAGCCTAGAATAAGTTGTTAATATCTTAAAAATAAACTTTTGAATCTATCAGTAATATGAGTCTTAGAAACCTTGACTGAATAATTAAAATATCCCATATATTTTGCAAAACTCCCATCATTACGCATAAGTATATGAATAAAATATTAAGAGAGGTTTTCCGCAAAAGCGGGTAAAATTAAGGCTTATTTTAGAAGATATTTTCTACAACTCTTTCAACGATGTCAGTACTAAGGTAAAGCGAAGGATAACTCTTGCCAACAGGTGTTTTGACAACTTTGGGCTGAAAGGGCAATTTAGAAGCAGAGCCCTCTCTCGACGAACAAAACTCACGCTCTATAAGTCACTAATCATGCCCATCCTATTATATGCAGCACAAGCCTGGACGTTGAGCAGTTCTGATGAGAAGACTTTGAGAGCCATCCTTCGTAAGATTTTTTGTCCCATCTGCGTCAATGATGAGTACCGAATTCGATGGAACCACGAGCTGTATGAGCTGTACGCTGACATCGACATAGTTAAGCGCATTAATATCGAGCGGCTCCGCTGGCTAGGTCATGTTGAGGGAATGGAAAGCGACACTCCAGCGAAAAAATCTTTGATTCGGTGCCCGGCGGGGGTCAACGCAGAAGAGGACGCCCACATCTTCGTTAGAAGGATCAAGTGTTTGATAACCTGGACTACACTTGGTGTTTCCAACTGGCGCCAGCAAGCGAAATAGAAATGACTGGCGCAATTTTTTATACGAGGCCAAAACCGACCAACGGTTGTAAGCGCCAGATAAGTAAGTAAGTAAGTATTTTTTACAAAAGCTTATTTAATGTTGATTTAACATCTACAGCATATTTGAAAAAAAAATGGTGTTTTCTTTTTTACAATTTTTTTTCATATATAAAGATGGCGCTGAATTTTGTGTTTTAAGCGGAGCTCGGCTCCGGATCGTTTGGAAAAGAAAAAATAAGCATTTGTTCAAAAGCAGATACCTGTCATATGTCATGTCATATGTCATGTCATATATCATGTCATATGTCATGTCATATGTCATGTCATATATCATGTCATATGTCATGTCAAATGTCAATAACAATGACTACATGTGGCATATGTCATATTTTATGGCATGTCATATGTATGTCATGTTTTGTTTATGTCATGTCATATATCATGTCATATGTCATGTCATATGTCATGCCATATGTCATGTCGTATATCATGCCATATGTCATGTTTCATGTCATGTATCATTTCATATGTCATGTCATAGGTCATGTCATATGTTATGTCCATGTCATGTCATATGCCATGTCACAAATCATGTCATATGTCATATCATATGTCAGCTACGTGCCATTTGACGAATACCAAAACTCTTATAACCCACAAAAATTTGTCTGCTAATCTTATATATTAATACGCAAACATCGAATGTTGTCGTACACTTTTTCAATATTTATTTTAGAATAAAGACAATGAAACGTACATCATTCGAAAGGTACTGCACCATAGATGTGCCGAATTATGTTAGATTTTAAATTCATGACCTTTGACCGGAAATATTAACGTTGAAAGTTTATATCAATTTTAGTTAGGGATCTCAGAACTGGGAAGAGGTAAAATGAAGAATGTGATATCAGATGAAAGGTCTGGCTGCACAGTATGATTGAATATAAGATTGGTGACCTTTGACCTCAAATATGAGCGGAAAAAAAGCATTAATTAAATAAAAGCTAAACTATAAGAGATGGAAAAACATGATATAAGAGAGAAATTTAGACATTCATAAGATGTGCAAAAAAAATTTTAATATTTTTCACCATCGTTTACGGTTACCCTACAATAAGCACTATTTCATGTAACAAGTGTCAATATATATTGTGATGGTAAAATTGCTTACAAATAGTAAATTTTGAAAAATTTCCGTTATTTTGACATCAAAATTATTGTGATATCTCGAAAACTATAGATGTTTTCAGTACAACGTTTTTTGTATCAAAATTCGTTGGTTAAGAAAAATAACGGTATAAGAAAACTTTTGTGCTAATATTTTCCCACGAATAGTATGTAAAAAAATTTTTCGTTATTATGACATCAAAAGTATTGCGATATTTCGAAACCTGTAGATTTTTTCCATGCAATACATTTCTTAAAGCAATGTCATTGCCTCAGAATGAGAAAAAAACAATTGATATTTCAAATTTTGATTTTGCATGCAAATATTTCAGCCATTCTTCAATCGATTTTCCCTAAATTTTCTTTGTCTGAAAGTTTAATAAAATGACTTTGGAGGAATAAGAAAAGATTTACCGTTATCTCACCAATTCAATTTCTTATGTTGTTTTCAAAATAACTCTAAAATATTCAATTTTTGCTCAAAAATTAGACCAGATATTATTTTTTTGTAATATTATTTTTTTTTTTTCTATTTTCTTCTCTCACACTCTTTCATATAACATATCATTTATTTGCAAAAATTGCTTCATTTTGATATATAATTTAATTAAGTGTTTCTATCATCGAAAATCATGAGCTACTCCCTATGGTTTTTTTGATGAAAATTACATTTTTTAATATTTTGTTTTTGTATTTTTTACAAAGCTTTACAGCTTAAAAAATAATTTCTGTGAATAAATTTTTCAAATATTTCAAACCACTCCAAAGTTATATACACAAATCTATGTTTGAAGCCATTTCCTTATCGACTTTATATATTATACATAGCTATCATTATTATATATCTATATATAAATAGGTGTACGCCGAACAGTTAAGAAAAATTTCCTCCCGTGTTTCTCTACCAATTTTGATAATTTTTTTTTTAAATCAATAAGAGTAGAAAAAAGGAATGCACCGAATATCTATGGTGGGCAATTCGACCTCAAAAAAGACGTTCCATTCCACTGGTTACATTCGATGGGCGTTCAAATAGAGGCGAGGCACTTTTCATCAGTCCAAATTTTCTGTATAACTTTTGAACTATAAGATACAAATCAATGAAACTTGGTAAGAACTTCCTTCCTTGAAAAAGGGGCTTGGAAACACTCATACAACTCAAAGTTGTTATATCAAATAGCTTTGGAAGCATTTCTACTAGAAAGTAGAATAAAGGAAGTAGGGTACTGTGACGGGCATTGGACAAAGGGGTGTGACTCCGGATATATAAGCCACATTTTTGATATCGAATAGCTTTGAAAGTAAAAATCACAGAGCATGGAAAATCAGAATTGAGTTACTGTTTTGTGATTTCCTGCTGGTGGTGCGTTTGGTGCTTTATGAGTTCGGTTACGTTTGCATATGAGTGAAGAAAGAAAAAAATGTTTTCAATAAAAATACAAAAAAAAAAAATCAAATTTTAAATGGTCGAATCTCGACCAAAGGTGATACTAGTTTAAATTAAAGCTTAAAATGAAAACACTTCATTTTTATAAAACTGAGCTGCACATTAATATCACATTTTATAAATTTTATTTATTTTCAAATTAACTTCATGACAATATTCTCCCTGTCAGCTTATCATGGAAGCAACAAGTTATAAAAATAATTTACATTTTATTGAATGAGCATATATTTTTTAATGGTGTCCCTTAAAATTAACATAATCCATATTCCAGCAGCTGACGCTCGACTCATAAGCAGAGCAGCCAACGCAAAGCCGTCCTGAATCAATTTGAGTTAAATTACAATGAAGCACACTGCAAACATTCGGCGGTTATGACGCGCAAAGCGTGGACAATATTTTAAGATAAGCTGACAGGATTGGCAAGTAGCAAAAAGGAGGATGCAATAAAGAAATTCATCAGAAGAGTAATTTGAGAGAAAAAACAGAAATGCAAAACTGCTAGGCAAATGCAATTTCAGTTAAACTCAAAATTAATTTTGTTTAATTTTAATTTTAATTTTAAAATGTTAAATTCAAAAGTTTTACATTATTTATAAACTAAATGATGTCATCTGTTACTCAGTAGAGTGAAATATATGAAAATTTAATATGGGGCAGCCTAAAACTAGGCAATAATACTTATGTTAACTTTTAAATGCCACTCATTGACGCACTAACGATGAACAACGATGAAACTTACACGCACACGCTTACCTACTTAAGTTAATACTGGTGGCATGCGTGCAACCGTGTTTTTTGTTATCTTGAATTGCTTTTATTGTTGTACTTACATAATATATGACAACAATTTCAACTTTAACTGAGTAGGAAATCGAAACGATTGACCGAAAACCAAACCACAAGGACATCGGAGAACATGCCAGTGATATAGCACGGATTCAACATTGGCTGTTGTTGTCTTTTATTGTTCTTAAGCTATTCGCTCTGTTGTAGTTTTATCGTTTGCCACAGCGAAGTGAATCACTGCAAATAATTTAAAAGTTTGCGGCTCAACTCGCACGTGTGAAAATGTGATTTTCATTTCATTTTGTTTCGCTTGTATCGCTATTTGAGCGGCTATTGTGCGCCATCATGTGCCAACATATATCGTTTCGCTTATATTTATATAAGTGGGTATGTGCCAGTATGTATGTCTGGTGTGGAATCGGAAGTGCTGATTTCTATGCGTTGAAATTGTGCAATTGTGTAGAAATCCGTATAAATTCTCAGCATTAAGTGATGAAATATTAAGTGCGAAAAGTTGGCAAGCGTTATAATTTTCAAAAATTTTGAGCTTACACAGAAAAGTAGCAGTTACTTGAAAACTGTTTTTTGTGTGGAAAGAGCTTAAAGAGCTTAATTGAGCTTAAAACATGAATAAGGATAAGATAGATTGAAAGCAAACTTTTACTTATTCCTTTGATATTTTTACTCTTTTTTCAAACTTGTTATTACTCTGGGTTTGTTGTGAAAATCTTTATTTTAACGTCAAACCTCTGAAAGGACGTCTTCAGTGATGTATTTAAATGCAACCTATTGTCTATCGCATGAGAATTTAACATATGTTGAAGTATAATTATTTAAGGCTTCTTATTAATTTTAGCTTTATTTTTAGCCTTTCCACCAAATTCTTCGAACTATTAATTATTTCTCCAATAAATACCCTAAAGACTTAATTTTATATTGAAAAAATAACTATATTGGTCTAGTTTATAACGATTAATACATCGCTGACGAAACTGTTTCTTTTAACAGAAAATATATACTTCTACAATTGCTTAGATAATATTATCTACCTACATATATGTATTACAATAAAATAAATTTTTCACATATAAAAGTTGTTTTTTAAGCCACTACTAGCTTCAGACAGTTATATCTGACAAACAGGTTGTCAGATTCCAAAGTGTCAGTATAATTTTTATTCAGTAATCGTTGCAACTTTATCATAATAACATACAGGCATCAAAAATGTTACCAAATTTTAGAAATTTGGTTTCAAAAGTGTAATTTTGCCTTCCAAACTGATAAAGTTGAACGTTTTCGCACAACATTTTCGTTGCAGAATGCATTGACACTTAGGCGCATAAATATGCACTGCGTACTGAAAAGAATATTGCGTCTAGGGAAGTGTTGAAGAAGCTTATCGATACGACGTCAATAACAACACTTTGTGGAAAATTTTATGCAAAGATCTTGTTTTGAAGGCTTACAAGATCCAGCTCGTACAAGGCTTGAAGCCAAATTACCATCTCTTGCGTCGAAATTTCAATGAAGGTTTAGGTCGGTGAAGGTGAAGGCCTACTGTTTCATCGAAAAATTCAGTAATGAACAATGATGAGTTGGTATAGCGGCCAACAAAACAGCTTTATAGTCTGCTGTGTGAATTCTCTATACAGAGTTGTTGTTTTTGTTAGTTACTTCAGCTCGAGCTCAAGAATTAGTCTTCATAAAGAATTGAGATAATTTTTGGCTCAATGGATATGTCGATGCAAAATTGTTGCATTTGGAACGAAGATAGTTCACAGCAGATTGTGGAATCACCATTACATTCCGAAAAATGTACATTTTGGTACGGTCTAAATAAATTTAGCCGTGCAGTATGGTGAAGCGTTTTGCTTTTTGTTGTTTTTGGAGGTTCACAGCACCTCTAAAAATTATAATTTTTGAATCACTTTTGGCTTAAATCGCACGAATGGACATTTTTCTTAATTTTATGGGCTAGGATTTGAACATTTTCGTTTTTGGCAAAAAATTATGCGGATATTTCAAAAATTTTCGTTTTCCGATTTTTGAAAAAATGGTGGAGTGAAGCGTTTCACCAAAAAAATCTTTCCGTTTTATGTATAAACATCAACATAAATCGATATAATGGCCTAGGGCAGGCTCCTAAGTCAGCAAGAAACTAAAATACTGCATAAAAGTCATCGAATGCAAATTTATTATTCATCGCTAATACCGTGGTCAGAGTTGCAGCTTCAACAGGTGTAGTAGCCACGGTTGTCCATGTTGATGCATTTGAAGTGATATAGCCAGTTGCATTTGTTGCAATGAATTGAAAAATGCAAAAAAACAGTAAAACCGCATTAAACACACAAAAATACTAAATACGCATTAAAATTGAAGGTTGTTGGGTGAAACGTTTCATTTCGAAAACATGGCTGGCCACTCGATAGATATTTCACAAACACTTCATATTTTTTAAGAACAATATTAAACCAACACTACTGATATACTTAGCTTGAATTTGTGTTGAGAAGTTGGCATAAAACACGATAAATTCACTCGATCAAAAAAACTTTTGGAAAAAAATTCGCTGTATCATGAAAAACTGTAAAAATTTCACGTTTTCCGATTGAATAGCATGAATGTGGGAGATATGTGCTTCCAGCAGAATGAAATTACGAGAATAAACATTAAATTTTTGAAGGAAACATTTGAAAAATTTGAAGTAATGACCTGCAAATGAGCCTTCAAGACCTTGTTATTTGACGCCGCTTGATAATTTTCTGGGGATACGAAAAGTCGCAAGTCTATGCTGTAAACTACGCTGTCAACCAACAATAATTCGTGTTAAGAGGACACAATGGTTGAAAAAGTGGCTGAAAACTTTGTCTTTCAGATCACATTCAAATGTCATCTGGACAGATCAGATTCCGCCTTGATAAAAATGTTCCCGACATTTTTTTTAAAACTAATTGCAAATGGTATTTCCTCGAGTGAATTCAAATACAAATTTTCTTCAAAAAACAATTAGAAAACATCCCTTGCTACTTATATGTTCAGAAGCGTCGTATTTTTATTCAGTAGGTAAGGTTTATATTCAGGTAGAATCAATTTTAATTGTAATATAGTTAGTCTAACTTGCTAAAATGACATTATATTTTTATTTAAAATATTAATAATTAGCGTTCCTCTATAGCAAATAGCAACCCTTGTATTGAATGCTAATAACTTACGATTTAATTTTTTATGATAATACTTAAATTATCTATATTTATAGTGTGCCTTGTGTATACTCACTAGCGACCCCCGGTGCGCGTTGCTGCACCCATCAACTATAAAAATAAAAATAATAATAATAATAATAATAATAATAATTAGCGATGACCGCTGACGCCGTTCATTGTGTTCAGCGTATATTCTAAGAGTTTTGTCGTTGTTTGCAAGCGATCTTTCAAGAGGCAGAATAAAGTGAAATGTGAGCGGAAAATTGCATTCAAAAAAATTGTTTGTTTCTTGGTTGCGAAAGCTTTACATTTTTCTGACTTTCATTTTGTTGTTAACAGACGCTCTATTAAGAACATACAGAAAAGAGCGAAATGTGAGCAGCGAATAGTTTTGCTCTGAGTTTGATAACGTTGCTCTCAGCTGCTGTTAATAAAAGAAAAATCAACATAACAACAACAATTATATACAAACTTTAATAAGCTATAACTTAAAAAATATAAATTTTTAAAAAATAAAAAGTCCAGTTTGCACATTTGCAGATCTAAACCTATCAAACCATACTAAATTTATTAAAATTGGACTTGTACTTACGCCGGACAAAATTTGGGTTTGCGTAATATATATAAGATTATTATTATAGTTGCTGGGGGCAGCAACGCACACCGGTGGTCGCTAGTTTAATTAAAGGTTCAATATACATAAAAGAGGCTTTATTTTAAAATACACACCTGCAGCTAAATCCTCCATTGCAAGAAACTTTTTCACAACATTAATGACAACAAAAATCTATTTACTTAGCAGTGGTATTTTTCCCGCTAATTAACGGACTGATAATGCAAGTTTACGATCGATGACTTTCAACTGATGCTGTGAAGAAGTGTGTGCATAAAAATTAAAAAAACTTCTCAACTTTTCTTTTTGAGAAAAATCTATGTCTTATGATTGTCCTTATCTTAGTTTTAATAAATATTTTTTTCTTTTTTTTTACGTGACGAAGTAACGTTCTACCGCTCAGGTTTCCAAAAAAGTTAAAAAATGAATTTTTTTAAAATTCATCTGCGTTGCATCGAATTGTTACTCGCTGAGTATAAGAGCTATGATTCAAAAAATGGTATGACCGTAAAGGTTAATTCCTTGACTTCATTAAAAAAACAAAATAAAAATTCAAAACATCATCGAGTCGCAGGCGGAACTGTTTAAGCAACACAACTGAAAATTTGTTAAATGGAATTATTACTCGCTGAGTATTAGTGCTAGGATTAAAAATACGATACGCCAATAAAGGCCTACTGTAAGCACTCACAACAATATTAGACAAAAAATTTCTGTCGCCATGGGGACGCTGAGAGAGCCGCTCAAAGATCAATAACGCAACATTCATGCAGCGGCGTTGCATTGAATTTTTACTGAATGAGTATATAACCTACGATAAAAGTTTAAAAAGGATAATGAAGGTTTTATACATGGCTTTACGACAAAAATAAAAAAAAATTCGGCGTCGTCAGGTCGTGAATATAGCAGCTTATGTAACAGAAATGAATTATCGTTGCATGAAATTATTACTCACTTAGGAGGAGTGCTACCGTAAATTTTGTTTTACGACAGCATGGATGTGTTATTACGCTTCACAATTAAATTACAAAAAAAATTCTTGTTGTCATGATTTCAGGGATGCAATCACATAATGCAGTAAAAATACTACAGCCATGAAATAACGATTCATGGACTTTTAACTCTGTGACTACTGGTGCAACGGTAAATTTTAAGGAATGAAAACGAAGGTGAGGTCTTCGGGCATATGACAAAAATAAAAAAAAAAATTGACGGCGTGTCAAAGACCCTCAGGGAACCGCATAATGTGACGCATATGCATCACTTTTGCTGGATTAATTGAAATAAGAGCACAACCAATGGGGAAGCTAAAAAAAAAGCTAAAAGAAAATTACCAACTCCAAATCCAACACCAACACCAACACCAACACCAACACCAACATCAACATCAACATCATCACCAACACCAACACCAACACCAACACCAACACCAACAAAAAATTTACGAGATTTTCAGACAAATCAGCCTGCAGATGCTCAGGAGTTGCCGATAGAGCAGTGCCTTGTATGACTAACCCTCATTAGTTTCTTATCCCCAAAATTTTTTCCAAATATACTTACCCCCCTTCCCCACCCCTTTGGGGGTTTTCCATACAAAAGTGTAGTTTTTATGAAATTTACTCCCAAGCCTCCCACTGCTACTAGAATGCCCCTAGAGGATTCATGTTTATGCCCAACCCCCATTTATATTGCCCGGTCCAATATACTTTGTGCAACAAACAATGAACAGCGAGCAGTACATTGAAGTACATACTTAATGATGTATTTTTACCCTATTTGACTAGTCTGAATCATTCTACTACACCATATACATTTATGCAGGATGGCGCTCCTTGCCATACCTCTAAAAAAGTAGTAAATGGCTTAACGATAACAATATTGAAGTTCTTCCTTGGGCAGGCAATTCTCCGGATATGAATCCTATTGAGAATTGTTGGTCATATCTCAAAACTAAAGTTTATGCTCGCCAAAATACTACCATTCAAATTTTAAAACAAAACATTGAAGATATATGGAAAAACGACCCCGATATAAGAAAAATGATAAAAAATTGTATGGCAAGTATGACTGAAAGAATTAAAACATTAATTAAATGTAAAGGAAATGTGACCAAGTACAAAATTAATGTACTTTATATATAAAACATAACAAAAATATTTTTAAAAAAAATTTGTTTTTTTTTTAAGTTTCCCCGCTCAAAACTAAACATAAAAGTAGTGTTTAAACAACATTTTGTAGTTATTCTAATTTTTTGGCGGGATACTGTACTTACCCCCCCTTCCCCACCCCTTTGGGGGTTTTCCATACAATAGTGTAGTTTTTAGTTTGGAGGTAAGTTGAACAAAAAATACAAGTGTGAAAAATTAATGTGGATTGGTAATAACATCCAACCATTTAGTAGCAAGGCGGTCCAAGCAAGGTTGAGGATTAGACAGACCAAAATTCTGTAAGAAAGTCAATTTTGTATAGGGGACCCCTTAAGGGATGGAGATAGGGGGTTAATATAATCAAATGAAATGGTGGTGAGAATAAATAAATGGGGGTCGGTGATACAAATAACTTACCTTAGGACACACTAGAAACCTTAAAATTCCGTCAAGAATGCCAATTTTGTGTAGGGGACCCCTTAAGGGGTGGAGATAGGGGGTTAATTTTTTTTAGAAGATATGTTGCAAAGAACAAATAAATGGGGGTTGGGCATAAACATGAATCCTCTAGGGGCATTCTGGTAGCAGTGGGAGACTTGGGAGTAAATTTCATAAAAACTACACTTTTGTATGGAAAACCCCCAAAGGGGTGGGGAAGGGGGGTAAGTATATTTGGAAAAAATTTTGGGGATAAGAAACTAATGAGGGTTAGTCATACAAGCCACTGCTCTATCGGCAACTCCTGAGCATCTGCAGGCTGATTTGTCTGAAAATCTCGTAAATTTTTCAACTTTGACCTTGATGCGACGCCATTCCCATCCCTCTAATTTTTTTGCTCATGCATTTTTTTATCAAACCTCATAATATAAATGGTCCCAGCGTATCGAAATCGAAAAATCCTGTACTATTCCATAGCTATTGTACACGTAGGGTGGCCAAGGCAGTACATGACTTGCTCAAGTTTAAACTTTTTGTGAGAATTATCCGCTGGCTTCAGTCATACAGCGCCAGTTCGTTTCCAGAAAGCTTTAAAATATTACAATTATTGGGGTTTCGTAAAAAATTTCGAACAACACATCGATTTCTCTAATTTTTTTAATTTTTTTTTTTTTTTGTGAATTATGATACGGTATCTCAAAGACAGAGACGTATAACTGTCTTTGGTGTGTATAAGCTTAAAATATTCGATTTTTAAGAATCTTATAACTTAATGACATACTGACATTACTTACTTTCACTCACATTACCGCTATTATTGTATTCATCATATCTTGATATTTATTTTTAAATAAAAAAAAAAAAAAATAAGCGAAATTTTTAAGAAAACGTTTGTAAAATAGCATCCCGGGTAACACCAATTATATCAGCTGGTGTAAAAAATAAAATAAGGAATTCAAAAGGTTATTTCAAGTACTCTAAATAGTAAAAACAAAAAAAAACACATTCCGTTTCTACTCACGTTTGTCTCCTTCAACTAAGTGCAAGTTTGCCATTTTGCATTCGATTTGAAGGAACTTCATCGTATTGTTCCCAACAGACCTCTATACTTTTCTTTCTCCTGTTGAGAAATGCATTCACACACTTCACTGCAATTCAAAATTCCTTAACTTGATTGCATTTTATTCAATGATGCTACTCTAACTAGATATTCTTTTTTACTTATTTAATTTTTTTTTTTTATTGTTCTATGCTATGAGAGACAAACCTGAAACTACTCAAATCTCAAAGCAGTGCGGAAGTAATTGAAGTATTACACTTGCACAAAACTTTGACTCTTAAGCAACATAAATAATGAGAAAAGTTTTATGAGCTCAGTGAGTTCTAGTTGTCATTTTTGTCTTTGTACAGGCAAATCCTTTATTGTTTTCAAACTAAGAAAATATGATTTTTATAAGTATAAAATCTAGCAATATTTGCATGATATTAAGTTTAAGACGGCTTTGAAATTGAAATCGATCTATAAGCAATGCTGTGTGCTTTTGAAAGCCACTAACATTGCCAACATTTTCTATTCAGAGCAGAATTGTGTCCTTTTCTTGTTGATGAACCAACCCCATCTCATCGGGATTTTATTTGATATTTTTCCAATTTATTTTTTATGCTCAAATGCAATGACTTTAAATTGCTTTTTGCATCTCTCCGAGTGACACACAGGGACATAAACATAGACAAAGACACAAGCGGAAGAAGAGTGCGCTCGTCTGGTAGTGGCCGAAAATTGTTGAAGGTTGCACGTAATGCGGCAGAACAAAGCGCCCAGGATAAGCAAATGCAAATTGCAGCTTTACTGAATAATCACTGACTGCCTAATGATGTGCTGTTCGTGGCTCAAGAGTGAAAACTATTGATTGAAGATTTCAGATAGAGGGTCCTTAAGATGAAACGGTGAATTTGATGAAAACGAGATGCAGAATGTTGCAATAATTAAGGAGACAAAAAATGATTAAACGATATTTTTAGATGTTATTGCATATGTTTTTATCTTAAAACTATGAGTGAAAGAATAACTTTTTTTCTTCTCTGTGATGTTTGGTATGCTATATCGGCTCGGACTCCTCCCTAAGGAAAAAAATAGTTTTTTGCTTCTTCCGAAAACCTTGATTTTTTTGACATACGAGGTTCAGTCAGAGACCAGTCGAAATCTTTAACTAATATATACAAAAATAAGATTAGATGACATGAATATTGGACAGCTGCTTAACACAAGAGCTGCTCTTTCCCACACCTGAAATATATAACCTTTTAAAATAAATTCGAAAAATTATTAATATTAAAACTTATATCAAATTCAAAATAAAAATAAATATATAGCAAAAATAAAAAAAAATAAAAATAAAAAGCAAGAGTTGGTAAATATAAAAATAAAAACAAAGATAAAAACGCAACTAAAAATAAAAATTTTATTAATAAATAAAATAGAACAAGAATAAAATCAACGACTTTGATAAGGAATATAAAAGATATGGTAACCACTTAAAGATAAAAATTAAGGCAAGGATAAGAATATGGGCTTTGACAAAGTTTAAAGTAAAGATTAGAGTAAGAATTGGGAAAAGGATGAGGAAAAGAATTGAAACAAGGAATTCAACAATATTTAGATTAATAATTAGGACAAAGATAAAGACAATGATTGGTGCAAGAGACGAGCAGAGAAGTACGACTTCAACCAGCATTTGGACAAGAACCAGGGCAAGCTGAAGGACAGAATCAGGACAAGGAGAAGGACTATTACTAGGACAAATAAGGAGTGATGGCAGTGGCCAAGTGAGTTAAATAGTGAGTGAACCACTCGATGCCTCACCTCTCTGCAGACAATGGCAAGCCTCAAAGAGTAACTAATGCTATGTAAAGCTTCTTGGGAACATGAACATTAGTTGTTTGGAGTTGGCAAAAGACTAGTAGATCCAGTTCTTGATCTATTGTTTGGAAACACTTAATAACACGCACAAATAAATTTGATCATAATAAGCTCAGTCAAAATCCTTTGAAGGGCTTAAATGGCCCATTTATAGTATACAATGTATACTATACATATACTTATGTATGATATAAGAATAAGGATATGGATGAGAATAAGTTTAGGAGATACGGATATGAATAAGGAAGAGAATAAAGTTTAGTTGTCACGTCAAATATCTACAGGTTTGTCCATGATACAACTAACTTCATGTTTTCTGAATGTTTTTACATTTTCTACAACATTTTTTTAAATTTCTATATAAAATATTTATTATTATTATAACATATTATTGACAGTATTTCGTAAGCAAGTGAGAATAAAATTTTTGAAATTACTTTATAAAGGATTTACAAAATATTTTAAAATTCTCTCATTTACGAAGCCATTAGAACACATTTTGAGAATATAATTTAAAACATTTTTTGACATTGTCTTTGTTTTTGAAATTTTGTTAAATAATTTAAGAAATTTTGATAATGTTTCTACCTTATTTAAAAAACAAGTTTCTTAATTTAAAATTGATTTTCAGGGGCGTATAAATCGTTTCAGCCAATTTATTTACGGGTATGATTAATTTTTTATTATATCGTCGTTACGAATACAAAAAAAGTTATGTGTAAAATTTCGATTTTTTTTTATTTTAACATTTAATAGCCATATGTATGCCCCGTCTACTATTTAAATAGTTTTTTGATATTTTTATTGGTTCAGAAGTAAAAAAATGTGAAAGTTAGCTGGCTATGTTAAAATATCTAGTATTGAAATTGTTAAAAAACAAAAAACACTAGATGAGATATTAACTGAGGATACAGTGTCTTTCTAATATTCCCACACCCCATTGGCGAATAACGCCCACTTTCTTGACCGTAAATTTTAATAACTCTGCCTTTCCATGTAGTAGATTTCAGTACCTTAGTGTCAACATTATTCGATGTACATTGTGTTTTTAATATTGCCATACCCCTTTTTCAAATAACACCCACTTTATAGACCGTAATTTGTAATAATTGTGCCTACCCCTGTATTTTTACTGTAAATTTCAGTACCCTAGTGTCAATATTAACTGAAATACAGTGTTTTTCTAATAAAGACACGCCCCTTTTTTCGAATATCGCCCAGATCTCCGCGTAAATAGTATCTATCTGTTGACAAAAAATTAAGAAAATCGGGCAAGTACTTTAGGAGCTATCGATGTACATACATTTAAAAGAAAAAAACAGATTAACCAACGAACTTGAGAACCTCCTCCTTTTTGAAGTCAAAATATTTATTAGTGTTTGATATACGCGTTCAGTTTTGTTTGCGGAATGAAATTTATGCTTCCGATACGTTGAAAATGTTGCATAAGGCCTTCGGTGAGCAAACTCTATCGAAAACAAGAGTTTATGAGTACAAAATGTTCAAAGAGGGTCAAGGAAGTGTTGAAGACGAGGCATGGTCAGGATGATCGTCAACAATAATTGGTGCTCCAAAATCGTCGATTGGCAGTCCGAGACCTTACTGCCCTTGTTGGAATATCGGCAGGATCAACGAAAACCATTTTGAGTGACTATTTGAGCCTCAGAAAAGTTTAATTTCGATTGGTGCCAAAAACGCCCAATTTCATGGAAAGACACCGCCACGTTGATGTTTGTAAAACAATGCTTTCCGACTATCAAAACAAAATTAAATCATAATTGGAGATGAGAGTTGAGTTTATGCTTACGACCTAGAAACAGCAGATCAATCGGGTAAATACCGTGCCAAGGATGAGCCGAGACCGAAAAAAACACGTCAAAGCAAGTCAAAAATCAAGGTTATGTTGACAGTTTTCTTCGATTAGGGTGTATAGTGCATTATGAATTCCTTCCAGCCATACAAACTGCCAACAAAGAATACTACTTGGATGTTATGGGTCTTCTGCGTAATGCTGTGCGTCAAAATAAACCGGTTTTGTGGAGAGACAATTCTTGGTTTTTGCATCACGATAGTGCACCATCTCTCACTCCACTCGTAATTCGTGATCATTTCGCCATAAACTCCACCTATATTGTTCCACAATCACAGTATTCACCCAACTTAGCACCATGTGACTTCTGACTATTCGCTTAACTCAAAAGACTACTCCGTGGACACAGTTTTTAATCGATAGAATAAAAAGAAACCGAAACGAAGAAGGAATTGAAAGCTGTACCGGAAGAGGACTTTGTTTTGAAAATTAGAAAAAACGTTGGCACAAGTGTATTGCATCCGGAAGGAACTACTTTAAAGGAAATGAAATTATTTTAATTTTTTGATTTATTAACAAATTCCGTATATTTTCTTTTTGCCCACAGGGTATATATTAGTTATAAAGGCCATATAAGGAAATGGTCCAAAGCTATTTTTGAACACAGCTATTAATGTTCACGTATCTTTGTTATTTTATTGTGAAAGAGATATGCAGAGACAATGTGTGTAATGAAAATTCACATTGTCTCTACATATCTCTTTGTTTTTTTTTTTTTTGTATTTGTTTTTTTTTTTTTTAATATTCCAATAATAATTTAGGCCATGATACAATTATACAAGGTAGGAGTGACAACTTGCTTTTTTCTCACCAGTACCTTGCAGCGACTGTCATTTGCCTGTATATTTTGTTTTCTATTTTCTTCTCTTCTTTTTTCGTTCTCCAATTTATACTTTTTTTGACAGTTAGCGCAAGACGAAAAAACTGTCACTCCTACCTTGTATAATCATATCATGATTAAGACATTTAAGAGCCCAGTTTGAGCATTTCAATTTGATTCAAGATTAATGCCGAAAATATTCTTCAACAAATTTTTAAAAATTTATGTTTGAAAATGTAAATTTTATTTTATCAATATAGACGTTTTAACTTAAACCTTATATATCAAACTTTTTTTAATATAACTTTCTCTTTTAATTTTTTTTAATATATTTGGAAGCTAGGCTTGGGTTACAGCTATGGTCCTAGTGTAAGTCATACATATTTTGTTCCATAGTGTATATTCTATTTTGTGTTATAAAACCAAAAAGCTATTCTATATTTTATTTTGTGCTTCATCAGATGATGGATGATTACTTACTTTAAAGTCTAATTGGATTGAATTTAAGTTAACCAAATAAAATCAAAACCTTCGTTCAAGCCACATTGAAGAACTGTCAGACAGACCACACACAGCCACTTGCAGATAATTTTTTTGTCATTTTACTCTTTAGAGATTTTAAATTTTATACTTTTATTTACTCATTTTCAGTTGAATTTTTCTTTGATTACTTTTCATCTTGGATTTAAGCCAAATTGGAAATAAAAATGAAAAAAAGGGGGAAAAATTAACAAAATAAATACTTAAAATGATAGAATGATAGACGAATTGAGAAAAGCTAGAATAATATTAAATTCCATTCGGGAAAAAGAATGAGTACACGCCTTAGTTAGCGGGTTTGTATGTGTGTATAGCTTACTCGATGGTAGAACAAATCGTCATCGTAAGGACTGCATTGCACGTTTGCAAGCTTGGCTCGTACTAAAAATGGCTGCCAAAACTATTTTATTTTGTACGTGGCATATTACACTGACAGCTATTTCCTTGGTAGAGTGAATAAGTGTGTCTGTGTGTGTGTGTGTGTATGCGTGAGATTGCGTTTGTCTGTATATGTGTAGCTGCGTGTTTGTGGTCTGCAATTATTAAGTGCAAAAAAGTTACAAAAGCGAAGAAAATTATTGATTTAGAATGAGCAAAAGTGGAAAAGAGGAAAATATTTTCCAAAAAATGAATGCATCCGCTGATGTCTTATACTCATTCCAAAAAATAAAAAAAAACAAATGAATCACATCACTAGACAATGATAGCTGTGAAACTTTGTTGCTTTTCTTCTCTTGTCTTCTTCTCTTTATCGGCAACTTTCAATAATTTTGTTTTTCTTCATTTTTCAATCAATTTACTTTCAAATCACTTTTTAAAAGCTCAGTTAGCTCAGGGTTTTAAATCATTTTTTATTGCATGCAAACTGAAAGCATTTTGTGATAAATTTATTGCTTGAAATATGAGCTCATTTCGGTTTGATTTGATCTATTTTCAAAATAAGTTGTCACTCGTAAAACTATTTTTAAGAATCTCGCCATCTAAGATAAAATTGTTATATTTTTTTCTTATACCAAACGAGGTTTCAGACAAGGTGATTCCTTATCGTTCGACTTTTTCAACCTTATGATGGAGAAGATCATCCGAGCTGCTAATTTGAGACGCAGTGGCACTATATTCTACAAAAGTATTATGCTGCTGGCGTATGCTGATGATATCGATATCATTGGCCATAATACGCGCGAAGTCAGCGCTGCATTCTCCAGATTAGCGAAAGAGTCGAGTCGAATGGGTCTTGCAGTGAACGCAGATAAGACGAAATATCTCGTGTCAACAAATAAACAGTCCCAGCGTCTTGGAAACCACGTCACTGTTGACAACATCTCCTTCGAGGTTGTTAAGGACTTCGTCTACCTGGGATTCAGTGTAAACTCTTTCAACGATGTTAGTATTGAGATAAAACGAAGGATAACTCTTGCCAACAGGTGTTACTTCGGGCTAAGTAGGCAATTGAGAAGCAAAGCCCTCTCTCGACGAACAAAACTCACGCTCTATAAGTCACTAATCATGCCCGTCCTATTATATGCAGCACAAACCTGGACGTTGAGCAGTTCTGATGAGAAGACTCTGGGAGCCTTCGAGAGAAAGATCCTTCGTAAAATCTTCGGTCCAATCTGCGTCAATGGTGAGTACCGAATTCAATGGAACCACGAGCTGTAGGAGCTGTACGCTGACATCGACATAGTTAAGCGCATTAAAATCGAGCGGCCCCGCTGGCTAGGTCATGTTGAGCGAATGGAAAACGACGCTCCAGCGAAAAAAATATTCGATTCGGTGCCCGGTGGTGGTCAACGCAGAAGAGGACGCCCACATCTTCGTTGGAAGGATCAGGTGTTGGATAACCTGACCACGCTTGGTGTTTCCAACTGGCGCCAGCAAGCACTGAATAGAAATGGCTGGCGCAATTTCTTATACGAGGCTAAAACCGACTTACGGTTGTAAGCGCCAGATAAGTAAGTAAGTAAGTAAGAGGCTCCACAAACATTTTGAAAACATCGTATTCATACACTTTCGCCGAAGTTTTGACTCCTTTTTCACAAAAATGAAGCTTGGTGCCCCATCATAGGCGACTCTCCACCAAACCATCACAGAAGCTAGGTGACCTCTCTGAAGGTGACCTCTCTGAACTTTCGGAACGAGTTCTGCTGCATTTCGTGATGACAGAGCATACACTCTCTCATTCTGTTTATTGAACGATTCCTCTATGGTGAAAATTTTTTTAGTAAACAGAATTCTTCTGTGGGCATTATCGGCGTGCTTGAGAAGTAACGATTTCGATTTTCGCTTACGTTGTTCCTTCAACACTACCGTGAGAAGGTGCCCAGTGTGTATTTTGTTTGCTCTGAATCCCAAGTCATATTTAAGAATGCAAGAGATTGATTAAGCCGAGATATTCATCTCCCGCGACAAGATTTTCTGCTTTCGCTGCGGTTTTCGCTTGAAGCGAGACTTCACTGTCTTGATGGCTCATGGTTTTCTTACAACACGCGAACGGCTGGATTTTGGATGTTCGATTATTCCACCAGTATCCTCAAACAACTTTACAGTACGATACACAAAATTACGAGTGACTCCGAGTGATTGAAGAGTCCAAAAGATATTGCCTCTTTCCGTGCCACATTTTTTTAGACCAACTATAACAGCACGATTTTCAAGCGAGCCCCATTCCATGATTATAAACAACTGCCGCCGAAACTTTTATCGCAAAAAAGAAGCATTAGTGCTCAATGTCAAATAGGCATCAAAACGAAGCAAGTGCGTTCATTAGTTCACTCACTGTGAGCATGTTCATTCGCTCAAAAACGCATTCCACCTAGGCGTATACGTAATATTAATTTTATTTATAAAGTTATTTTTTAAAACAAACAAAATCTTTTTAAGGTATAAGAATAAACGCAAACCTTATAAAGAAACATTTTTTAAGCTAAAATTTATTCTTTAAAAGTGTTGAATAAATACCAATTCAACAGGCAGCCCGGTTTAAATCAATTATTTTCCATTTGATTGAGATGACAAGGAATTTGATTTAAGTTTGAATATTTATCTTCTTAAATAACTAATCAACTGCTTGACTTGTATCGGTAAATTAACATATTCCGGTAAATATGTGTGTAGCAACGTTAAACCAAACAACTCGACACATCTTCAAAGATAAACATCAATGTGTACGTCGTTTCTGTGTGTGCTAGATTCAAGATCAAAGCTTGAACACATGCATATGTTGATGAATAAGTGTATGTATGTGTGTGTGTATGTGTCTATGTTTGTGCTTCGAAATTTAAAATTGATTTCAAGTTGCTGCTACTACTGGATAACCGAACAATTTCGTTGTTGCCATAGTTTTTTTAACCTTTTGTTTTTTTTAATGGTAGCTGTAATTTAACATAAATAAATATAGAGATGAGTGCCCTGTGGGCTCTATTTTAAAATTATTTGATTTAATCAACAAGCTACGTGAAGCCCAATCCAGGAAACCAAATATTTGCAGCAATCAATTTGACTTGAAGACAAAATGTAGACAAGTATTTGAAGTGTTGGTGAAGTGAGATTTTTTAGAAAGTCACCCTGAACTTGATTGAGAGTATGTTGACTTTATTATCATATAAACACTCTAAGACTGAACCCACGTGTTTAAGAGCAATATTTCTTTTAAGGTTAAATTAAGCTCTAATCGTTTTAGCCGCCAAATGCATGCTAGGCGCGTATTAAATGTTCCCATTAGTGTTCTGAAGCCAAAATAGCGTGTAACATTTTATTGTTAAATTATGCAAGAATTTTTGGAGTGGTATTTATCCAACAAAATTACGCTTTGACACACTATTCAGATACAACGCTAGCACAATTGACTAGTATTTAAAGAGTTTCAAACTAGAAATGTTTAGAAAGCCTTCTGCTCCTAAATGTTTCCAAAAAGTTTCAAGAGTAATTTGAGATGAAGTTTGATAACCGTTAATCGGGTTTTTTTTAATTTTTATTTTTAGTCATCCCATAAATAATAAAGTTCTTTAAAAATTGTTCTTATCCTTTTTGTTTTTTTTTTTTTTGTTAAGTTTGTTTTTCAATCCTATTTCGGAAATAGAATTTTTTAAAGTTTGGTCAAAATAAAAAATTAAAATTCGTAGAGATTGTCTAAGATGGCTACGCGAAATTTAAATACTATCATAAAGTAAACCACATCTTCAATACTTGACTGTTAATGTTTTTTTAGTCTTGACTCATAACAATATCATTTTTATCAAGAAATATAATCATATCATATCTTATTCTGTTAAACGACCAATATTTATATATACATATATTTGTTTTTATGGGAGTTCTCGAAAACGGCGCAAACGATTTCGATGAAATTTATAATAAAGATAAAGAGCGGGATAAAAAATTGATCCAGCTAGGTTTCATCTCTGCAAAAAATATTTTTTCCTAGTTTTCATGCATTTAATAAATATCTTTATTTTCCTGCTGAATATGTTATGATAATTTTTCTTATAAAGGTATGATATTGGTAGCTCAGATGTTAGAGCTTCTGTCTTTCATTCTGATGATCGTGGGTACAATTCCAGATATCCACTGGAAACTTCACTGTTGAAATTTCGGCTACCTTAAAAAACGAATGTCGTATGTAGCAAAACCTAAGGGGTCGTTCATAAATTACGTTACCAATTTAAGGGGGTGGAGGGGTTTTAAAATGTACTACGATAAGCAACGATAGGGGAGAGGGGGGTCTCAGATATAGTAACGTGATCAAAAATAAAAAAAAACTTGAAAAAATTGAAATCCTGAATTTAAAATGTACTACGATAAGCAACGATAGGGGAGAGAGGGTCTCAGATATAATAACGTGATCAAAAATAAAAAAAAAACTTGAAAAAATTGAAATCCTGAAATCGGTTCAAAATTGTGTCCTATATTTGTATTGCGGCTTGTATTTCGCTTCGAAAACATCAATTAATTCTCATAAGTGAGTTTTATTTAATTTAAAATAAATTGGTATAAATAGTATGTACATACTATTGAAATAAATCAATTTTAAGGAAGCATATTCATAAAACCACTGCACTTGGTGCTGCACAGGTGCAGCCTTTACAGGTACTCTCTCGAACACCGGGCGAATTTCTTTGCATAAGAAATGAGGATACACTTGGATGGGTTGACATAGAATCCGCTGAAGAATTCTTTTTCGAAGAGTCCCCAAAGTTTCCAGCTTCTTCAATTCCAGTGATTGACAGCATCGACGCACAATGGGGTAATTTATGCCAAAAGTGCGGATTAATTAAAAAAAAAAGTTCCAGGTACATAGTGATGTTAGGTACCCGATGAAAGAAGATAAAACTTTGCATCACTAGATGAAAGAATAGTTGAAAAATATTCTACCGTTTACCCGCAATGCAGTTTGAAAGTCATAATTTTTTTTTTCTCTTTGAGTGTGCGCAGTGACAAACGTGCTTATTCGGAATTTTTTAAGTTTTTTTTTTTTGTGTATTATTTTTAAAAAAACTACAAAAAAGTACGATGAAACCTGTGGAAGTTTTATATGGAAATATTGTTTGGATGGAAAAAGTGTTTATATATATATTAATATATTTATTTTAATTTAACTTTAAAAAGTTAGATTTTTCAATATGTTAATAGAGATATAGTTGTGTGTTGAGTGGAATTAAGGAAAACTATTTTGATTATCGTAAGCTATGAACATTCAAGCTGTATCCTTTACAAAAAAATATTGCGTCAATGCTGCGCACTTTCTCGGTATTTCAATTTTTTACTTTAACTTACTTGTCACGAATTTAAGATTTTATTTCGAAAAATTAAAACAAGTGAAAATAAAGTACAAAATAAATCTAAATACTAAACAGATTTTGCTGTTTTTTTTTTTTTTTTTTGTTTTTAACCAGTTCTCTTCTTCACTTTTTTTTTTTTTTTTTGTTATCCGCTATTATTTACCCTACATGATGGAAAGCGGCATATTCAGTGCACCTTTCCACAATTAAGGTAGATAGTTGATGTTTCTTTCAAACACCGGCTGTATTAAGCTATTAAATTAAATTTTATTTGTTCGATTGTAACACTTATTTTCTGATTTTGAAATTAGTAAGACATAAATTGTTTGCCCTGCAGTTTGCAGGGTACATGTGACATCAACATCATTGGTTATGTTTATTAACTTTTGTTATTGCAATTCTTTCTTTTTGTAAAAAGTGTCGTTCAAAGCTTGTTTTGTGCAATTTGTAGTAATAACGAAAGTGATGTTCTATATACTATGTAATTCGGTAAAGGGTACATAGCTAATGATTACATTTTGAAGCCGCCATTTAGAATTTCAAATTTTTGACTTTGGATTCGTAATCACCGACCCCACAAACCCTTGTATACAAAATTTTACCTCCATTAAACGTTTTTTGTAGAACATAGCTTGTTCATGACCGCCATTTTGAAGCCGCCATTTTGAAATTCAAATTTTTGACTTGACCCCACAAACCCCTGTATACAAAATTTTACCTCCATTAAACGTTTTTTGTAGAATGTGCTTGTTCATGGCCGCAATTTTGAAGCCGCCATTTTGAATTTCAGATTTTTGACTTTAGATTCCTGATCAGCGACCCCAAAAACCCTTACAGTACCATTTTTGTCTCGATAAGTGGCCCCTGTCAATTGATCTCCAAATTTGGCTTTATTACCCCACTGTGCGACGCTTGGATTGAAGATGGAATAGTTTTCATCAATGAAAATAATTGATTTTTAAAATTTTTTCTTAAATTTATAATATTTTTTAAATATATTTTCAAATATTTTTTAATTAATTCATTTTTTTATTTCATATACTACGTTCTTTATGGGGGTGGGGAGGGGTTTTGAAATGCACTACGAAGAGTAATGGAGGGGGAGGGGGGAGGGGTAAAAAAAGTATAAAATTGGTAACGTAATTTATGAACGACCCCTAACCTAACAGGAGATGGTTTTAAATGTATAACATCAAACATCTCCAAAATGGCACTATGGATTCTTTCCAGTTTTAAATTGAATACAATCTGAATCTTTTGTTTTCATTAGTCTTAGTCAAATTAACAATAATCATAATTATAAAGGATTTGTTAGCCTTATTGCTTCAGAATATATTTGTCGTATGTTACATTTTATCACAATAGTTCTTTTCTTTAAAGATTTGTGCGACAGAAAGCCTACTGAAAACATGTATTTCATAAGGAAAAAAAAATTATTTTCTATGATTCTGTATGTTTCTTACGCGTTGGGCTCTTATTTAAGGAAACACACATACCACCTCTTGGAGGTGTTTCTACATCGGAATTCATAGAACTCAGTCCCTCATTTGAGTTGTTAAGAAGTCTCGAACGGCTGCTTAAGACTACGGCATTCTCCTTAATATTGAAGGATGGATCAAAAACTTCATTATCTGATGAAAAACCTTTTTCCAATATGTCATTATTATTCATTACTTTCACTTTACTTTTACGATAATTGAAATTTCTGGTAGGTACGCGTCAAGAACGCTTTCGTTAAAACAAATTAAAACAAACTTTATTTCAAATTGTAATGCAAGTTGTAAAACAGTACTTTTAAAAATTTTATTAAGGCAAAAGGTTATTTTCTCAAGTGGGTTTAATTCTAATTTTCCTTTTGTTTGTTTACTTCTTTAAGTACCTCCGGGAGTTTTTCGAAAAAATTAAATATTTTTATATATTTTTTTTTTTTTTTTAGACCAAAAATTTTTTTACTTTATTAAAGTATTACTATTCAAAATTTATCCCTGGTGTTTTGGTACAAAAATAGACATCGATAAGTTAGAAAAGTGCAATGCCGCGAAAGACCTAAAATTTGCGGTGAGCAAAATATCTGGGGAATGGTTAATCTGAAAAAAATTTAATTTTTTGCGATGTAATAAACAGTTCTTGGGTAATTATTCTCTGATTTTTATTTTTCGAAACAGGAAAACGTCACATCGGACATGTCTGAGAAGATGGAGGCTAAGGCATGATTACAGTGTTGTTTTTTGACAGAAATTCACTGTTTTTGGTCGAAGTTAAACACTTTTGGCCCAAATTTTTTTGTAACTCCTTTCATATCCAAAACATCCTGCAAAATTTCAAAATTCTCGTTTCTTTTCGCGAACACACCTCGTATTTCATTAAAATAAAGTGTTTGATGTCACAAGCAAAAAAACAACAACAGCATATTATAGAAAACTTTTTTGAGAAAATATCTAATTTTGGAAAATAGCTCTAAGCAATCAGTTATTCTAATCATGAATGTCCCCGTCATGAAAGAGAAAAATTTCCAAAGTTAGAGTATTGGACAGAGTTGAGAGTATCAAGTTGTTAGAGTATCAAGATAGTTATTTTTTGCGAACTTCGAAGAGAAAAAAAAAATTAACACTATTCAATACAACTTTGAATAAAATCAAAAACAAAATTACATTTTTCAATCTTAATTTAATTTTGGATCCTTTCTAATCTTTAGGATTGAACAATTTCTAACCTGGTTATTAAAACTATATACAGTCTCTTAAGTAAGAGCCTGTGCGGTATAATTTATCTTAAAACTTATTTAAGAACATTTTTCTTTACATACATTTATTATACATGTTCCGAATCACGACGCAATCATATTAATAAAATGGCCAATAACCACCAGCGGTAATAATCGCTTGGCATCTCCGCGGCATACTTTCTACTAAATTTTCGGCATATTTATTTATTTACTTATTATTATTATTACACAATACATTGTACAAATAAGATTTCTGTTTTTAGTAAGTACAAACATTAAACAAGTTTATATGCGGAGAATAGCAATAAAAGCAAACATGATGAAGTTGAATAAAATTTAAAATTTAATATATAAATATTAAGTTTAAATTATTAAGTATGAATTAACCTGATAAGTTGCGCTGTTCTTTGAGTCCTGGCCAATCTTAATAATTCGAAAAGATAGTCTGGCTCCTTATTTTTAATTATATTGAATCGCAATAATAACGTGCGGTAGTTTAAAAAGCTGTTTAAAGAGCAACCAATAATTTTATGTGTGAAGGCAGAAATATGAGTTTGTCTATTGATGTTAATAATAAATCTAGCACAACAATTATAGGCAACGGTTAGCTTCCGGTTTGACTCCTGGTCCCTGTTGGGAAAAAGTTCACAACTATACATCATTATGGGTAAAATGAAGGACTTTACAAGTCCAAGCTTAACATCGGAAGACAAATATTGAGAAGTTGGGCTTAGAGCACGCAAGGCATCATAAATCTTTGCGACTACTCGGTTTATGTGAGTACTCCATGTAAAATTATTATTTAGATATACTCCAAGATTTTTAAAACAATCAATATACTTGATTAGGGAATTATTGAGATACAGAGGAGGACATTGTTTATGTACTTTATGCCTATCGATAAGCATCGCTTTGGTTTTAGTAGGGTTGAGACTCAATCCATTTTCTAATGACCATTGAAAGACTTTGTTCAATACCGAATTAATTTCACTTGCTGCTGTGTTTTTAGACGACTTTGGGAATATATTATACAATTGAATGTCATCGGCGTATATATGATGGTCGCACGTAGTGAAACAATCAACAATGTCATTGTTAAATGTCGAAAATAGCCAAGGACCTAATACTGAACCCTGAGGCACACTCAGGTCTGATGTCATTAGAGTACATAGGGAACTATGAATGGAGAATTAAGCGCCAAGTTTTTATACGAGAAGCCTATAGGCTTTTGAAAAATCTAAAAACACAATCAAACATAACATATCTTTATCTAAACCAAACCTAATGCCTTCACATACCTTAAGAAGTGCTTATGATGATAAAAATAGGTTTTTTATTGATTGCAAAAAATAATTTCAAAAGCTTTGCTAAGAAATGGAAGAATTGCTATTGGACGATCTTCTGTATTATTAGATGTTGACTTTGGCAATGGAAGGATTTTTGATATTTTGTATAGAAAAGGAAATTGTGAAATTGTGCTTATTGTATTGAAAATATACGTAATATGACCAAGAATGGCTGGAAAATTATTTTAATAAATTCAGGATGAATACCATCTGATCCTATGACTTTAGATTTAATTTTCAAAATAACTTCGACATGACAGGATTTGGAGAGATATTCGACAGGAAGAGCTCTACAAACGCGTCGAATTTCTCGGGAAAGCCGTTTTGAAGTATCGAAGCTTCTGCTTGATGTAGCCCCAGACATTTTCGATGGGATTAGCATCAAGCGATTGTGCAGACCAATGTAATGTGACGATGGCTTTTTCGCGTTTCCAGTCGGTGCAGAGGTGGCTGTGGTGTTTAGGGTCATTGTCCTTCTGCAGAATCCAGTCTTCGGTTTTTATTATAAATTGGCATTTGGCAGTCGGTAATAAAGCCTTCTCATAGATTTTGACCATTTAGGCAGCACTAAGGTTCTCGGTAAAGAGGTGCAAAGTGCCGAAACTCTTTTTTTAGAAGCATTCCCAAAGATGAATTTTAATGGGATCTTAGCGACGAAGACCAAGCCCGCGGTACGATCGAATAAGCCCAAACAGAAGATTCGTTGAAGAAGAGTACGTTACTCCAAAGCCATTCTTTTAGTAACGTGTTTTTCGGACAACAGTGGTTTTTTCATTGTGCATCGCCATTTCAAATTATTTGCACGCAAATGGTTATGACGTGCGATATATTTAGACCTTTTTGCCTCAACTTTGCTTGCCCTTGACGCAAGGTTAAGCCAGGATGCCGCGAAAACAAACTCACTATAACTTTTTCATCTTTCTTGGTCACCTTTCCTGTTGAGCCACGATCTGGAAGGTCATCGACTTTTTTGTATCATTTAAGCGTTGCACCCATTTCTAGACAAAAGCCTTTGACTTTTCAAATACTTTACCTCCACCGCATAAAAAATGTTTGGTCCTTTTGGATGTTTGCAGAGGAAAACTGCGTTCTACTTATGCAGCACTCATTATGCCTAACACACTTTTCTGACAAAGTTTCGACCACCAATTTAACTATTTTACTAGTGCGTTAAAGGGCAGAGATTATGTCTACTTGTTGACAAAATTTCAGTATTGCACTACATATTTACCCAATTCGGGTAATGCCGTACATGCTCTTTCTTGTTGTTATAGGAAAAATTTTTGCGTACCCTAAAAAGAACGTTCCAATTCACAGAATTGCCCCCTTAATTTTTTTATATCTTTGAAAAAAATATTGCTTTATATAAATATTCAAATTTGAACTAATACTTGAATGTTAATATTCATCACTATTTGAGAGAAAATATATCCAAATTGATGTACTTGGATACAAATGGTAAAGTGGTTGCAATATACAAACTTTTGGCGAAAATCTTATATCGAAGTAGATAATGTTACAACATATATGACCCGGTCTACGAAAAGGGACCTTCGGTGTGAAAATATAATTTTTCACTTTTTTGGCGATTCGGATAGACTAATGTGTGCTCTTTCTAATGCCGCAAAGCAGAAGTTTCCAACTCGTAAAGAAGTTTGTCAGGAATTTTCCAAAAAAAGAGCAGAAATGTGTGAAAATGAAAAAAAATTGGACATTGAATTATAACATAATAAACATCATTTCATACTTTTATTTGAAGGGAAACCAGCCATTTTACATAAAAATCGAAAAATAAAATAAATCTATAATTTTTTAAATCTATAATTTCATTACTCGGTAATCTTTAAATTTTGGAAGTCGGCCAGGTAGTGGCAAAGCTAACAGATATGCAGTGTATTCGATAAATTTTACAGCCTTTTCAATTTCAGCGGGTGTAAATGATTTCGTATTCGTACAGGATTTATTAGCTAGGCCATGTTCTCGCACTATTAAACCGTTTTTATGATAATGAGTTACCAAATGTTTGTAACGTTTTATTCTGCATGCGTGCAGAAAAAGGAAAAGTGAACGACAAATTGGTATGCCGAGGAAAGAGAACTGAATCTGATGCCTTGTAACTTCTTTACCTTTTCTGCATTCTTCTACCTTCCGCTTAGCTATTTGTGAGTAAACACTTTGCAATTCTGCATTATACCTTATTCCAGCTTCGATATTACTTAGTATCACTAGATCTAGTTTGTTTTTGGAAAGGTCGAGACAGTTCATTCTACTATCAACAATCCGATCTCGTGGTATAAGTGCATTGCATTTCTTAACACAACAATCGGTAGAGAAATATTTTGTTATCAGCTTTTCTTCTCCTAAATCCACAATAGATAAGTCCATTTTAACGAAACTTTCCTCTGTATTATCTCCTGCCTGATGTAAATCATGATCGCTGTCGAAATCGTTATCAATGTCGGTTTTATCACTATCTTGTTCGTCTTCACCAATATATTGTCTAAGAACGAAACTAACCTCTTCATCTACACTCATTTTTAATTTATTTCGGAATCAAAAGACGCATAAAAATGATTCAGTAAACGTAATCACCTCTTCACTGTTGGTCGTTAACTAAAAAAAAAGAACTCGTATTAATTGACTAAGAAATACAACTCTGTAAGAATAGAGGATAAGCTGAAATAAATGAAAAGACGCCATTCAGTGTGCGACAATTAAACGTTTACAAACAGCTGTTTTCTCGAAAACTTGTTTTTACACCGAAGGTCCCTTTTCGTAGACCGGGTCACATATAAACATTGGGAGGGGCATCTGAACAAAATGCTTCATTGCACAATATTCCCTCGAAATCGATTTGCATTTTAATTTGCAGAAATTTATGAAATATACTAGATCAAATCCAAGTACTGATTTGATCTAACAACCTAGATATGTATGTATTAAAATTCTTAACATCATTTAAGTGTTAACACTCTATGCATTTAAACTAGTTAAAACTTCCACCGAATAACTCTCCGCTTATGTTTATTCAATAATGCATTATATTTTATTAGAACCTATCCTCTGCACGTAAAAATAAAGTTTACCCAGTTTCCTAAAAAAAAATACACATATTCTGATTAATTCAAAACATTTTGTTAGTTTCTGTCACCACCAAAAAATGAGGATATTTTTTAGCAAGAACTGATAAATAATGTATTTGGAACCCATTGAACAGGAACGACTGCCACATGCAGAATCGGTGTAAGTACCACGTTCCACTCAAAACATCACCCAATGCAAACATAATCCTTTTTAATGTTAATGCACACAACTTGTTTGCACCATTCATTTTATGTGATATTCTCTACCTGACATAATTAATCCTTGCACATGGTGCTCATTATTCATTAAATGCACACAAATGTAGGATTCGAGGGTCGAGTTGTGTCGAACAGTCGAACAGTCGTTATTCAACTTGGTGCTGCCTTAAGCCAACGAAGGAGCTCGATGTCACTGTTCAATATTTTTTGTGAATTTTTGGTGGATTTTCAATTAAGCAATAATTTATAGCGTACACTGCTCGCCAAAAAAAAAAAAAAAAAAAAAATTAATAAAATAAAAAATCAATAAAATAAGGAGCAGAGCAGGATGTGAGCTATAAAGCATTCGATGGCATTCATCGTAGTGGTTGCACATTTTAACAACGCTGCACTTGCATGTTCTTTAATTAGCTGCACATTAGAGTGGGTGGGTATGTGTGTATGGTTTGAGTTTTTATGTAATAAAGTGTGTGTTTTATGTAAGGTTTGCAACAAGCAATTAAGGCAATTCATTTATGAAATATTATATTAATTCGTGGCACAACACTCAAACAATTTTTTTAAGCAGAAAAACCAACACTTTAAAATTGCTTATATCTCAAGGTTCCTTTGATTAAAATTATTTAAGGGTAATTACCATCAATTTACATTTTACAGTTGAATTAAATAAACTTTAAGTATTACTTATGCTTGATTGTCAGAAATCATTTAATTATTAATTAAAACTTCCCAGCAGTACTTCATAAATATATGTATTTTACTCATTCGCCAACCGCCGCACCGCCCGGACATCAACTGCAAATTGGCTACACTTTTGCTGTCGTCTCATTTACCCGCAAAATTTGCACACACTGTAAAGAAAACCGCAGCATGTTGACGGACGACTGCTGCGCGGTATTTAAAGAGTTGTAGAGACCACAAATGTATGCATATATACGTGCATTTCAAGCTCACTGCGTTGTACACACTAAATATTCTGTGTATTTTCTCAAGCAATAAATCTATTAATATCACTCATACGCCTAGGGGACCCAAGGCAACGCATTGCGGAAAAAAGCTGTAATAACGTCATATAATGCTGGTGTGCTGATTCTGTTATAAATAATTCTAAAGTTAATATTTCAAAGCATCAAATCCTTACTTTCGTTGTTTATTTTAGCTAATGTGGAGTTTATTTGGAAGCCAAACTTACATCTTAAAAAATAAAAAAATATTTTTCTTTCTAAATACTTACAATATGTGTCTGTTGTCAGACGATCAATCGTATCTTGCTTCAATTTCGAACTCTTCTTTCCCATTTTGCTGTAGTCTTGGTTTTTTTCTTACGCTCTTTTAAGCAGTATTTTCTTGTATCCTCGCTGATTTGTATGGAATTTCAGCTTCTTCTTATCATTTAACTTTTGGTAATTTGTTTAAGACTTTGTTTTCTTCTTTTTTTTTTTTTTATTCAGAACTAATATAAATTACGTATAAAATATTGCTTGAGTTTTGAAAATTTTTGTCACAAATTTGTGCGTTTTATGAGTTTCACCAACATCACTGTTATTTATTTAAGTTGACACAAATCTGTTAAAAATTAAAAGAAAAATATTAGTTTAATTAATTTATACTGAACTAATTTGTATGTTTTTTTTTATATAGATATAAATATATGCGATAAACATGTCAAAAATAATATTATTGATTTATGCGTGTCTTTAGTTTATGTCAGTGACAGAGAGTAATATTTTTGAAATAAAAAAAAAAATATTAATTGATATTTTAATTATTATTTTGAAATTTATTATTCTAACAATTCAATAAAATTTATACAAAAGAAAATTTTTACTGTTCAAAAAATTTTACTAATTGGTAAATAACTACTGGTTAAGAGAGCTAATTACAGCAAATTCAAATCAAAAATTTTAATAAAATTTCAGATCAAACAACTTTCAGCTCTAACAGCTTTTTAAATAGTTTCCATTCGCACTCCTAATAACTCTCCAATAGTTATATGCAAGGATACTCAATAAATCCTTGGTCTGACGCATACATCGATGAGATGTATCGATATTATTCGCATTGCAATTCGCAATTCGATATTATTTTAAAAATTTTATATATTTTTAAATGATAACTATCACAGTTTGAGTCGACTTCAAGTAATTATTGCTTGTGAATGACAGTTATTTGAATTAAACATTTTTTAGTTCATTTTGAATATGTTTATTGTACATGTTCAAAAATTAAAAATTTTTTAGTTCAAGGTGCATTTCATGTGAAGCGAACAACGAAAAAAAGTGAGGCCCTGAAATTCCTTCATGTTGGGCATATTTTTACTTCTAGTTGATTTGAACGTGTTAATTTTTTTTTGATTGGAGGTTTAGCTGCTAAGATATGGGATTCTATAGAATTCACTAGATTGACGGAAGGGTTTTTTTTGAAAAACTATTTTTGTATTGAAGATTATTATCTTAAAATAGAGAATGTAATTTTTTTAAAGGAAATTTACTGCTGTTTTCGAATTTTTAATCAGTTCTTAAATTTGAATTTTTTTTTTCTAGTTTTAAACCGGAAGTATTTCAAATCTTTTTTTTTAACAACTTTAACCATTTTAATTTTAATTTTTTTAATGGCAAAATAAAGTTTAACATTCATAAATTTTAACATAAAAATTGTACAATGGGATCTAAAGTGGTTTAAGAGATAAATTACTTAAAGTACGTACATGTCATACCGGGTACTTGGTAAAGTTGGCTAGTTTGTACAAAAAAGACAATCTTACATAGTAAACTTGAGGTCACTTTTGTATGCATAAAAAAATACTCTGAACTAGTTTTACATTTGATACCTATATATTCTTAATGATAAATTTATAACTAAATAAAACAATATTGTATCAGAAGAAAAATATTTTATTTTTGTTTGATTTTGTTTTTTCATAAAATCACTTTATATGGTGATCGAGGTAGGAGTGGTTATTACTCGACTTCGTTGAATTTCATACTCAGAGTGCATATTAAAGCTTATTTGCAAAATTTCACGTGCATATATTATTTTTTGTGGAATTCGAAGATATTTTACATGTTTGATAAAGTCACTTTGTGTGGGAGGTAGTCGTGGTTTTCATCCGATTTGGCTCATTTCCAAACTTAACCTATAATGCCGAATTTCGTGATGATAGCTTGAAAATTACGGCTATAATCGTGATGACAGACAGACAGACGGACACACAGACAGGTGTACAGACAGGCTGACAGATGTACAGGCAGACGGAAATGGCTAAATCGACTCGGGTGGTGATGATGATCAAGAACATATGTACTTTTCTATACCTACCACGTCTCCTTATGGGCTTTACAATTGGTGTGACAAAATTAATTTACGTTTTTAAAACGTGCGGGTATAAAAATAACATTATAATGACACAAATAGGCAAGACAATAATACATAATTAATATTATTTTAATATAACCAACGTTTTAATAAGTTTTTATATTACCAGAAGCGACAGGTATCACGCTCAGAGCGACATGTACGTACTCTAATTGATTTATTATTATTATTACTAGTATTTATTGAATGTTGAGCCCTAAGGCCTTACAGAATTTTAGAAAATTCAAAAATTTGTAAGTAAGTTATATACTATACATTTTATTTTATATTTTAATATTAATTTCAAGGATTTCAAATTTAATATATAAGAATAAAAATAAATTGCCAGGTATGATGTTAGGTTGTACACTGCCCGACAACCGATTAACACACTCTCTAACCTATCAATTTAAAGGCAAATAACTCCCTACTCTGAATATGTTTCATACTCATTTTTTTCTTTTATTCTTCATCATTTTCACTCATTCTAAGAATAACTGTGAGCTCTGGAAGTGTACCGTTATTTTGGTATGCTTTTTTCTTTGAAGTGTGACAAAAATGCATGCATTTTTTTGGGACAGCCGATTAGCACATTTTCGCTTTCGTGTCAGTTTTTGCCTGTAAGCTGTCTTGTTTGGGTGTTTAAGTTTATTGTTTATTTATTGGGACCAATTATCAATCAAATAAAGTAATAATGGGAAAAGGAAAACCGTTGGATGAGTCTGAAAAAGGCAAAATAAAGGCTTACAGGGAGTGCGGCCACTCGATTCTTCAAATATCGAAAAATATTAAACGCAGCCGTAAAGTTATTACCTCATATTTAAACAATGAGGATACCTATGGGAAAAACATGAAAGGTCGGCCCTCATCAGTAATAACAGCAGCTGACAAGCGAATCATATTAAGGCACGCATCTAATTCTCATGACTCAGCCGCCAAAATAAAAGAAAAAACTGGTGTGAAAGCGTGCGTTCGGACTGTGCAAAGAGTTATTTCGAATGCTAAACATATAAAGCGTCTAAAATTAAAAAAAAAACCACCTTCAAACCAACTTCGAAAGATGCAACGTCTCGATTTCTGTCGATCGAATATGACCTGGACCAAGGAGTGGGAGCGTGTAGTCTTTTCGGATGAAAAGAAATTCAATTTGGAGGGTCCTGATGGCTATGCCTACTACTTTCATGATCCGTATATGGTATATATATGGTATATATTCCGGATCAACATCTTGATATTTAATAGATCAATTGATTAGAGCAGTGCTCATATATGTGAGGCAGATAATCAAGTTCTATAATGTGTGTAAATTTATGTAAAACAGGGATTAGAGCAAAGCTCACATACGCAAGGGTAGACGGAAGGGGTCTACCTCCGTCATATGCCAGGCGAGACGGACATGGTTTCGCTCTGGATAATCATGTTTGAATTTAATCAGCTTGGTGTAAATTGCCAGGTATGATGTTAAGTTGTATATTCCGGATCACATCTTGATATTTAAAACATCAATTGATTAGAGCAGTTGGCTGATAATCAAGTTATATTATAATGTATGTAGATGCATGTAAACAGGGATTAGAGCAAAGCTCACATATGCAAGAGTAGACGGCCGGGGTCTAGCTCCGGCATAAGCCAGGCGAGACGGACGTGGTCTCGCTCTGGATAATCATGTTTGAATTTAATCAGCTTGATAGTATTGCCAAACATAGCTAGAAAAATATAAAGTTTTCTTGTGAGAGCATAATCCAAATCAACCTCGGTACTGGAGATAATCTAGAATCTTAAGTTAAATTGAGTAGATGGATTCATTTAAAGAAATTACATCTGAAATAAAATTAAAGTCACTACAAGCACTTCTCAGCGGTTAATTTTGCAAGTAGTTTGTTCTACAAAAGTTCATGTAAAGTAACTCAAAAGATCTTCTAGGATGAATAGGAATATAAAAGTAAATTTTGCTTAATAAATATGGACTTTCAACATATCCATGCAGAAGTTTAACAATACAACTAACATTAAGCATAGTTGTACGCTTTTTTACAGTTGGAAGATTTAATAGCTGTAATCGATATTCATAACGTGGAAGATGGAAATCAGATCTATAGTATAAATTGCTTAAGCAGAACAGAAGAAATTTTTTCTGAACTGATTCAATGGCGTCAATGTAACAACCATATCGTGGACACCATACAAGTGAGGCATATTCTAAGATAGGCCGCACTAGTGAAGTGAACAAAGATTTCGATATAAAGGGATCATTAAAGTCTTTTGTCCATCGTTTAATAAATTCTAGGGTAATATTTCCTCTATTTATTATTTTAGTTATATGAATATGAAAGCAAAGTTTATCTCTTTAACTAATTTAAATCCCATTCTGCAATTTTTATGATGAAATTTATAAATGTTAGGCTTTATTTTGCCGTTAAAAAAAATTGAAATTAAAATGGTCGAAGTTGTTAAAAAAAATATTTTAAATACTTACTTCCGGTTTAAAACTGGAAAAAAAATTAAAATTTAAAAACTGATTAAAAAATCAAAAAGAAAAGTAAATTTCTTATAAAAAAATACATTCTTTATTTTAAAATAATTATCTTCAACATGAAAATAAAATTTCAAAAAAACACTTCCTTCAATCTGGAGAGTTCTATAGAATCCCATATCTTAACAGCTAAACCTCAAATCAAAAAAATCTTCTTGAGAAGATGCACATTAGTCGTTTGAAGTCAGCATCATATATAATAACACGCACAGCACAATTTGATCATAAGAAGTTCGGCCAAAGTCCTTTTAAGGGCTAAAACAGCCAGTTTATTATATTACTATGGGTACTTTTAGGTACACTTTTAATTCAACTGATGGTATTATTTTACAAAGTTCTCTGTTTATAAACTCTTTACAGTCTAAATGACTACAATAAAAGGTCCACAATGGACTGCTATAAATTCAACTTATAAAACTGCTCAAATAAACGTAATTATATTGAATGTAGCTTAGAAATACAGAGTGTTGCAGAAATTTATTCCATCTTTACTAGACAAATTTATAAATACATTTCCAAAGGCGTTTTAATGACTTCTCACATCATTACCTTAATCCTAAGAGGCACTCATAACCATCAACTATTTATTGCTCATACGGCAGAGTGAGTACAAATACATGCTTAATTGTTTTGAAGCAATTAGAACATTTAATGCTGCTATTTAAGGTTCACATAAATGTCAAAAGATGACATTTATTAACAACATAGCCAGAAGATGTTAAGCCGCAACATAAGCTTTTGCTTACATTAAGTTTTGGCCAAAATGCACCAAAGGATAAATTAACACTTTGTCTGGCAACAGCTTATGTTGAGCATCTATTTGTGTTTGTGTGCATGAGTGTGTGTGTGTGTCTAAGTGTATATCTATATGGCTTTGCCTAATTGAGCAGCTGAATGAAGGATCACTAAGAAATTGTTGTTTGTAAAGTAAGAAAAATTTAACCTATTTAAAGTGATGTGTGAATGAATGCAGGCAAATTGGTTAATGCTGTAAAATTTCATAAATGTCTGCACTGAAAAAAAAATGTTTTAAAATTGACGACAATTGTTATTAATTTGACGATATTTGTGTTTAAAAAATAGCTTGCAACAAATTTCGTCAAAGTTAGAGCAAATGTATTTAAAAATTTTGAAAAACATATGAAAAAAAAGTCAAATTAACAACACATTTTGTGAACACATTGTGTTTAATTTTAAGCTAACTTTTTTTTTCAGTGTGCTATGCATAGGTTAGAAAATATAACAAAAATTCATTTTCGGGCATTCTATCCTGCTTGTACTTTAAGCTGCTTTCAGAGCAAGCAATGCTTAATTTTTATGGTCTTCCCCTTGGAAATCCTTGTGGAAATTCTTTTGTCGGCAGCCTTTGTTCTAGGTGCCAAATTAGACTTTCCTTTGGCTCTTTTTCTTTGCTCTTCCTTCAACATTTCCATTTTAATTTGGCTAATGTTCAGCACATTTTCCGAGAGCAACTTTAAGTTGCTTTCTTTTGCCATGGATCGTTATTTATTTCTTCTTTTGTTTCATCATTCTCTGCTAAGGATGCAATTTTAGCGAAGAGTGCCTGCACCATGTGTCGCTCGGTCGCCATTCATTTTCTTTATTTTGCTTTGACTTGCGTTTTCTTCATTTTTTTTTTTATATTCAGCAAGTTCACACTTAACGCACAAATGCACACACTGACTCACCGACACCAACACATACACACAAACACACACACACATACACTTTCATAAGCACATAATACTGACTCTATTCTTGTTCTGACTTTTAAGTGCACTTGCAGTGTGTCCATGCGTATGTGTGTGTGTTTGTGTATGAGTGTGTGATAGCATCGTGTCACATTTGAGTTGTTTGCAAACATAGAACGAAGGGGAAAACATATGCAGCCAAACATGCAGCAGCAGCAATGCACTCAAAGTCAGAAGTCAGCACAAGAGTGAGTGCGTCAAAGTGCAAAAGCATGTGGCTCAGCTTGTTAGAAAATATAGTCGCCAGTAAAACGGCGTCGCTATTGTTTGCATATAATTAATTCTTTTACTACTTATGCGAAAGTCAAAACATGGCTGACATGCAATGTTTTATGTGGCGTCTGCCAAGTCATGTGACGTATGAGTAACATTAAATTAAAGTGCACAGAATATCTTAAAATTATACGACACTTCAAATGTATAATTTTTCAGCACGGAAAATAACTGAATTGCTTTAAACTTTTAAATAGTTTTCTATTATTTTTTTATTGTTTTTTAAGTGGTAACTTAAGAAGTTATAAAATTAGTAAGTTTCGTTAACTAAAGTACTGAGTTATTCGAGTTTATAAGATGAGATAAGACAAGATTCATAAGATGCTTAAAGGCACTTTTATGTATTATAAGCGATTCTGAAGGCGTTTTGTTGAAAAAATACTACAACAAAATGGTCAGAGATATTGATATAAAGTTTTTTTATTGATTTCAACAATTATTAAAGTAATAAAAAAAAATGTTAACGTCATTTGCGTGTACGTAACGTTCCCATGAAGCGATGCGAAAAAAGTAGTACCATTTTTAACCGACTTCAAAAAGGAGGAGGTTCTCAAGTTCGTTGGTTTGTCCGTTTTTTTTTTAATGTATGTGGGTCAATTGCAAAAAAAAAACGTACACAAAGAGGTTGTCATGTTTTGTTTTTAAAGTTTTTTATATTTTCCCATTAGAATAGTCAAATTAGGTGAAAATTAATGGAGAATTCGTAGTTGTTTTTAGGCCATGCAAAAAATCATTTTTTCTATGGTTTTTATACGATTTTTGTACTGAACGTCACACAGCAGATATACGGGAAAAATCACTAAAAATATAAAAAATGTTGTAAATAAAAGCTTACTGGGATGTTTGTTAAGTTATTTAATCAGTTAAATCAGCTTTTGCAGAAATCGCCATTTCAGTTACAGAAATAATAATTTTTTACCAAAAATACCTACATATTTAACAATTTTAACGGGAAAAAATTAAAAATTTTCTCCAAAAAGACATTAACATAGAGGTTATTTTCAAAGAAGTAGACTTGCAGCAATAAATAATAAAAAACTGTTAAATAATAAGAAATTTCAAAAAAACCAACATAGTGACGTTCAATACATTTTGTGACGTTCAATACATTTTGTTGCGCTTAACCAAATAATGTTAATCAAATTGGGAGTTTAACAAAATTCTTTTACAAAAAAGAAAACAAAAAGTAAATCTATATATCATGAATTCCATGTCACGCACTGTTACAGCTTGCGAATAATTGCAACTGATTTACTTAAGAAGAAATTTTTGCAAAAACTGGTTTGCAATTTTTATTAATTAATTTTACGGTATTTTTAAAATGTGCAAAGGTTTTATGAATCCACTTATGAATTTCGGTGATATTAAGCAAAATGTAGCGTACGCACGTGCCACAAAATTTTCCCTTTAAAAATTTGATGTCAGCTTCTATCTGAAATTTCTGCGAATTCACTTCAGATAGAATTTTCATATTTTTTTACAGCAATAAGAGGTTATCCTAGATTATATTAGTAGTTAAGTTATTTGAGAAAAAAAAATTATAAGACAATTTTTTCAACTTTAAACACCGTCACGCACATGTTACATTCGTCACGCACAATTACACCGTACGATCATATTACTGTTACCTTCGACCATATTTACTAAAAACTGAAATACAAAAAAAAAGGATTAAAAATGTCTTATTTTTTTTTAATCTCTTTTATGTCATGACTAGATACATTTAAGAAAAAAATTTGAAAATCAATTATTTTAATCGATAAAAACTATTCTATTCGATCCAAAAGTCGATGCTCTCAATCACTGGAATTGAAGGAGCTGAAACTTTGGGGACTCTTCAAATTCTTCAACAGATTGCATGTGGACCTATTCAGGTGTATTCTCATTTCTTATGCAAAGGAATTCGCCTGGCCTTTGAAAGAGTACCCGTAAAGGCTGCTCCCGTACATCACCAAGTTAAGTGTTTTTGTGAATATGATTCCTTAAAATAGATTTATTTGAATAATAATTTATATTCCGATTTATTTTTACCCTTAAATGCCCAACAACACCGATATCATTAAAATTATGTTGTGCTAAATGATCCCCTGAACACGACCCCGTTTTTATTTTTTTTGAAAAAAATTATTGCTTAAAGAAAACATGGTTGTATCCAAAAAGATACAGTGGGCATTCTGACGTATACCATCAATCAGCTTGGTTGTAGGAGTTCAAGGCAAAAACGTGGAAAACGATTCTTTTTATGATAACTCTAAATTTGTTTGTTAAATGATACTCTAAAATTGTTAATAGTTTAAAAGGTATTTCATGTCAAAAACCGAACTTTCCGTAAAAATGAAAAAACTTTTTAATTTGACGGTCAATATTTCCCAAACCAACAAAGTTATGCCAATAATAAAATTTTTGTTTTATATTTGAAATTTTCTGAGTGAAACTAAATATCCAGCATTTTAATTTTTGCAATATTTCAAAATAAATACCTTATTTTCTCGGTTGTATCCAAAAAGATACACTGGGCATTTAAGGGTTTAATTAAATAAAACTCACTTGTGAGAATTCCTATTGACACTTGTCAATAGTTAACCGTCAATTTAGACGTTTGACCGTCTAATGCAGATATAAGGATGGAAATTTTTTTAAATGAAGGGTGTATTAATTTCAATTTTTTCGAGTTGTTTTATTTTTGGTCACTTTGCTATATATGAGACCCCCATATCATTACTAATCGTAATACATTTTAAAGCCCCTCCTCCCCTCTAAACTGGTAACGTAATTTATGAACGACCCCGTAGTGTGTAAAATCTACATTGTTGTATAGAAAAAATTCTAACATGTGCGAAACGCGTGGAATTTTTTTCAATGGAAATAGTAAAAAAAATGTTTTTCAATCTGGTTTGCCATCTCAATATCCACACATAACAGCATTTTCCGCAAAAAATTTCTTATATTAGAGTCTGCATTGAAACATATATCAATATTGTCACGCACATGCTACATATTTTCTTACTTTATTTAACTGCTCTTACCACGGTATTTCATTGATAATTATTAATACATATATATGTATGATTATTAGGAAAATATTAAAAAATTTGAAGCAAATATTTTTTTTTTTAATTGTTGTAATAAACAGCGCACGCCCTCACGGCAAATATCAAAATAAAACTGCAAAATTTTCACTCAGCTTATTCACCACGCGAAAGTAAAAAAAACACAGAAAAACTACCGTTATCTTGAAAAATTCAACTTAAAACGTGTTGTCCGAATTCGATAGAATATATTCTATATAGTTTCTCTTCTCTCTTTACAATTTGATTTTTGACCTATGAGGTTGACTTTTTCGTGGAATTCGTGATATATAAAAATAAGTTGCATTGTGTATGAAATTTATGTTCTCTGTAATGCGTGAACTGATTTTGTTTCTGGGAATTCCCATGAAAGGTGACGTCAATACGAAGGTTTTTTTGTATAAATGGTCTTTTTATGTGTATTGGTTCATGAATTATAAGCATTTTAGTGAACTTATCAACAATACAGCTGTCAAAAAATACAGGTGCGCACATATGGTGTATATGGGGAAATATTTGCAAGGGTAATTGGAAATAAATGGAATATTGGAATAATATGGCAAGTCTCACTTTAGTTTACATTTGCGCAAAAAATAAAGGAATAGTAAAAATTTTCCATACCCCTATTTTTTCCATACCCCCTTTAGCGCTTACAAATCAATAAAAATGCTATATTTAAGACTTTTTTGGTCGTTTAGACTAAAATTTGGTAAATAAGTTCGTATGGTTACTGTCGGCAACTATACTAAAACTGGGCGTGGTCTAAGCATATATACGCCCACTTTTTAGAAATCATTATTATTTCTGAGTTGTACATGTTTTGATAGTAGAACTTGATATGTAGACGTTATGGGCTCAAGAGGTAGTTATTATATATTTAAGCGAACATTAGACAAGGGGGAATTTGGCCACACAGGCCATCGAATTGCTTTGGCACTTAATGTCGTATGTAACTATGCAATAGACTCCTACTACTCATACGATTAGCATGAAAATTTGTGTATAGAAGTTTTTTGGTACGGTGCGTGTTTGTGTGCTATCAATTTTTATCCACCTTGAACACCAGAGGGCGCTGTAGTACAATTTTTTTACAAAACTGCCTAAAACTCACAAACCGCTTATGCGATTAGAATGAAAAGTGGTATACAGTGGTTTTCATGTGGGTTGAGTGTTTTGCTGCAATCTTTTTTGACCTATTTTGAACACCATAGGGCGCTATAGTACAAATTTTTTGCAAAACCACCTAAAACTCCCAAACTGCTCATGCGATTAGTATTTAAATTGGTATATGTTAGTTCTCAGATACGATGAGTTTTTTGACAGTATCTTCTTTGAACCACCTTGGACACCAGATGGTGCTGTAGTACAAATTTTTTACAAAATCGCATATTTTTAGTTGTTACATATGCAACTATTTACAAAATATAAAATATTTCTTAAATTTAGTAAAATTAAAAAATGTCCGTTAGTTTGATATCAAAAACATGAACGTATCTTGAAAACTATGAAAAATTTTACTACAAAGATATATTTAATGCAACATTGTGCTCAAAAATGAGAAAAACACAATCAGAGATTTAATTTTGTGACTTTCGATTCAAATATCTCCTTTGCTTTTTTATACACTTTGTTAAATGTTTTTTTTTCTTAAAGCTTCATCAAAGTACTATGAAAACCTTATTGCAAAAATACCGTTAGTTGAGTATAGATATTTTAAATATTTTTGTCAAAAAAGGTCTGAAATTTTGTAGTTTTCCTCACAAAAAAGCTCAAAATTTCTTTTTGTTGTAAAAATAATTTAAATTCAAATTCGCACATTTTCAACTCTATTTAAAAATAAAAATATTTGTAAGTGAAAGTTATTTCAATTTTACGCAAAAATTAAAAACCATTTTTGTGATTCAAAAAGCAAGGTTTTTCATAAAGCAATTGCTTTTATGTTCATAAAGCAATTGCTTTTATGTTCATAAAGCAATTAATATATTGATGATAATAAAAAAATAGAAAAAATGAAAATGATAAGATTTCCAATATTATAATACGCATAAATAACTTTTGAAATTTTACCAAGAAATTAATGGGAAAAGTTAATTAAAATTATTTTTTTACTTTATAGTGATTTTGAAGTCGGTTTTTTTTTTTTTTTGTTAAAAAGTTTGCTTGTTAGGAATCAGTGGCAATATTGGTGTGCGTTGTGTTTAAAAGTGTGTTTGTATGTGATGGTCCATGATTTGTATGGTGTGTGTGAATGAGCAGTGGTAGTTTTTTGTTTTTATGTTTTGGCAACCGGCCCGGAGCTGTGCTCAACTGGTAGTAGCTTGCTGCGAAGTTCGACCAAAGACTTAAAAATTAACCACTCGTAGTTGGCGGCCCCTGACTTAGGTCAGGCCGACTGATTAGGTTGGCCCTTCGGGGAGTATCGTGGTGGCTGTGGTTTACCACCTATATCGTGGGTAGAGCAATCTTGCTCAGTGTGGAGTTGCATCCTCAGCTCGGGTGCTGTACCCCTTAGTACGCAAAAGGTGTTAGATAGGTCTCCACCCAAACCAAGGGTTGTGAAATGTTATCACAACATGGAACTTTTGAACCCTCAAGGGGGGCGCAGGCCCACGCAATGATTCGGTCCCATGCTATGGAGCAACTTGAAATTAAGCCTATATGGCAGGTGTCCACGTAAAACACATTAGGAATTTCTGTCTCGGTGGCTGTATGGTTCATTGCGCCATCTTGCTGGAAACAATGTACATCGAGATCTTGCAAACAGCCCTCAATCATTTCGTGATAGCGTGGTCAATTGACTGTAAAATTGACAAATTCGGCTCTTCGGTGAAACTGTGGTTCACATCGCCTATTGTGTCTTCCGTCCTGATGACGTCCCGATGACGTTTTTATTTATTTATTTATTTATTTATTCAACTATAAACAGTATTGTTTAACAGTTACTTAAAAGTTATTTAACAAAGTTATAATAAGAATATGTTTAAAAATGGCTAAGCATAATACAATTCTTAAAAGAAACCCTAGTTTGGGTTATATCAATATTTATACAAATAGTATTAAAAGAAGCACTCATATTATAAACTGGATCCTGTCTACCATAGTTTGTCCGGCGATAGGGAATTTGAAAAAAATTTCTTTGCCTAAAATTCCTTTCAGGCGCATATATATTAAATAAAGCAAGCAATGGTGCACAATCTAAGTGATTCATTACTATATCACGCGCAAACATAGCCAGAAAATACTTCCGTCTAAACTTTATGTTCCTTAAAATACTTTTTTTTTTGTTATTTTTGTAATAAAGTCAAAAAACTAGCCTTTACTTTTGTGTTACAACTGTTATCGTAGCACCTATACGAAGCGAGTAATAATTCAATACAACACCAATGCATTTTAAAAAAATGCCTTTTTCAATCTTTATGGAAACCTGCGCGGTAAAACGTAACGTTGTCACGTACAAAAAAAATATATTTTTCTTTTAATTTTAAAAAATGTCTACCACATTCTTGAAATATTCTATTATGCTTAATACTTTATAAGTCGAAGTGATTGAGAGATACCAAAATAAAAGCCTCGTTATAACTTGAAAGCACACCCTAGAAAACAAATAAGTTTTAATCTTTCAACGATTTTTGTTATAAAGAGCTCAATAGAGCATCACCTGAAAATAACAACAACAACAACAACAACAATTTCAACTAAGCTCTTCAGCGCTTCAAAGTATTACGAACACTTTAAAGTTCTCGCTATCTCTCCCTCCCTCTCTCTCTTAAGATTGCTGCTGAAATAAATATGTTGTTAAGCCTTTTATGCGCCAAGCACACGATCCTTTTTTTTTATCCTTTCTAATGGTTTCTCATGCATGCCAATTCAACCTTTCGTTTTTGTTGTTGTTTTTGTTGTTGTTGTTTTTGAAGTTGTTGTTGTAGTTGTTATTGCTGCAGTTTTTCTCATGAGGTTAAGAATTTTGTTTACATTTGTGCTGAGCAGTGCTTAGGTGATGGTGGAGATGTTGGTAGTAGCGACAGAGCAAAGTAGCAGATGCACCTTATTTGCATACAACAATAAAGGAATATATAGAGCACATCTATACAGGACGGACAAATGAAAGGGTGTTAAAGAAAAACTAAAGCAAAACAAAGTGAAAAAATAAAAAAAAAAAGAAAAAAAACAGTGAAGCTGCTGCCGACAAAATTAGGATAAATAAATAGAAAAAGTAAGAAAAACAAGCACACAAGCACCCATATAAATACTCTTAAACACGCACCGCGTGGCTTTATGTTGGTAGCGCAGCATAGAAAGTCAGCAACAATAACAAAAACTACAAAAACAAAAACTAGCAGCATCAGCAGTATGCAAATAACTTCGGGTGCATGAGTGCAAGAATGGCTACGCTTTCGTGTGTGGGCGTATGGGTACACTAGTGTGCATGTGTGTGAGTGAGTGACTGTGGGTGCATCTGTGTATGTAATTTTGTAAATGCATTGATGCACATAATGACAACAAGTTGATGGTTGCAACTCATATGAGTCCGTTCTTTAAAGCAGGTTGAATGTTTTCTTTTTCTCGATTCGCTAGTGCTATGGTTCTAAGCTGCCTCATGTGCTTCGCCTCCCTTCATTCATCACCTTTTTTTTCTACCACGCTTATTGAAATGCACTTATTTTTTTCATATATTTTCTCTGCCGCGTAAAACAATTTGCAGCTGAATCCAAACTTCTGCGCATCAACAAATTCTAGAAAAGGGAATCCAAAAGGTGATCAAGTAAGTTTTTGTTTGTTCTTTGCCTTCATGTTAAACTGTTTTTTCATCTTTTTCTTAAGGTTTTGTTTTGGGCTCCAAAACAACAACAACAAAAAAATCGTAATTGTTAAATGCAATTTCGCTGTCGGGGTGTTGCTTTCTTCTTTTATTTTATGTTTTTTGTTCTTATTTGCTTATTTCATGCCGGAAAAACAGCGTTCGCTAGAAAGTTTTCCCCATAGTTTTTCGTTTCTTGTGAATGCACAAAATTCCCTGAAGAATAAAAACTATTTAAACAGAGTTTACAAATTTGAAGGGATTATTTTTTGCCGATATATCTACAGATACTTTCTTAGGATCCTCACAGTAGAACCGGATGTGTTTTGTTTTAAAGTTTGCTTTTGTTCTAAGAAAATTCTAGGGCGTGTTCTTGATGCAACTCATACAAAATGCTGCAAAATATTTAAGCATCAATTCAATGCGTCAAATATATTTTTTTCATTCGATAAAATTCTGTGTTTGAAAAATGTTGACTTACATAAGCTCAGAGCTTAGTAGCTGATGAATAGTAGAGGGTGTTTTTTAATTCGCTGTAATTTTTCTAATAGGTATATATGACGTATGTGTTTGTCATATAGATTACATCTTTTTTTATGTTATTCAGTAAGCGCTGAAATTTATCATATTAAGTTAAACTGAACAACGTTTCTAAATATTGGAATTTTATATAAAAATACAAACTTTTTGCTATTCGCTGCGAATTTACGATCTTCATCATCGGCCAGCTAAAGGAATTATTCGCGCCATTTGTTAAAACTTTTATTCCACATATTCTCTATTCAAAAAGCCAGGTAGACTACAAAATATTAGAACGGAAGATACCATAGGCGCTGTGAACCACAGTTTCACCGAAGAGCCGAATTTGTCAATTTTAAAGTCAAATGACCGCGCTATCACGAAATGATTGAGGGCTGTTTGCTGGCAAACGTTGCCACACAAGATCTCGATTTACATTGTTTGCAGCAAGATGGCGCAATGAACCATACAGCCACCGAGACAGAAATTCTTGATGTGTTTTACGTGGACACCTGCCATATAGGCTTGATTTCAAGTTGCTCCATAGCATGGGACCGAATCATTGCGTGGGCCTGCGCCCCTTTGGGGATTCAAAAGCTCCATGCTGTGATAACATTTCACAACCCTTGGTTTGGGTGGAGACCTATCTAACACCTTTTGCGTACTAAGGGGTACAGCATCCGAGCTGAGAATGCAACTCGACACTGAGCAAGATTGCTCTACCCACGATATAGGTAGAAAACCACAGCCACCACGATACTCCCCGAAGGGCCAACCCAATCAGTCGGCTTGACCTAAGTCAGGGGCCGCCGACTACGTGTGGTTCATTTTTAAGTCTTTGGTCTGACTTCGCAGCAAGCTACTACCAGTTGAGCTCATCACAGCTCCGGGCCGGCTGCCAAAACATAAAAACAAAAAACTACAACTGCTCATTCACACACACCATACAAATCATGGACCATCACATACAAACACACTTTCAAACACAACGCACACAAATATTGCCACTAATTCCTGACAAGCATACCGAGTTTATTCAGCAATTCGACCGCTTGACGCGAGCGTATTGCCTTAATCAAAATCACCATTCGCACGCAAAACACCCTTTGCACGTAAATCACGAATGTCTTCATAAAAAGAACAATCGCGAAGAACATGCAACCAATCCTCACGGACTGACCCACAATCACAGTTCTCAGTCACACTCAAGTTTTTTTCATGCAAAAATGCATTGAAAGAACCATGCCCAGTCAACAGGAAGTCCAGGTTTAAGCTGAAACAAAAGTCTGGATAGTCACTCACAAACATACTCATAGAATTGACACGTGAACATTTTCGTTCGATTATTTTTCACAACTTTCGACGTTAATTATCTCTACAAAAGTGCATCGATGAACCCAATTTGACTTTTGGCAATGAAGCATCATAAAAAATTCTGTATGTTGATGGTATACGGAATTCAAGCAGGCCTTATTTCGCTCACTGACGAATCTCGTAAAGAACGCCCAAAATCTCTTGATGTGCCACAAATCATTTAAGCTGTGTGCAAACTGATAATGCTTCAACATCATGTGACATATTAAAGGGTTCCCATCCGTCCTGTTTTTGGCAGTACAGTCCTGTTTTTTCAAGCAAAGTGCTGTGAAGCGGGCTTAAAATCCTGCTTTTTCTTCTTTTGTCCTGTTTTTTCTCATTTTCTCCAATTTTTTCACTCCAGTTCACTTTATGTTAATTATTTACACTTTTTTTTTTTAATAACAAGTAAAAACTTTTCCTTAATACACTTTTCCCTTTTTTTTTGTAAAGTGTTACACTACAACCCTGCTCATTTTTTGAACTTGTCAAAATGTCGAAGAGAAAGTGTGTGTTAAATAATCAACTTTAAAGAAGATATTTTTTCCTGGAAAAAAGCAAATAGTGACAGTAAGATGTTCTGCTCAAAGTGTAAAGGAGTCTTTCCGATGGAGGAAATGCAGACATAGGACGGTATTTTAAACCAGTGAGGCATCTTCCCGCCCTGGATGCTGCGTCTTCTAACCTAAACATTTGTACGTACTTCTGACATTCAACGCAAAAAATGCAGCTATGGAAACCGTCTGGGCATATCACGCTTTTAAATGCAAACAGCAGCGTTATATCTTCAGATTGTGCGTCAAAAATATTAGAAATTTGATTCCAAGTTTGAAGTTAAGCTGTAATTTCAAAACTTAATAATAAATTTTATAATTTTAACAAAATCAGCGTATAGTAGCTTAGGGCGTAAAGCAATTTCTTCATAACCGCAAAGTAGTGAGTTCGAACCTCCACAATGTCGACGGTTTTTTTTTTAAAAAAACTTAATATTTTCAAAAATTCACCACGAAAAGTGAAAAAAATCTTTAAAAATAGTAGTCTGTTTGATTTATTCCTATTAAGATAATATTCGTTTGTGAGTTCTGTAGCGCAGAGCACACGGAGTTTACTTTATAATCGTGGTGTTGTGGGTTCGAGTTTCAACAATGTTAATGCATTTTTTTCGGTTTTTGTTTTTTTTTTCTTTTCTTTTCTTTTGTTTCATTTTTAATATTTATGAAGCAATTTCTGTTGTTTAAACAAGTTTTGAACTGATAAAAACATAAAACCTTCAAATTCTATTGTAAAATTTTGTTCTCCCCCATACGTTTTTAGGAGAACTAAAAGCTCCACTCTGGTAGAAATTATTTTATACTTTTTAGTTCGTTTTAAAAACGCTGTATATTAAAATTTTTTTTACTTAAATAATTATTATCAATGAAAATGCGTATTAATTCTTTGAACAAACAAGTAATGATAATTTTTCGAGTTGAAGCTACGTCCTGGGAAAATTTTCTGTTTTTGTATAAGTCATCGTCTAAATCCTGTATAATATTAAAAATTTCGTCATTTTATCCTGTTTTTGGCGAAAAAGAGATGGGAGCGTTAGATATACTGTGAGATTGAAGCATTTCTGAATATTACTTCCAGCAGCATACATACCATTTTACATCAGTACATAGTTATGAAAAAGATGTGTTCACGTGGGAATCCACATAATTTGAGAATCGCTCAAAAAAAGGCTCGTGTCGATTGGTGCAAAGAAACGCTCAAGAAATACAATCGCGGTGCTTCAAAAGACGCGTGTAAATTTTTAGCTGGTGACGAATCATGGATGCTCGAAGCACTGCGAAGCAAATGGTCACCTGTTTCTCCCAAAAAACATGTCATGTGGCCACAGTACCAGTTAAGACACGTATAAAGATCAATTCGGAATGAAATTTCCCGAGAAATGAAGAAAACAAAGAAGTGCCGAAGAATTATTATTACAATTACCGAGCTCCCATACATCAAATTAAACAAAGACGTTTTTGAGCACTTAAAACATCGAATTAATGGGTCATCCGCCCTACAGTCCTAATTTTGCAAACAATGTTTTCTTTTTGTTCCTGCAAATCAAGAACAACCTACGTGGACAACGATTTTGAGGACAGAATAAGCCTTTGCTGCATTAAAAAAATGTATTTTGCATATAACATATCTCAAGCGTAATAGGATAAATGGGACATTTCATGTGAAGCGGAAAACGAAAAAAAAAGTTACGTTCTGAAATTCGTTCATATTGGTCATATTTGTACTTCTAGGGGATATGAACGTGTTAATTGATTGTTATTGTGTGACTTGTGGACCCATCTTGCTGTGTGAATTGGACTTTGTATAGTTGAAAATGCAAATCTAAATGCAGATTACGCCTTAACGAGCCTTAAAACAATTCCAATTGCTGACCACGCCACACAGTGTCGCAAAATGCTCCCTGGGTGATCGAAATTCTGTAACTTTTGACGCAATATCCATAGAAAATTGAAAATTTTTGCAAAAATTCGAAAAGTGGTGACAAAAATATTTTTTTTTTATATACCAAAATGTCATATTCTCATATTTAAGAATGTACAAAAACAAAAAAAAAAAAAGAAATAGTGTATAAAACTCTAAGTTATACTATTTTGTTTAGTGCATAAGTAAATTATGAAAACACAATACATATCAGGAAACATCGTTATTTTTCTTCAAATGACAAGTTTGTTCAACGTCCGGCAGAGCCCGGCAGAATATCATATATGGATGTAATGTGGATACTCCAAGAATTCCTTATATGCATGTCATTCACGAATCTTTTGGAATATATACTTTTTATCCTTACCTAAACCTCAAAAATCGTTAAAAATAAGGGTTACTGACAGTACAGTAAACGATTTGAAAATTTTAGTCATTTTTATCATTAAAAATTACAATACTCATGTTCAAGAAAAAATCGTTTATTTACAGGACCATTTCAAATATAAAAATAATTCTAAATTTGAAATTTTACGACCCATACTTTATATGAAGGGTGTTTTTTTTAGGGGTTTGTTTTTCGAATTGACATTTTGTGGTCAAATCTGGCAACTCTAATGTCATTTATGTTCAGTTTGGTTTGCCATTTCATCATGAACAGGTTGACAAAAGAACAACGCTTGCAAATCGTGCAAATTTATTTCGAAAATAATGGTTCAGTTCGCGAAGTTTACATCGCAAATTTTTGTTCAGTGATGAGGCTCATTTTTGGTTGAATGGCTACGTCAACAAGCAAAATTGCCGCATTTGGAGTGAAGAGAATCCACATGAGATCCTTGAGACGCCATTACATTCACAAAAACTGACTGTTTGGTGTGCTCTATGGGCTGGTGGAGTCATTGGGCCATACTTCTTCCGAAATAATGCTGGAGAGTCAGTTACCGTTAATGGAAACCGGTATAGAGCCATGATAATCGACTATTTTGTTCCCGAATTGGATGGGATGAATGTGGATGAGTTGTGGTTCCAACAAGACGGCGCTACATGCCACACAGCGCACGTCACAATCGATTTATTGAAGGAAACATTCGATGAGCGCATAATTTCGCGGAATGGACCTGTCAATTGGCCACCAAGATCGTGTGATTTGACACCATTGGATTATTTTCTTTGGGGATATGTGAAGTCGCTCGTCTACGCCAACAAACCAGAAACGTTAGGGGACTTGGAGGCCAACATTCGTGGCGTTATTGCCAACATACGGCCCCATGTGCTCGAAAAAGTGGTTGAAAATTGGACCTGTAGAATTGACTTTATTCGAGCCAGCCGCGGCGGCCACATTCCCGAAATCATATTTAAACATTAATGGCATAAAATTATCCTTCCAATAAAGCCAAATTGATGGACATTAAAACGATTTTCTTGTGTTTTATTTCAATTCGAAGTTCTATACCTCTAAAAAAAACACCCTATATATGTGTCAAAAATTTGTGTCAAAAATAAGTGTTATAGATACAAAAAAAAAACGACCACGAATTTTTAAAAGTTCATTCAATTTTGACTTAGAATAAAAACAAAGCTTAAAATTTTCAATGTTGTATTTTATACTTTCGAGCGCTCAAACGGCACTGTGCGCCGTGAAATTGACAAAGTAGCAATAATTTCGGTAAAGCGTACATAATTCTATAGAATCCCATATCTTAGCAGCTAAACCTCAAATAAAAAAAAATATTATGTGAACACGTAGTATCCCACGTAGTATCCCCTAGAAGTACAAATATGCCCAATATGAACGAATTTCAGAACCTCACTTTTTTTCGTTGTCCGCTTCACATGAAATGCCTAAAATATTATGACAAATGGTTCGAACGCGTTCAAAAATGTATTAATCATAAAGGAGCTTATTTCGAAAAACAGTAAAGAATAAAATTCGGTCTTTATATTTATTCCCAAAATATATGTAGCAACTGTTAGAGTATTCACGTATGTTCTTTTATACGTTGATGACATTTTGGTGGTTAGCGAAAAGAAGGACAACACTAAGTTCGTTGAAAAGTTCCTGAGTAAAAATTTTGACCTTGGCTTGGAAGTTTTTCAAGATAAGCAATCATATTTTTATATCCGTCAAAAGCAATACATTCAAAATTCATTAACCGAAAATAGTTTAAATGATGCCAAGATTTCCAAGTATCCACTTGATCCTGGTTACAGTTAATCAGATTCTGAAGCTTTACTTGACAATTGCAATTATCAGCGTCTCATTGGTTCATTGTTATACTTAAGCGTCAATTCAAGACCTGATATTGCTGCAAGCGCTTCTATTTTGCTAGAAGAAAGGTTAGCTGTCCCAATCAGGAGGATTGGACAGAATTGAAAAGGGTGCTAAAATACTTAAAAGGCACTGAAAATTGTTTTCTCCGGTTGAGCCAAAGCCATAATTCGAATTTCTTAATGGGATATGCTGATGCGAATTGGGCAGAAGATAAACTTGACAGGAAATCTAATTCTGGTTATGTCTTTCAGATGAACGGTGGTACAATCAGTTGGTCGTGCAAGAAGCAAACTTGTATTTCCTTATCTTCTACAGAAGCGGAATTTGTAGCGCTTTGTCCGAAACATGTAAGGAAGCAATTTGGATTCGACAACTTCTGTGCGATATGATGTTCAAGCAAAAGAATACAACTATAATTTATGAAGACAATCAAAGCTATTTACGTCTAATCAAAGAAGAGAAACTGGGCAGCAGAAGTAAGCATGTCGACACAAAAGTTCATTTTGTCGAGAATCATGTTGGCAACGAAAATATCAAATGCGATTATTGTCCGAGCGAGAAAATGATGGCCGATATGATGACGAAAGGACAACCTGCAATCAAAAAAAAAAAAATTTCGTAAACTAACTGGAGTGCAATTTAATTGAGGAAGGGTATTAGAGTGCAATCAAATTCATACCTGTAGCCAAAGTGGGCTCGCAGCTACTAAAGCCAAGCCCGCCACTGGCTATGAATTTGAAACTACTTCAAATTAATTCTGCCTTATTTTTCTGGAGAAATCTTATCGAAGGGCCAAAGTGAGCTCGCAGCTACTAAAGCCATGCCCGCCACTGGCTATGAATTCGTCTTTCTTGGTAATTTCAGCCGCAGAATTTTCGTTTTATTCTGCTTTCTGAATCACCATGGATCACCCATTTCTTCCCTAAAAGAGTTTTGGGAGGCTTATTGGAAACTTAGAAACTTGGGACTGAATTTAATTCTGACCGAACAATAAACAACTTTTATTTTGACTATAGCTTCCGTTTGCAAGCCCCGGAGAAGTCCAATCGAAACTTAAACTTTCAAATCCTTAAAATACTATACCCTATATAAGAATTGTCATGTCAGAAGTCTCACTTAATCAATAAAAATCTTTCGAAAGAGTTAAATAATAATTCTGAACATGTTCAAGAAAAACAAATAGTTTCTTGGAGTATCTTAAAGTTGTCTTACTGCGCTAAGGCACAATTAGATATTTTTTTATTTTTTCAAAAATATCTTGATGTAAATTTTTATATAACGAGCGTTTAGGTGTAGTTACCACAGCGTTATCAGGTGATTAAAAATCTTTTTAAAAAAATAATTCTCAATGAGACATAATTGCCTTTATAAAGTGACCTTCTAGTTTTGGTGCACAGTGTATTTTTTTACGAGTTTTCAAAAGATGCTAAAAATTGCGCTAATAAAATATGTATATAATTTTTTTTTTTTTTTACATTTGGTCTTTTTTTAATTTATTTTCAAAAAATAACAAAGTAATGGACTACATGTGATTTAAGTTAAGAACTATATCGAAGAATAGTTTTTTTATACAGTTTAAAATGTTTGCTGGATTATATTTTTTTTTTTATACAAAAATCGGCCGTTACTTCACTAATCTGGGTTACTCACCATGCAGAGAACTTCTGAGCTGCTTCAAATCCCCACAAAGTAACCAAATGGAAGCTTTTAATGTTTTCGGCAGCAATTATTTACGCCTCACTTGTAAATTGTGACAACAACTGCAACCATGAACACCAGCAGCAACAACCATAAAAAAAATTCAAGATTTTTGTTGTTTACATAATCCTTGCACGTTGAACTGGTTTCAGAGCTTGAAGTAGTTGTTTTTTATTTTTTTGTTATAACAGTGAGCAGCATAACATGCTGTCGATGAAGAGTCCTTTATTATTTTTTTTTGTTTTTTTTTTTTTTTGGGTCAAATACTATTGATGGAGCGAATTACAACAAAACTATCAAAAGTTAAGTCATGCACGCACACAACAACTACAACAACCACAACAACACTTAATTGTTAACTTAATTTGTAAACAAATGTAAACGACACACCATCAACAACTTTAAATTGTTCGAGCATGAATTTGTGTGTGTGTGTGTGTAGATGTGAGTGTATGTGTGTGTGTATGTCTATGTGTAAGTTAGCAAAGTAATAAATTTTACTCAGTCTCCTAATCGAGTTACTTTGTATGGAAGTGTGTCACTGTGTGTGTAAGAGTAGCAGCAATTCTTGCAACAAAACGAAAAACTCGCGCGCGTCTAAAACGCTGCGTACGATTGACGGTCAAAAATGCGACTGAAAAGCTTTCCTAGCAACGAGGTACTCGCAGCCTGTCGCCGAGCAGACATTTGCCGAGCAGAGCAACAGCAGTTAAGACAAAGCAAAAAAACAAAAAACAGAAAAAAAACACATGAATAGCATTTTTTTTTTGTTCTTACTCTGCTGGAAAACTTTGGCTAAACATAACGGCAACAACAACGAAAACAACAACAACAATGAAAACAAAATTGTCGTTTAGGGTGTCCTTAGCATGTCCTGAGTGCTGTGGTGAATAATAAACGATGTGCGTTTGAGCGAATATGTGCATGTGTAAGTGTGCTTGTGTGAGTGTGAATGCATGCATGTGTCTGAATTTGCTTATGGCATCAGTTTTATGAGCATATTTTTTGGCGCAGAAGCCTCTACCAGTAGCACATGGCTATGTTGAGTAGCAGCTACTGTTTTTACGCATTATGGTGGATTTCTTCGGAACAGTAGCATCACCAGGCAACGAACGTTAGCCTAAAGCATTCTGGAATTGTGGCTCATGTCAAAATATCTAATAGTGCTTGAAAGTCCTTTAAAAAGTCCTTTGGCTGTGACTGGCAGTTTTTTCTCAATGAAAGTGCGGTGAAGTTGAATTTCCTGAATAGTTATGTGAGAGTGTCGCATATTCAACACAGTGTAGCATATATATTGAGTGGATTGCTAAGTAGTTTATGCGGTGGAAAATATCAAATTTTATATTTAAATTCAATGATACTTAAAATGTTTTTTTGTATCTTGAACACCATGTTGAATGAAAAGTGATGAATTCTATAAATTCTATAAGTATTTGACCTTGAATTTTAAATATTTACAATGACTTCAGCGGGAAATGTAAAAAAATAAATATAAAAGGAGCAATGAATATTCTATAGGACAGATAGGACATATCGAGAAATTTGAATAAATTCAAAGCTATTGATATTGCGATTTGAATTGAAAAATATTGAAAAATTAATTTGTTTTTATACGAATAATGAGTTAAGTATCGTCTCATCCTAACATATGAATTTTCTTTAAGGTTAACGAACTCGATGATACGAGTGTTGCTATTTATATTTCTGGCCTTATAATTGGAAAACAAATATTTATAATCAAAATTGGTTTTATTGTTTTTCAAAATGATCTTCATGAAGATCAATATGCATTGGCATGCGTTTGAATCAATTTTGGAAGCACTTTTTCCACTCCGATTGACGTAACTACAAAAGAAACGTTTTAAATGCAACAATCGCTTCTGCAAATCTTTGACCACGTAATTTTTTTTTTTCGAGAATAAAAAAAGCCATTTGGTGCCTTTCGGTGCCAGTGTTGTACGGCTCAATTCAATTTTCTTTCTAATCAGAACTGTATTTATTTGGGAAGTTGTGTGAAATTCGCCTCTTCTTCGAATTTTTTCCGAATTTCTTTCCATGCACATTGCTTCCAAATCGAAAAAAACGGCTAAAACTTCAAGGAGTTGTTTTATCTGCATAAAAATGTGGATGCATAGGTTTTTGAGGTCGCTTATCACGAATCTGAAGTCGAAAATTTTAAATTCAAAATGGCGGCTTTAAAAAGGCGACCATGAACATGCTTACTTTTATAATAACTATGCTATGTATTTAAAATTTGGATACCCAGTAAGTTTTTAGGATCGCTGATTACGAATCTGAATTTTAAAAATTCCAAATTCGAATCGTGGATTTAAAATGGCGGCCAAAAATTGTTACTATTACTTTTCTAATAACTCTACCCTTATCTATAACTACAAATTGTTGACTATAATTGGCTTGACTAGTAAAGCCGTCGAATCCGTAACTAAGAATTATTGTTACACTTATAATATTTTCTTTATTCAAGCCCATCACAGCTGATATAACTGCTTTCTGGACCTCAACAATTCTCTTTGCTGTATGTTTCAAAAGCATTTCAAGTGGTACTTGTGGTGTTCCACTTTAAAAGTGTATTAAAATCAAAAGCAAAAGAGACACTTATGAAGAAATATTGTTGGATTTCTTAAAAAGTATAAAGTTATAAAACAAAAATAAGACAAAACACAAAAGCATTAACTGTGACCCACATCATCGGTATCTTACCATTTTTGTGAGAATGCATCTGGAGAGTAAAAAGGGAAATTGGCTGTATCGTGGATACACCCAGACGTTTTAAGTGACACCATTTCTATATCTTAGTCCTTATTTTCACCTTCATGCTTTCCTTTGTTCCCAATCTTGTGCTCATCAGAGAGTAAAAAAAGGAAGTTGGCTGTATCGTGAACACCACCCGTAGGTTTTAAGTGGCACCGTTTCCTTTTCTTTGTCTTTATTTTGCCTCTACGCTTTCCTTTGTTCCCAATTTTGTCCTAATCCTTATCCTTATCCTTATCCTTATCCTTATCCTTATCCTTATCCTTATCCTTATCCTTATCCTTATCCTTATCCTTATCCTTATCCTTATCCTTATCCTTATCCTTATCCTTATCCTTATCCTTATCCTTATCCTTATCCTTATCCTTATCCTTATCCTTATCCTTATCCTTATCCTTATCCTTATCCTTATCCTTATCCTTATCCTTATCCTTATCCTTATCCTTATCCTTATCCTTATCCTTATCCTTATCCTTATCCTTATCCTTATCCTTATCCTTATCCTTATCCTTATCCTTATCCTTATCCTTATCCTTATCTTTATCCTTATCCTTATCCTTATCCTTATCCTTATCCTTATCCTTATCCTTATCCTTATCCTTATCCTTATCCTTATCCTTATCCTTATCCTTATCCTTATCCTTATCCTTATCCTTATCCTTATCCTTATCCTTATCCTTATCCTTATCCTTATCCTTATCCTTATCCTTATCCTTATCCTTATCCTTATCCTTATCCTTATCCTTATCCTTATCCTTATCCTTATCCTTATCCTTATCCTTATCCTTATCCTTATCCTTATCCTTATCCTTATCCTTATCCTTATCCTTATCCTTATCCTTATCCTTATCCTTATCCTTATCCTTATCCTTATCCTTATCCTTATCCTTATCCTTATCCTTATCCTTATCCTTATCCTTATCCTTATCCTTATCCTTATCCTTATCCTTATCCTTATCCTTATCCTTATCCTTATCCTTATCCTTATCCTTATCCTTATCCTTATCCTTATCCTTATCCTTATCCTTATCCTTATCCTTATCCTTATCCTTATCCTTATCCTTATCCTTATCCTTATCCTTATCCTTATCCTTATCCTTATCCTTATCCTTATCCTTATCCTTATCCTTATCCTTATCCTTATCCTTATCCTTATCCTTATCCTTATCCTTATCCTTATCCTTATCCTTATCCTTATCCTTATCCTTATCCTTATCCTTATCCTTATCCTTATCCTTATCCTTATCCTTATCCTTATCCTTATCCTTATCCTTATCCTTATCCTTATCCTTATCCTTATCTTTATCGTAATTGTCCAAACACTTGATTTAATCGCTGCACAAAAACTTTACCTTATATTTTTTCAATGCCTTATGCATTATCCTTTGCATACTTCTTTTTCTGATTCTGTCGAAATGCATGCTCTTATCTTTGCGTTATTTCTTATCTTTTTCCCAATCTAGTCGTAAATATTGTTTTAAATGTGTATCAGTCTTTGTCCTGGTCCTTGTCGCAATCATTGTCATAGACCTTTTCTTAATCCTTGTCTGAATCCTTGTCCAATTGCATGTTCTATTCTTTGTCCAAATATTTTTCCTACTGCTTATCCTATTCCTGGTGCTTATCATTATACAAAGCCTTGCCCTCATCCTTTTTTATTCCTTATCCTAATATTTATACAAACGCTCGTCTTTATAGTTGTCCTTATTTTGTTTTTAATTTCTTTTTTTTTATTATTTTAATTTTTGATTTTGCTTATGCCAACCCAGGCCACTTATCAAATAATTTTTTGTTTATCTTCAATTCGGTTAAGGTTTAATTTAGCACGTTTATCAGGAACTCACTCAAAATGGTTAAAATACAAACTCCGGGCTTACACTCAGTCACAAAACTTGCCAAAAACCTGAAGAGAAAACTCACCAATGGGCATTCTACCATTGCTAAAAATTCATCGTCCTTTACAACACACTCTCTCTAAATGTCGCGAGCACCCTTTTTCAACCTTCCGTACTCTCGCTCTTTATCTCTCTCTCTCTCTCCCTCTCCCTCTCTCCTCCTGATTTTCTCTCTCAAACTTGTTCCCAACTCACCTCGTGTTCGTGTTGCCAATATTCAATTCCATCGTTGTATTTGTGGTAACTCTTGTCACCGCTCTTGTCTACTTCGTGTTAAGCAACACTTAACTATGCTTTTATCAGCTTGGCGTCCATGCGCCCACCGCTCCACCGAAACTTCTTCACGCAACCTTCTCTACAACTCGTTGTTGCTGTCGTCGTCCTAACAATTGTCAGCTCTAACAAATACGAGCGAGCGATATATTTAGGACTACCGACTAAATTCTTAGACTGACTAGTGGGAAGGCAGCTTTTTCTGTTGACCAAACTACGAAAACTACCCACATTGTTTAGTTCTTATTTTAGCTAAATACATACATACATACATATGTCTTTATCAATGAAAATTAATCGTAATCCTAGAGTACATAGCTAATCGTAAAAAAAAAAATGCAAAGCGCGCGCTTTTCATCGCCTTGTTCACGTACATGACGTAATCCCCAGACACACGCACACAAATTTTTTTATATTCAAAGTTTTTAGCGGTTAAGGTTTTTTTTTTTTTTTTCTTTTATAGTCATTGGATTTGTTTATTTGATTATTTATTTTATGTGTCAATTAGACGATGATAATTGGATATACAGGGTGCGTATAGTATTTGAGGAAAAATTGACATCCAAACAAAGTTTCTCATTTTTTTTGGTAAAATTTATTATAGTCCCAGAAAATTTTTACAAATTGTTAACTGACCTCTAGACTATACCATTACTCAATAAAATCCCTCTCAGCGGCAACAGACTTAATCCGGGGGCGGAAACGACTTCATGCCCGAATCAAATGATCTTTGTTCATATTGGCCTTTTTTGTTGTGATAGCTTCCTCAGTGACGATATGTTGTTGTGGAGATGTTTATTGGTGACCCGCTCAACTACGCCACAAACGTAATAATCCAACGGATTAAGGTCTGGGGAGCTAGGTGGGCATTAGTTCAGGGTAATGTGGTCATAAACATTTTCTGTCATCCAATCTTGTGTCGTCATGGCTTTGTGTGAAGGAGCAGAGTCTTATTGGGAGACATATAGTCTTTGCACACCTGTTTCTAAAACTTCGATGCAGGTGGCAGCATTCACCCGAAGCCACTGTCGAACGAAGTGGGGTGGCATAGCATGTCGTCCTTCGTTGCTCACAACTCTTTAAACCAAGACAGTTGCTGGTAACTTCTTATGCATAACATGGTTAACCTCTGTAGGATCCCAGCATATCCACCTATCTCTTCTCCGACTGATTTTTGGGTCTTGGTCAAAATTATGTTGGTCCAAAAAAACCACATGTTTGGAATTTCAGGGTGGTGTAGATTGTTCAAAATACGTTTTGCGCGTATGAATCTCTGTTTCCGAGTTTTTTTTTTCTCGATATAAACTGTCCTCTACGCATAACGAGGGACTGATAGCGGAGATCTTCATGGACAACGCAGTGGATTAGGCTGTCAGAGACATTCAGGGCCCTTGCATGATCTCCTTCACATGTTGCACAAATTGTGCATTTCTAGTAATGTCCGAACGTTATTATTATGTACGAAATTGCATTTCTCTAAATCGGTGTGTTTCGCGCACATAGCAACGGTAACTGCATAACTTATCATTTCTTGAGTTATATTATAGTTCTGCGTTGATGATCTGAAAGAACAAAAAAAACCACCAACAAAATTTTTATGTTGCAATTGACCTCGTTTTTGTAAATATCTTCAAATACCGTAAGCACTCTGTATGTAAGTATATATATTTTTTTTTGCTATGTACTCTACCAGTTTGGTTATTTGTTTTTATTGCTAAGCGAAGAAATGAGAATGTGGCTTGACGACAGCGAGATTTGATGAACTTAGTTAGCGGTTAAAAGAAGATGAATGGAAAACGCGGTGGAAAAAATTTGTTTTGAAAAGTAACATTCTTATTTTTGACGTGACGAAGTCACATTTTACCGCGCAGGTTTCCAAAAAAGTTGAAAAATGCATTTTTCAAAATTGATCTCCTTTGCATTGAATTGTCTCTCGCTGAGTATAAGGGCTATGATTAAAAAAATTATACGACCATAAAAGGTTAATTCTTTGACTTCATTATCAAAACAAAAATTTAAAATGTCATCGGGAAGCGTGGGAGCTGCTTAAGCAACGCAACAGAAAATTTGTTACATAGAATTATTTCTCGCTGAGTATAAGTGCCAAGATTAAAAATATGATGTACCAATCATAAACCCTCACAACAAAATTATTGAAAAAATTTCTAACGTCATAGGCACATAGAGAAAGCCGCTCAAAGATCGACAATGCAACATTCATGCAGCGGCGTTGCATTGAATTTTTAATCGGTGAGTATATAAGCTACGATAAATGCTTCAAAAGGAAAATGAAGGATTTATACTTGGCCTTACGACTAAAATACAAAAAAAAAATTTTTGACGTCACCAGGTCGTTAATATAGCAGCTTATGTAACAGAAATGTAATATCGTTGCATGGAATTATTACTCACTCAGGAGACGTTCTGCGGTAAACTTTCTTTTACAATATCATAGATGTGTTATTACGCCTTAAAACTAAATTACAAAAAAAAATTTTATCGCTATGATTTCATGGTTGCAACCACATAATGCAGTAAAAATGCTACAACCATGAAAAAACGTTCCATGGAATTTTAACTCTGTGACTACAAGCGTAACGGTAAATTTTAACGAACGAAAATAAAGGTGAGGTCTTCGGGCACATGATATAAAAAAATTTGACGGCGTCATGAGGCCTCCCAGGGAAAGAACTTATGTGACGCATATGCATCACTTTGGCCGGATAAATTGCATGCAGCTAAGGAGTAAGGCGGTGAAGCAAGTACAAAAAAAAAGCAAAAGCAACAACGCCAACAACAACAACAACAACAACAACAACAACATCAAAAACACCAACAACAACAATATCAACATAAACAACAACAACAAAAATACCAACAACAGCAATATCAACATAAACATCAACATCAACATCAACATCAACATCAACATCAACATCAACATCAACATCAACATCAACATCAACATCAACATCAACATCCACATCAACATCAACATCAACATCAACATCAACATCAACATCAACATCAACATCAACATCAACATCAACATCAACATCAACATCAACATCAACATCAACATCAACATCAACATCAACACCAACATCAACATCAACATCAACATCAACATCAACATCGAAATCAACATTAACATCAACATCAACATCAACATCAACATCAACATCAACATCAACATCAACATCAACATCAACATCAACATCAACATCAACATCAACATCAACATCGAAATCAACATTAACATCAACATCAACATCCACATCAACATCAACATCAACATCAACATCAACATCAACATCAACATCAACATCAACATCAACATCAACATCAACATCAACATCAACATCAACATCAACATCAACACCAACATCAACATCAACATCAACATCAACATCGAAATCAACATTAACATCAACATCAACATCAACATCAACATCAACATCAACATCAACATCAACATCAACATCAACATCAACATCAACATCAACATCAACATCAACATCAACATCAACATCAACATCAACATCAACATCAACATCAACATCAACATCAACATCAACATTAACATCAACATCAACATCAACATCAACATCAACATCAACATCAACATCAACATCAACAGCAACAGCAACATCAACAGCAACATCAACATCAACATCAACATCAACATCAACATCAACATCAACATCAACATCAACATCAACATCAACATCAACATCAACATCAACATCAACATCAACATCAACATCAACATCAACATCAACATCAACATCTACATCAACATCAACATCAACATCAACATCAACATCAACATCAACATCAACATCAACATCAACATCAACATCAACACCAACATCAACATCAACATCAACATTAACATCAACATCAACATCAACATCAACATCAACATCTACATCAACATCAACATCAACATCAACATCAACATCAACATCAACATCAACACCAACATCAACATCAACATCAACATCAACATCAACATCAACATTAACATCAACATCAACATCAACATCAAAATCAACATCAACATCAACATCAACATCAACATCAACATCAACACCAACACCAACATCAACATCAACATCAACATCAACATCAACATTAACATCAACATCGACATCGACATCAACATCAACATCAACATCAACATCAACAAAATATTCTTCGATAAGATAGAAAAGTGCAAAGCCGCGAAAGGCCTTAAATTTGTGGCGAGGAAAAATATCTGGAGACTTTTTCACCTAAAACAAAATTTTATATTATAAAGAGTTCTTGATTGTTTAATCGTTGTTTTTTTTTTCTTTTTTTTTTTTTTGTTTCTCTCTTATTGACGAATATTTTTGGACCAAAATATCAGGGATAAATCTTGAACTATAAATAAACCTACTTTTATAATGTTAAAAAAAGTATTTGGTCTAAAATAAAATAAAAAAAAAATAAAGAGTGTCTTTTTTTCTCGAAAAACTCACGGCGATACTTAAATCAATGTAGCGCAACTACCTTATTAGCCGAACCACCTCTAGGCCCGAAATATCAAAAAATTACGGAAAAAAATTGAATTGGCAAACAATTGTGGGAAATGGGCTGTAGTGAGAAGCGGCATAATTTTTCGATAAAAGGACCAAAACATTCGCAATCCAAGTGACAGAAAATATACTATTGAATAAAAACAACTTATTTGGACTCTAATAAATGGTCCTCATGGACATCAATTTTGTATTAAAGTAAGTATAACCTCTACAGATGATTTGGTCGATGTCAAAGTGTATCCATTTGGCCGAAAATTGACCAAATATTATTTGAACAAGTCCTTATAATGCATTACATACATTTATAACAATTTTTAAAGAGGGGGCCAAAATTGACTCTTGAAAAAATCACTAAATGGATTAACCAAATAAAAGTATATTGCAAAACTTCTCGAAATATAATTGGTAATTATATAATCTCGACTAAAATTTTTTTCCCCTCTAACTTAAGCATTGGTCAAGTAGATCGAGTTTATTTAGTTTCTTTCTGTGATGAATATTAACCATTCGTTAATTAGAACTGCTCATTTCTTATTAAAGCAGTTGGTATTCTATTCAGCATTTTAAAATTCTGTTTGCACCTAAAAGTATGCCATATATTTAAGCTATACATTATGACTTCATTTATTTTGAGCTTTTAAGAACATAAAAATTGTGTTTGAGTCACCTTCAATCCCTGCATGGTCGATTAATTGCCAATAACGGCCTATTTAATGTGCATTTTTCGACTTTTGCCTATCATTTAAACATCTAAGCAGCTAATTTTTCATTTTCTTATTATAATATTTTTGTTCATTTGTTTTTTTTTTTTTTATAAATTGCTCACAACATTTTCGGCATTATTTTTATTTCCAACCCAGAGTTGTAAAAAAGAAAAATTAACATAATATTTCCATTTGATCAATTAAGAAGCCCAACTAATGGCTATGAATCAAAGGTTCCGCTACCGACACTGAATAAAAGCCACTGACTTGAAAATTGTTGTTATTACAAGTAATTAAGACGCAACGCACTCTGTGCAAAATGCACGGCAAATTAAGTTTTATGAATGTGCGAAGCGTCGTGAAAATTAACTAATTTACACGCATGTTTTATGCGTCTCTCGAGCGGGGCTTTTGCTATGACCATTAAATGAAAAATGAACAGAGAGAAAGTGAAACACAAAAAAAAAATCGAAAAAACATAAGCCACAACAAGTACACAACTTTGACTACAGCCACACGCACTAAATAGATTTATAACAACAACAACAACAAAAACCACACAAAAAAACTCGGAAAATAATAAGTATACCTAATAAAAAAAAAAAAAAAAAATATGCGCAGAAAAAACTCACAAAACAGTATTAATAGCAAAAACTGGTGGACACGCTGCGCTGTATGGTTAAATTAGAAGCATGTCGTCAAGGATATCATGAAACGACACACACACACGCTAATAAAAATCATGCCGCACACTCTTGTTTGAGTGACGCGCAAACAAGGCGCCAACAAGAGGTGGCGCGACGAGTACATTTTGTGTGTGTGTGTGTGCGTGTATATTTCTTGTGACGTCTAAGCATTTTTTGCGTTTGGTTGTTGTTTATCCACCCCTCCAATGTTTAAATTGAATGTTTGTTGAAAACGGTTTTATTGAGCTTATAAAAATATTTCGTTTTTTACCAGATATATGTACTCGTATTCTTTGAATGTGTTGTTATAAAGAAGCCAATTTTATTTAATTGATTTCATGAAAATTTTTCAAACGAATATTTTGCAATACATAAGTTTGCAATAAAATAGCAAAACATCACCTAAATTACCCTAGAATTCTTTAAAATTAGACTTTTATGTTAAATAAGTAGAAAACAACCGCGTTTAAATATTTTTGCTCCTGATAATACTATTGAATATTTTTTTGTTGAAATTGAATGCAACCCCAGAAAAATTTTTATTTAGTACTATTTACGGACCAAATCGGCATACTGACATGGCCCCGGTAATGACAGTATAGTATAAATTATCTTTATTATACTGTGAAATTATTCTAGGAGGTGTCTTTAATAGCAATATTTTAGCTGACGGACATCTAGTGCATCTAATGCGAGGCATTGGACTTTTCCCAATTAATTGTGTCATCCCGACACATTTCACAAACCCATGTGATACTCTTTTAGACCTGTTAGTAGTCAATGATACCAAAACTTCGGTTCCTGTCGTTTAATTTATAATTTTTCTGTTAAAACTTCTACTCAGCAATTTGAGTTTCTACATTTATCTTAACTCAGAAGTAGATGCGATCGACTCGGATCTGATATCCAGCATGCCATTTGTTGATGAACAAGTTTCTTTCTTAGAACAACAATCTAAATAATCTATTTGGTGGCGTCCGTGGCGTAGTTGGTTAAAGTGCGTGGCCGCTATGTCAAAGAACCTGGAGACCCAGGTTCGAACCCCAGCAACGACAGAAAATTATTTGAATTAAAATAATTTTTCTGTACGGCCGCCACCTCTCTGCAGACAATGGCAAACCTCAGAGAGTGATCAAAATGCCATGTTAAGCTTCTTGAGAACGAGAACATTCCGTTCATCGCCGTTCGGAGTCGGCGTTAAGCATGTAGGTCCGGTTCTCGGTCAATTGTGTGCAAACTCAATAACACGCACAACACAGTTGATCATAAGAAGCTAGGTCAAAGTCCTTTCAAGGGCTGAAATGGCCAGTTATTTATTTTTTTTTTTAGTTCAGGCGGTGACCATTTAAACAAGGATTAATTTGTTTTTGACGTAGACTACGTCATTCTCGGAGGTAAGTAGGGTGGTTGATAGTGATCAGGTGTCGGTATTTATATAACTTTTTGAGCCTTTGGTGGGCCTAAAGTACTGATCGTACAATGTTGATGTTAGCACTTGTTGGTCTGCTTGATCCTCAATGCGACAAAAATTCATGTTAGAACTCTCTAACTTATATAAATTTTACACAATTACATGAAATATAAAGCCAACATTTGACGTTTTTGTTTGCTTAAACTTGCTACCTATTTATCGACAGTTTCCGGTTTTATCGACAAAACCATAAAATTTGTATGGGAGCCCCCCTAAGGAGTGGTCGGAGGGAATAGGTGTCGAAGGCAAAAATGTTCCTTTTGCAAAAGAAATGGGGGTCGGTGATACATATTAACCCTCTCCGGCACTCTTTTAAAGGTCATATGCTCAGGTGTATGGAATAAATATACAAAAACCATAAAATTTGTATGGGAACCCCCCTAAGGAGTGGTCGGAGGAAATAGGTGTCAAAGGCAAAAATGTTCCTTTTGCAAAAATAATGGGGGGTCGTTGATACATATTAACCCTTTCCGGCACTCTTTCAAAGGTCATATGCTCAGGTGTATGGAATAAATAAACAAAAACCATAAAATTTGTATGGGAGCCCCCCTAAGGAGTGGTCGGAGGGAATAGGTGTCAAACGCAAAAATGTTCCTTTTGCAAAAATAATGGGGGTCGTTGATACATATTAACCCTTTCCGGCACTCTTTCAAAGGTCATATGCTCAGGTGTATGGAATAAATAAACAAAAACCATAAAATTTGTATGGGAGCCCCCCTAAGGAGTGGTCGGAAGGAATAGGTGTCAAAGAAAAAAATGCTCCTTTTACAAAAGTAATGGGGGTCGGTCATACATATTAACCCTCTCCGGCACTCTCTTGATGGTGATATGCTCAGGTGTATGGAATAAATATACAAAAACCATAAAATTTATATGGGAGCCCCCTAAGGAGTGGTCGGGGAGAATAGGTGTCAAATGCAAAAATGTTCCTTTTGAAAAAGTAATGGGGGTCGGTGATACATTTACCCTTTCCGGCACTCTTTTAAAGGTCATATGCTCAGGTGTATGAAGTAAATAAACAAAAACCACAAAATTTGTATGGTAGCCCCCCTAAGGAGTGGTCGGAGGGAATAGGTATCAAAGAAAAAAATGCTCCTTTTGCAAAAGTAATGGGGGTCAGTGATACATATTAACCCTTTCCGGCACAAAAACCATAAAATTTGTATGGGAGCCCCCCTAAGGAGTGGTCGGAGAGAAAAGGTGTCAAAAACAAAAATGTTGCTTTTACAAAAGTAATGGGGGTCAGTCATACATTTTAATCCTCTCCGGCACTCTCTTGATGGTAATATGCTCAGGTGTATGGAATAAATATACAAAAACCATAAAATTTATATGGGAGCCCCCCTAAGGAGTCGTCGGAGGGAAAAGGTGTCAAATGCAAAAATGTTGATTTTACAAAAGTAATAGGGGTCGGTTATACATATTAACCCTCTCCGGCACTCTCTTAAAGGTCATATGCTCAGGTGTATGGCATAAATATACAAAAACCATAAAATTTGATATAGGAGCCCCCCTAAGGAGTGGTCGGAGGGAATAGGTGTCCTTTTGCAAAAGTAATGGGGGTCGGTCATACATATTAACCCTCTCCGGCACTCTTTTAAAGGTCATATGCTCAGGTGTATGGAATATATATTTTGCTAAATAGTTTTTAAAAAAGATGTCATCAAAAGCGAATTGACTAATTCTACGTCTTGTGTTACGACATAGTAGAAACTACTGTATCTTTTTTTTCCTCAGATGTTCCAGACTGGTGATATCCTGCACATTGTCAATTTTTTGGCTTTTTTTTAAAAAAAATCAAATAACGTCAAAACCTCTTCAAAAATTCTGAAAAGTATGTTTTTGTATTCTTTAAATGTTAGTAAATATATGTGCAAAATTTGAAAACGATATCTTTTCTTCTTCTATGAAATAAAATTCCCAAAAAACATTTTGTTTTTAGAATTTGTAACCTATTTGTCCCCTTAATTACAATAAGAACTTTATAAACAACTGCATTTATAAAACTGTATTTTTGAATAAATTAAACTGAACAACAAAATAAATTTTTTCCCAAAATAACAAGGTTCTGACAATGGATTCTGGTAAAGGGGTGAAAAAAAAATACGCATGCGTTTTAAAAGTTTACGTATGAGTCTTATTTTAAGGGGGATATAAGTTTCCCCCTTTTTTAACATTCTTATAGCGAATCGGCATAGGAAATTATGTTATCCTTACATGTTGGGTATAGAATTTGTTCTGAGGATTTATGTAAAATACTACGGGAAATATTTTTGTGGAATATTTTAACCGCCTAACTTCTCAATTGATGGGTCTTTTTTGACTTTTCTATTATAAAAGGCAAAAAATACCTATAAAAGAAGGATATAATGGGTTAAAATTTTCCACAAATTTTTATAAGGTTTTATTATAAGTCTTGGAATACAACAAAGCTGAAAATATAACTTAAATGCCAGAAATAAGTCGAAACTTAAAATGTATATAAGGGTTAATTTCGTACTTATTCAGAATTGATGCTAAAATGTTACAAAAAACTTGATTTTAGGGGGTTTATTTCTATAAAAAAAGTGTTTTACGCATTTGACGCATCATACAGAGCAATAGCAACGAACCTTATCAGACGCACTTTGGCTGATAAAATACATTAGGTTGAAACAAAAAACTATATGAAGCTTTTGAAGTAATCTTTATGAGATATACATTTTTTTCCAAAATTTCAACATGATTGAGTCATCTTAATCTTAAAGAATAACTTGAGAAAACCAGATTGGCCCTTTTGTCAGATCACCATCGATATATATTCCACATGAGTATTAGAGTATTTTTACTTCAATTAAACTGAAGATAATATGTTCCCTCCTAGTTTTATTTCATTTAAAAAAGGAAAACTTGTGCTTGAATCACCCCTTTCATACGCAAGTAGAAGACACATCAAGACACATCATTCGGCCACATAATAATTTAATAATATCTCTGTTAACTGAACACCTATCCATGTCCAAAACTCTTAATAATCTGAACTTACTAACTAACTCGAGCAAAAAGTTTTCTCAACAATTTTCTTCACTCACAGATTTTTCAACTCAAGGATAATACTATTATATTTACATTATCCTTAATAAACATTGACAAAAACACTAGTTTTGTTTATTTTTAGATATTTTTAAATTATGCTTGACTACTATTTATACGATGCCTTGTTTGGATACTAAACAAATAGACTATTTTTATTATAAACATTTTCTTGTTTTGTAAACAGAGGTCTCTGAACCTTTTTTAAAGATTTAACCTTTTCCTTCAAACTTATTTTGAACAAATTTAAAATCATAAAAAAAACTGATTGAATTTATAAATTAACATGAACAACATTTATACAAAAAGTAAGCTAAAAAAACCTCAGTTTAAAACCACATCAACCTCAACAACCACAGTTGAAAAATATGTTACTGGAAACAGTGAACATTTCAACGAGTTGCTCTCTCCCGGTTACCTTTTTCTGCAATTATTGCATGAGATCCCATTTTCATAATTTGATTGCATTACTCAGAGGGTGTAACAAAGTTATGCTCTCTAGCATTAATTTTTGAAAAAGTTATAACTTTCATTTAAACTTGTGTGAGTGCTAAAAAACAAGATTAAAAGAACTGTCATCCTTGTTTCATTTTAGATCTATTGACAGCTCCATTTAGTAAAAAATTTGTCTCAATGAAAAAATTTATTTAAGTCCACAAATAATTTATGACCATTCGTTAGCCCACTATGTACAACAAAAGCATTCGTAAAGCTTAAATTATTGAAAATTGAATTTGACTCAATATTGGTTTTATTGAACCCAAAGGAAATGCCACCGACTTAAAATTCTCTAATGTTTTCACTTTTTCAGCCAGAACTGAATAAAAATTTATTTCTCTCTTTTATTTTTACCTAATAAATTATAAGTTATTATTTAAGTTGGGACTGTAATCTGTACCACCAACAAAGTTGGCAATAAAACCATTACAACAAAAGAAAAATCAAAACAAACACAAATAAAACTCACCACAGTTAAAAAAAAAAAACAAAAAAAAGGAAAAACTTTCTGCATATTGCTCAACTTAAACTTTTTAACGCACAAAAGTTTTTGCATCCTCTTTGTTGGTGGTTTTTAATTTAATCCTCCAAACAGGAAAAACAAACATAAACAACGTAACAACAAGAGCAAAAGCAGTAGAAGCAGCAATAACAGCAACAGCAACAACATTTCTCAGCCAGCGCAGGTAGTTGGAGCAACATTTTGCCAGTTTATGGGCTGTGAAAAACAGAAAAGTTTAAGCCACTTCTTCAGTCGTAAATCAAAGTTTTTCTCTTTTAAATTCTATAAATTTTTTATTTATTCTATCTCTATACAGTTGAGACAGGAAAAGGATACGGAAAAGAAATAAATGGTTGTTATTGATTTAAGCATTTGTCTTAGACGTAGTGGACACATTTATCTTTAGATAGTTTTTGTGTGCGCAGGAGGCAAGAACATATTTAAAAAAAAACAGTTATTGAACCAGTATTCAATGGTTTGTATAATTCGGATTGTGAGCTTAACAATTTTCGGAGGAATATAACTAACACCTGATCAAGCTGCATCGCTACCAAATGAAGCATAACTGTAGGATAATGTCGGTGAAGACATTGGTTAAAAATTTTTTTATTTTAAATTCTTTGCTTGCTATGGGTGTACTAACAGCACACTCACTCAGACAAATTTAACTTAATCCAAACCGGAACTAAGGCCTATATTAAAAAAAAAAAAAAAAAAAAATCTAGCTTCTATTTTTTAGTAAGATTTCAAAGCTCTATTGAAAATTAATCCAAACACCATTTATATAGATCTGATGAAGCGGTCAAGTATTTGAAACACACCACGGCAACCGCGCTAATCGAGTAGGTAGCAGGCTTGACTGCTACCCCAGAGGTCCCGGCCGTGGTCATAGACCAGTGATGTTCACGCAGTACCACACGTGGTGAGACTCGAAAGCTTTATTCGAGAATCGAAACACGTACACGATCGAATGCACGAAGTTCTCTCAATCAGTTGGCGCTGAAACTTCAAGCTGTAAGGTTCGCGCCTCTTGGTCGTGTGTTTTGCACTGCACAAAATGTTTACAGGCATATGAAAATGCGTTATTGACAGAATAATTATAATAATTATGATAATGATAGTGACAATGATAATGATAGTTATAATAATAATGATACTGATAAAGATAATAATGATAACTGCAATAATTATAACACAATTCTTACTTAAAATCTGCACAACAATTTTTGTCAGTGCAGAGAGCGAGAGACACACAAGCTCAAAAGTCGAAAATTATATTAGTATGCATGTGAACACCACTGTCATAGGCCCAAAATACACTGTAGTGCTCAGTCGGCGTGAAACCAGGTTTCTATGGCAAGGGAGGTGAGTCAGCGGACGTGAAGTGCGTGAAATTTCACTCACCGAAAAAGCTGTAGTGACGATTGACTGACACGCACACATAAGTCAAGTCGTCATATTTTATTTAGTGGTTCACAAAATTCACCACACTAATACAATCAAACACAGTTCATGTACACAAAATAAAACTGGTTTCACGCAGACTGACCAGTGCAGTGTGTTTTTGAATGATTGACTGCTCACGCAGACTGAGCACTGCAGTGTATTTTGGGCCATAGACTTTTACCTATCTGCATTTCTTTCCTTATTTTTAATCAACTGAAATTGATAATTTATCAATATTTACGGCATAAAAGTTGTAGTTGGTGGTAGAGTAGTTCGTGGAAGGAATCGCTTAATATTCCCTATAGCATGCGCCCAACGTTTTTATGAAAATTAAAAGCCCCACTCTAGCAGAAATTATTTTATACTTTTTAGGTCGATTCAAAAACGTGGTATATTAATAACTTTTTTTTACTTTAATTATTTTCTTGTTTTTAGTCTTGTGTAAAATTTTTCAAAAGATTTTGAAGGTTTTATGTTTTCATCACTACAAAATTTCTTTTAAAAACCGAAATGGCTATTGAACAAAAAACAAAAACAAAAAAAAAAAGAGAGTTGGCTGTGCCGTGGACACACCCGTAGGTTTTGACGTGACGAAGTTTCTTGCTGTTGTTGTTAATGTTGATGTTGATGTTGATGTTGATGTTGATGTTGATGTTGCTGTTGATGTTGATGTTGATGTTGATGTTGATGTTGATGTTGATGTTGATGTTGATGTTGATGTTGATGTTGATGTTGCTGTTGATGTTGATGTTGATGTTGATGTTGATGTTGATGTTGATGTTGATGTTGATGTTGATGTTGATGTTGATGTTGATGTTGATGTTGATGTTGATGTTGATGTTGATGTTGATGTTGATGTTGATGTTGATGTTGATGTTGATGTTGATGTTGATGTTGATGTGGATGTTGATGTTGATGTTGATGTTGATGTTGATGTTGATGTTGATGTTGATGTTGATGTTGATGTTGATGTTGATGTTGATGTTGATGTTGATGTTGATGTTGATGTTGATGTTGATGTTGATGTTGATGTTGATGTTGATGTTGATGTTGATGTATGTTGATGTTGATGTTGATGTTGATGTTGATGTTGATGTTGTTGTTGATGTTGAGGTTGATGTTGATGTTGATGTTGATGTATGTTGATGTTGATGTTGATGTTGATGTTGATGTTGATGTTGATGTTGATGTTAATGTTGATGTTGATGTTGATGTTGATGTTGATGTTGATGTTGATGTTGATGTTGATGTTGATGTTGATGTTGATGTTGATGTTGATGTTGATGTTGATGTTGATGTTGATGTTGATGTTTATGTTGATGTTGATGTTGATGTTGATGTTGATGTTGATGTTGATGTTGATGTTGATGTTGATGTTGATGTTGATGTTGATGTTGATGTTGATGTTGATGTTGATGTTGATGTTGATGTTGATATTGATGTTGACGTCGATGTTGATGTTGATGTTAATGGTTATGTTGATGTTAATGGTTATGTTGATGTTGATATTGATGTTGATGTTGATGTTGATGTTCATGTTGATGTTGATGTTGATGATGATGTTGATGTTGATGTTGATGTTGATGTTGATGTTGATATTGATGTTGATGTTGATGATGATGTTGATGTTGATGTTGATGTTGATATTGATGTTGATGTTGATGTTGATGTTGATGTTGATGTTGATTTTGATGTTGATGTTGATGTTGGTGTTGGTGTTGATTTTGATGTTGATGTTGAGGTTGATGTTGGTGTTGGTGTTGGTATTGGTGTTGGTGTTGGTGTTGGTGTTGGTGTTGTTGTTGGTGTTGGTGTTGGTGTTGGTGTTGGTGTTGGTGTTGGTGTTGGTGTTGGTGTTGGTGTTGGTGTTGGTGTTGGTGTTGGTGTTGGTGTTGGTGTTGGTGTTGGTGTTGGTGTTGGTGTTGGTGTTGGTGTTGGTGTTGGTGTTGGTGTTGGTGTTGGTGTTGGTGTTGGTGTTGGTGTTGGTGTTAGAGTTGGAGTTGTTGTTGGATTTGGAGTTGGTGCTTTCTTTTAGCTTTTTTTTGCTTCCCCATTGGTTGTGCTCTAATTTCAATTAATCCAGCAAAAGTGATGCATATGCGTCATATTAGGCGGTTCCCTGAGGGTCTTTGACATGCCGTCAATTTTTTTTTTATTTTTGTCATATGCCCGAAGACCTCACCCTTGTTTTCGTACCTTAAAATTTACCGTTGCACCAGTAGTCACAGAGTTAAAAATCCATGCAACGTTTTTTCATGGCTGTAGCATTTTTACTGCATTATGTGATTGCATCCCTGAGATCATGACAACTAAATTTTTTTGGTAATTTAGTTGTGAAGCGTAATAACACATCCCTGCTGTCGTAAAACAAAATTTACTGTAGCAGTCCTCCTGAGTGAGTAATAATTCCATGCAACGATATTACATTTCTGTTACATAAGCTGCTATATTCACGACCTGACGACGCCGGATTTTTTTTTTTATTTTTGTCGTAAAGCCATGTATAAAAACTTTATTTTCCTTTTTAAACTTTTATCGTAGGTTATATACTCATTTAGTAAAAATTCAATGCAACGCCGCTGCATGAATGTTGCGTTATCGATCTTTGAGCGGCTCTCTCAGGGTCCCCATGATGTCAGAAGTTTTTTGTCTAATTTTGTTGTAAGGGTTTCCAGTAGGCCTTTATTGGCGTATCGTATTTTTAATCCTAGCACTAATACTTAGCGAGCAATAATTCCATGTAACAAATTTTCAGTTGCGTTGCTTACATAGCTCCCACTACGTCCCTATGCCGTATTAAATTTTGTTTTTGTTTTTTTAATATAGTCAAAGAATTAACCTTTATGGTCATACTATTTTTTTAATCATTGCTCTTATACCCTGCGAGTAACAATTCAATGGAACGCAGAAGAATTTTTAAAAAATTAATTTTTCAACTTTTTTGGAAACTAGAGCAGTATAACGTAACTTCGTCACGTCAAAACTGAAGAAATTCATTGACACTGTCGAGGCTCGAACTATGCACTTCACGATCGCCGTGCGCTCCAGAGTGGTTTAAAAGTGGATTTAAATACGAAAATTAATGACTTCTTATGGCCGATATTAAATTTTTTATTTTTTAAGGGGGTCCTCTGGTAATCTATGCCAAATTTTAGCCTTTTTTCAAAATATTGTGGAAAGAGAACGAGTAAAGATATTTTAGTTCCGTTTTTTGATTTGGGTAGCTTAATTTATTGAAAAAAATACAAAATTTTGAAAAAGTGAATTTATGGACCGTTCAGAAAGTTCTCGGCCTGGTAACGAGGTTCTCCGGAAAAAAGGTGGGTCTAAATTGCGCACGATTCCAAGAGTAAACATCGTCTGAAAAAAAAAAAAAAAAATATTCAGTTACTTAGAATGAATGTCCCTATAGCCCCTACCTCGGAAACAAAAATCGAAATTTTTTTAGGGGGGGGAGCCGCCACTTTGAAAATGAAAAATCGAATTTCAACCTTTTTTTTGTAGTCTAGTGTAGAAAAAAAATAGTAAACATTATTTTTCGGCAAGTTTGAGGTAGGGGCTATAGCGGCGTAAACTCTGCGTCGTTTCATGCCTCATATATCAAAATCGGTCAAAAACTGTTTGAGTTATCGTGCGCAAAGTTTTGAAAAACATGGTTTCGAGAAAAACGCGTTTAAAGTTTTGACTTCAATTTTTTCAACTTTGCTGATGCGTTATTTTGAAGAAAACATACCTACACAAAAATGCCTGTATCTCCTAAACTATTTTGAATTTTGAAAAATCCTTTTGGGAAAATGTTTTTGAGTATCTGAGCAATAGAAATATGAAAAAAAAAAATCGAAAAAAAATTTTTCGGATTACCAGAGGACCCCCTTAAGAACTGTCCAATTAGCATGTTTCCAAAAGGTCTTGGTGAAATCTTTACAGAATTATTGTATAGAAACCATCAAAGTTGATATGTAATAAAGAGTTCAATAAATTCTCTGTAACAAGAGGTATATTTCAAATTAAATAACATGTTAACCACTAAACATAAAAAATATGCTTTGGTGTTTTTAGTCTTAAAGAAATAATATGAAATAACAAACTTGCATAATTAAACTTAGAATTCATTATATCTTTTTAAGCCAAATAACTTTTTATATTTCAAACTCTACAAACAGTTTAAAATCATTTTTTGCAGAGAATAACAATCTTCCGGCGTTGACCGATATGCGCTCGTTTAGATTAACATCATTATTGGAGTTATACTGAAACTTACAAAAAAAATTAGCTGCCAAGATCTCCCAAAACAGTTTTTATAATTAAATCTAAATGCGTTTTATGTAAAAAATCGAGTTTTATTGATTTAAACTGCAATGTTTTGCAGCATGCATTTAGGCTTACTTTAAAAGGGCGAGCTAAGCAAAGCAAATGCAACTGCCTTTGTTAATTTTTTGTCACAACAACAAACACAACAAGTTTTTTGTTTTGCTAACACCCTACCCTAGAAGAATTTATTTATTTCAAACAAAATATTAAATAATTTAACAGATTTTCAACAATTTTGAAATCGAGCTAATATGAAAGAAAATATGACGTTTTAAGTTTTCTTATAGAATGGAAGGTGGGCGTGGTTGTGGACGGTCTTAAATTTTGTGAGATTATGATATTGTTGCTCTCCATTATTGTTGTTGGAGAGCATGGTCCGAAATTTTTTTTTTTGCTTTATGGTTTGATATTTTAAAATCTTACTTCCATGCAAAATTTTAAGACTCTACGACTATTATTTCAATTTATTGCCATCTTTTGTATGGGGCTAAGCCACTGTGCGCTCTGAGCTACAGAACCCATTTAAAGCTTTTTTGTCAAATAACCAAAAAATCAAACAAACTACTTTTTACAATTTTTTCCACCTTCTGTGGTGAATTTTTAAAATTTGATTTGGTTTCATAAAAAAACAAAAAATTCGTTAACATTGTCGAGGCTCGAACTCGAACTAAATGAGGCAATAAATTCACTTTGGTTGTGCGTTTTTTAAATTTAAAAAAGTCAACGAGATTTTAATTTTTGACGTAGAATACGTCGTTCTCGGAGGTTAGTAGGGTGGTTGATAGTGATCAGGTGTCGGTATTTACCTTACTTTTTGAGCCTTTGGTGGGCCTAAAGTACTAATCGTACAATGTTGATCTTAGCACTTGTTGGTCTGCTTGATCCTCAATGCGACAAAAATTCATGTTAGAACTGTCTAACTTATATCAATTTTACACAATTACATGAAATATAAAGCCAACATTTGATGTTTTTGTTTGCTTAAACTTGCTACCTATTATCGACGGCTTCCGGTTTTTTCGACGGCGAAGACAGCGCCATCTAGCGTGAAGACATAAATCTTATAATTAAAAAAAAGCATACTTTTGGGGGCAGTTGTTTTTAACAGACTCGCGTAGCCCAGTAATACTGAGTAATTTTGAGGGGCATGCTTTTTTAACAGAATCTGTTATTGAAATGTCAAACGCAGCCAATTAAATATTCGGGCATATTATCGACAGTGAAATTTTGACACATGGGTTGTTGAACTTGATAGCATTGAACAAATTTTGTTTGCTTGTTTAAGTTTTCTACCTATTTATGGACAGTTTCCGGTTTTACCGACAAAAGCATAAAATTTGTATGGGAGCGCCCCTAAGGAGTGGTCGGAGGGAATAGGTGTCAAAGGCAAAAATGTTCCTTTTGCAAAAGTAATGGGGGTTGGTGATACATATTAACCCTCTCCGGCACTCTCTTAAAGGTCATATCCTCAGGTGTATGGAATAAATATTTTTAAATAAGATGTCATCAAAAGCGAATTGAATAATTCTACGTCTTGTGTTACGACATAGTCGAAACTAATGTATCTTTTTTTGTTTGATTTTTATCATACATTTGCATTTATGCATCATGCATTTATCAAAAAATTTCACATTTTAACCAAACAAAAAACTTACAGACAAGAAAATAAGTTTATATTGTCTTGTCATCCAGTTCTGAGCCACATTTTAAGTTCATAGGGAAAGTTCATCGGGAAGTTAATTAAAAATGGATTCCTAGATTTGTGCGGGACAGACAAATGAAGTGAAGCTAATAAAAACGTTTTAAAAAAAAACAATTTTATTTTACAACAAAGAAACTCTTCCTTTTGGTCGATACATTTAGTCCAGCGATCATGGATGCACTTGTAGGTTTTGACGTGACAACTTAGCCTTATTCTCATTCTTAATCTTATCCGTATCCTTTTCTTTGTCCTTAAGCTTGTCGTCATCATTATCTGTATTCCTATACTTGTCTTCCTCCTTGTCCTTATTTTTGTTCAAATTCTTGTTTTAATACATTTCCAGATTCTTGTCCTAGTCCTTATGCGAAACTATTTCATAATCCCAATCCCACTTCTTATTGCAATCCTTGTCCCGATCATTGCCTGAATAATTATCTGAATCCTTCTCCTAATATTGACCAAATCCTTGTTCGCGTTCTTTGTCTAATTCTTGTCCAAATTCTTGTCCTAATCTAAATATTTTTTTTTTTTTTTTTTTTTTTGTCTGGATCACGCAGACTTGACTGAATAGGTATTACACCTGAAATCCTTAGTTCAAATCTTAAAAAAAAAATAAAAAAATATATAATTTTTGTTATATATACAACAAACTCTCATTTTTAGTCAGTTCACTCAGCCCAATCAATCCTTGTCACGATCGTTGTCTAAATAATTATCAGAATCCTACTCCTAATCTTTGATCAAATCTTGTTCTCGTACTTTGTCTAATTTTTGTGCCAACCCTCATCCTAATCTAACAATTTGTTTTGTCTTGATCGTTATATAAACCCTTGTCCTAGTTCTTTCTCTAATTCTTGTTTTAATCCATCTTTGGATTTGGATCCTTATTCTAATATTTGTCCATTTTCATTTTTGTTTTTATTTTGCTTTTGCTTATGATTTTGCCTTTGGATGGTACATTAACATTTACCTTAGCGTCATGCAATCTATTTATGCATCAATAGTGGTGCATAGTGGTTTCTTTAAGTGGGGCCCCTGAGAGACCTTATGACAATATTTATTTCTTTTTATTTTTATTGTGTGACCGAAAACCTCAGCTTTACTGCCGTTTCATAAAATTTACCGTAGCGGCATTAGTCACGGCGTTCCATGTATAGTTATATACAACGTTTTTTTATTGCTGTTGCATTTTTAAGGTGTCATGGCGTCAAATTCTTTTTTTTTCGATATGAGTTCAAACATCCCATTTTTGCTGCCGTTGAATAAAACTTGCCTTAGCACCATTTTGGAGCGAGTAATAATTCCATGCAACAATGTGTAGTTTTTGTTGCATAAGCTGCTACCTCAGCGTCCTGACGACTTCATAATTTCTTTTTTATTCATTATCGTCAAATCAAGTGCATATCCTTCATTTCAATTTTACTTAATTACATTTACTGTATCGCACATACTCACCGAGTAATAAATCCATACAACGCCGTTGCATGATTGTTGCATTTTCGATCTTGCAGTGGCACAGTTCGTGATGCCAAGACGTCAAACACTTTTTGTCGAGGGCTAGGAACCAGTCCTTACTGGCATTATTATACTTTTTTTTACCATAGCATGTTTACATAGCAAGTAATAATTCCATGGTAAAAATAAGCAGTTTCGTGCTTAAGCAGCTCCCTCCACGTACGGTAACCTAATAAATTTTTTATATTTTTGTTGATTTCATTTTGCCAAAGAATGAAGAATGACTTTTCTCTTCGCACCTGTATTCAGCGAGTAATAATTCCATACAACACGGATAATATACATCAAAACACGACGTTTTATCGCGTAGGTTTCCAAAAAGTATGAAAAAGCCATTTTGCCAAAGTGCACTGGCGTTGCATTAAATTGCTACTCGCTGAGTATAGGTGCTATGAGTCAAATATTGATACAACCCTGTAAAGGTTAATTCTTTGACTTTATTATAAAAAGAAAAAAAAAATTAAATCGTCATCGGGACGCGGTGGGAGCTGCTGAAGCAACGAAACTGAAAATTTTTTATATTGAATTATTACTTGCTGAGTATTGGTTCTAGGATAAAAAATATGAAACCCGAATAAATGGTTGTTCTAAGTCCTCCAAACAAAATTAGAAAAAAGTTCTGACGTTATGGGATCCAGAGACAGCCCCTCAAAGATATATAATGCAATATACATGCAACGGTTTTGTTTTGAATTATTACTCGGTAAGAATATGAGCTACGGGAAATGTTTAAAGACGAAAATTAAGGATTTATACTTGGCCTTACCACAAATATATAAAACTTCTGACGTCATCAGGTCATGAAGACAACAGCTTATGCAACACAAATTTAGGATCGTTGCATGGAATTATTACTCGCCCAGGATAATATTATTACAATATTATTACAATATTATTACAATATTATTACAAGCCTCACAACGAAATTATTAAAAAAAAAAGTTATCGTCATGACTTCAGCGTGGCAACTACTTAATGCAGTGGAAATGCTGAACTATGAAAAAACATTGCATGGAATTTTAACTCTGTGAATACTGCCGCACATGATAAAAAAAAAAAAATTAAAAATAAAAAAAAAAAAAATGTATCATGTCATGAGGACCCTCAAGGAACCGCCTGATGTAACGATTATAACGTATAAAAGAAGGATGAGGATAAGTTAGGGAACAAAGAAAGGATAGAGACAAGGACAAAGAACCACTGTCTCGTCAAAATCTACAGGTTTGTCTACGACACAGCCAACTTCTTTTTTTATTTAAATGTGGTCGCTTTGCCTTGAGTGCATCGTTCAAATATTTGCGTGTAATTGTTTTTCTTTTTCAGGATAGTCTATCAAGAATATGCTGTGAAAATCGTAAAAATTTCCAAAACTTCCCCAAACTTTTCCGGTCGATTATTGTGCCTTTGGCAACTTCAGAGCACTCCACATGACTCAACTCATTGTTTTGCTTATTATACCAATTCAGATGTTTAGTAGTGAATCCATGTTTCATCACAGGTAACAAATCAATTACAAAATTTTTCGAATCACAGTTAAATATGTCTTCCTCAGGATCACGAACTCGTCGATCGATTGTTAACGCACGTGGCACCCATCTCACAACCATCCTTTTCATGCCCAATTTATCATGCAAAATGCAAAGTTGACATCTTTGTAGCCTTAACTATCCTAAAAACTTTCAAATTCGGATTGTCTTATACGATATCACAAATTCCAGGTAATGCGACCAGTGCAAGAGTCACTCTTGCGCTAGTTCCTCTTTCACCAGAAATAGTGCCACATTATACCCCTCACAGTGTAGTCTTCTATTGACATTTTGTATGAGCATATGTTCAAGAAAATACCAGTCGCCGTTTGAACTAGTGATTGAGTATATCCAATGGGGCTAAATGGATATATTTGAAGGCGGAAGAAACTTAAACATAATCAAATGGATAAAATTTGGTCTAAGTACCCCATGACGCTTTGTTAGTAAGCAGTTATATACAATTTATATCCTCAAATCCCGTTGTAAGGTCATATACACAACCATCGCAACCCCGATACGCAAACTCTTTGAAGGATCATAAATTTAATGATACTAAAATTTATGTTTTCTCTGGTAAGCGAAAAAGCTGCAACCACAAATTGAACCGCAACTTCGCAAAAATTTTATATTAATATCTTTATTGTGGTCATTCGAATGATTTCAAAGATAAAAAAAAATTGTATAAATGCAAATGACGAGAAAAAAAATAACAATTCACAAAGCAAACCAGAAAACTGAAGAAAAACAAATACATAAAAATTCAAATGAACATATAACAAGACCTGCTCGATAGACATAAATTTCGAGGCTTAACCAAGACTACCCATAAATACAAAAAAAAGGAAAACGCAGATGCTTAAAATACAAAACATGCTGTCTGCAGACAAAAGTCTGACAATCTTAAGTTTTTTTGTTTTCGCTTTTTTATTTTTGTTTCTAGTTCAACGAACTTTTTTTTATGAATCAAACGTGGTGCTCATCAAAAGCTTAGATATGCGCTATGCTGCGTCAACTGATTGATGATATCATTCAACTTTGGCCAATTCAAATGGGATATTTTTATATTCATAGCAAAGTTTTATGATGACTCATAAAAATAGGCTACAATTTTAGCAAACTTGCAGGATATGCTTCTATTGTTGCTGTATTTTAGATACACGCAAATTATTCAAACATTAATTGCCACATTTTATGACTTTGCTTGAACTATGAAGTTACAATTTTATGTTTCGTAATCAAATGGAAGTTTTTTAAAAATCGACAAATACATACTTACAAGTGATCATTTGAGAGTTAGCCTAGAGAACTATCTGAACTTATTCAATATTTTATAATCCAACAAAACTGAGCTAATTTTTACAGGGTTAAAGATATTGAGATATCTTTTTCTTTGACTTAAGGAATAATTTTACAGCTGCTAAGGAAACCAGAAGTCGGCTCATTGCAAATCATATTTTGTTCACCGACTTTTTGTATAAGTAAGTAATTAAGGATTACTTTTTTTAAGCACTTTTAATCTTAATATATAAAAATGAATCTTGTTTTGTTCGGATGCTTAAAACTTAAAAACAACTGGACCAAATTTGATACTTCCTTCTGTGAGATTGTTCGTAATTGTTCCGCAAAGGTTTTGGAAAAAAGTCATGGAACATTGGACAAGGGGGCGTGGCACCTCCCATACAATCCAAATCTACGATAGCGAATAGCTTTGAAATTATAGGTCGCATAGCATCGGAATTCGGTGTTATACCTCAATTTACAAGTGCCGTTCCACAGGTAAAATTGTATGGGCGTTAGATGTGGGGCGTGGCACTTTTCCAGCAGACCAAATTTTCGGTATAGCTTTCAAGCTTTAAGTCACACATCAATGAAACTTGGTAAGATCGAACTATTTAGTCGCGTCCTTCGACTAGCAAAATTGAGCAAGCATTAGACAAGGGGGTGTGGCACCGCCCATATAATTAAAAAATATGATATCGAATAGCTTTGGAAATAAATGTCGCATAACAATTAAACTCAGAATGGAATTACTATTGGGTGATGTAGTTCTATGTACTAGAAAACTGAGACGGACTTTGGAAAAGAGAGTGTGGTTCCGCCCATACAAGCTAAATTTTTGATATAGAATATCTTTGCATCTAAATGTTGCACAACAATGTTACTCACTATGAAGTTGAAACTTCGTGATATCCTTCTACTGGAAAACTGGGACAGGCTTTGGAAAAGGGGGTGTTGCTTCGCCCATACAAGCCAATTTTGGAAATCGAATATGTTCGGATTTAAATTAAGCAGAACAATGTAATTTAGTATGGAGTTGCCACTTAGTGATATCCATCGACTAAAAAACCGTGACGGGTACTGGAAAATGGGGTGTGACTCCGCCCATACAAACCAATTTTTTGGTATCGAATAGCTTTGAAAGTAAAAGTCACAAAACATTGAAACTCAGAAAATAGTTACAACTTGGTTATGTCCTTCTACTAGAAAACTAGGAGGACGGACATTGGACAAGACATTGTGGCTCCGCTCATACAAGCACAGTTTTTGATATCGAATAGCTTGGGAAGTAAATGTCGCATAGCACTGAAACTCAGTATAAAGTTACTAAGTGGCCAGGTATTTCTACTGGAAAACTGGCACAGGCATTGGAAAAGAGGCGTGGCTTTGCCCATGCAAGCCAAATTTTCGATTCAGAATAGCTTTGGAAGTAAGAGTAACAGAACATTGAAAATCAAAATGGAGTTACCACATGCTGATGCCCTTCTACAAGAAAACTGGGACGGGTATTGGAAAGGGGGGTGTGGCTCCTATCGTCAAATTTTTGATATTGAATAGCTTTGGATGTAAAAGTCACAGAATATTGAAACTCAGAAAGAATATACAACTTTATGATGTCATTCTACTTGAAAACTGGGACGGGCATTGGACAAAAAGGTGTGGCTAAACCCAAACAAGCCAAATTTTTTATATCAAATAACTTTGAAACAAAACGTCACATAACAATGAAATTCAGTTTGGAGTTACTAATTGCCTAGGTATTTCCACTGGAAAACTGGCACGTGCATTGAAAAACGGGGTATGGCCCGATTTTTGATAGATAATAGCTATGGGAGTAAAAGTCACAGAACATTAAAACTCATACAGGAATTGACGCCTGAGAGTGATGCCCTACTACTGGGAAACTGTAACGGTAGTGGACCATGAGCATGGTTTCAGACTAAGGGACAAATAACAGTTTGAAATTAGTTATTATTTTTTCATATACTTTCCATGTGTAGCAACGCACACCGGATATCGCTAGTTCCTTATATATGTGAAATTTTTGTGGTTTGAAGCAAGAGTTTTGTTTTTTATACGAAGGTTGCCTTTTAAGTATTACGCCTAACAATGAAAAAAGAGTGTTTAATCAGTGAAAATGCTATTATTGTTTTTCAAAGTCTTCTCCAAGATGATCAATACACTTTTGCATTCATATGAATCAATTTTCGAAACAATTTTGCACTTTGAAATTGATATCTTCGAAACCAGGTTTTTGCAGACATCTATTCGGGCGTAGAAAAACACTCGCCATGCATCTGTTTCTTAATGTGAGGTAACACGAAGAAGTCACTGAGTGCCAAGTCAGGAGTGGAAGGTGGATGATCCATCAATTCCTCATTTTGAGTGATCAAAAACTCTTGATTGAACAGATGAATGGGAACACGCATTGTCATGATGGAGGATGTTCTTCCTACAATGGTGAGTTTTCCTTAATTCTCCAAACACATGGTTGTGTGCTATTTCGCATTTAAAGTTTTCCGTTGCTCAAGTGGTATAGTTGCGGTATGACCGGGTTTTCTGAAGAAACTGACAACCATTTGGTTGCTTGTACTTGCTTGCTTGTACTCCGTCCACGGACAACTTTTGTCGTGTTTTGCTCACTTTGAGAGACACAACAGTGGATTAAAAAAAAAAAATAAATAACTGGCCATTTCAGCCCTTGAAAGGACTTTGACCTAGCTTCTTATGATCAATTGTGTTGTGCGTGTTATTAAGTTTGTACACAATTGACCGAGAACCGGACCTACATGCTTAACGCCGACTCCGAACGGCGATGAACGGAAAGTTCTCGTTCTCAAGAAGCTTTACATGGCATTTTGATTACTCTCTGAGGTTTGCCATTGTCTGCAGAGAGGTGGCGGCCGTACAGAAAAATTATTTTAATTAAAATAATTTTCTGTCGCTGCTGGGGTTCGAACCTGGGTTTCCAAAGTTCTTTGACATAGCGGCCACGCACTTTAACCAACTACGCCACGGACGCCACAGTGGATTGCTTATTCATAATTTATGGTGATGTCGTAGACGTATTTCGTACCACGCCGCTGTATTTCTGCATCATTTCATTGCATCAATCGACACGCACAATTTTGTTTTTTTAAGTAGGACTTCTTTAGCCGCGAGGGGGAGTGAAACCGACGTATCATTTCGCCGATGAAACACTTCGCCGTGAAACGCTTAGGCAAGTTTTTAACATAGTGTTACGCAAAATGAAATAATGATCATATAGTATGGACACAGTGGCATTTCAACTGGATGGTTCATACATCGAGTAATTATAATATTGCCATAAAAATTCGAAGCACATGGAGCATGTCTTTGATATTCATATTGAAAACATCAACCTTAAACAAAAAGACAAACACTGACTGCTGCTAAGTAACAGAGTCCTAATGTACAACATTTTAAAATATATTTCATACTTTTGACAGTAACAAAAGAGTTTAAAGAGTATTTTTCTGTATTAAATTTATTTCTCTTATCTATACTATTATATAAAATGAAAGTGAAAATTTTTTGTGTCCGCAAAACTCCAGAAGTACTGGTCCGATTTTTTTGAAATATGTTTTAAAATATCACATTTGTGCTACAAAAGAATCATTGGGTATTTTCTTTACGAAATTACAATAATAAGTATCTTTAATTAAAGTGTTTAGTTTTTTAAAAAATCATCCAGAATGCCATGCATTGCTTGATCGTTAACTTTTCATGCGTTTGTGCTGCGCGAGCCTCAATAAACTGCATGTTGCTCTCTACTATACTCCTTTTGTTCTCAGCAAGCACAACACAACAAAACAAACAAACAAATACATATCCATACATACTTTGCTGCGCTTAAAGCTAATTGGACCGAAGTACATTTTTATATGTTCAAATTAGTTTTGATGTGGTGAATTAATCTAACCAAGTTTTGTTAAAAGGGGATTCACTTACCACCTTTGGCATGTTGAGAATTTTTTTGATGAGAATGAGGATCAATCCAACTTGATGTATGTATGTATGTATGCATGTATGTTTGTACGTATGTTTATTTGTTTCGCTGCATGCAACTTTTCTACATATGTTTTGATGGTGGTTTTCCTGTAATTTATAAATGAACAAACGGCTGACTTTTTACTTTATAGAATTGACATTGTGTGATTCAATAATTTTTTTTTATGAATAAACAAGAGAACTGGGACGGGCATAGAAAAAGGGGTTATGACTGCGACCACACAGTCAAATTTTTGATATTGAATAGCTTTGGAACTAAACGTCGCATGCCAAAGTCTTTCTACTGGAAAACTGGTATGTGCATTGGATAAGGGGGTGTGGCCCAATTCTCTACACAGAATAGCTAAGGAAGCTAAAATCACAGGACATTGAAACTCATAATGGAATTGTCACCTGGGAGTGATGTTCTGCTACTGGGAAATTGTAATGGGCAGTGGAACATGAGCGTGGTGTCAGACTAAGGGACAAATAAGAGTTTTGAATTTACTTATTATTTCCAATATTCTTGCTGGGTGCAGCAACGCGCGCCGGGTATCGCTAGTATAATTTTATTTTTGATTCAAAATTCTACACATCTGATTCTACATTTCTCAGCGAACAAATAAAAATTGAAAAACAATTTGTAACTGCAAAATAATAAAACTCAAAAATAATTCTTATTCTTGGACAGAAAAATAAAAATCAATAAATAACTTTTATTTCTGATCAAAACAATAAAAATCGTAAGATAATTTTTATTGTTGAGCAATAAAATAAAAATCTAAAAATAATAATTAAACTTTTACTTACTTACTTGATCCCTGATCAAAACAGATTTAATTTACTCTTGCATGAAACCAAGTATAAATCCTTCATTTCTGTTTTATAACTTTTGCCGTGCCGCACATATTATCGAATAATTATTCCATGCAACGCCGGTGCGAGATTATTGCATTTTCAGTCTCATGACGTTTTTAATTTTTTGCTTATTTTTGTCATGACCTTTACTTTCGTGTAATATTTTTACCGTAGCACATGTACATAGCACGTTATAATTCCATGTAACAAATTTTTAGTTTAATTTTTTTTCTTATTTGTGTCATAAAGTCAAAGAATTAGCAGCTAGTAAAAATGCCATGCAACTCCGATGCATTTCAACAAAATGCCTTTATTAACTTTTTTGGAAACCTGCGTAATAAAACGTAACGTTGTCAAGTCAAAAAATTGCTTGTTGTGGTTGCAGTTTTTAACTTTCTTACAATATTCATATAATTAGCAAAAATAGCTTTTTTCCAATCATTTAATCTCTGTTCGAAAAAAAACACACACATTTTGATATTTAAATGAACGCTATATAAAATTTAATGCTTTAGAAGGATAAAATTTATGTTCTACCTTTCATTAAATGATTTCATTGTTCTTGGCATTGTCTGAGTAAATATTTTATTGACAGAACTTAATAACTCAATTCTACTTGGCAGCAGATTCGACAAAAATAATCTCTTACGAACAGACTAAATCCCAAAACGAACTCCCACAAACGATGAAGTTCATCTGTACGAGTTGTCATATTTGCATGCTCATCAACTGAAGCATCTCTCAAGAGTTTCAAATCATTGACCATGGACACAACGAATGATGTGCATCATTAAAACTGCAACAATGCCTGCAACACGTAGTCGGTATGTGTGTTGCACAAGCTCTGCAGCAGTATTCAGCAGTGGCAGCATCAGTTTTCGAACTCAATCAAGTGCATAGCATATGCCTGAAAAAGAATACTTGTGCTGTCTGCATTTTCATGCCATGTATGCACACATCACTTGGTATGTAGGTCTGTAGGCTCTTTCAATAAATCATTCTGCTTTCACTGAGTTTCTGAACCACAAGAGTGTATTAAAAGGATTAATAATGCGTTGCAAAATAATGTTGGATTTATGCAAAGGACAATGTTCACACATGGTATTATTATTTTTTTTTCTTTTATTACTTTGGAGCAGGATTTAAAAGCAATAGCAATGGGTTAACTGATGTCAGATACAACAAATTAATCCGTTTTTTAACTTTTATTGATATTATTTTTCTTTTAAAACGCTTAAGAGAGAAATTATTTATTGGACTCATCCGCCGCTATTTTATTTAAAATCAATATAAACTATATTCGAATAATTCACATAACTTACTTAATGAATATATTCCGGAGGTTATTTGAAACCAATAAGGTTTATCATTTATTTATTAATACATATCTTTCTTCTAAAAGAACCTATATATTCTCCCAAAAAACAAAAAAAAAACTGTTTTTAGAGAATTAAGAAAAAATATATAATTTTTTGCTATTTCTTATATCTTTTTTAACTATAAAAAATACTTTCATCTGTAATCAGAATTTGGTGTAACATAGAGTGCAGTGGTAGAAGAAAAAAAGCCAAATGCCAATTTTTAAAATTATAGCTTAAAAACTTTTTATACTAGAGTGTATACAACTTAAGAAATCAAACAAAAATGGTTTCTAAAACAAAAAAGTTAGAATAAGAATTTATTTAAACAACTCACTGGGTAATCAACGATTCCAGATGAATATCAATCCTTCTTCTGCTTCATATCCTTCGTTTTGAGCTTGCAACTCTTATTTTCAAGCTTTTCGAGCTTAGTGAGTCTCCTGTGTCTATTTTGTTGGTCTAATTGTCGAATTTCTATTTCTTGTGCGTAACTGAAGCTGGGGTTAGCAACCACAATATTCAGTATTCAACAAATATATTTCTCTTACCTCTCAAATTCATTAATAACTTCCTACCAAGTACAAAATGACTACCTGAATGACCGCCCCATTTTACATGCCAAGCTTCGACACTTAGGTGGATTCATTGATCACCTTCAGAATGTTTTCCAAGTTTTTTTTTATATGAAGTTTATGCGCTTTATCTTTCTCCACACTCAATGAGAGAGTAAGAAAAACTTGCTGCATCTCTTTGACTTGATTAACTTTATTTTAATTTTCTTGCTGAATGTTTTTGAGCGGAACTGCCAGATTGGAGTTTGCTAAGTTGAAATAGGCACATGGTATAATAATACAAGGTAGCATTGACAACTGCTTATTTTCTCTTCAACAAGTAAACATCTCCTGTCAAAAGAGCTGTTTGTGAAAATGCATCTGCAGCTGCTGAGGTTATTGTTTTTTTTTCACTTCAACGTTTTCAACATTGTTTGTGTTTTCAATGGCCGATTGTGAGCGCTCTCTTTTTGAGTATATTTTTTGACAGAAGATGTTTTCCCAAGCAACTGTCAATGCTACCTTGTATTATTATACCATGAAATAGGCATATTTTATTTTTTATGTCTGTCATTATAATAAAGAAAGATTACATCTGGCAATACTGAATGACAATGAAAAAACAACAAACTTGCAGAATGTTTTACATGTCAATGAATCAAAATATCCACATTCCCTTTTTTGGGAGCAATAGAGCTTTCGCAAAAAATCCAGCTTTAACTAGGGACGCTCATTTAATCGTTCATAACCATGGTATAATAATACATGGTAGCATTGACAACTGCTTATTTTCTCTTCAACAGGAAAACATAAATTGTCAAAAACAGCTTTTTGTGGAAATATATCAGCAGGTGCTGTGGTTGTTGTTTTTTTTTTCACTTCAACGTTTTCAACATTGCTTGTGTTTTCAATGGCGGATTGTGAGCGCTCTCTTTTTGAGTATATTTTTTGACAGTATATGATTTCCCAAGCAACTGTCAATGCTACCATGTATTATTATACCATGGTTCATAACCAGCTATGGGCAGAGAGAGCCAAAAGCTTATGTAGCAACACAAAACGATAAATCAAAGACAAAAGACAAAACACAGAAACAATAAAGAAGCCTTAAGTGTAGGGTTCCTATACGCGTTCATAAAGCTGGATTCACTGATCACCTTCAGCATGTTTTTTGCGAAAGCTCTATTGCTCTCAACAAGAGAATGTGGCAATTTTGATTCACTGACATGTCATGGTATAATAATATAAGGTAGTATTGACAGTTGCTTGGGCAACGACCATCTGTCAAAAAAAATGTCTAGAAAGAGAGCGTTCAATTATTTCTAATATTTTCGCCATTGTTTATGTTTCAGCGCTTGCAAATAACCAAACATTTTCTTACAAAATATTGCCTATTTTATTTAATCAATAGTGAGTTATTATTACTAGAACGAAAATAATTTGTAGACTTAATGTTATTAAGTGCAAACATAAAAAAAAAGGTTGAAAACGTTTAAGTGCAGCAACCTCAGCAGCTGCAGATGCATATGGACGAAATTAAAGAAGTTTCCAATTATTATTTAAACACCACGGCTGGAAAACGTTAAACACATATCACACATAATTTGTTCACAACTTTCATTATTATAATTGTGTATTTAACGCACATATTTTGCGGAATTTATTTATTTTTACATCCGTTTAATTCTTGTTGCACGAACAACTGTTTTTGACAGATGGTCGTTGCCTTGTTGCTGAGAAAATCTATACTTGTCAATGCTACCTGTATAATTGTATCATGCTGACATGTAAAACATTCTGCAAGTTTGTTGTTTTTTCATTGTCATTCAGCATTGCCAGATGCAATGTTCCTTTATTATAAAGACATAAAAAATAAAATATGCCTATTTCAACTGGACAAACTCCATTCTGGCAGTTCCGCTCAAAAACATTCAGCAAGAAAATTAAAATGAAGTTAATCAAGTTCAAGAGATGCAGCAAGTTTTTGTTACTCTCTCATTGAGTGTGGAAAAAAATTGAAGCGCATAAACTACATATAAAAAAAACTTGAAAAACATGCTGAAGGTGATCAGTGAACCCAGCTTTACATAAGAACGATTTGAAATTTTTATTTGAAAACTTCACTCTGAGAAAAATTGGAAGGCTTTCATATGAAAGTGATTTGGAAACATCCCGTATCGTATCTTTTGGAAACTTATGGGAAGTTTTTCATTGATATTGATTCTAAACCGCTTTCTTTAGAATGTATGTGGAATCAGTAGCATTAGAAGTGATAGGGAAACATTCCACATCTTATCTTTCGGAAACTTATGGGAAGTTTTAAATTGATATTGCGTCCAAACTGCTTTCTTAAAAATGTACGTGGGAACCTTTGCTTATTTTGGGAAAATTTCTTTTCATTTACAATTATAAAATCTTGCATAATAAGGCAGCCCAATAGTTGAGCAGGTAGCGTTCTTGACTGCCAGCCCAGAGGTCCACATTAATTTTTAAGACAATGTAGTTTCCAAATTCATTTTTAAGACAACGGAGAGGAATATTTCTCTCCAATGACATAGTATCTCACGAAAGGAAATGCTTCCTACATAGTCCCATAATTCTTTAGTCCCATTGTAGATATACGAGTGCAATTTGAGAAGTCAGTGACCTATTTAACTTCCCGCGCAGTAACTTTAATTACAACGCTGGTCCTGTCACCTACCATTGGCAACTTCCATCAGTCCAGTATAGAGCAAGATGTGTCATTTAGTTTATGTTTGACAGCCATTAAAAGCAAACAACCTTATGACGAAAATGTGAAGTAAATGATAGGTACTCATTATTTTTGCGTAGGAAAACCATCACCGAAGACGCGGAAAAATTTAATAAATACTATGGGGACTCTGCACCATCAATTTCAATGATTAGTAGCTTACTTAATTTGGTTTGTACCAAAACGCTGAATGTTCAAGTCGCTCAAAAAAGGATTCCAGAAAACATCGAAAGATCTATGGAATGATATTGTAGAATGAATGTGCCTTAGGTGGCTGAAATATCTCAACTGAGCGGGTACATCACACTTTACATGAATATTTGGATATGAAAAGGCTATCCGCTCTATGGGTGCCGCGATTGCTCATACTCGACCATAAGCACAGCCGTGTGACCACTTGAAAGGAGTGTTAGGAGATGTTCAACCACAATTCAAAGGAGCTTTTGCGCTGATTCGCAACCATAAACGTAACTTGGATACATCACAACACACCAGAGATCAGAACTTTTTGTGGTAAACGAGCACCAAAGAAGGCCAAGGTGGATCTGTCGGCCAACAAGATCATGGCGACAATTTTTTGGGAGGCATGTGAAAACGATCATCCACGATTATTACTATTACTCAAGGCGTTTTACTATTTTGAGGAACTTGATAAAACTTTTCATTTGGAAGGAGTAAAAAATGTGGAAAGCGCTAGACTAAATGTATCGATCCAAAAGGAGACTCTGTGGAGAAATAAAACGCATTTTTGCCGAAAAAAAAAAAATACTATAAAAAATGAGTTCGTCTGCTTTACAATTGCCTTGGAAGTCTCTATGTCCGGGGATCCAACATAGAAATATATTGAGCTACTCTGCCATCTCATTTGGAGATCTGCGGCAACTTAGGACTGTTTTAGATGTTGTTGCAACAGATTTCAGGGCTTTCAAAGCGGCTTGACTGTCAGATAGAATACAAATATCACTAGTTGATATATCATCCATCTGAAGCCAAGTCACGGCTTCGTGTATCGTAGTAACTTTCGCTGCAGAAGGCACTGCAGTGGTCGGGGAGCCTAAAGGCAGGGTTGATGTTTAGTGATTCAGAGTAGACTCCTCCCCCTACTTTTCCATCTAATTTTGATCCATCAGTGTGGATTTCAGTGGCATTGTTTTGAAGGACTTCCAAGCTCCCATTCATTTCTGGAGGGAATTGATACATTAGACTTTTTGTCGAAAAGAAGTTTTTTGCGTGATATAGTCTACGGTCTTAGGTATTGGAGGAAAAAGTTTCCTAATGTTAGAGTATTAAAGTCACTAAGAAATGGGTAATATTTTGCCTCCTTACCTCATTCTGCAAAGAGCTCCGGGATTTTTTGAAAGAATATGAATGGCAAATGCTTTCACATCCGCAAAAGAATGAATTGGGTTATGACTCAACGACAGAAGGTGTTTGATGCAAGCCAAAAGGAGGATAGGACTGAACCTTATAGTACTCCTGCATCATTTTTAGAATGATATTTCGTCGATCACAACAAGGTTCTATCAGTTCTTATGAAAACAACTGATCTACTGAGCAAAGTTTGTAACGAGTCATAGTTATACCACAAAATTGTACTGTACAAAAATGACTTCTATAGATACTTGTCTCCAAAAGTTAAAAAATAGAACAAAGCTTGCTTCACCTGTTAGCAGAACATATGGGTCAACAACACAATTTATTTCATAATATTTCTATTTAAAGCTTTCAGGAAGGTAAATGTTTTGCCTACAGTAAGCTTAAAGTTATTTTTTTATAATGATGAGAGTTTCCAGCTTAAGCTTTATGCCATTATCAATTTTTTTTTTTTTTCTATTTCTAGCCCACGGCAAATAACTTTCATACGTGGTGACCTTAAATTATACGCTCAAGTAGTTGGCGAGCTGCTGCCATGCTAAATAAACAACAAAAAACCTATACATAGCGCAGCCAAACTAGTGCCTCTATAGAACAAGCACTAAAAGTCTTTACATAGCTTTCCACAACTTTGCTCTCTGCCGCTAGCTTATAGCCAACTATCCACGCGGCGCAACAGCAATAAAGATAGGAAACGCAATTCTGTCAACTGCAAAACGTGATGCCAAAGTGTGAGTGTTTATGTTTGTGTGAGTGTGTGTGAATTTGTGAATATGTGTAACACGCACGAATTAACTTTCCGAACGAGTTTTAGTGGAAAAAAATATATTTTTATTTTATGACCACCAAGTTTAGCTGATTAATAATTTCTGAATTACAATGTGATTTTTTGAACAAAGGTAAGCTTAAGAAAACAAATACATAAACATAAACATACATCAACATAAATAAGAATTAATATAGAACAAAGTAAGTATAAAGATAAGTAAAGTGTGAGAACTGCATTTCAGCAGTTTTATTAAATTGGGCCGGATAAGCGTGGCTGACGTTGTTGTTGCTATTGTAGGTACTATTTGCTATTGCAGGTATTTAGTTGAATTGTGCTGACGTTGCGTCTGGCTTGTGTCGTAACTCCTCCCTCCTTAGATTTAAGCGATGGCCATGAAATCTTTGTAGATGAAGTGGCAGGAGCGGCATCCCCGTTTTCTGGATTTAGTGCGATTTTAAGGTGATGTTTCTTGTGGATGATGCAAATCAGGATTGTAATGATGCATATGCTGGTTATTATGATTATAGTGTTATTGTTACTCTTGTGTCCTTCTGTTTTTAGTATTGTAATTTCCTTTTGGTTTTCGAAATGGTATTCTCTTAGTTTCTGCAAATTAAGTGTTTCGATGTTTTCTTCTGCGTGTATTTCGTTGAGGAATGGTGGAAAGATGTGTATTTTGTCCCAGAATATTTTTCGATCTTCTTTATAGATGATCCCGTTTATTTGTATTTGGCAATTCTCGTAGTGCAGTAACACAGTTCCTTCTAGTGTGATGTTATTTTTATTACAAGTGGATTGGATAGTTGTTGATGGTGCATTGATAAGCAGGATGTAGTTGGGTTGAGGTTGTTGTATTGATTCTAAGTGTCCTACTTCGTTGATGGTGCAGGAAGCCTGTTTATTGTCCATTAGATTTTTGATGCATTTGTAGTCTTCCGGTTGTACTCCGTGGTCCTCTTGTTGACAATAATAAATACCTTCTACTTCTGGACATGGTGTATTTAAACATTGGACATTCTCAGCATCATAAAGAAGATATGGTTTGGTGGATATTTGTTTTGTTTTGTTTATAGGAAGTGGAATGATATGGTATAAAGAGTATTCATTTGGGGATAGGATTGGGATTTGTACGTTGAAAATTATGTTTGAGTTGTTATAATATGCTTGTAGCTTTAGTAGCTCATAAATATGTTCGCTAGACTTAATTTCAATACTTTGTTTTTGCAATATATCAGAGATTTCATCAATTTCTTCAGGGCTAAGTATCAGTTTGGGGATAATATTCAATTTTGCTATTACTATTGCTTCAGCAATATCGCTTAAATGGTCTGCAAGAATGTCGATGTTATAAGCTATTTGGTTTAAGTATTGTGATCGAAAGAACAGATCATTTTCTTCTCTTGTTCTTGTTTTTTCTCTTTCTTGAAATTGGTTAAGAAATTTTTCTATTATATCTTGCTGAGTATTAATGTGTTGGCTGATATTCTTGAATCTTTCTTGCATTTGTGAATTGAGAGATGTTTGTTTATTAAACTCAGAATATATTTTTCCTTGGTTTAAGGTTAAGCTACTTATTATTTTATTTAATTCTTGGGCATCGGACGCATCCATATTGCCAGTTATAAATTTAATTACGGTTCCTAAACCATCTGCCAAACCTCTTTTATTACGTGGTTTTGTAGTTAGTAAATTTAATTTTGATTGTAAATTCTTAAGTTTGAATTGAATTACATCGGTAGTTTGTTTGAATATTGGCATTGTTTTAAAGGTAGTTAAAGAATCAGTTATTCTATTGATGTCGGCTTGGTACATTCCGAGGTCAACTATGTGCACTAGATTATTGTAATTGAGGATTGTGCGTCCTCTTCCTAAGTTTAGTGGTAGGATTCCAAGTCTGTTGTTTAGGTCATGTACTTCCATAATTTGTGCGGAACAGAGAATTAATCTGTAAGTATATATAAAGGATTGGGTGGTCTAGTGTTAATTTCATATTTCTTTTTCCTTTTCTTTATCTTTGATTTATGCAATTTTTGATTGTTTGTTGTTATTAAAGTTACCTTACCATTTTTCTTTACCTTATGTTTGCTAAATCTAGGTGTTAATTTGTTTCGTCTACATTCCTTTCTTAATATTATATCATTTTCCTCCCAGTTTTCGGGGTCTTCTCGATTTTTATTTTGAGAATCGATTCGCTTATTAACTATCTTTTCAACTTTATCTTTTATTAAAGGGTATAACTTCGCTTGAAATGCGTTAAGTTTTTCTAAATATTCATGTTCAGTATTATGTGCTATGTTTTTATTAAATTGAAAGGTTCTACCGTAGAATAATTCATAAGGTGTTAATTTAGTTGCGGAATGTATGGCTTTATTGTAAGTTATAAGGGTGTCTAATAATATTTCCTCATGATCTAACTCTAAATTTTGCTCTTTTTGTTTTTCTAAGATAATCCTATAAATTTCAGTAAGCGTAGAGTGTAAACGTTCTACAGGTGCGTTGCTACTGCTTTGTTGAAATGAAGTATAATGAAGATTTATATCATGTTGTCTGCAAAATGCTTTAAAAATATTTGAAGTAAATTCTGTTCCTTGGTCGCATATAATTTTTAGTGGGGGGCCATGTAAGCTAATATAGTGTTTAAATGATTTAAGAATGGATATACTATTTCTAGAAGTGAGTGTGTAACCGGCAGCAAATCTTGAAAATTTGTCTATTATGGTTAAAATTTGTTTATTATTAATGGTATATATGTCCATGTGTAATAAGTCTAGAGGTTTTGATGGGGATTCTGGTATTTGATACTTTACTTTAGCTGGCTGTCTGTCATATTTTAATAATTGACACTTATCGCAGCTATTAATTATGTTTGTGATTTTTGATTTCATATATGGAAAATAAAATTGTCTTTTTAGGTGCAAAAGTGTTTCTTCAATACCTCTATGGTTTGATTTCTCGTGATAATCATTAATGAGTTGATCCTGGTCATCGTTCTGTCTAATGTCTGTTAAAATTTCGGTGCATCTGATTAATTTAAATAGTTTATTTCGTGAAAAGTATTTTGAAAATGTATTTTGTAAGGTTCTAAATGTTTCGTCATCTGTATATATTGCGGACTAGAGGACCCGGCAAACTTCGTCCCGCCCTGAATTAATTTTTTTATTGAAATAATTCCGAGCAATCACGATCCCACCCGAAATTAATTTTTTATCGAACATTCCCGATCGATAACAAATGGCGCCAATCGAATTTCAATTATTGATTGAATGAAACACTCTAATATCCCTTATTTACACGGCATGTAAGGAGGTTGAGGGAATCACATGTCAGATCAATTCAATGCTTTTTGATAGACAACATTAGCAAAAGTAAACAAAGATGAAGGCTTTCCAACACGCGAACATGTCATATATTGTAAGCCATGCAAGAAGCTTAGGAATTCAAGATTAATAGTTATAGACATATTATACATGCATTTTTTACAAATAATTTAAAACACATTGTTTTGCACTAACATTTATTTGAGCAACATTTATATTGTTTCCATATAATTTTGTGAGCGGAACTTCCGTCCGCTTATTTATATCTAAAAAACTGAATGCACCTCCATGCTACAGGTGTAAAATAAGCTGCATTTGCATAGTCTACTTGCTCTCTCTATATGATCGTACGGCTTTGCGCTCCATTATCTTTATATACATTATATATTATGTTATTACTCGTATGTTCTTTTTATTCTTAAGGTATAAAATAAGTTTAGATTTGATTTAATCCAGCACACAGTGACAAAATTAATTCGAAAGATTGGCGTTGTGATTCATTGATTGAATTCTTGGAATGTGCACTTCCTCGCCCTTGAATTGGCCTACGCAAATGCGTTCATCTTTGCTTAAAAAAAAAAAAAAATAAATAACTGGCCATTTCAGCCCTTGAAAGGACTTTGACCTAGCTTCTTAGGATCAATTGTGTTGTGCGTGTTATTAAGTTTGTACACAGTTGATCGAGAAATAGACCTACAGGCTTAACGCCGACTCCGAACGGCGATGAACGAAATGTTCTTATTCTCAAGAAGCTTTACATGGCATTTTGATTACTCTCTGAGGTTTGCCATTGTCTGCAGAGAGGTGGCGTCCGTACAGAAAAATTATTTTAATTCAAATAATTTTCTGTCGCTGCTGGGGTTCGAACCTGGGTCTCCAGATTCGTTGACATAGCGGCCACGCACTTTAACCAACTACGCCACGGACGCCACATTTGTCTTTGCTTGAAAAACATTATTCTTGAGTTGCTTCACCACCAATTTTTTCCCTTGCAGAATTTGGATTGATTGAGGCTCCGAAGCATGATAATAACAGATCAACCTTCAGTGGTACATTATGTGGTGGTAATCCTTGCAAACCAATGAATTCAGCAACACTATTCGATAATTGGTTGATTCGTCTGGACACAAACAACTGATTTGAACGAATGTAATTGTGCAGAAATTGCATTTTGAATTATGAAATTAAAATCGAGTTTTTTTTTATTTTTTATTTTTCCATACAAAATTTATGGAACTTCGATTTTTCCGAGAAAATTACAATTTTTTGCTGTTAAAAGCTACATTGTGCGGAAACGAACAAAAAAAGGGTTCTTATGGATGCCACTCTGTTTTTTTTATAAATGACACTTATTCGGACATGACAATCTAATTGTTTTCATTATCCGTCACTCGCTGCTGTGTGGCTTACACGTGTATTAGCTCGCCGAGCATTTGACTGATTTCGTAGACCTATGTCAGGCTCGTCCCCTCCTTGGAGTTGCAATGAACACTGTACGACACGAAAAATGACCAATTTCAATTCTTTCGATTCTTTTCCTTCCTTCCTTATTTTCTTTTTGCCTACACCACATCAGTATTGTGGCGAAAAAAAAAATTATTAAAATCGGCCGAGCCATTTCCGAGTTTTAGCAAGACCAACGCACGGCAATTGATAATTAAATATTTAGAGAATAGAAGAAAAAAACACGATTGGTTTTTGTCTTAGAAAAATATAATAGGCTGCTATAATTCGATTTCAGAAGATTGTGCTGTCATATCATTTTATTGCAAATTCTATTAGGAAATTTTTGTAGTACATTTCAATTTGAATAAAAAAAGTCAGCTCAACCGTCAGTTTTGAAGCCATGAGGTGGTCTAAGGCTCGATCCTCACAATGGGCAAACAAATAATATTTTTTTTTAAATTATTTTTATTTATTGAAATGACAGCTTATGTGTTCTTTTTGGAGTAAAAAGTGAATATGTTGGAGCTTTCTTCAAATAGGGGTTTATTAAGTGCTTAAATTAAATTTATCAACGAAAAGAAATTGAATGAAATATATTCAAAAACAACGGAGTTATTTTCATCGAGAGTAGGAAATACGAATTTCTGATAGTTTTTTGTTATTCTAAGGAAACGATGTTATTAGAAAAAGACGCTGTACTAAATTGTTGTGCAATTTTGAAGATATGTGAATGCTTTTGGTGACACAATAAGAGAATTTTCTTTTGATTATTTAGACGAACAGTTTCGCTAATAAAAGTACGCTAGTAGGATAATTTGCCGATTTTTGTAAAGGGACGGAAGAAGGGGCGTGGTCAAAGCTAAGTACGCTGTAACCTTATCTAGGATTCAAGTAATGTGTGTGCAAAATTTGAGTGAAATCCGTTCAGCCGTTAAGATTTGTTGGCATTTTAAAGTAGTCTGATGTGGCAATTCCCATACAAAATGACCTATTTAGATTTTTTTGATTTTTCCGCTGTTCCTTCGAGTTTTTCGTAATTTTCTTTTTTTTTAAACCTCATCTGTATTAAGGCAAACAATACAAAAAAAGAATTATTAAAATCGGCCAAGCCGTTTCTGAGCCTTAGCAAGACTAACGCACACGCATTTCATTTTTATATATAAGATAATCTATTAGGTGGCGTGAAATTTTTAAGAATTTCTACTAGGTTTGTTTCAGTAAAATTGTCTCTTCTGATTGTTCGTCGTTGTCGATTTTTAAAAATTGTTTCTATTGTCATAGTTGATCCACTAGTAGATTTTTGCAAAATGATTTGTAGGTTAAATTCATTAAGAAGTCTCTCCGAAATAGGAATTCCGTCATTCAGATCTTCACTTGCAGAATGAATTGTTGAACCACTAGTACCTAAAATTGTACTTCTCGAATCGTTTATGTGAATTTCGATTTGATTTGTAGGACTTTTGTTTTCTATTTTTACTCTACTAAGAGCATCTGCGTTAGTATTTTGTGACCCTTTTTTGTAAACAATCTCATAGTCATACTCTTCAAGCTTGAGGCGCCAGCGAACTAATTTGGAATTAGGTTCTTTAAGGCTCATCAGCCAGGTGAGTGGCTTGTGATCAGTAACGATTTTAAATTTATGCCCGAACAAATATGGCCTAAAGTATTTAGTTGCCCACACAATTGCAAGCAATTCCTTTTCTATTGTTGAATAATTAATTTCCGTGTCTGTCAGAGTCCTACTAGCGTAACAGATTGGAAGATCGCTTCCTATGGGTCCTTGTGACAGAATAGCGCCAATAGCAAAGTTACTAGCGTCAGTAGTGAGAACGAATGGCTTTTCGAAATCGGGATATTTTAGGATTGGGTCATTTGTCAGAATGGTTTTGCAAAGTTCGAATGCTTGAATATATTTTTCAGTTAACTGCACTGTTTTACCTTTTTTTAAATATTCTGTAAGTGGCTTAACTAATTTTGCAAAGTCTTTAACGAATTTTCTGTAATAGCCAAATAAGCCTAAGAAGGATTTTATTTCTTTCTGTGTTCTAGGTAGTGGAAAGTTGTTGATAGCTCTTATTTTTTCAGGGTTAGGCTTAACACCTTCTGTTGTGACTAAATGACCTAAAAATGCTAATTCTTTATGGAGGAATTCAGACTTGTCGAGCTGTACCTTAAGATTGGCTTCACGAAGTTTATCAAATACTTTTTTCAAGTTTTCGATATGCTCTTGAAGGGATGTAGAGTATATAATTATGTCGTCTAAATATACAAGACATGTGTTCCCTTGTAGCTCCTTCAAAACGTTGTCCATCACTCTTTGAAAGGTGGACGGTGCGTTCTTTAATCCGAAGGGCATTCTAATGTACTCGTAATGTCCATTCTCAACAGTGAATGCTGTTTTAGGTATATCTTTAGGGTGCATTTCTATTTGGTGAAAACCGCTAGCCAAATCAAGAGTGGAGAAATACATACACTTTCCAAGCTTGTCAAGAATTTCGGTGATGTTCGGAAGAGGATAGCGATCAGAAATCGTCTTCTCGTTTAGTTTCCTGTAGTCTATAACGAGCCGCCATTTCTGTTTCCCGCTAGCATCACTCTTTTTGGGTACTACCCAAACTGGGGAACTCCAGGGTGAGTAGCTTGGTTGTATAATCCCTTGTTGTAACATGTCATTAATCTGCTTACGAACTTCTTCCTTGTGTATGTAAGGATAACGGTAGGACTTAGTATAAATAGGTAAGTTATCGGTTGTAGAAATTTTGTGTTTCACCTGGTTGGTGAAAGTAAGTGCCTGACCTTCTTTGAAGAAGATGTCCTCGTATTTCGTACAGAGTTTTATCAAGGCTTTACTTTCTTCAGCGTTCAGGTGATTGTATCGGATAAGGTCAGCTATTTCTGTATTTTCATTAATAGAATCGTAATCAAAAGTGAAATTATTTATTTCTATAAAACTAGAAGAGACGTAGGGTTGTACTCTAATTGGTTGTTCGACCAGAAGAATTTGGTCTGTATTTGATGTATTGACAACTTCCATTGGACAATACCATTTATTGGCTGTATATATTCCTTCAGAAATATATAATTTGGTATTTATGAGGATTCTATCTGAGTAAATATCACCATCACGAATGTCTACTGGAATTTTTATTATTACTTTAGAGTTTGAAGGGATAATGTGTTTACCTGAATTAAGATTGGGTTTAAATTTGAGGGGAATTGTGGTGGTTTTTGTTATAAGAGTTTTGTTTTCTAAATCGATTTTTGCACCTAACTGCGTTAGCGTGTCGAGTCCTAAGAGTCCATCGAAATAATTGTGAAATTTAAAGATTAAAAATCGGAAGTATCCATTCATTTGGAATTCGTTGAAGATGGGTATTGAGGTTTCTTGTTTTAAAGTATGGCTATTAAGTACTGTCGTTATGGTTATTGGTTTGCATTCTGTTCTTATGCTTGGATCAACAAATTCTGGATTGATGAATGATGCGGATGCACCAGTATCAATTAAAAAATTCAGTGATCTACCAAAAGGAGATGATATGCTTATGAAAGGAAGGGTAAAACCATGTTTGTTAATATCTAAATACCCGGTGGCGGGGGTGAGGCATCTGCTTGAAAATTTTGTTCATCTTCTATTTCATTGGGATTCTCAGTTGGTTCTTGTTCTCTATAATTTGCTAACTGAATGTTATCATCGTAAGGATCATAATTATCATATGAGTTGAAGTTCGGATTGTTGTACTGTACGTGGTTATTGGCTGGGTCCTTTTCGTATGGATTTACATTATAAACTTCTTCTATCATAAATTTCGGTTGTACTTTTTGACCATAGTTTTGTGCTTGCGTTGGTTGTCTGAATTTTGACGTTCCTGAGCTAATATCCATAGGAGTCGGGGGTGGTTGTCTTGCCATATTATTTGTTATGCTATTTGGTCTAAAAAAGTTGTTTTGTGTTGGTCTAATATTTGTGGGGTTAGATCTAAAATTTTGAAAATTATTGTTTGGTCTAAATGGTTGCGAAAATCTTTGTTGAGGTTTAAAGTTTTGTTGAGGATAAAAGTTTTGTTGAGGATAAAAGTTTTGTCTAATCATTTGACTGTTAGGTTTTTGTTGTGGGAATGGGGGTCTACTGAAATTAAATGTTGGTTGAAAGTTCCGGTTAGGAATATTTATTAAGCGATTTTCTATATTAGGCTTTCGGTTTTGATAATTTGGAACATCATTTTTTAGATAAAACATGTTCTGTTCTTTTATACAATAAGAATATGCTATAGCTAGTGTTTCAGGTTTCATTGCCCTGATTGAGGATCCTAAAGGTTCTTTTAATCCACTCAAAAATGTGTTAAGGCACATTTCTGAGTATAGATCTCGTTTTGATTTAATGACGTTCGGTTCATTTTCGTGAATAAGTACATTGTTATTCATGGTTGCCTGAATTTCTACAATTTCGCTAAAGAATATTTCTATTGTTTTATTACCCTGTCTTAATGTATGTAGATCGCGGATGAGCGACGTTTCGGAACGTTTATCGGAGTAATGAAGTATTAAATTGTTTTTAATTTCGGTCCAGTCTAAAGAAGTGCCATACATATTGAGGATTTCATTTGCAGGCCCTTCGATTTTGTTTCTTATAGCACGTAATAAAATTTTGGCGTATGGTGTATCTAGTATTTGAACAACATAAGTAAGAATTTCTTCGACATTGCTTATGAATTCATAGAGCAACCTAGGATTTCCGTCATATCTCGGAAGGTCCTTAATTGCATCTGGAATTCTTAGTGAGTTGAAGATGTCGTTATGTGCCATTTTTGTTAAGGTTTGTTCAACTACTATAGAACTTAAATTTGGTAAACTGCCCGAAAAATTTTCTAATTCGTCACTTTCTTCAATTGTGTGCAAATTTCTTAAACTTTTACTTTTTGTATAGGGCGCACTTAATTTTTTTCTGAAGAAAATTCTTCGCATTTGATTGAATTCTTAATGTACCAAAAAAATATAAAAATTAAGTCACACGAATTTTAAAATTTTCTTATTATTTTTGTTTTTGGTAGGTTATAGTTAGGATTTGAATTGGGATTAAATATGGATTTCTTTATGATACTTAAAAATAATGTCAATGCTCACTTACCCCTGTAACAGAATGAGGCCTTTAATCATTGTTTCCACGAAAACTTCGGTTGCTTGTAGGTTTTTTAGATAGGCTTCTAGGAGTTGATACTCTTCAGTCCCAGCGTCACTTATATCGATTTTCCTTCGATACTGGAGAACACGGTTTCCAAAACACTTCAATTTCAGCGTCACTTATATCAATTTTCCTTTGATACTGGAGAAAACAGGTTTCCAAAACACTTCAATCTCAGCGTCACTTATATCAATTTTCCTTTGATACTGGAGAACACAGGTTTCCACAACACTTTTTTCTTTGTTTAATTTATACGTTATAGTTTTCGGTTAACCGCCGTTGTTATAACTTTAGTTCAATTCGTTCTTTTTGATTGATCTTTAATTAAACTTAAGGAAGGACTGATGCCTATCCTACCGACTGCGCCAATTAACTTTCCGAACGAGTTTTAGTGGAAAAAAATATATTTTTATTTTATGACCACCAAGTTTAGCTGATTAATAATTTCTGAATTACAATATGATTTTTTGAACAAAGGTAAGCTTAAGAAAACAAATACATAAACATAAACATACATCAACATAAATAAGAATTAATATAGAACAAAGTAAGTATAAAGATAAGTAAAGTGTGAGAACTGCATTTCAGCAGTTTTATTAAATTGGGCCGGATAAGCGTGGCTGACGTTGTTGTTGCTATTGTAGGTACTATTTGCTATTGCAGGTATTTAGTTGAATTGTGCTGACGTTGCGTCTGGCTTGTGTCGTAACTCACGTGAGCCACATAAGGCGTCATATGATAGGTTTTGGTTTTTTGCCAAAGTGTAACAGAAAGAATACATATAAATTTTATAGGGATTGCATATGTTTAGAATAATAAACAAAAACAAGGACGTCAACGATGGCATGTCAGAAAAAAAAAAATAAGTTTGTAAAAACCAAGACAATGTTTGCCTGTTCAAATGTGTGTTCCTTGAAGCAAAAAAAAAATGTCTCTTCTCAAAAAAATAACAAAAATAACAAAAAAAAAATAGCTGTGAAGCGATAAGGTCTCATTCAAAAGCATACAGGAGGAAAAACAACAAGAAAAATAATAAAAAAAGATGCTGCAAAGCCTTAAACAGCTACGACGACTTCGACAAGGACCTTCAATTGGCAGCATTTAAGGGTTTTAAAGCTGTCGCATTTTGACACGCACGCACTCACTCCCCTCCAGATGATCCTTAATTTTGAGCTAGTTTCATTGCTTAGCTTCCTTTTCTGCTTCAACTTCTTCATCTTTATCTGCCTTTTTGTATTGGCGTAGATTTGCGCTTTTAGCTTTTCGCTTTTCGTTTTACGCTCTTGATACTTTGTTTATTTTATGAAGCTGCACTAATGGTGTTTTATTATTATTGGCAAAGTTTCGGCACAATTTAAATGGAAATGGATGAGGAAGTTTGGCAATTTTGTGTTGTTTTTTTTTATTAATTTTTTCGTGTCCCACTGTTTTGGAAATCGATGAAAATGTTGCTTAGCGACAGAGAAGCCCGTCGGAACCATTGAAGCTATAGGGTTCCATAAAGGAGAGGAAGCCCATAGCGGGACTCTATTTGCATAGATTATTTAACAGCGAGATTAAAAACCATTCAAACCTTCATTAAGTAAACTGCGTAAATAAGTGTCGTCAGATATCTGAGTACCGTGGAGATGAATTGATGAAGTGTTGTTTGAAACTTAAGTTTTAAATTAGCATGGCTGACGAGCCGATTTTTTTCCAATTTTTTCTTTATTGACAGCATTTTATGCAAAGTCACTGATTAACTTTGTTAAAAAGCAATTGGCTTGGGTGTGTATTTTTTCTGGCTTTTATCAGCAGAATGGGTGATTGGGCAAAAACTTCCGTACTAAGTTTTTTCATTTTATGTTATCAATTCATTGTATTTGATTTTATTTTATCGAGTATTTCATAAATATTAAAGAACTTTATTAACTTTTATTGAAGTTGGCTCTTAGCTATTGACAGTTTCAAAAAAATACGAATATACATTTCTGTAGACATCTAAAGATTTCATACTCAGTAAGAAATGGAACCATTGTTTTAATTTCTTCGGTGAAAGCTAGGTTGTTACTCAGGATATTTCCAAGGTATTTGACCGAGTGTGGCAGAAAGCTATCGTATCAAAACTTATTAGGGTAGACTGGGTACGGTTGAAACATTTTAGCGTTTATCGTCAATAGCATCGGAATTAGTTAAGCGAGTGATGAAGGAAATATATTAAATAAAAACCCATATATTGGTCTACTTATGTTATTGTGTTATTTGAGATAACTTACTTACTTACTTATCTGGCGCTTACAACCGTTGATCGGTTTTGGCCTCGTATAAGAAATTGCGCCAGCCCTTTCTGTCTAGCGTCTGTTGGAAACGGCGGGGTGCAATAAGGCCAACGGCGATAAGGCCGAATTCGGCTTTATTTCGCCTTAAGTGGAAATAAGGCCGAAGTTGCGGATGGTAATCGGACAATGGTAATCGCGGAGATTTTAAATAAAAATTTTTCGTCTGCGGCGCTCATTCCTTATAATATTAAAACTTCTTCACCTTCACTATTGAACTACTACCAATAATTATTTCGCCTTGATACGAAAACAAGCACATTGTGGTTGACAATGGTAACTGTTCTCTTGCAAATTGAGTACCTACGCTGAGTCAAGTTACTTTTCAAACAACAGACTACAGGGTGCGTACTTTTTATTAAAAATAATAATAAAAAATAATGTTTAGTCTGCAAAAATAATTTTTCGGCCTTATAACCATTTTACTGAATTTTTTTTTAGGCTTTATTTCCTTTTCAAATGGAAATAAAACCGAATTCACAATTTCGGCCTTATTTCCCTTTGAAAAGGAAATAAAGCCAATTCGGCCTTATTGCCGTTGGCCTTATTGCACCCCGCCGTTGGAAACATCAAGCGTAGTCAGGTTATTCAACACTTGATCTTTCCAACAAATATATAGGCGTCCTCTTATGCTTTGACCACTACCGGGCACCGAATCGAATATTTTTTTCGCTGGAGCGTCGTTTTCGATTCGCTCAACATGACGTAGCCAGCGGAGCCGCTCGGTTTTAATGCGTACAGCTCATATAGCTTGTGATTACATCGAATTCGGTACCACCATTGACGCAGATTGGACCAAAGATCTTACGAAGGATCTTTCTCTCGAAGGCTCCCAAAGTCTTTTCATCAGAACTGCTCAACGTCCAGGTTGGTGCTGCATATAATGGACGGGCATGATTAGTGACTTATAGAGCGTGAGTTTTGTTCGTCGAGAGAGGGCTCTGCAAAGCCCTCTGAAAAGAAATGCTGGATCCTAGGTAGACGAAGACCTTAACAACCCTTATTTCAGATTAATGTATTATATTTTATGTGTAAAATCAAATTTTTAAAAAAAAATTTAATTTGTTTCATCCATCCCCATGCCAGGATCGGTTGAAACAGTGCCTGGTCAATTGAAACACATGCAAATTATACAAATTAACGTGTTTAATTCATCATCTAATAATATTTTACGGCTTGTAATGGCACAGTTGAACATCAAAAATATTTTTTTATTAATATTCAAAACTTTCACGATACTTATAATCTTACATTATTTTTAATTAGCCCAATTCATTCCTTTGTTGATGTTGGCAGCGTTTGCCATTCATACTCTTTCAAAAAATCGAACTCTTTGGAGACTGAGAGAAAGAGTCAAAATATGAATGACACACTGCTTAATCAAGGAAAAAAAAATTTCGAATGGGGCTTACTTAAAATGTTTCAACAAATTTTGCTCTAACACTTTCATTAACAAAACATCCGAAAAGCATTTTTGACTTGTGTGTCGTAACACAAGACGTAGAATAAAATAAAAATAATACTTTATTTAATAACACTCAAGTTATACTTAAGTTATACTTCTTATTGAGACTAAAGTTGTGAGTAAAATGATCTAATACATTTCAAGATAACAATTGGCGCAACAACAAAATCATAAAGCTGCCAAAAAGAAAAAATAACAAATTCTTTCAATAATTTTGTTAAGTTCGAAAGTTTAATTCAAAGGGATTAGTGCTTGTCGATTTCAGCTATTTTTTTTTTTTTTTCAACTTGTGATGCCTTCTGCGTTAAGAAGCAGAAGCGTAATTCTACGTCAAAAACTAAATCAACTCTGACCTATACATTAAAGAATACATTAAAGAACTTCACAAAACATTATGTTCCTAGTACTTAAAAAGTGTACACTATGTTGGTGAAGTATATTCCAGTGTAGCCAACAAAACAAGAATTGCATATTTTGAAAGCTCTTCGTTAGTGTCGTTGTGTTTTGAAAGTTTTGATATGAAATAAAATATTAAACCATATAACGACACTGAAGTTAAAGTAATGGGAAATCATAGCGATCTCACCGAGTACACAACGCACTCACAAGTATAGAGGATCAATCGAAAACATAATTTTAACTTAAAAAAGCGACATATCTCGAAAACGAAGTAAGATAGGCCAAAAATAACACAAGATTTAGGATCTAGAGAGGGGGATCTCGAACTCATGACGCACTGGTAGAGGGGTCAGACGATATAATAACCTTGAAAAATTTGGGCAGAACGCCATGTCTTGAAAACGAAGCAATATGGGCCAAAAAGATCGGATTTTGTAACGTAAGTACAAGTATTGGTGTCGGCCGATATTTAACCGACTAAAACAAAAATTTAAAACATAGAATATTCATAGGTGTGGTGCATATTAATTTCTATACTCTACTTCAGTTAGAATTATACTTTAGTTTTCTTAGATACTGGATTTAAGAGGAAATCAAAAAATCTGCATTCAAAACTGCTTGTTTTGAAATGTAATGACGCAGAAGAGACGAAGTACTTGAATATTGGTGAATGACTTGCATTTTTCTTCTGCCAGTGCAGCTCTTTAGTAAATTCTACATTCATATTAATAACAACAATAACACAAGCAAATACCGAGATATATTCGTAAAACGATTCCCTTCAACAAACTACACGATGTTACATTCACGACTTCGGCACGAACAAACGCAATAATCATAACAACAACATATGTAGCTACTGAAGTATTTTATGCGTTCATTTTCATACAAAATTGAATGATTTTTGCCATTTTTTGACTTTACTAAAGAAATGACAAAATCCAAATTTAGTTATTCGTTTAATTCGTCATTCGTCATACGAATATAACTTATATATAAAAGAAGTTCCCTCTGGTTTTTATCGTTCAATCACGGGGTAACCGCTGAAACGATTTTAATAATTCTTTCACTATTCAATTGCTATAATAAGCGACCCTGCTGGTAAACTTTTGTACTTAATTATTTAAGAATTCATGCATTTTAATCCATGCTGCCATTGTATAGGCAGCAGAAAATAACAGCAAACAATAGCTTAAGCTCTTTGTTGAGAGAGAGAGAGAGAGAGAGAGAGAGGTGAGAGTCTACAATTCACTGCGCTGCCATGGTATAATAATACATGGTAGCATTGACAGTTGCTTGGGAAATCATATACTGTCAAAAAATATACTCAAAAAGAGAGCGCTCACAATCCGCCATTGAAAACACAAGCAATGTTGAAAACGTTGAAGTGAAAAAAAACAACAACCACAGCAGCTGCTGATGTATTTCCACAAAAAGCTGTTTTTGACAATTTATGTTTTCCTGTTGAAGAGAAAATAAGCAGTTGTCAATGCTACCATGTATTATTATACCATGTGCGCTGCCATCTTGAGTGGATAGTTGCACCACTGATGTTAACGACACAGTAATTACTGTTTTCTACAGTAATTTAACTGATCATACAGTACGACAGTAATTTTTCAAAATATCAAGTAATTTCAATGGCCGGCCAAATATATCAAGTTTTTTAGAAAAAATTTGCTAAAATAACATTTGTAACATATCTGTTCTTTTCATAATCTCACCATCCCTGCAATTTATTGCAAAACGTAACAATGCGTTGCCAACTTTGCAAATTCTTTTATTGTTTTCGGCATGGAACATCGGCAATGGAACATCTGCAATAACATGATCGAAAGTGGCAAAGCAAAAATAAAGTAGAAAAACTATAATTTGTTGTTTTCAATAAGTAAGTAAAAATATCGTGGATTATATACAACTAATATACAAATTTCATTAGGAAAATGTCCACAAGCGAAGATTCTTATGATGATTTGTCTGAAAAGGATGAGCCGAAAAGAAAAGCTGCAAAAAGGCGCTACCCGCAAGCATTATGCAGTTCCTGGTAAAATTATTTGATTTTGTATCCAAGGGCATTAATTTTTATCATTGCAAAATGTATAATTTTGACGGGAAAGCCGGTAAGAGTGAAATAAAAAATCATGCAAATAGTGCGCGTCATATTAAATCAGCAAATTCAATAAAATTGCAATTGTCCGTTAGTGAAGCATTCAAAAAACCGAATCTAAACGACTCCCAGGAAGTTGAGCTTCCTATTGGTAGCTTCATTGCAAAACATAATCTTGCTTTTAATCTTGCTCCTGATTTGTGTTTATTAATGAAACGAATTGCAATTAAAGACAAAGGAGTTGAAAAAGTCACCTGTGGCCGGTACAAAACTACTATAGGAAAAGAACTAGGAAAATAACAAAAAATCGAATCTAATACATACATGTTTTAATGGAAAAAAAATTTTCGCTTGTCATCGATGAATCTACAGATGTTGGAAAATTAAAACAGTTGGCCTTAGTGGTTCGAATTTTCATGCGAACAAATTTCAAGCTGAAGATGTATGTATTTCTAGCATTAATTGAAGTAGCTTCAGTACAGCTGAAAACATTTTCAACCTTATAATCAACTATTTCAACGAAAACAACATACCATATGAACAAAATATGATTGGCTTTGCAGTGGATGGCGCAAAAAATATGACCGGAAAGAAATAACTCTGTTTATTCGCGTTTTAAGAAAAAAATTCCACATTTATTTAGCATTAAATGTAGATGTCAATCTTTTAGTTTATGTGGTTCTTATGCATGCTCTAAATTTCCAGACAATTTTGAAGCTGGTCTAAGAAGTGTTTCTAACTATGTTCATTTTAGTCCAAAACGAACTTTTGAATTAACCGCTTTTCAGGAGGTTTGGAATCTCAAACCACAAAAACTCATTCATCCATCAGTTATTCGGTGGTTAGCAATAATAGAGTGTGTAAGACGTATTTTAAAACATTATCTGCCATTAAAAATGTATTTCAAAGTGGAGGCTGAAATTAATCGAGTTGGTGGGGCATTGAATATTTTTAATTGGTTTGAAGATACCTTAACGAAAGTGTACTTGGAATTCTTAGAATTTGTTTTGCCAGTTTTTACAAACCTTTAAACTTGGAAATGGAAGGCGAGCAAATTAAAATCCATGTTTAATATCAAAGAGTTTCCTCGGCTTTTTCTAACATTTAAAGCAACTTCATTGATTCTTATTATTTAGATAATAATGTGCTTGAAAATATAGATTTTCAAAATACAGCTTATCATGTTCCTCTTAATAAGATTTATTTGGGCGGTAAAGTTACTGCATCCTTACTAAGTTTAAGCATAGATGAAAACGAAATTGCTGAATTTAGAAGAAATTGCTTAAATTTTTATGTTGAAAGTGCAATTCAAATTCAAAAAAGGTTTCCTTTTATTTGAAGGTTTAATTGTAGAAATTAAGTGTCTTAAGAATATGAGTATTTTAGATCCCTTATGTTTTAATAACAATCCGTCCATTATACCTCTTGTCATTAATTTTTTCTACATAATAAATGAAAATGATTATAATGCTATTGACAATGAATTTCGATTGGCAAGACAAATGAACCACATCGACAGAGACAATTTCATAAAGTTTTGAGAACAAGTCTGCAAAACAAAAAAAGGAGATAGTACTTTAATGTTTCCCTTTTTAAACAAACTATTTTCGTTTATTTTTCGCTTGCCACACAGTTCGGCGACCGTTGAAAGAATTTTTTCAGCGGTTAATTTATATAAAACCAAATTAAGAAACCGATTGAATATAAGCACAATGAAAGGAATTCTTCATACTAAATCTTTTATGAAAAATGCGGATTGCTCAACCGTACAATTTCACAGAAACCATTTTGTGCTTTTAGGGAGATCTATGTACGATTATTTAGATGAATAAAATCTAAAATTCTTATTTATTATTTTCTTATTTATTATTATTTATTATTTATTTCAACTGAACACATTGAACACTGAATACATTTAAGTTACATTATTTTTGTTTTGTTCATATTCTAAGGACAAATGAGTGTGCAATTTATAAAGTTAAGTTAAATTCGCTTAAGTTAATTCATAAAATTGAAAACTTCTGTAGGACTTTTGCCATTTATTGACTAAAAAAATGTACCTAACATTTGTTTTACACATATAATAAAAAAACTTTTGTAAAAATTTCCATTTTTATTAAGTTTGTATTCGTTTTAGTTATACAGTAATTCAACAGTAATTTTTGTTACAATTCACAATAATTTTGTATCGAAAACCGTAATTTTTCGTGCCTAATACAGTAATTTCAACAAACTATGTTAACATCACTGAGTTGCACTCAGTTAATTTCTGCTGCAGTGTTGCCATTAGTCCAATATATCGTATTTATTTTGATTTTCATACTAAGATTGCGTGCCACTTTTTTTATTTCAATAGCTACTGAGTTGAAAAATCTAATAAGTAGATTGAGATAAATTTTACAGAATTTTTTTTTTTTTTTCTTTTTGCGTTGTGCGTTGTGCGAGCCACGGCAACGCGTGGCCGGGAAGAGCTAGTAACTGATATTTTGGAATATATTTTATAGATCTAAGGTGAATATTAAAGTCTCTATGTATACCCCCAAATAGTTGATAGAAGCGCTAAATGCGCTTGAAAATTTTGTGAAAACGACCTTATACAAACCGCACTGAAAGACGTAATTCTACGTATTAAAAACACATTTTTAAAAAGGCAATTTCTCAATAACTTTCAAAAAATGTCAAAACTTACAAAGTGACGTCATTAAAATAATAAAAACTTCATAACCTGGAATATTATACCATTAAACAGAGCTGTGGAGATATCTGAAGCTAATACATTCCTTCCTAATTTTTCGCATCCAACTATTTTCGCATAAGAATTTGTATTAGGATTAGTGCAAGGAATGAAAGAAGGATATGGGCAGGGATTTTGACAAATATTACGTCAAGGAATAAGTTACTTTGACAAAGATTTGGATAAAGATAAAAGCATGAAGTTAGACAAGAATTCACACAATGGTTGGGAAGAGGACTATGACAAGGTTTGGGACTAGGAAAGGTTCAAAGATTTAGACACACCTTAACCCTTAAATAAATATTGGGGTCTGGCCAGACTCTTTAAGGTTTTATTTCAATTTTTTTAATACTTCTACTTTTTGGATCGATTTCATATTTCATGAATTCCTAGAAGAACATTTTCAAAATAACTTTATAAAAAAACTTTTTTAAAAAATATAGGGCGAGCCCTGTTTTTTAAAAAAACTAAAATTGTAGTCATATTCACAACGCTGGGGTCCAGCCAGACCCTATGCATTTTGTAAGACTTTTTTTTGGAAATTCCCTTTTTGTTTTTTGTTACTTACTTTGTTGTTTTATGCTAGTTTATTACCAGAAGTGTTGCCATATGGTCCGCCTTATATCGGATTTCTTGCCATTTTCAGACGGGAAGCAGACTATCTGATATTTGGCAATTATTCTTCAAAACGTTACGATTTCATAAAAAATAAACCGATCCAATTTCACATAAATTTTTTTCATATGAATATATGCGTGGCGGCATTTGCGCAGTGGGTAGAGTGCGTGACCCATACGCCGGAGAACCCCCTGGTTCGATTCCCACTTAACAAAAAAAGTTTTTCAATAGAATTAATTTTTCTACTTCTCCGTCACCTCTCTACAGACAATGGCAAATCTCAAAAAGTAAATACGACATGTGATGTAATTGTAATAAATAAACTACCATTTGCATAAAATGTACATAATACATTTATACATGGAATTGTATTTTTTTGTTGAATGTAAAATACAACTGATAATTTCTGCGTTGTTGTTTTCCAGAATTTCACAAATCCGACGAGAACCCGCGGAGCTAAGAGCAAAAGTTACGATATCAACATTTTTTTAATGGCAACTATGGTTTCATTGTAACTGTTATTGTTACTGCAGCGGGGGCTTCCCTTTTTTTATTCATTTTTTGTGCGATTTAATCGATTTGTCAGTGTTTTTGTAATTCAAGAAGTTTTATTGTCGAAAAGTTTTCACAGTTTTTTTATTTTTATAAAATATTATGTAAGATCCCGAAGCAGTGATTGACGAAGTGGATATAGTTTTCCAAACGTGTTCACGACCTAACCCTTCATTTTATGAACGAATTGCCGCTGCATTGTGTAATGACCTGGAACATGAGAGAGAAGCAGATGATGCAGAAAACTTTGATGCTTCTACATTAAAAGATGGTGAAAATGAAGTTTTTATATTTTCCCTAATACAGAAGAAGCATCTGATGTTGTGCAAGATCAGGACTTCAAAATACAGGAAGTGTTTCAAAGAAACGATGAAGTTGAGGAAGAGCTGCTTCCAGAAGTCGGTTCGCAGCCCTTTTTTTTGTGGAAAAGATGGCATACAATGGAGCACAGTGCCACCGCAAATGGGAAGAACTAGAACCCATAATATAATGCGTTCCAAAGGAGGGCCAATCCAGAATGATTCTATTCCAATTGAAGGGTTTAAGAAATTTTTTATGCCAAATATAATTTTTATTATTTCAAAAGAAGTGTGTTGCAGTGGTCCCAACTTTTTGGAAAAAACGTGATTGCCAGTTATGCCATGCCAAATGCCAATGACAAATCCCGGCGTAAAACTTGTTTCTACTGCGAAGTAAGTTTGGAGCGTGTTTGCCAGCAACATTCCAATTGCTCTTAAAAGAGTAAAGAAATTAAATTAAAACATTTTTCATTAAAATTATTCATTACACTTATGTATGTATGTATATATTCTTATACCTAAAAAAATGTGAATTCTAAATGTTTTATACCCTAGACAGACATGTAGTACCAATTGTAGTATGATATGGAAACTATATGTGTGTCATCAGTATTCCTTGTTTTTGTTCGGCATCTTCTCAAAATGCCTTTTTTTAACGCAAGCATTTTATATTGTTTGCTTCTTTTTAATGCCCTTAGAGCTAGTATAAAATATTTCCTTTTTTCCTCCGGTAATCCAATATTTTTAAGTTATAAGCAATTATAACTTTGACTGCATCCATTTTCTTCTTTTATATTGACAAACTTCTGCATCAGCTGATAAGTGTACAATGTAGTAGAGTACCACATTTCTGTCACTATGCTAGTACATGGTTTCTTGAGCTTTCATTGTAGTACACATTGTAGTACGGAAACCATAAGTCTGTCTAGGGAATTAAATAAAACTATGAACAATATCCTGAAATTTTTCATTGAAACTCATATAAACACCCTATACATATGTATGGGGCCTGGCTAGACCCCTGCATTGTGAATGTGACAATTAAAGTGGTCAACACACGAGGGTTAAATAATATTTAGAACAAGATTGTGAAAAATATTTGGACTAGAAATGGCACAATGTATTGAACAAGGACGAGGACACACTAATGACAAGATATGGGACAAAGACTGGAAAAATAGCTGGGAGCACATATTAGGAAAAGGATTCCAACTGGGATATGATCAGGAATTTCGACATAGGTAGAAAACAAGATTTGGGCAAGAAGCAGGACAATTATAAGAACAGATAAAAGAATAAGGTTAAGGCTAAGGACAAGTTTGGGAACAAAGGAAAAGATAGGGATAAAAAAAATTTACAAGTTTGGAAAGAGATGTGCTATCACGTCGAAATCTGCGGTTGTGTGCACGATACAGCCAAATAATGTTTTTTTTTTTTTAATAGGTACACTTTTCATTTTCCACTAAAATGCTTTTTATAGTGAAGTCACACAATACAAGGTGAGCCTCTCGTCTCTCTTCACTTTTAACTCTTATTATGAACTTTGATTACATTAGAACTATTAAAACAATTTATACAATTTGTTCCTTTTAAGAGCATTTCATCATTTCGAAATTTGTTTCTCTCTGCAAGTAGTTTTATCTCTCTCTTTTAGGAAACATAAATTTTAAATTTTTCATTTAGAATCATCCATAAACTTTTCAACTTCTGCACCTCTTAATATTATTTAAGCTTAAGCAATAATAAATTGTTTCATCGGATATACTATGAAAGTAATCTACTAAATAAAATTTTGAGCCACTTTAATGCGCTTCCTGCACTTTAAATACAGTCATTCAGTTCATTCAGGCTTGAAAGACTAACAGATAGCTTTGAATTTTCACCAGTTACAAGCAAAAAAATCATCAGATTAACTTAAATACATACAGACGTCAAACGGAAAGCCCGATAGACAAATAGGCAGAGCTGCAGCATCCGACAGACCGACAGTCCGACAGTTGCCGACAAAAAACAAGAAGATTTCTTGTCATTAACATAAAAGCTTATAATTTGAGTATTTTGTCTCTTATCTTCATGCCTGGTTGTTGTTGTTGTTGTTGTTTTAGATAGATGTTGTTGTACATTTGCTGGTTTGTTTCATCCTAACTGAATGTGTAAATGTGCAGCATCCGGTTGCTCGTCACAACATCAGAAGCAAGTACATCACACACTCAAACAACAAAAAAAAAAAAAAAACGAGAAACCAACGCACCCACACAAACAGACACACACTCCCACGCACACACACGCACACAAAATCTGATAGACACTCGCCCTATACATGGCTGGAACATGGTGCCCAGCCTTGAATTCCTGATTTTGACACGTAGAGTGCGATGAAAATCCTGCGGCTTAGCTGTAAAATGCGAGTCTAGCTCTGCATTGTTTGCTTGCGCTGGTATTTTTCATGCTTGTGTTGTTGTTTTGGTTTTTAAATTCCACCCACAAGCTAGTAGGTTTAACAGTTGAAGTGCATAGGAGATGAGCATATTTTTTTTTTTTTTTTGAGGTAGTTTCCTTTGACCACTTGAGGCCGTTTACCGAATAGTTTTTCCTTCACTTTATTTTCTATTTTTGGGTCATTTAACTGCAGAGCACACGCAGCAGACCTTTTTTCATTGCATTTTTTTCTTTTTTTACAAGTTCTATATTTCTGTTGATCTTTCTTTTGGTCAATTGCCTGCTAAGCATCTCTCTGTAGTCTTTTTTTTTTTTTTTTTTCTTTATATAATTTCTTTTATTGATTCTTCTTTAGCCGTTGTGGTCGAGCCACTTGTTCGCCATACTGCTCCCGCTCCTTTGAATTAAATTGATTTCTCTGAAGCGAACTTTAGTTGACTTCCGGTTCACGTTGAACGTTCGACCAATTAACATAGCTGGCGGAATGCGAATTATTATAGAGACATTGATGGCATGAAATGAAGGCCATAAGAGAACGAGAAGAAAGCCTAGTAAAAGTTAAAGTAACTGTGTAACGGTGTTGGTTTTTGTTTTTGTTTTTTTTTTTTTTGTTTTTGGAAATAATGATTATTTCGATTCATGTGAGGCAAGATTAGAAAAATGTACATTTTGGTTCTTTTGTGGAATTGTAATTTATTTTAAGTATGGAATAGAGTTCGATATAAAAAGATTACAATCAGATCATCAGCAGAGCAACGTCGTTAGGCTACAACATACAAACAAACAATAAAAGTTTCTTTCACAATAAGGAAAATTGGCAAAATTTTATCTGTATATGGTTCTATTTTATACAACTAAATTCCACCGTATTCGGTTGTTTTTTCCAGATGAAAATTAACGACTTAATTTATTATTACCATGGGCGTCCGCAGGAATTTGTCGAGGGGGGGACAAACGTATGTATTGGTGTGCAAGTTATTAAAAAGGACCCGGAATGTTACCTATGAAATTTTATTGCCTGAGATTTTCTGTGCAAACTTTGTATACACTGTTATTTATGAAAATATATATTTATTAATTTAACTTCCAGTATAACGAACTTTTGGTTTACAAAATCATATTTACATTTATTAAATGTATTTCAAAATATTTAAAATAATTGTTGTTCGTTTTTAGATATAGTTAAAGATCCGTGCAGACTGAAAAAGATATTTTCAAGGTATTTATTTTATTTTATTATCATTTAAAATAGCTTTTTTGATTTTTTCTTTTGTTCGTATGAATGTATGTGTGTGTGTGTGTATAATTTATAAAAAGAGTGCATGATTATCTTGTGTTTGTATTTTAGAAATTTTTTTATATTCGTTTTTCTTGAATGCTGGTTCAGTTATGAACAGATCAACATGCTTAATGTTTTTTAAGGTACTATTACCGTCTAGAAATTTAAAAAAATTAATTTTTGTTTTTTACATTTTTAGATTCCTTATACCTTCAATAATAACTGTCCAAAATATTAAATCGAAATTCGAAGCCAGTGCCGAGATATAACGACTCAATTGAAGCGCACTCTCGGCCCGCAGGAGTAAAAAAAAACTTTACACGCATTTTTCCCGAGTATAGGTTTTTTTAACTGGCGGACAGTTAATCTCCGGATCTACTATGCCGTTATTAATAATTTTTGTAGCATTTTGTTTGTTTTTATATCCTGTGTGATAGTTTACCACAATTTGACCACAAAAAAATATATAAAATTTTTAAATCTGAAAAAAGGTTGAAAAAAGGCGATTTTTTAAAAACATTTTCAAATGTCCGCCATGTTTTTAGCAGCAGTGTTTTTTTGAAAAGAGCTATTTCAGCGCCCTATATTAAATGTACAATTATAGAAAATAAAAATAAGAAAATTTTTTCGTAATCTTCAAGAACTGTTTAATACTGTAAAAAAAGTTTAATAACCATATAGTATAATAAGAAAAAAAAATTGTTGAATATATGTTAATTTTTAGTATTCTAGACGGTAATAGTACCTTATTTGGACATGAATGTTTATTATAATTTTAAAAATTTCTTTTGATTAGTCTAGTTTTTTCGAATGTGTAACATTCAGTCTATAGAGGGTCGGTGGAATAATTTTTATTTTTAAATCCTTCTGATGAGCTTACTTGGTGGTGAGCGAAAAGGATTCTTAAAGGAAACACACGCGTCTACACGGCTTTAACCAGGCATTAGGTAATAGGTCGTTTTCCACCTTTTTCATCGGGTTGAATAGCTTTTATTGTTAAGCTCCCACTTAGCAATGGGAAAATCCTATCCTTAGGATATTATTTATTTTTAATCGCTACTTATTTCTTATCATTCAGTTATTAATTAAAAATTATGTTGTGTATTACTTATGTCTATTTTTGGTATTTTTTATTTTATTATATAGTTTTTATTTAGTGTATATTTTATTACTATTTTTAATTTTTTTATTAATTAAAATTATATGCAGAATTATATATAACAACAGATTAGATTTTGATTAGTAAAAATAATTGACAATAGCTAGACTTGGGATGAGAATGATTTAATTCTCATTTCATACTCAGTGAGAGTAAGTTATTTTTTCTCTCACTTTGAGTGTAGTTAGATAAGGACTCAGACAGGACTGAGTGGTTTTTTTTGAAACCGACACGTCTCTAGCTCCCTTTGGCAAAGTGCGTTGACACTTTGTTTAACCCTTCGTTACATGATTTTTTCTCCCTGTGTATAAAAATATGTTATGACTTTATTTGTGATTGGAGAGGTTAAGAGAATGTATAAACGAAATTTGGATGCTCTGCAATGAATAGGAGCGAAGCTACGCAACATTGCATATGTGCAATTTCATGTAGGCAAGCAATAAAAATTAGTATATGATGGTTTATATCTTAATTTTTATTAATTTGTATTTTACATTTTTGAAATGGAATTATATGCTTTTAATAACTAAAACTAAGATATATTTCCCAGTTTTTTATATAGTCAATTTAAATTGACAATTTTAAACAAAGGAAAATATAAAACACTGATTTGCAAGGTCACAAGGATTTTGTTTCTTAATTTGAAGCTCATTGTATAAGAATTCATTATTATTCATTACGAAATTGTTTAAAAAAAATTTCTATTTTGATTCTATTTTGATATATTATTAAAACATACTCTTGTCTAAATTATTGAGCAGCTAACATGAGTGTATCCATTGCACCCTGGTAATTTACATGGTAAACGCTTGTCGTCCCATTGTGGCCAGACATCAAAATGGTCCAACCGAACTTTTTTTTGAGATAGTGGGAAACTTCTCGAATGTTCCGTAATTTTTTGCATCGGTTTTTGATAATTCGGAAGGTATTCCACTTTCTGTGGATAGTTTTCCTACTTTGTAAAGACTTTCTAACACTTACAAATTAAAATTGACAATTATTATGTGTTCATGATTACCGCTTTATTGCTACGGACGCTTATACAATAGCAATGCATTTACTAAGATTATCGTATAGCGTATTTTTATCTTACAGCTTCCAATAAATGAGTGGAACAAGTTGACTTCCCCCATAAATGTATTGTATTGTGAAACAATATTCGGACACTCAATGGATATTTTTTTACACATCTTCTTATCAAATCGTTCAGCTATGGTCTCAGGACTTTTACTGCAATGGTTTGACATCAAATTAACAACTTTATTATCTCTCCATGAAATCAAATGTACGTTAACATCATCATGGTAAGCTACATATTCCACAGACTCTCCTCGAGATGTCTTCATTGATATGGGAACACTCGGTAGTTTTGAGTTCGGAATTCTGTTCCGACGGATTTAACCCAATAAATACCCCTTTTGGCTAGTTCAATTATTGGTAGTGTTCATATAATGATTATCATAAAAAAAAACTTTGTAATTCATATGAGAAGTACTTCCCGTAAAACTCTTTTATAACAATATTTACACAAGCCGAAGATCATTTTCTTCGTGGTGACGAAGATAGGGGCTGTTTTTTTGACCAAAGTTATTTATTTTTAAAATTAATTTATTTTTAATTTGAGCTTTAAATATAGTTAAGCGCATAGAATTGCAGATCTGCAATATAACCTCATATCTGCAATGTAACTTCAAAATGTCTCCAATGCATGATATTGCATATTTGCAATTAAGCCATTTATTTTATTAAATTAAAGTTATAATGCACAAAAAAATTAGTAAGCTTAAAGAAAATTAACTTATATTCTGGAACATGAACATAACTTACATTTGAACGTTTTTTTGATATTTCTTGTATAATTATTAAAAATATTCGCTTATTTTTTCTACGTATAAGACAGACCTTGTTCAAATCAATATTTTGGGCAAAAGAAATCCCCAATTTGACAAAAGAAGACAACAACAAATAAAAAAATGTCTAAATTTATTTTTAAATAAAATTCCGTTAGGTATATTCATAGGGTGTGTATGCTATATCTCTTAGAAGTCAACATTGCATATGTGCAATCCCATGCAACGAAGGGTTAAAATTATTAATATTGTTTTTAACAAAGGTTGCGGGCCGCCTCGCAACTTTTGGGAGGAACAAAGTATTGATACACTTTGCCATTCAAACATCAAAGAACTTCGTGTTGATTTCTCAAATAATATTTAGACTCCACATATACAACACAATTAATAAAAAGCTCAAACCTGTGTTAGATAACACGATCGCATAGGTCAGACGTAGAATACGTTAGTCATTAACAGCCTTATTCAATAGATTTCCTTAAACAACCTTTAAACGCTTGTTTAGTTACGCGCTGTTTAAGGCTTTACGCAGCTTCTATGCAACCTTGCTAACATTGTTATTCATAAACATATTTTCATTTTCTGCTAATGATTGTAAGGTTTGTGTCTGAACTATAGAAAATCTCTACAAAACTTAAGAATTCCTATGGATTTACAATGGCCGCCGCATAAAAAAATGCTGCAAAGGGCGCATATGGAGCATGTCTTTGATATTAAAAGAAAAGACAAACAAAAATCATGGTTGTATTTACGTAACCTCTAAACGCCAATTTCGGCGTTTAAGTTACGCAGCTCTTAAACAACTACGAAAAATGTTTATGAATAATGTTTTCTTGTTTAAAGCCCGTTTAAAGTTACGCTGCTTCTAAAATGTGTTTATGAATAAGGCTGTAAGACATTGAGGATGTCTTAAAGACGTGGCCAACTGGGTAAGCACAATTTTGTTTCTCTGCTTCGCTTATCAATGTTGTGTATGTACACATCGTTCGCTACTTGGTCATTATACTTCTTCTCTTTCTCACACTGGTTCTGTGATGAACACACAGATAATCGTACTGCTCTTACACATGATGTTATAATACATAAAATACAAAGCATATGAAAATTAATACAAAATTTGAAGGAGTTAAATTTTGATTTTCTTATAGAATCAAAAAAATTATATGTAGCAATATGATTATTTAAATACAAATCAAAAGAAGACATATTAAATATGTTACGACCATACTTGAATTTTCTTCAATGCATGCATAAAGTATTAAAAACTTATAATGAAAGTGACAAACATTTTCTCAAAATTTTGTGCCCCAGATTAACACCCCCGTATAACGTATTCTACGTTAAAAAGAAAAGTTGCACAACAGACGATAACTAGAGGACAAAATCGGTTGTTGATCGTTACTCAGGGCTGGTTATGCAAACGTAACGGACCGTGTCGTAGCGCTACTCAAATTTGCTATATAAACAATGCCCATATGTAGTTAATGAAATTTTAACAAAAAGTGACAAAACTCAGATAAACCTAAGCTTCGTACCACCTAATATCATGTTTACATTACACATTTAACTATGCAGTTTGGCTATAATAGTTTGGTAACTGTTTCTGGTGTTTAAACTGCCAGTAGCGTAGTTGACTTTGTCATTACTTGACGTCAGTTTTTCGTTGATTCACATAATTTTGAGACATATTGAAAATTTAATTTTCATGCAAAAAAAAAATTAAAAATATTAAAATATGCGTGATAAAAGCCTTGTAGGATTTTTGTTCATCATCAGCAGGAAGTGAAAACACTTCTAAACTGGTGGTCTGTGACCGAATCATCAAAAGAAAAGGAATTGTTTTCAAATATTTTTTTGCTTTTTTTATGTGATACTAGCGATACCCGGCGCGCGTTGCTGCACCCGGCAAGTATATTTGAAATAATAAGTAAATTCAAAACTTTTATTAGTCTCTTAGTCTGACACCACGCTCATGTTCCACTGCCCGTTACAGTTTCCCAGTAGCAGAACATCACTCCCAGGTGACAATTTTATTATGAGTTTCAATGTCCTGTGATCTTAGCTTCCATAGCAATTCTGTATAGAGAATCGGGCCACACCCCCTTTTCCAATGCACATATCAGTTTTCCAGTAAAAAGACTTTGGAAATTAGTAACTCCATGCTGAGTTTTATTGTCATGCGGCGTTTAGTTCCAAAGCTATTCAATATCAGAAATTTGACTTGTGTGGTCGAAGCCATAACCCCTTTTCCTATGCCCGTCCCAATTATCTTGTTTATTTATAAAAAAACTAATTGAATCACACAATGTGAATTCTATAAAGTAAAAAGTCACCTGTTCCTTTTGTTCATTTATAAATTACAGGAAAACCACCGTCAAAACATGTGTAGAAAAGTTGCATGCAGCGAAACAAATAAATATACGTATGTACATACAAACATACACACATACATACATACATCAAGTCTGATTGAATCTCATTCTCATCAAAAAAATCCTCAACATGCTAAAGGTGCTCAATGAATTCCCTTTTAACAAAACTGTGTTAGATTAATTCTCCACATCAAAACTACTTTGAACATACATATTAGAATGTACTTCGATCCAATTAGCTTTAAGCGCGGCAAAGTATGTATGTATATGTGGTGTCAGCATATCACATACACACGACACACACACATAAGTCACAAAATAAAATACTTAACTTTTAAAAATTTGAATTTAAAAATATTATTTTGTTGATGTCAATTTTTATATTTCAAAAAAATTATTATTATTAAAAACGATATCAAATTTGAAGATTGTAAAAAATAAATTTGTAAATAAAAATATATGTCGCTTGAAGTTGTTTGATATAAAAATAAAGGCGCACACCAACAGCACCAAACTGGCGATCCTGCCTACCACCGGACAATGAATACTTAATGCAGCAGGCAAACAAAACTAATAAACAAACGGACAAATTCTGCAAGCAGTCATAATCAGTGCTCAAGCATCGCCAATGTATTTGTTTGTTTGTTTTGTGGTTTTGTGCTTGCTGAGAACAAAAAGAGTATAGTAGAGAGCAACATGCAGTTTATTGAGGCTCTCGCAGCACAAACGCATGAAAAGCTAACGATCAAGCAATGCATGGCATTGTGGATGATTTTTTAAAAAACTTAACACTTTAATTAAAGATACTCATTATTGAAGTTTCGAAAAGAAAATAACCAATGAACCTTTTGTAGCACAAATGCGATGTTTTAAAACTTATTTCAAAAAAATCGGACCAGTACTTTTGGAGTTTTGCGGACACAAAAAATGTTCGCTTTCATTTTATATAATAGTATAGAAGTATAGATATAGATTTCCTTGTCATTTCTTTAATTTCCTTTTGTTCTTGATGAAAACACAGTGTAGCATAGCAAAATGAGATGGTTTAGGTCGCAGTTTCAACTTAACTGCTTTCGCAGTTTCAACTTAACGTAAGATCTTCGAAGGATTTCCATACAATTTTTTAATATATTCAACGAATATTTTCTGGGATTTAATACAAAATATAATGAAAAAACATAAACATGATAATTTACTTATTTTTCCTCTTTCATTTTCACTATAAAAAATCATACTTAGATTAAAAATTCAAATCAGCTTCAAACCAGAGGTTGATGCGACTTAAACAACAAAAACTTAAAACAACAATAAATGACTTCCGCCACAACAAAAAGAGGTTGGCTGTATCATGATACAATTATACAGGTAGCATTGACAAGTATAGATTTTCTCAGCAGCAAGGAAACGACCATCTGTCAAAAACAGTTGTTCGTGCAACAAGAATTAAACGAATGTAAAAACAAATAGTCGTCATCAGATTTGGGGATCATTTTTATCTTATTTCTTTGTCGTTTCATTGAAAATTTGTTTTTACGTGGTGGGCATCAAACCCAACGCACAACCCTTTAAAGGCAGGGGGAGCCCGCCGCTCAGATTAGCCGTCAAACTAACGGTTGCCAGTTAGCCGTTTCTAGAGGACACCACGCAGAGGTTTGAGTCGACTTGAGACGAGTTCGACATGGATAATGCTGGCCTCACCAGGTTGAGGCAGTCAGACACGTTGCCATGTGAAGATCGCCCCCTTGACCCTCACGCGTTGCCTTGTGAGGATCGTCCTCCCTGACGCCCACATCTTCGTTGGAAGGATCAGGTGTTGGATAACCTGACTACACTTGGTGTTTCCAACTGGCGCCAGCAAGCGCAAAATAGAAATGGCTGGCGCAATTTCTTATACGAGGCCAAAACCGACCTTCGGTTGTAAGCGCCAGATAAGTAAGTAAGTAAGTAAAAACAAATAAATTCCGCAAAATATGTGCGTTAAATAAACAATTATAATAATGAAAGTTGTGAAAAAATTGTGTGTGATATGTGTTCAACGTTTTCCAGCCGTGGTATTTTAATTTTAATTGAAAACTTCTTCAATTTCGTCCACATGCATCTGCAGCTGCTGAGGTTGCTGCACTTAAACGTTTTCAACCTTTTTTTTATGTTTGCACTTAATAACATTAAGTTTACAAATTATTTTCGTTCTAGTAATAATAACTCACTATTGATTAAATAAAATAGGCAATATTTTGTAAGAAAATGTTTGGTTATTTGCAAGCGCTAAAACATAAACAATGGCGAAACTGTCAATACTACCTTGTATTATTATACCATGGGCTGTATCATATAGATTTTGAACTGACAATAATATCATGGATAGCCAGTTAGTTTTTTTAATGAGCCCAATTCAATGTTATTCTTTAACGAATGAGCGATAATATTTTCTTTGCTAAAAGCCTTTTTTGTTGAGTTAAAACACATTCCATGTGGCCATAAATACTAAAGAAAACAATTATTTGTTTATGGTAACCATAAATTAGGTGCTGAATGTAACTTTTTGGGTCATAGAGGTTATTTATACGTGCTATTAAATATTAACGGTATAATAGCTGATGTAGAGTAGTACATGTGGGTAGGAAATATATATTTTTTTTATGCTAAGTTTAGATGAAGAACACAAGAAATGTTGTTGACTATTTCAAAAGACTATTTTATTTCAGTCAACGTTCCCCTTTTACACTCTGACAGGAGTTATGTTGGATTTAATTTAAAATGAAATTGAAATGAATAACTTTTCTTATTGTGCAAAAAACTTCCGTGATTTCAGCGTGTCATAAAAAATGATGGGTGACTTTTGTATAACCACCCACCTAAAATGGCTGTTGATTTTTTTTTCAACCCAGTAACGATTAACTACCCCTTCTTCTTCTTCTTCCGGGATTCAAAAGAAGGTTTAGCCAAAATAATCATCAACATTAAATAGCAGTGCTTGAAAAGTTCAAGGTGCACACAATAGAACTCAGTGAAATGCCATTTTGAACACAGCAGGCTGTCCCTTTAAATAAAGGGACACAGAATGTGGCAATAAAAAAAAGAAAACAAAAAAAAAGCGAAATAAAAGATAACTTAAAGAGGAGCCAGCAAAACAAACACAAATGCGATAAATTTGAAATGCAAATAGCTGCTCGAGAGAGCCAATGCCAGGAAGCCAAACTAAGAGCCTTTTGAAAGGACGCGTAATCCTTTATCTAATGAGAAGCTAGAATGATTTAATGGAATCCCTGACAGAGTTGGGCGCTGTGGCGAGGGCGGTTTTGATGGCTGTTAAATTTGGCTGTTGGGCACTTTAGGAATTTATTGATGCTGCGGCATACCCAGAAATCTTGTAGATGCAAAAGACAAAAAGATTTGGATAAAGGTTTTATTTTTTTTTTCTTTATCTAAAAATATATTTTACTCAAAAATAACTGGAATTAATTTCTAATAATTTATTGTGTCACAGAAGAGAAAGAGACAAGGATAAAGCTTTAAGAATTCTACTAAAATTTTGTTTTATTTGCTCTTTAAGCCCGCGTAGCATGAAGTTTGAGGCATCGTGTTAGTTGCATGAGCTCCATTTTAAGATGCTTTTAATTTTATGATAGTCATAAAAATTCGCTATTTGCTGCTTTTTTCTTAACAGTCCCAGTTGTTGATGTACTAATTTTTGTTGTTGTTGTTGTTACATGTTTTTGTATAGCACATGTTTTTCTCTAGTGTTCTACCCATACAATTTGTTAGCAACGCTGGAGCAAAAAGCTAACGTACAGCATAGTCAGTCGTTTTTTTTGTGTCCTTAAACAGACACACACAAAAACCAAGGATTAAAAAAAAGTACCACTGTTCGCTGTGTTTAATGAGCGCTCGTAAAAAAAGTCAAGTGCTTACAATGGCTGTCGAAAACACACGCACAGATTGCAGCTCAGGAGATGTGTGCGGGCTGCGCTTGTATGTTATACATGTTTTATGTAGTACACGTGTGCTTGTGTGTGAGTGTGTGTGTTAGTGTCATTATATTAAAATTGATTTTAAGGCTGTTCTTCTTGCTTTTTCTTTCTTTCCCACCTGAAACGCATTTATAACTAATTTTTTATGACAGTTCCTTTTTTTTGTGTTTGCTTTCTTACCTTTTATAATTTTTTTTTTTTTTTTTTTGTGCTGCTGCTTGCGATAAACTGAAGCATGTCCTGCGTAAATCGGCTTAAGTTAAGTTGTTCACAATTTTTCATCACTGTAAGCTTTTTCGTACACTTGACGCTGCGATGCTGCTGATTATTCCGTCTAAGCACTACACTGAAGTCTAAGTGGATTTTTATGTTGAACACCAAATTTTTTACAAAGGATTCCAGTGATTGTTGACGCATAGTTGAAGGTACAGAGATTTTTCATAACATCTTGCTGTGGGATTTGTTGAATATTTTCTTTACAATTTTGGTTCTGCCTAAAGCTGTTGAAGTATTTAAAAGGTTTTCATTTTGATTTTATTTCACGTGAGTGAAATCTTAGGTATGATGAGCAGCTATGGATAGAGAGCGTCCTGGGTGCGTTGAGAGTAATAATTGAGAGGAAAGGCAACACAAAACGCAACAACAAATCAAAGACAAACACAGAAACAACACAGAAGCTTTAAATGTAGTGGTGCCCATAAACGTTGATGAGCAATTTTGGAAAATTTCTTCCGAAGTTGTTTCAAATTTTTACACAAAATGTTCCTAGAGTGGACGCAAGGCATTTTATACAGTTCTTTTTTATATTTTGAGGAGTTTCTTCAAATAAGTTGACAGTTGAAAAAGTCAGCAAAATCAAAAGCTACAAGTCAAAATCAAAATCAAAACCAAAAATCAAAATCAAAATCAAAATCAAAATCAAAATCAAAATCAAAATCAAAATCAAAATCAAAATCAAAATCAAAATCAAAATCAAAATCAAAATCAAAATCAAAATCAAAATCAAAATCAAAATCAAAATCAAAATCAAAATCAAAATCAAAATCAAAATCAAAATCAAAATCAAAATCAAAATCAAAATCAAAATCAAAATCAAAATCAAAATCAAAATCAAAATCAAAATCAAAATCAAAATCAAAATCAAAATCAAAATCAAAATCAAAATCAAAATCAAAATCAAAATCAAGACCAAAAACCAAAGTCAAAAATAAAATCAAAATCAAAATCAAAATCAAAATCAAAATCAAAATCAAAATCAAAATCAAAATCAAAATCAAAATCAAAATCAAAATCAAAATCAAAATCAAAATCAAAATCAAAATCAAAATCAAAATCAAAATCAAAATCAAAATCAAAATCAAAATCAAAATCAAAATCAAAATCAAAATCAAAATCAAAATCAAAATCAAAATCAAAATCAAAATCAAAATCTAAATCAAAATCAAGACCAAAACTCAAAACCAAAAATAAAATAAAAATTAAAATTTCTGACGAAGCGCATTTTCATCTCGGAGGCTACGCTAACAAATAAAATTGCCGCATCTTGAGCTTGGAAAACCCACACGTTGTTGTCGAGAATCCGATGCATCCACAGAAAGTGACAGTTTTGAGCGGATTGTGGAGTGGTGGCATCATTGGACCATTTTTCTTCAAAAATCACGCTGGGAACAACGTTTCGGTCAAAAGTGGGCGTTACAGAGTCATGTTACCGACTTTTTTTTTACTGAAATTGGAGACAGGAATTTGGACGACCTCTGGTTCGAATCGATCTTTTACGAACCAAATTCCCAAATCGTGTAATCAGCCATCTTGGCGATGTCAATTGGCCGCCTCGAAGCTGCGATTTGACCCCATTGGACATTTTTTTTTTGGGAACTGATGTTATGCCAACAATCCGGAAAGATTCAAGCACTTAAGGCCAATAATACTTAAGCAATCCGTGAGTTACAGTGGCGTCCGTGGCGTAGTTGGTTAAAGTGCGTGGCCGCTATGTCAACGAACTTTGGAGACCCAGGTTCGAACCCCAGCAGCGACAAAAAATTATTTGAATCAAAATAATTTTTCTGTACGGCCGCCACCTCTCTGCAGACAATGGCAAACCTCAGAGAGTAATCAAAACGCCATGTAAAGCTTCTTGAGAACGAGAACATTCCGTTCATCGCCATTCGGAGTCGGCGTTAAGCATGTAGGTCCGGTTCTCGGTCAATTATGTACAAACTTAAAAACACGCACAACACAATTGATCATAAGAAGCTAGGTCAAAGTCCTTTCAAGGGCTGAAATGGCCAGTTACTTATTTTTTTTATTTTTTATTTCATTTTATTCAAACCGTGGCATAGCCTTAAAGATGTAATTTATGTTCCGGATATAGTTTCAGTAAAGTCCGATTTCCACACCCCGAAACATGTCCCCAAACAAAAGTTCATATCCTGGATTTTGGAGACGTGATATCTAATGGTATAAGAATTCTTTAGTCACTTCTTCCTAAAATTGCTATCAATCGTCCTTCATACCGGTAAATGGCATAGAAGTGAAAAAGTCAGATCATAAAAATGTTATGAGTGAAGAAAGCTGTAAACGTCTAAATTGAAAAGATATTTGATCTAAAATTGACGGATTATACCTTCATACTGTTTCCATTATCTTTATCAAGATCGATCAAAATCATCTTTCCTATGGCTAAGTTGTATGAAATGAGTTACAAGCAATTTTGAAGTTTTTTTTTTGCGAAATTCAGGTTGAGAACTTTTGTTTTGAGATGTATTTCGGAGTGTGAAAATCGGACTCTCACTCAGAAATCTTTATTTTTCGCATTTGAGCTTATGTTTACCAAGGACGATAGACTAGAACTTGAGAATATTGTCATTAGATTTTGTCCGCATAAAAATACAATTTTGACCAAAAATCCGAGATGAGAACTTTTCATCTTCTATCTCTTTTGTCGTTTTACCCAAAAAAAAATTCTAAATTGCTAGTAACTCATAGCCATAGGAATGATGATTTTTAAGGATCAAAAGGATAATTCAATTTTTTCTAGCACTATGAAGGTGTAATCTGTCCATTTTCAAGGAAATGACTTTCCAATTATGACTTTTACAGCTTTCTCCTCTCATAACAGTTTCAGGGCCTGACTTTTTCACTTCTATAGGATTTTATGGTATGAAGGACGATTGATAGCAATTTTGGAATCATGGAACTAATTTGTGTTTTAAATTATATTCTTTCGTAAAAAATTTATTAAATACCTATTTTTTCATTGTGGCGAATTCAGCATTCAGAAATTTTTGCGGCGAAGTAAGTAAAAAGTTAGGCTGAAGATTTCGCACTATCTTCACAGAATATAATAACACGCACAAAGTCCTTTGAAGAGCTAAACATTATATGGTGAAATTCTTTTTTTATATACAGTATTGGCCAAAAGTTAAGCACCCCATTGGCACATTTGCTTTATATAGGAATATTTATATATTAATTGAATAAAACAAGAAAGTTTTTGGTTTTATAGTATCTATATTAACTCCATTAAAGAAATTAAAACAATTACTTCATTATTAAAAAAAAACGTAATAAGTTATACATGTTTTTCTTAAACGGTTCTTTCTTAAAGATGCCCCCCTAATAAAGATTTAATGCTCTCATGCTCTCCATTCTCTGTTCTCACACTCTTGCACTTTTTTTGCATTGCCTTATTTCACAATAAATTTAACGGTTACTTAGTGGCTCATTTTAGTAAACTGTAAGCTGTGTGTTTGGTAGACTAACCATAAAAATGTCACAAAAATCGTATTCCACGGAAATTAAAAAACAAATCATCGATGATATTAATAAAGGTTCATCTCGACATGAGATTAGTAGAAAATATTCCATCAATCGGTCTATTATAACTCGTCTTGTCCAAAAATATAAACAAACAAGCACAGTTGCCACCAAACTTCGTAGTGGAAGACCACAAAAAACTTCAGAACGAAACAAATCAACAATAAAAAGAATGATTAAGAGGGATGCCACTATTTCTTCCAATGAAATAAAATCAGTTTTAAACCTGGAAATAAGTGACAGAACAATTAGGAGACTATCTGTTGATTATTTTATTTATATATTTATAAAATTTTTTTTAAACTTATTTTCTTATTTTCTAGACGACCAGCGAAGAAACCCTTCATTTCTGAGAAGAAAAGAAAAGCCAGATTTCAATTTGGAAAGACCAAATCGACTGGAGCGTTCAAAAATGGAAGACAGTCCTATTTTCAGATGAATGCAAGTTTAATTTAAGATATACGAACGGAATACGGCGTATACGCAGCAAAGATCTGCATGAATGGATTCATTTGTTGTTTCAAGTTCCTTTAATTTTTCAACTCCCTGCAAGTCGAGTCAGGCGAACAAAATGTTTGCGCGAATCATAGGCAGCAAAAATCAAGTCGCCAAATGTAGAAAACTTGATATATAGAAACTTGAAATGTAGGGAAAAAGCAATTATTTTGCTTACAAATAGTTTATTTTCAAGTCTGTTTACGAAGTTCGTGGAATTAACTTCGTGTCGTCAATGCAAACTTCGTTTCTTGAGTTGAGAAATCAGTTTAACTTTAAAGAAGTGTCGACCACAACAATATCTTTTGTCTCATTTACTCTTTCGTGTATAAGCAAAAAGACGAAGTGTTGCTCCACACTCGTCTGTACTACGCGCTCGACACTGTTTTAAAGCATTGGATTGAAGCATGTTTGTTTGTTTTTGTTGTTGTTGTTGTTGTTGTTGTTGTTGTTGTTGTTGTTGTTGTTGTTTATTTTTTATTTTGTCGCTTTGTATAGAAAAGTATAAGTAGACGCTCGTCAGTGGCTTTCTGCGGCAGCGCAGCCTCGTAGACTTGAAAACAGACTTGAAAAGTAGAAAGCTTGGTTTTTTCTACCAATTAACCCTAGAACTGTATCGTGGGGTGAAAAAGCACCCCAGACTGGCTTAAATCTCGCGCCAGATACAAACGTCTTTCGTTTACGGCCCGGGACCGTAACCATAATTCTGTTTCAACGTCTAAGAGTAGAGGGAGCATGCTCGCGGTATCCGTACCCCGTGCTTGCTCAAGCAGTGAACATAAGAAGTGCGTCTGGGGTGCTTTTTCACCCCACGATACAGTTTGTGTATATTTTTCGTCATCTTAAAGTTTTTTTATTTTCGTGTTGTTTAAACTTTTTGGACAAGTAATGGGTGTATAGAGGCCCCACTTTACATATATACGCTCCCTTCAACTTGATAAGTCGCACTTGTTTTAATAACAAAAAATGTTCTGCTCTCAATTACGGTTAAAAAAAATAACAACAATTACTTGGGAATAAATACTCATTGAGTGTACTTACCAACAACAACCAAAAATGTGCACTCTCTTTAAAAAAACCGCACCTGCTAACAAGTATTTAAACAGATATAAAAAATATTACAATTCTTACTCGTTCATTAGATTAGACGCAGTACGAAATTAAAGTTTTGAGTGATACAAGTTAACTTTGAATGATGAAATTTTTTTAATGAAGTGTTTTTGAGGCGTAGTACTTTATAGTTTCAAATAAATATGTTTTTTTCCAATTTGAACGAAATTCTTATTCATTGTAACGATCTGTGCGGCAAAAATCGTTTTTTTCAAATTCTTGCTATTTGCGCACTTTGATTTCTCAAAATAAATAGCATTTTTGGAAAATTGGCCAAAACCACTATAATAACCCTTAAACATAGTATCTCCCCTTTAGAACCCTGTTGGAATTACTAGATTTAGTCAAAAACTCACTGAGATATCGTAATTTTAACGAAAAATAAAATTTTTCCTAGTTTTTCACGTTGTTTGCCCTTCTTGGTCAATATACCTGGACCCTCCAAACTTTTGGCCGAACAATTTAGTTCACGTGATTCTAGGTCAAAAGAAGAAAAAAATGAGCCCCCATGGAACCATCAAAGTCACACTGTGTCCAAGATACGGGCCAGGTATTATGGATCGATTTATGTACTGTGACATTTTAAAGGGTGTAATACTGCCATACGCTGAGGAGGAAATGCCTCTGAGATGGATATTTCAGCATGAAAATGATCCCAAACACACCTCTCAGGCAGAGAACGCAAATAAACTAAAACGAATCGTTCTATTTGGTTACGTTCGGAAAAACGATTCAAACAACAAAACGACGATTGGGCGTCTATTTTGTTTTTCGTTTTCTGTCACTAGCGAAACCATTTACAAAACAAAACGATTGAGCGACGAAGAGACACAAATGAAACCGAAACAACGATTCGTTAAACAAACTTCGGATAACAACAAAAAAATATGCTTTTTTAAAAGTTTTAAACATTATCCAACAGTTTTAGGGGATCGCTGATTTCGAATCTGAAGTCAGAATTTTAAAATTCAAGATGGCTGATAGGGTTGCCACCTATTTTTTTATTTACGAATTCGATGCTGGGGCGAATACTAGGTAAAAATGGGTCGCTGAATCCGAATCCGTTGTCAGAATTTCAAAAGTGTGAAATTTTTAACCCTATAGGGTTGCCACCTAAAAATATGCTTTTCAGTTTGAGGGGGTCGCTGATTTCGAATCTGAAGTCAGAATTTTAAAATTCAAGATGGCTGATAGGGTTGCCACAATTTTGAGATTCTGGCAACGGATTCGGATTCAGCGACCCCCTAAAACTGTTGGATAATGTTTAAAACTCTTAAAAAAGCAAAAATAATAATTGTAAATCAGGGGGTGCTTAATTTATGACCAGCGATAACTGATCCGTTTTAAGGAAAATATGTTTAACTTAATTCTTTTTTTTTCTTAATAATAACTTCATTAATTTAATGATTTCATTGTTTTAATTTTCTTTAATAGACTTAATATAGATACTACAAAACCAAACACTTTCTTGTTTTATTCAATTAATGTATAAATATTCTTATATTAAGCAACTGTGCCATTGGGGTGCTTAACTTTTGGCCAATACTGTATTTTGGAACATGTAGAGAGTTAACTTTTTCAAGACTCTCATGAGCAGAAATGTATGTGTGAAATTTTAAAAATTTAGGGAAGGGGAGAAAAAATCAAAAGACTCGTATCAATTATTTTAATAAATCCTTAAAAACACATCCATATATTTCAAGTTTTGTTTAAACTGGTTGTGAAATTGATGAAGCCAGTCATCATAACATGTGAAGAGAAAGAAATTGTCATAAAATGAAACCACTCAGTAACAAAAGTTCTCATTTTTGTAATATCTACAACTTTGCACATCAACACGCACACACACATACACACAAACACATACGCACACATCACCCATGACAATGAAACGAATCCCTGGCTAAAACAATAGCAAAGTTTTTTGCTTTCGATAGAAACTTTTTTACTCGCAGGCATGACGTGACGCTCCAACTCCGTCTACTTCCACGTTGAACTAAGCTGCGTGAAACTTTTTTGTGCCATTTACGTCATTTGTTTTTTTATAACTTTCATTCAATTTATTTTTACAATTTACGCAATTTAGAAACATTTTTTTAAAAAATAAGTTTAGTAAAAACAGGCTTAACACACTTGCTCACAACGCATTTAATAGCTTACCAGGTAATGTGCAGATAAAGAAAAAATACTGCACTGATGCGTGACTGTTTGAATGTATTTTTTTTTTTTTTTTTTTTTGTTTTTATGTTATTCTTCAATTAAGCCACGTTACGAAGTTACGATGTAATAGGTAAAAGGAGAAACGTGTGGGTGGAGTGTTGGAACAACGTGACCCAATTTCTAGTTGAGGTTGTTGAAGGTGTTTTTGTTGTTTTGAGTTGAATAATTTTTAACTTTTTGCTTTGCAAGTGAGTCAAAAGCAACGAACTACAAAATAAACAACGTAAATTATAATGAAAAAGAAAAACAAAAATCAAGGATTTAGAGAAAATTTAAACTCAATTCAATAAGAAGCTATTGAGCGCGTGGGAGGAGAAGTGAGAGGGTGGAGTTGGAGTGCATGAACTGTGGAGAATGGAACTACGAATCTGTAAGTAAGGTTCAAAAGTTGAATTCACACACCAAACGTAGTGGCATCAATCAAAATGTGAAGGTCCTTTTTTCATCATGTTTGAAAGTGATGATTATGGTTGTTTTGATTTTTTTTTTTTTTTTTGTTCATGCTTTTGCAATCCATCTTCATAGTTCTCTTGCGTTTTCAATGTTTTATTTTCTTTTATTTTTCAACTTATACGATTTTTTTTTTAGGGTCACACACATCAATAAATCAAAAATTATATTTATTACTTTCAGTACGTAATGCAAAGTAATACAATCTAATTGCAAACAAACAGGACTTTATAATAAATTTTGTATTTTTTTTTTCTTTTATTTGTATGTTTCTCTATAATAAATAACATTACGTAAAACGTTAAAGGCAAGGCCGGAATTAAAGTTCAAATAAAAGCAACAAAAACGGGAAGCACTTTTTGAGTTCTTGATCCTAGAGCAGCAGCACATGACATCATATAATATAATGTTCAGATTTGCTTCGCTTCGGTAGCTAGTAGAGCTTTGAACCCAAAAGTAGGTGGCTTCGAACCATTCTTCCACCTGCCCGCTGGCAACGACCGCCTCAGCTGCCATTACTCCGCCGTTTACGCCTACGTAATCGACGTAAATTATGCGAATTGCCTATTTAATGCTGTTGTTGTTGATTTTGTTTTTGTTGTTCATTGTGTTTTTGTTGTTAGTGCTGTTGTTTTTGTTTTTATTAATACGTTTGGCTTTAGAAAATAACAGCAAACTTTATGTTTTGGAAACAAAGCAGTGAAGCTGTAGTAAGACCCAAAGAAAAGCGAAAAAAAGCACCAGAAAAATATAGAACCAGCACCGAATGGTGAAGACTTCCAACAGCGGAAGCGTCGTCTCATGAAGATTTTTATCGAAATAATTTTTGTGTTGACTTAGTTTGAATGTTGCCTTGCATGTGTTAGTTATCATGTTTGTATGCGTATATTTCCATTCACATCCCAGTCGGAAAGATCGTAAAGTGCTTACGAAATAATTCATGTTTTCCTTTAGCTTATGGTGGTGAAAACCAGGGCTGAGGAGTCGAAGTCGAGGAGTCGGAGTGGAGTGGAGTCGGTAAGGATTTTTGGGTGAAGGAGTCGGAGTCGGAGTCGGAGTCTTAGAAAACGCAACGACTCCGACTCCGATAAAGAAAAAATCAATACATATTTTTAACGAATATCGCCACAGCACAAAATCTTATAGAAAAAGTATTAATTTTTAACATTAATTTGTAAAGGGCCCTATAGACGAACAACTAGTAGCAAAACTGGTTGCTGGTTTTTGGAAATAAGTTGTGTGTTGGTACTTGAGGTGTCTAGTTTTCTAGTTTTTAAATCAGTTTATCAATCAGTTGCCAAATATCAAAAAGTTTTGATTTTTTTCGGTTTTACATCAACCAGTTGTTCATCTAGTTCAGTGGGGCCCAAGAAATTTTAAGCGCGGACCAATGCTTAAAAAACCATTAAAAAGAAACCATACAATGTTGCTCATCGTTGCGTTTGGCAAAAAATCAAACAAAATAAAAAACAATTTCAATGCAATAAAATCAAATCTCATGAAAAATTACTCAACACACAAGTAACGGGACAATCAGCTTCAGCATCGACATCATCGATTGTGCGTTTTTTATTTTGCCTTTGCATGCATTTGTTTTTGTTAAGTTCGCTGGAAAATGTGCTGAACACTGAACGAGTGTGGTATGTGTTGTTGTTTTCTGCAAGCGTTCTTTGATTTTGGCTCATCGCAAAGACAAAATTAAGATAGAAAAAAATTTGTATGAAGGGCTACGCGGGCCATACGGGCCACTACGTGGGCATATTTGATCTAGTTGATGTGTTTGTAGCAAAATTAGCAACCAAACGAAAAAAGTTCATTGTAAAATCAATTCGTACGATGAGTTTCATGAGTGATTTCAATTGAAAATCAATTGTTCTTAAAGTATATAGTTTTCTTATAGTTTTCTTACAGATAACAAATATATATAAGTTTAATAGATTATTTCATGTAAATGTTGCGCGCGGTTACGCCTGAGATGGTCCATACGTAAGCTCCAATTTAGGCATACTTTTGCCAACATTTCTGCCGGTATCTCACCAATGGCATCTGTAATGTTGTCTTCCAGGGCTGCAATTGTGGCTGACTTGTCCCTGTACATGAGAGACTTCATTTAGCCTCACAAAAATTAATCTAGTGGCGTCAAATTGCATGATCTTGGCAGCCATTGGACTGATCCAAAACGTGAGATTAATTGCTCACCAAACTCGCTTCTCAATAGGTCCATGGTATCGCGTGCCATCTGTTGTCTTCCAGGGCTGCAATTGTGGCTGACTTGTCCCTGTATGTACATGAGAGACTTCATTTAGCCCCACAAAAATTAATCTAGTGGCGTCAAATTGCATGATCTTGGCAGCTATTGGACTGCTCCAAAATGTGAGATTAATTGCTCACCAAATTTGCTCCTCAATAGGTCCATGGTATCGCGTGCCATCTGGCATATGGCACCATCCAATTTTTCCATTTCGACTGTAACGTTGTGATTTTCATTATTTTTAAAAAAGAACGGTCCAATAATGCCACCGGCCAGCAAACCACACCAAACAGTGCATTTTTCAGGGTGCATTGGCAGCTCTTGAACTGCCTCTGGCTGCTCTTCAGACCAAATTCGGCAATTCTGTTTGTTGAAGTACACATTGACCCAAGAATGAGCTTCTTGACTAAAGACAATTTTTGGATAAAAAAGTGGATCTTCATCCAACTTTTCTAAGGCCCATTCACCAACAAAATGACGTTAGGGTAAGTCATTCAGCTTCATTTTTTGTACCAGTTGTATTTTGTATGGTTTCATACCGAGGTCCTTACGTTAAATGTTCCAGGTGGTCGAATAACACAAGCCCAATTGTTGAGAATGGCGACGTTTGACATATCGCGATCTTCATTGACACTGCCCGATACAGCAGTAATATTCTCCTCCGTACGCACTCTCCACATACGAGTTGATGGTTTAATCTCCAATAAAGTGAAACTAGTAGGAAATTTGGTCACAATACCTTGAATAGTCTGTTCGATGGGTCAATTATGACAACCATAAAATGGAGGTAGTTTGAAAAAAACATTTCTCACAAATCACCCTTTATTTTAATTTAAATTTAATTGAATTTGAATTACTTTACTCATATTTTAAACATCCTCATTAAAAAGATACAAACATACAAATTATATGCATGAAAAAAAAATGAAATGATTTTTAATTTTATGGTTGGAGTTGGAGTGGTGATTTTTCGTCCGACTTCGCAGCCATGGTGAAAACAGGATAATGGGAAAGTAAGTAAACATATGTACTTGTTGTTGTTTTTTTTTTTTTTTTACATTTGGAGCACCTTACGTCTTCGCTTACGTTTGCAACTACAAAAGGAATGCACGGTTAAGCCGACCATGTCTTCGTGTGATCATTTCCATATGTACTTTATTTCGTAAAGCAAGAGGCATGCAGCGGCATGATACCATAACGTTATTTGATTAACGTCACGAAGATATGAAATTGTTATTATCAATTATCATATGAATTTTGTTATTATTTTTGTTAGTTTATTGCATTTTGACGTGACGAAGTTACGTTATACTCCTCTAGTTTCCAAAAAAGTTAAAAAATGAATTTTTTAAAAATTCATCTGCGTTTCATTGAATTGTTACTCGCTGGGTATAAGAGCTATGATTAAAAATATAGTATGAGGTTAATTCTTTGGCTATATTAAAAAAACAAAAAAAAAATTTAATACGGCATAGGGACCTAGTGGGAGCTGCTTAAGCAACGCAACTGAAAATTTGTTACATGGAATTATTACTCGCTGAGTATTAGTGCTAGGATTAAAAATACGATACGCCAATAAAGGCCTATTGGAAACCCTCACAACAAAATTAGACAAAAAATTTCTGACATCATAAGGACGCTGAGAGAGCCGCTCAAAGATCGATAACGCAACATTCATGCAGCGGCGTTGCATTGAATTTTTACTCAATGAGTATATAACCTACGATAAAAGTTTAAAAAGGAAAATAAAGTTTTTATACATGGCTTTACGACAAAAATAAAAAAAAAATTCCGGCGTCGTCAGGTCGTGAATATAGCAGCTTATGTAACAGAAACGTAATATCGTTTCATGGAATTATTACTCACTCAGGAGGAGTGCTACAGTAAATTTTGTTTAACGACAGCAGGGATGTGTTATTATGCTTCACAACTAAATTACAAAAAAAATTTTGTTGTCATGATTTCAGGGATGCAATCACATAATGTAGTAAAAATGCTACAGCCATGAAAAAACGTTGCATGGATTTTTAACTCTGTGACTACTGGTGCAACGGTAAATTTTAAGGAACGAAAACAAAGGTGAGGTCTTCGGGCATATGACAAAAATAAAAAAAAATTTTACGGCGTGTCAAAAACCCCCAGGGAACCGCCTAATGTGACGCATATGCATCACTTTTGCTGGATTAATTGAAATTAGAGCTCAACCAATGGGGAAGCAAAAAAAAAGCTAAACGAAAAGCACCAACTCCAAATCCAACAACATCTCCAACACCAATACCAACACCAACACCAACACCAACACCAACACCAACACCAACACCAACACCAACACCAACACCAACACCAACACCAACACCAATACCAACACCAACACCAACATCAACATCAACATCAACATCAACATCAAAATCAACATCAACATCAACATCCACATCAACATCAATATCAACATCAACATCAACATCAACATCAACATCAACATCAACATCAACATCAACATCAACATCAACATCAACATCAACATCAACATCAACATCAACATCAACATCAACATCAACATCAACATCAACATCAACATCAACATCAACATCAACATCAACATCAAAATCAACATCAACATCAACATCAACATTAACATCAACATCAACATCAACATCAACATCAACATCAACATCAATATCAACATCAACATCAACATCAACATCAACATCAACATCAACATCAACATCAACATCAATATCAACATCAACATCAACATCAACATCAACATCAACATAAACAACAACAACAACAACAACAAAAATCTAGTTAGTTACGATTTCACTGCTCACAAACAACAAAATAACACAATGAAACTGGAAAAGGACAATGACATGAATTTGGATATGGATTAGGACAAAAACTAAGACACACCTTTTTAAACTAGGAAAGGGATTCGGTATATTTGATTAAGTCAAAAATTTGGTCATGGATTAGAACAAGAGTTTGGACATGAAATAGGAGTAAAAAAAAACACCGTCACGTCAAAACTTACGGGTGTGTCCACGACACAGCCAACGCTCTTTTTTTTTTTTTAATAATTAAAGTCCTTTTTGATTTTAAAACATTTAATTTCATTAGAATTAAAATAAAATTTTATTATTAAAATCAATATTATTTTTTTGTTGCCAATATTGTGAAAAGTAAGGAAAATGATACTTAGCAATACGAAGTGTTTATACATATGAATACCCTGCAAACATTTTCTGAGTGCCTCAAAAAAGTGACTCTAAAAAGAGTATTTCTTATGCGTGTTTTATGAGGACGCAATAAAAAGACTCATAAAGGAGTCTTTGATATGATTCTAAAATGATTGCTCAAAAATAAGACTCAAAAAATAGTATTTTTAAGACTCATAAAGAAGTCTTCTATATGATTGTAAAACGACTTTAAATTTGTCTACAATTACTTTTTATTTTATATGTTTAAAAAAGATATTGTTGTCATTTTTTTTTTATTTTTCAACTATCAAATATTTTAAATAAATTTAAATCTCAAAATATACTTCAGCCTAAACAGGTCATAATTACTTCTATGAGTTCTGAAAAAGTCCTCAGTATGAGCCTTTAAAGATTCCATTCCATGATTCTTATATATGACTATCACAAGTGTCTTCATTTTGAGTCCAAAAGACATTTATATGAGTTCTAAAAAAGTATTTATTTAAAGTATTTATTATGAGTCTTAAAAAAGTATTTAAAATGAGTCTTAAAATAGTCTTAATTTTGAGATTTTTAATTTTGAAAATAGTCTTTAATTTTGATTAGAAAAGACTAATTTATATGAGTTATAAAAGAGTCTTTATTATAAGTCTTAAAAGAGTATTAAATGAGTCTATATTTTGAGTCCAAAAACACTAATTTATATGAGTTCTAAGTCTTTATTATGAGTGTTAAAAGAGTATTAAATATGAGTCTTAAAAGAGTCTAAATTTTGAGTCTTAAATGAGGCATAAAGCAGTCATTATTATGAATCATATTTTGAGGCCCGAAACCTACGAAAATGTACTCATAAAAGAGTCTTTTTTGAGCGCATTATGGCGATAAAAGCTCATTTATATGAGTCTTAAAAGACTCTTTTATGAGTCATAATGCTTGCTGGGTAGTAATTTTTAAAAATGTTTGTCACTTACATTCATTCTGGCAATGAATATTTCATTTATTCACTTTTACCATCCCGTTTTGTTTTTTTAATTTATCGTTTTCAACGTCAAAACGTAACTGGCACATAAAAAACCAATAGAAACATGAAAGAAAGTAAAAAAAGAGAGCGAAAAAATTAGTACAAACCGCGGCCTTACGTTCACCTTCTTTTGTAAGTGAAAACATAAGCAGTGCTTACAATTTCCGTTGCGAAGAGGGTTTAACTGGATTAACTATATGCAGATCGTATATTAACACAGCACGGGTACCTTACGTTTTCATGTATACATCATACTATTTAATAAAGCCCAACAAACAATAACCTTGGAGATTGGTTTGACCTCAAACGGAGCTCCAGCTCGTTTCTCCAATCTACTGCGCTGGATCTCCACTTGACCTTCACTTGAGATCCAAGCCATTCTCCAAGAGAATGGACCTTCGATCTCCAGTTGAGATAAGGCTGGATCACCAAGCTCTTTCTCAAAGCGATCTCTAACCCAAAATGAAAAAAGAAATAGTATTTTAAGAAAAAGCTTTTCCAATTATTTTTTTATTTCAATCATTGAAAATAATTTAAAGCTTAAGAATATTATTCATTTTTATAAATTCATAAGATTATTTCATTTTATTATACCCCCACGTTTAAAAAACGTAAATGGGGGTATATTAATTTTGTCACTCCGTTTGTAACGCCCATAAGGAGGCGTGGTAGGTATGGAAAAATATATATATTCTTGATCAGCATCACCACCCGAGTCGATTTAGCCATGTCCGTCTGTCCGTCTGTCTGTGATCACGATTACAGCCGTAATGTTCAAGCTATCTTCACGAAATTCCATATTTACACACTTTTATCTAAAAAACTAAGGTCAAGTTCGAAAATGAGCCAAATCAGATGAAAACCACGCCTACCTCCCATACAAAGTGACTTTATCAAAACGGTTAAATCTCTTAGGATTCCACAAACATTAATGTATGGACTTGAAATTTTGAATTTGAGTTTTGATATTAAATATACACTCTGGGTAATTAATTCAACCAAATCAAATGAAAACCACGCCTACCTCCCATACAAAGTGACTTTATCAAAAAGCTAAAATCTCTATAAATTCCACAAAAATTAATATATGGACTTGAAATTTTGCATATGAACTTTGATATATAACATGTTCTCTGTGTATGAAATTGAACGATATCGAGTGAAAACCACGCCTACCTCCCATACAAAGTGACTTTATCAAAAATCAAAAGCGAAATCAATGTGACTTTATCAATATTTTCTGTTAAAACTATAACGAACATTTTTTACAAATAAACACTTTATTGATTGCTTAAGGCTTTGAATACACTTTGGTTCGGCCGTGGGGGTATTTTAACTTCGGCCCAGTCGAAGATAATTTCTTACTAGTTTTTTTGCTTATTTGAAAAATAAAATAAAATTAATTTTTCTGAGCTGTATACATTTTCTTCTTCTGCGCTGCATTGCTCCTCATCTTATGTTTCCACAAGTTCAAAGTGAGATGCAGCTGCTCGGGCAACAGTTGATTGTTAGAGTTGACTTGTAGAAATGAGTTGGAGATCAAGTGAAGGTTGAACACTTTTATTCCAAGCTTGGAGAAAAATAATTTTCTTGCTTGTTGGGAGTGCATTAGAATGGAAACACGAATAATTTCGATCGTCGAGAGTACATTCTCTGCACTTTATTTTAGTAAAGGAAAACGTAAGTACGTATGATGCTTTTTATACTTTAAAAAACGAAGCTTACCCGAGGCGGCCATACCTTTATAAAAGTAACGGGGATTCGGAAGGGACGTTTGCATGCCTCGTGAACGAAGAGTAAGTATGGAGGCTACAAAGCATTATAGAAGGATGGTTTTTCCCACTGGGATGTATAACGTTGTGTTGGTATGTGAGTGTTTTTTGTGTCCATAGACAAAAAAATATATAAAAAATAAGAAAATAAATAGCAAGTCTCCAAGTGAAGGAGGTGTAAAGCTTACTTGGGGGAATTAGAATAAAATATGGCTTTGAGATTTTTTTTATACTTTTCTTTATTCTTTCTATCGCTTAATGAGGCTTTTACCATATCTTTTATTATCTTTTTAATAAATTTTGTTGCTCTCTCTCAGTGTTTGTGTATGTGTTTGGGTATGTGTATATATTGTGCTTTGTAGTCTTCAAGCTCGTTTTCTATTTAATGTAAAAGCTTATGTACGCAGATTTGCTTCATTTTTAACACTCTGGAGCATATTAATGGTGGCACAATTTGTTCTTTATTCTTATGCAAATATTCTAAGAGAGATAGCATCATTGCAGACACATATGTAAAGGGTGTCCCAACAAGAACGCAATATTTAAATTTTATATAAAACACAGATATTTAAAAAAAAAATCGTGAAACTTTATTATATCGTAAAGTAGACAGAATGAGGTTATGTATGGAACAATATATCGTGCAGATGGCCGCCGCGGCTTTGCTGGCATGCACGCGATCTTTTAATGAAATTTTCAATGACCGTTTTGCATAAATGCTGCGGTATTTCATTAATGCAGCGTCCAATTTCCTCTTTTAAGGCTCGAGTCGTCGTCGGCTTATTCACGTAAACCATCGACTTCAAAAAACCCCAAAGAAAAAAATCTAATGGTGTTAAATCGCACGATCTAGGCGTCCAATTCTGATTTCCAAAACGCGAAATAACACGACCGGGAAATGACTGATGCAGCAATTGAATTGTTTCTCTGGCTGTATGACATGTGGCGCCGTCTTGTTGGAACCACATGCCCTCCACATTAATTTCTTCAATTCTAGGCAAGAAAAAACTGGTTATCATTTCACGATACCGAACACTATTGACTGTTTGCGCTTGACCTGCCTCATTTTCATAAAAAAAAGGTCCAATGATTCCTCCAGCCCAAAAACCACACCACACAGTGACACGTTGAGGATGCATTTGCTTCTCGTGAATCACTCGAGGATTTTCCTCACCCCAAATGCGACAATTCTGCCTATTGACGAAGCCATCAAGATGGAAATGGGCCTCGTGACTGAAGATGATTTTAGCGGCAAAATCAGCATTTTCATGTTGTCTCTCCAATACCCAATTAACGAACTCCCTTCGCTGTCCATGGTCAGCTGGCTTCAGTTCCTGAGTCAATTGAACTTTGTATGCATGAAGATGCAAATCTTTCGTCAAAATTCGCTGCATAGTGGATTTGGAGACACCAATTTGTTGAGCTCGGTGTCGAATTGAGGTGGATGGAGTTTGAGCGACATCATCACGTACAGCTGCGACATTTTCGGACGATCGACCTGGTCGAAGGCGCGTTGTTGTCTTTACATCACTAACAGACCCAGTTTCGGCAAATTTATCCCTTAATCTCTTTACAGTTGACTCTTTTGGAGCATTATTGTGACCCCAAATTGATCGCAATTTGCGAACTGTAGCCGCAAAACGTTCACCATTTTGGAAAAACAATTTCACAATGAGAATGCGTTGTTGTAGCGCTCCATTTTTACTAACCTCGTACCTTCTACTAGCAAACAGTAACAATTGTTCAAATGTCAAACAATGACACTTCCAGTGTTGCCACATTTAAAAATTGCGTTCTTGTTGGGACACCCTTTATTTAATTGGTCACTCGGGTTCGAATCGCTGCAAAATTTCAACGAATTTTTTCTTATTTGCTACAAATTTTTATAATAACTCTGTACAAGAGTTGATCACTTCTCAAAATCTCAGGTTTCAATATCAGTTTAATAGTTTATAGATGTAATAGTTTTCATTGCTTACTCATGGTTTTAATTTTTAACTCTAAGTTTCTTTAACGTATAGTTCAAAAAAACATTGGCAGTCATAAGGACTGCCGCCAGAAGTGAAAACTTAAAGCCATGAGAAGCAGTGGTTTTGCTTTTGAATCTTGAAATTAATTTTAGTTATTAAAATCATAATTTCATAATTTCTGTGCTATGTTTAATAATGAATAAATTAACGATTAGGATTAAGCATAAATTTATATCTTAAGTTTGTGAACTCAACTAGTGTAAACCAGTTGATGAAATAAATAAATTTAAAATTTTTAAATCCGTGACATGAACATAATCAAGCAACTTTAAATGTTTTTATCAAGCTAATAAGATAACGCTTACGCTACTTTAATCATTTCCTTATGTGCACCTTATTGCACCGGTGAAATGTTAAATAAAACGTAAATAATATCAAATTATTACACGTAAGTATTGAAATAAGTATTGCAAATATTTCCAAATAAATGCTTGAATTTTGTAATAAATTTTTAATATATATAACTTATAAAATAATTTACAAATTTCAAACTTACTGTTGTATTTTAAAGTTGTCTTTAAAGAAGACAAACGCCTAAAGAAGTTTTTACTTCAAAAATTAAAGAGAATATTTGATTTGTTTACTTGAGCATTGTTTTTTTTTTTGTATTTTCCAACAAATCGTTAGAAAAGTTACAGAACACATAAAAGCAGGAACATCTGTCCGCAATAGCGCAGATGTTCTAATATGTATGTATGTATAAATCACACACAAAAAATCACAAACACTCATGTTAGCAACAGCGTGTTCTCTCAAATTGATGTCCGCGTCTCCCATCAATGTGGCGGCAAGATCAAAGGGAATTTCAAAGGCATACTCGCAGGATTATTTTTGTTTTCATTGCTTAATAGTCACCCTTTGCTGTTAAAAGAATAATATTTTATAAGTTTGGATCCAAACCGGCCAGATTGTACATGATCCAACTGCTAAAATCTGCGATTTTTCAGTGAACCCAAGCAGTTTTTAGTAACAGCGTGACGCTGTTAACGAATTTATTCATTTACCCTATACCAAAAAATGCTCAACGCGCCTAAAGTAGTTTTCACTTAAAAAATTTTGCAATCACCTTATTCCAACCGATAACTTTAGTAGGGCAGACTAAGTACGGTTGAAACAGTAGACGGTTGAAACAAAGCGAATATCTTTCCACCGCGCGAGTACTTTTACCAACCAGATTATCATTTGTGATCTCTTGACATGAACACAAAGGAGGACCTTTCACCCCAAAAGGGCAAAAACACTGAAATCAAAGCCCTCGTTAATAGAAAAATGTATTCTAACCTTGAAATTTCATGAAGGTTGAAGGTGTCTGAAGCAAGCGTACGACGCATAAAGAAATACATTGAATCAGGTCAATATCTGAGTCCGAAAAAAAAGTAAATGTAGCAGAATGCCAATTTTCACCAAAAGGTCAGAAAAATATCTTAAGAAAATTTGCTTAGAAAACAGATTTGTTACCACGAAATCAATTAAACATCAATTGGAACATGTGAACGTGAATGCTTCGGAGCACACTATTCGTAAAAATTTGAAAGATCTGGATTTTAAGGCTTACCGACCAGCAAGAAAACGCAAGTTAACAGTTGCAATGCAAGCAAAGCGTTGGAATTGGGCCAAACAGTGTCGTGATAAGGATGTAGACTTCTGGAGAATGGTAATTTAACATTTAATAGAATACTTACTATAAAATAGACAAATTAAGAGTAGAAACTTGATTCATACGAAATTTTTTTTCTGTATTATCAGGTCTGTTTCAACAATGAAAGAACATTTAAAATTTTAAGCAACAAAGCTCAATTTGTCCGTCGTCGTAGAAGCGAAAAAATGACTACTTCATTCAAACTGTAAAGTACCCTACGAAGGTAATGATTTGGTCCGTCATCAGTGGCAAGGATACTGGGCGCCTGTACGTTGTAAAAGGCACCATGAGACAAGATCAATAAAAAGAAGTCTTGCAAAATCAGTTGCTGCCACAGGTTAGAGACTGGTTCCCAAATGGGGAACCATTTATTGCAAGATGCAAGATGGAGCTCCCTGCCACACAGTCAGGTCTGTTAGAACACATTAGCATAACAAAATATCCCTCTTTTGGATTGGACAGGTAATAGTCCCGACATGAACCCCATAGAAAATGAGTGAGAGCTCATGAAAAGGGAAGTGGCCATAAAGTGGCCATAGCTCCCATCAACAAAATATTAAAATATAAATCAGATTTTTGTATTTTTTAACTAATATATGCTAACCCATTAATGCTCACCACCAGAACTCGATAGGATCATAATTCTGAACAAAACTGGTGCGAAAATGTACACAAAAGAGCTTTTGGTGTCAACTTCAGTGCTTTTTTGAAAAAGCATACTTTTTTGATTTCTCTCACACTGTCGAAATCAAAAGTTTTACATTGTCGGTGGATTTTTGAGGAATTTTCGAAAAATGCGTTAAAAAATTTCAGCGCGTATGATATATCATACGTTGTCATTAATGGGTTAATAAAACTAAAATATTTTCGATATATGTAACGCTTTATTTGTGTCAGCACCTATGTTATAAATTCAACTGTACATAAAAGGTTAAATTTATTGGTAATTAATATTCAAAGACCAAATTATAATAGCTGATAAATAAGATTTGCACAAAAACTATAGTGCTTCTAATAATTTGGCCAGGAACTGTATAAGTATCGTGAAAGACTTGAATATAAATAAAAAATATTTTTGACGTTCAACTGTGGCATTACAGGTCGTAAAATATTATTAGACGATAAAAAGATATATTAATTTATTTTATTTTGTGTAATTTCCATGTGTTTCAACCGACCCTGGGATGGGGACGCACAATGGGGTATTTTATGCCAAAAGTGACGATTAATTGAAAAAAAAAACGTTCAAGGTACATAGTGATGTTAGGTACCCGATGAAAGAAGATAAAATTCTGCATCACTAGGGGAAAGAATAGTTGAAAAATATTCTTCTGTTTATCCGCAATGCAGTTTGAAAGTCATCATTTATTTTTCTCTTAATAACAGTGACAAACGTGTTTATTCGAAATTTTTAAGTTTTTTTTTTCTGTATTATTTTTTAAAAATTACAAAAAATTACAATGGACCGTTCTTGTTTAGGTATTTAAGTAAAACAAAATTAAATTTTTTTTATGAAATAGTGTTTCTATATATATTAATTTATTTATTTTAATTTAACCTTAAAAAGTTGGATTTTTCAATATGTTAATAGAGATATAGTTGTGTGTTGAGTGGAATTAAGGAAAACTGTTTTGATTATCGTAAGCTATGAACATTCAAGCTATATTCTATAAAAAAAAGTTTCGTCAATGCTGCGCACTTTCGCGGTATTTCGATTTTTTTACTTTAACTTACATGTCACTAATTTACGATTTTATTTCAAAAAATTAAAACAAACGAAATAAAGTACAAAATAAATGTAAGTACTAAACAATTTTGCTGTTTTTTGTTTTTTTTTTTTTTTTGTTGTTTACCAGTACTCTTCTTCACTTTGTTTTTTGTTATCCGCTATTTTTTACCCTACATTATGGAAAGCGGCGTATGCAGTGCACCTTTCCACAATTAAGGTAGATAGTTGATGTTTCTTTCAAACACCGGCTTTTTATATATTAAAAGAAGCAGATGAATGTGTTAAGCTATTAAATTAAATTATATTTGTTCGATTTTAACACTTATTTTCTGATTTTGATATAAGTAAGTCATAAATTGTTTGCCCTGCAGTTTGCAGGGTACATGTGATATCAACATCATTGTTTATGTGTATTAACTATTGTTATTGCAATCCTTTGTTTTTGTATAAAATGTCGTTCAAAGCTTGTTTTGTGCAATATGTAGTAATAACGAAAATTATGTTCTATATACTATGTAATTCGGTAAAAAGTACAAAGCTAATGATTACATTTTGAAGCCGTCATTTAGAATTTTAAATTTTTGACTTTGGATTCACGATCAGCGACCCCACAAACCCCAGTATACAAATTTTTACCTCCATTAAACGTTTTTTGCAGAACATAGCTTGTTCATGGCCGCCATTTTGAAGCCACCATTTTGAATTTAAAATTTTTGATTTCATATTTTTAATCAGCGACCCCACAAAACCCTGTATACAACATTTTACCTCCTTTAAACGTTTTTTTTAGAAGTTAGCTTGTTCATGGCCGCCATTTTGAAACCGCCATTTTGAATTTAAAATTTTTGACTTCAGATTCGTAATCAGTGACCCCACAAACCCCTGTATACAAAATTTTACTTCCATTAAACGTGTTTTGTAGAAGTTAGCTAGTTCATGGCCGCCATTTTGAAGCCGCGATTTTGAATTTTAGATTTTTGACTTCAGATTCGTGATCTGCGACCCCAAAAACCCCCTTAGTACAATTTTTGTCTCGATAAGTGGCCCCTGTCAATTAATCGTCACTTTTGGCATAAAATATCCCACTGTGGGACGGTTGAAACATATTACATTTTTTTTTTAACTGATTTTACACATAAAATACAATACAGTCATCTCAAATAACGTTGCCCATTAGTCCGATATATGGTCTTTTAATTAATATATTTCTGTCATAGTTCGCTTAACTAATTCCGATGTAATGGACTATAAACGCTAAAATGTTTCAACTGTACCCAGTCTACCCTATTACTTAATTGGTTTTCGTCGAAAAATACTTTCTTTTTATTTTATTTAAATACCACATAATAAATTTTCCTGTATTTTGGAGAACAACCCAGTGATGATGACATAAACACTTCCAAGCTTTATTTTTGTAAAATAAAGAAATATTTCCTTTGCCTAACTAGCGAGTTCGTACAGGTCAATGTCCTTGTGTCGTGTTACAAATTTCACCCACTTTGAAAATATGTAAATAACTGTCATAAAAGATATCAACAACAAATAAAATAAAAAACTTTTTCTAATGTACATAAATAAACAACAAGATATAGCAAAAGTTTTTTATTCATGTTTGTGTCATGATTCAAAAATTATACAATTTTTGCTTATTTGAAAGTAAAGGTTATATTGAAATATACTCTCAGTAGGAACATTTAACGATTACCTTTTACCTTACAAATTGCATAAAAGATTGTTTAAATAAATCATTTTCACTAAACATGGTACAATGAGTTTGCATGAATTTTAAAATATCTAAAAAGATTTTTCATAATTTAAATATTAGGTAGGAGTAATTTCATAGAATACGGACAAAAAAAACTACCTCAGCAAATTCCAATTTTATGGCGGCCCCGTAACATTGCAACGATTTTTGTGGCTAACCAGGATATTAAATTAAGTTCATATTCAAAATTGGTTTGCTTCAATTACGGTTGACTGCATTCTAAACGAACTTATTTATTCGCTTTACAGTGGCGGCTAATATTAATGAAATAAAATTTTATTATAAAATAAAAATATAAATCTATTTATGAAGTATTTGTAACAACAACACGATGATATGATTCATATTCAGATTGATATTCATATTCATATTCATATTCATATTCATATTCATATTCATATTCATATTCATATTCATATTCATATTCATATTCATATTCATATTCATATTCATATTCATATTCATATTCATATTCATATTCATATTCATATTCATATTCATATTCATATTCATATTCATATTCACATTCATATTCATATTAATATTCATATTCATTTTCATATTCATATTCATATTCATATTCATATTCGTATTCGTATTCATATTCATATTCGTATTCGTATTCGTATTCATATTCATATTCATATTCATATTCATATTCATATTCATATTCATATTCATATTCATGTTCATATTCATATTCATATTCATATTCATATTCATATTCATATTCATATTCATATTCATATTCATATTCATATTCATATTCATATTCAAATTCATATTCATATTTATCCACCCATATTTATTGTTTATGATCCATACATCTATCTATTAAACTCAGTGCGACCAAAAAAGAAAAGGTTCATTGCGTAAGGTTTTTTCCTCCGATTATAAACCTTATAAAAAAAGGTTAAAATACATTTTCATTGAGTATGTCATTCTAATCTTCACTGAAGGATCCAAAATGGAAAACCGCGTGTCACCACAAATATCTCTGTCATACTAACGAACACTTTATAGCCATCTCTTTTCGTTTTTGTCAAGATCTCTTAAGAATTAGTGAACCCAATAAGCTTAAAATCCAGGTTATTTACTTAAAAAGGTTAAATAAATTGTAGACAGATTGACAAGATCTCTAAACTGATAGGTATCTGCTCCCATGTCTGATACTTTTTTCAATAGTTAAGAAAAAAAAATAAGATAATGCGGGAGAGGAATGAGGCACTTCTGGTTTTATACATAGAAGTGAGTTTTTCTTGTTCCACTACAGTTAGTCTAAACTCTACGAAAATTGGAGTAACTCCATTTTACCAATAAGTAAAAATTAAACTTGCATCAAAGTAGTGGTACTAACAGGGCACTGCAACAATCCAATCCTCAATAAGGCTTTGATACTCTCACATACAAACTTCTACAGAAGCTGTGGAGATGTCAAAAAAATAGAAGACATTGAACATCTTTAACGCAAATTACCCATCTTTCAAATCACTTCTTCTTCGCCATACGGGAAAGTGACATAACAGAACACTGCAGGAGCTTTTATATATCCGATTAACGGACTTACTTAGATTCTTATAAAGCATCGACTGGTTCAACCAACTAACAAAGTTTTTTTACCGAACTATCCCCAATAGGTCCCCACATACGGAGAATCAACGCTCAATTTTAAATAAGTAAAGACTTTTGCCCAATTGAAATGTATCAGAACCAATCTGCGTCAAGAAGAATTATTTAAAATAAGATAAATATTCTTATCCAATATTGCACTTTTCTTTATATAAAAATATTAGTTATAATCAAAAAATAATTTTGATAACAGTTTTTGTGTGGCCTCTACTGTAAAAATGTATATAAACTGCATAAATTACCAAATGACATGAAAATAGTGTTTACCTTAAAACTCATTTAACAAAAGTACAAACACTATCATGTAGACATCGGTATTTGTACACAGATTGGAATGTTTGACTATGTAACTTTGTGCGCAAAATGTTTAAAATCTTGAAATGAATTCATTTATTTGTTAAACATAAGCATGTCATTTTATGAAAAGAGTAGAATTGATTCATACTCATGCATATTTCTAACAACAGAATAACGAACAAGGTAGTTATAGTCGGCAAAGCAAGGCAATCTAGAGCGGTACGTTTTGAGTCAAGTTCAGGATCTCGTTGCTTTAAAATCTATTTCAGCAAATTAATGGGTTCAACCTATTATTTTCAAAAATTAGATCGAATAGGATAGGAAGTAGCAGGTGAAGTGGTAGGTCATATGAATGGATATGGTGTGTTTTAATCTATACTATTATATAAAAGGCTTATCACGTATCTTCGAGTACGCTCAACTAAAGAACAACTGAACCGATTTTAATAATTATTTTACTAATTCAAAGCGTCATTCTTAACTTAAGCTATTGCATACTTTATTTTTTAAACCTACCTTAAAGTTATTAAAATTTGAGATTAAATACCATTTAAAAAACTTCATAGAAAATTATTCATAAACGCTGCATTAAGCAGTACACATCTTTTTCTTTCTTTTCCATTGTGTGCTTAAAACAGTGGTGATCAACGCAACGTTCAAACAACAACAAAGGGAGATTTCCGAGTGCACAGCTTTACACTGAAACAAGAAGTTGTTAAAAGCTCTCATAACATTTGATACAACGAACTCTTGTCGCGTGTTGGATTTTCAATATAATCATTTCTTTTTTATTTTTGTGTTTGTTTTTCGCTATTTTAACATAGAAAACATCAAGCAAAAATGTATTAATGCTTTTCGTGAAAATTTGCAATATATTTACGTATATTCATAAATAAAACAGCGAGCAACATCCTCACCATATGAACGTTCAAAGCATACTGACTTGCAATTTAATGCACAGCAGAAAAAACAAACTTTTACGCAGTGTACAAACACAGCGAGCCGATTGCTACTTCGTGTGCAAAAGCTCAACAACACACGATGCCCGCGGGCTTTGGGACACGGTTGCCACTTTGGTACAATTGTACCAAAATTGGTACATTTATTTTTGCTTGGTACATAGGTACATTATTTTCTGATTTGGTACATTTTGTAAAAGTTTAGAAATTTTCCAAAAATCGAAATTTAGTAGTACTGTTGGCGTAATGTTCAGTGTCCGAAGCTATGTTCAGTGGAAACTTGTTTTGCATAAAGTTCTACCTTTATTCTGAGGGAAAGAAAGAGACAAAAGTACAAAATCATAATTGAAAGGAAAATGAACAACATGGATTTTTGCGTCAATTTTTGTATAAATTACAAAATGTAATTTACAATTGTAAAAATAAAATCAAAAAATAAAATCTGATGCCAATGTTTGGATAGATTTAAGGGAAGCGTCCACTTCTGACTGCGAAAGTGAAGCTGAATGCAGCAGGTTGTTTAATTTTTATTAGAAATTGTAAAATTTTATTTTATAGTGTTGATGTTCCTTCCCAATTAAAGACTGACTCCAAAAAGAATTTTCGTTCAGAATGGTTCCAAACATTTTCTTGGCTGCAAAACAAAAATGAGAATACATTTTGTATCGTCTGCGAGAAATCGTTCGTAAACCACTTGCCACACTTGCACAGACATGCAAAGAATACTGTCAGCACTGCCAAAATAATGAAAAATGAAAAAAAAAATGGTCCCGATGGATGTATTCTTGAAAGCCGAAAATACATTTTTAGAAAAGCAAGTTCGGCAGGTGAAACTTGCGCTTGTAATGTTCCCCATTATGCATAATCTACCATTCTTCTAATGGACTTTCTTTCAAATTTGTGATTGGTATGCGGTCTAGACTCACAAATTGATAAAAATTTAAAATGTGGTAGAACAAAATCAACGCAACTGTCGAATATAAAATAGATATAAAATATTATAAATATTATATAAAATAACTTAATATTTTTGTTTTGTTCACATACACGCAAATATACACGAATTAATGTTGTAAAACTTTTTTATTACAAAAAATTGGTACATTTTATTCCTTTTTGGTACATTTTTATGGAAAATTTGGTACGAAAAATAAAAGGCGAGTGGCAACCGTGCTTTGGGAAACCATGTAGTAAGCACCAGAGAACAACTTGATTGCATTCAAATGGCGTTTCGAATGTATCCTCAATATACGAGCACCGAATGTGCCTTCTGCATTAAAATTAATGCGCGAATACATGCACCAATCGCTGAGGATACGAATACCATAGAGTAAGAGTGGTCGCGATTACGAATGCCTGCGAATCAAGAATACCCAACGAAGCGTGACATGAGCAACATTCGCCAAAAGCAAGGAAAATTCATGCTTTTATGTCCATTCGCACCAAGGAAAAAATGTTAACCGCAGTCTGCAGTGTTGATTTTTTGTATACGAAAAAATCTCATGTGAAAAAAAAACGATTTGTGCCGTACACGCATGGCTATGGGATGACAAGCACTGTTATAAGCAATAAAAAAAATATATTTTGGAGTTGCCGTAAGCCTTTTGCAATGTTTTTTAGATTAAGCAGCACAACAGCGAACAAAAAAATGCCCATTTCTTCTAACACTCATTCTTAAAGTAACGGGAGAATGCGTATTTGTTGGAAAGAACGAAAGCAAAAAAAAAAAAATCCATGCAGCAACACTCGAGACACTCGAGTGTTTAGCGAAGCATCCGAATGTCTGCATTGTCTGGATGGTACCTTTGTTTGTATTCGCAATCCTTATAAACTGTGCTTAGCACCAATCGTTGTTTACGAACTCGAGCTGTATGCTTGAATTAATTTTTGTGTTCGATTGTGGCAGACGACGATTGTTATTCGAGTGGCAAAAAATGAGGATTGGGCTTGTGCAAATCTCTGGTGAGCACCACTGGTTTAATAGCTCTTTTTGATTACGCCTTGCTTATAAGCATGATCGAAAAAATAAGGTAATGAAGCAACAACAATGTTAATTGTAATATAGACAGAATCTATTTCTTTTTTAATGAAAATGCTAAAAATTATTAATAATGTAAACATAAGCATATGTAAATAAAATTAATTTAATATCTATGACGTAGTACTCTCGCAAAATACGAAAACACTTTATACGAAAACACGAAAGAGAAAATGAGACAAATGCTGTTGCTGTTTTCGACTCAGACTCAGTGCTGCCAAACAGTAGCAGCGGTGCTGCCATCTCTTATCAAGTAGCTGATAAAAAGCTTTTATTAGCAGTGTTGCTAAGCTCACATTACACAGGTTGAAGTTTTGATAAATCACTTATCCAGATCCATTTTTGTGCCAAAATAAAAAAAAAAGCAAAAGCTAAAGCAAAAGCAATAACAACACCAACACCAACACAAACACAAACACCAACACCAACACCAACACTAACACCAACACCAACACCAACACCAACACCAACACCAACACCAACACCAACACCAACACCAACACCAACACCAACACCAACACCAACACCAACACCAACACCAACACCAACACCAACACCAACACCAACACCAACACCAACACCAACACCAACACCAACACCAACACCAACACCAACACCAACACCAACACCAACACCAACACCAACACCAACACCAACACAAACACCAACACCAACACCAACACCAACACTAACACCAACACCAACACCAACACCAACACCAACACCAACACTAACACTAACACCAACACCAACACTCAAAACAACACCAACACCCAAACCAACACCAACACCAACTCCAACACCGACAACAACACCAAGACCAACACCAACAACAACAACAACATCAACAACAACAACAACAATAAAAATCTAGTTTGTTATTATTTCAAGAGTTTTTTTCGTGACAACCAAGATTGTCTAGGAAAGGGAAAAGGATTGGGTACATTTGATTAAGTCAAGAACTTGAACATGGATTAAAACAAGAATTTGGATATGAAGTAGGAGTATAAAGAAACACCGTTACGTAAAAACCTACGGGTGTGTCCACGACACAGCCAACTCTTTTTTATTTTAAAAATATCACTTTTTTCCATACAAATTCTTTTGACCAACAAAAGCTTGTTGTGGCACCTCTGAGTCTTCTTCGATCGAACTGATATCTGGGATTGATTACTTTTTCGATTCACGAAAACCTTTAGGGGCTTTCCCGACTCATGTTGGCATTTTCATTAAAAAGAACCACCTTAATATAAATATGTGTATTACCGCTCCACCAAACACTAACCAATAATTTCTCTATTGTTGACATTCTTACTTTAGTGGGTGATTTCATTTCATTATAGCTCATTCCATGAATGCGATTATTTGAATAGCTCATTCCATTACTTTAAGACCGTTCATCAATCTCAGTCAGTCATTCATCAACTACTTTCATCAGCTGTGTGTGTAAAACAAGCTCATGCACTTAGAACGAACACGCTCACCTGTCAGCTGTAGCGTGCATACTCAAATCTACGGGTAAGCGTGAAATAAAAAATTTTTAATTAAATTTTAGGTTTATTTAAATAAGGTTTGCATTTTATATCATTTTTGGTTATAATTAAATTAGCTGCCATTTCATTGTCGAAAAAAAATCCATTATGAATCAATTTATGGATTCTTTCATTTAAACTGTTTAATGACAAGAACTAAGCCAAAAACCGCTATAACGGAATTTTTGGATAGCATTGTATTATTTTGACAGTTATTAATCAAAATATTGTGCACATTGCGTATTTCACAAATTCATATAAATAGATTATTATTGGGAAACCTCTAACAAATACTCGTTTCAATGCAAAAATCCAACTCAAATATTAATGTCAAACTGATACACGTTATGCAATGGCATTTAAACCTCTTAATGCTCATTTGCCAGCTGACGCAATCCAATGTCGGAATTCACATTCATGTTTGTTGCCACATGTCGCTTTTGTCCGATTCACAATCACAATCACTAAGCATGTGTCAATATTTAAATAAATATTTGGCTCCAAGGCGGCAAATCAATGAGACAGCAACGCACACACACCAACATCTACCCACCCACACAAGCACCCTCGCATCCACTGCAAAGTGGCTAAATTCTCTAAAATCACATAACTCTGTATTATGCAAATACACTGAATGTTTGGAATTTTGGAATGTTGGTATTTTCAAATTAAGAAATCACACAAACGTGTCAACCGTAACATTCCTGCTGCTGTTGACGGCATATAAAGGTATCCAGCAAATTGCGGCGGAGGTGAAGTCAGCCACAAAATCAAGCCAAGATTGAAAGCGTAGAGAAAAAAAATCAACTGAACATACCTACCTATTTCTTTATAGCTGGTGCCTGCTATATTGAAATGAAATGAAAATTCAATTCTTTTTGTTCCGTACCGGAAAAAGAACAAGAATTCTGATTCCTTTTTTTCCATTGTTTGCTCTTAGCTTTATTTGTTGGCATTGAAGTTAAATCCGTACTTGTCGGCATTGTTTTGGTTTTCCCTACTGAAACCTTATAAGAATAACAACAATAGCAACAACAAGAACTGCCCAGTTGATGGTCATTGGCAAGGGCAAACATTGTGGTCAACTATGTTTGCGGTTGAGTTGAATTGAATGAGGTTGATTAAGGTTGCGTGAGCTTGAAGTCCTCAACGCGCTTTCTTTATTGTATGAATGTGAAAAGATTTTGAAGTTGAGAAAAATCTCATAAAATAATTTACGTCAATAGAAATAAATGTCAGGCAATTTCAGAAGAAAATAGTCTATTAGAAATGTAATCGCTTACTCAGTTTTATGTGAAGAAATACAAATATATTGTATTCCATATAAAAAGTTCCAATAACATTCCTTCTCTTCTTCGAATCTATATCCTTAGTTTTATCCCTAAACTAATACGTATCTTAATCCTTGTTTAAATCCCTATACGAATCACTGTTCTTATTATTGTCCCAATTCTTATCATAATTCTGTTTTAGTTCTTTTCCAAATTCTTATCCTAATCGTTGTCAAAATTCTGGGGTTAATACTTGTCCTAATCCTTAGTTAGGTTCTTTTTAGTTTTGTTTAAGTTCTTATTGTTATCCTTGTTCCAATTCTTATCCTTTTTCTTGTTCTAATCCTTTTCCTTATCCTTGCCCTAATACTTTTCTTAATAGTTGCACTAATCCTTGTCCTAATCCCTGCCTAAATCTTTATTCTAATCCTTGTTCAAATTCTTGTCCAATTTTTGCTCTATTCCTTCTTCAAATTCTTTTACTAAGCTTCGTGTGAGCTCTTGTTACAATCCTTATATCAATCCTTGTTGCCATTTTTGTTACAATCCTTGTCGAAATCTTTTTCCTAATTCAGGGTGGGCCATTTTGCCTTAAATTAATGCGACCTTTTCATTCAATTATATTGAGAAATAATTGTTGAGCCGGAACTCCAACTCCCAATCTGCAACTCCGACTCCAACTCCGACTCCGACTCTGCAACTCCGACTCTGCAGCCTGGCTCTACAGCCCTGGTAGTAACAGCTGTGATCAAGCTTCAAAAAGCTACATACAATTAGAGCCATGCCTGAAAGTTTAATTACAATTGTGTTGCCCTCTGATGGTATGTTACTGAAAGTATATAGAAGCTCTGATGCTGAAAATTGAAGGCGTTGTTCTTTCAGCTAAAAGTAAATTTCTAGTAATTTTCTCGACACTAGTTGAAATCTAGCAAGCCTAAGTAACTGAGTAGATCATAGTCAAAGTCATGCAAGGCTATTGGTATAGCGGCCAACAAAACAGTATGTCTAGTCTGCTGTATGATTTGCTCTATATAGAGCCGTTGTTGTTGTAAGTTATTTTCTTCATTAACGTACTTGGCCTTAAGCTCAACAATTAACTCCTAATAACTTTTTCTTTACTTTTCAAATCGGCTTATGACACCCCCACGTTCGAAGTTCAAGTCCAATTAAATTTGTGCCATGGGGAATTCCGTGGTGAATATTTCTTTCAATAGGGTTGTGAATAAACTAAATTGTCGGTTCTACGCCAATGAAAATCTTCAATTTATTCACGAGTAACACCTCTTCGACTAACGCGTGGCTGTTTGGGCTGCAATTTATGCGGAAGGGATCGTTTGACCTTTCTTCTTCGAAGACGACGTAGGAGCAGCCGTAACCGTCAATGGAGAGCCAATGGTGTTATCGAACCATAATAACAATTTTTTAAGGCCAATTCTGACTGATAGCGGCATGGACAACTGTTAGTTCCAACAGGACGGCGCCATAGCTCAACCCGAGCCACAATCGCTTTATAGCGCTGTTTGTTTCCCACACTAAGGGAAATAATGCATATTTACATTATCCACGCCTGAGTATAAATTTTATTTAAATATTTACGTGGATAAATCTAATATTTTCCTTACAACTCGTTTTTTCCCGTAAATTTTATTTATACCATACACGGACATACATATTGCATACAGCTGAAATAACCGACAAACAGCAACAGCATCACACTCTGTTCCTGCAGTTTAGTTCTTGCAGTTATAGGTTTCTTATAGTTCTCGTTTAGTTTTTGTTGCAAGGGTTATATAGCCTGGATGTTTGGCCAAGATTCTTTGTGAGTGGGATTGGTGATCGCATAATAAAATTGTATAAGGTTAGAACGACAACCGGACATTTTCCCACGAATATCTTGCACTGACTGTCATTTCCCTGCATATTTTTCTTTTTCTAATTTATATTATTTTGATATTTGGTGCCATAATAATGCAACAGCTATGCAACAATTTTGACATTTGGTGCCATAATAATGCAATATTTTTTTCTCTTAGTGCAGTCACCTAATTTCGAAAAAAATGTGATTTTTTGACTGGCCTCTGCGATCGTCTGACTGAACCCCTCCAGACGTCTTCCTGTGAGGGTTATTGGAAGTCCAGAGTTTATGACAACAAGCCACGAACCCTGGAAGCCTTGAAAGACAATATTCGACATAAAATGGTCGCTATTCAGCCCAAAATACTATGAAATATGATGGGAAAATGCGTAAAAATTAGCCACTTGCTGTGGTGGCGACTATTCACTGGAAATCATATGCCACAAGTGAACAGAACATTTAACAGTGAATTTACATTGTTCAAAATATACCGGAAATCATTACACAGCAAACAATTTGTGTGTTTTTTTTATCATTGCCAAAAAAAAAAATTCTGAAGCGATGAATGGCCCGCCTTTAACATATCTTTCCTAATTCATGCCAAAATTCTTAATCAAATCCTTATCCTTATCCTTTACCAAATTCCTATCTCAATAGTTGTCCAAATCTTTGTCTAAATCTTTGTCTTAATCTTCGTAATAATCCATGTCCAAATTCGTGTCTAAATACGTGTCCTTATTCTATTACATATTCTTGTCTAAATATGTTCGCTTTTCCTTATCCTAACTTTTTCCAAATCCTTGCATTAAACCTTATCTTATTCCTTATCATAATCAATGTTCAAATCCTTGACCTACACTGGTTCTAATCATTATCCATGCCCTTGTCTTAATACTAATCCTTGTCCTAATCCTTTCCAGATCCTTATCCTAATCCTTTTCCAATACTTGTCTCAATCTTTCACGTAATCGATGTCCTTATCGTAACACTTATCGTTATCTTTGTCCTAATACTTGTTTCAAACCTTATCTTAATTCATATCCTAATTCTTTTCTAGTCCTTGTTTTTATCTTGGTCCTGATGCTTATTTTTATTTTGCTTTAGTTTTTACTTTTGTGTGGTACTTTACCACTTTATCGCCACACAATTATTTCATGCAACGATGTTGCATTTATGTAACATAATGCGTTTCCCTGAGAGGACGTTTTGTTTTCGTTATGAAGTCAAAGAACGAACCTTTGCTGTCGTAAAATAAAATTTAACTTAACGTCTATATTGAGCGATTAATAGCTGCATGCAACAATATTGCATTTTTGGTGCATCAACACACACTGCTCCTGAAGCAACTTCAAGTTGACCTAAAATGGCAACGTAAACTGAATGTCTCCAAGTGTTTGTAATGTTTTTCTGATGAAATATCACTTTGAATTAAAATCCCAGCTGATTTCGTTTTGAAAATATCTCAATTTTTGCATTTTAACGTGATTGAACCACCTTGTACATTAGACGGCGCAATATATTCAAGTATAAAAGTGTTTATATATGTATGCATGTGTGTATATATATATATATACAATATATCTACGTGGGTGTGTGTGTGTGTGTGTGTGTGTGTAAAATATTGACAATTGGGATATTGTTTCCACACCATCTACTGAGATAAATATCGCGGCGCGTTTTTTTTTTAAAGTGGTATCCCCTGTAGGCCTATTCCACTATCCCGTCCCGTTCATAAATTTCGTAATCACTTTTATACTTAAATTGGGTCAAATTGGACAGCCTCTAAGAAATATACACCTATAATTTATTACAAATGTTGCGAAGTACATGTCACTGCAGTATTTTTTAAGCGACTTGAGTATGATGAATCTTCAATAAGATTAATTTTCAATCTCTCCCAAAACTTTTTAAGTTTCCTGTGAATCGACTCTCCAGCCTGCTCCGACTACAATCCCAAACCATCTCAGTCTAGTTTTATAATAGCATCCTTCAAATGATCTAATATAACATGTATTTTTATCGTCTGCGAGACACCAGTACTCTCAATGGCTTTGCGAAAAGTTATCAAATTTTTATCAAAATCGGTTAAATCGGTTTTTTTTGTTATAAAACAATTTTATTCATTGTCTGAAAAGCACACTCAAAGGGCTTCAAGGCATAAGGTCCAACCGTTTCATTAATATCGGGGTCATTAAGTTTTGCAGATTCCTTTAAAAGTTGTCGGCATGCCTTGCCTTCAAAGATCTCTCCTTGATAATTTTTAGCCATTAATTTCAACTTTGTGGCCCAAATCAATGTTTTTTCCCGCCCAACAAGAGGTACGATACCACTCTAAAACAAATGATTGACAAAGCCCTGCAAAAGATGAAGTTCGGGAAGTTGTGGTCGGAGCAGGCTGGAGAGTCGATTCACAGGGAATTTAACAAGTTTTGGGAGAGATTTAAAATTAATCTTATCGAAGATTCTTCAAACCCAAGTCGCTTAAAAAATGCTGCAGTGACATTTACTTCGCAACATTTGTAATAAATGATAGATGTATATAGCCCAAGTCAAATTTATTTACACTTTCAGAAGAAATAGATTAAAGAAAGCGCTTGCCTTTTTTGTTGTTTGCATAATTCGCAAAGAAATTTTTGGTTGTTGTATTCTTTGTAGTATGCAAAGTAAAGAAAACATGTTTTAAAAAACCTAACGAAAAATATCATTAAAAAAAAATTAGCAAAATATAATTATTCTCTGGCCTATATAGTTTTCGCACAATGTTTTGTGGACTGATAAGTCTTCCTGTAAATTCGAGGAGTCTTTTGGAAAAACATTCATGTATCTTCCTTAAATCCTAAAAAGTAAGGTCGTGCAGCACTTATGTTTGTAAATATTTGTGTTTATTGACTCCAAGAAAGGCTGTGTAAATACTTATGACGCTAGAGGGTAGTTATCAATTATTAGTATATTTTGTGATATATATCGTAAGGTTTGCTAAAACTTTTGTTTTTATTTAACATACTGCATAGAATGCAACAACAAAAAAATATCTTTGGAAAATTTTTCCAACAAGAAATAAAGTTAGCTCTTTTTTTAAAACATTTAAAACATGAATAGCAAATAATCATGTTATATTTGTGATAAAATTCCCACTTATGGATCAGGAACGTTTCAACATTTTTCGAGTTATACCAATTCCTACCACAATCAACAATACTTTGATAGCAATTAAGGCAGATACCGAACTTATGGCCACAAACCTTCACAGGGACCATTACTTCCCGATGAGTTTCACTGAACTCGAAGCATGCCTTGTAATAACTGCATCAACTTATCTTTGTTCAAATAAACAATCCATGTTTAACAAGGGATCAAATGCCTTCTCTTGCGAATTCAATTTGTTAAACAATAGAACATCGGCAGATTGTAAACTCACCAATTTACATGATGATTTCGTATGGACTCAACTGAACCACAAAAATCAATGGATCTACGGGACTAAGGAAACTAATCAAATGAGCGCTGTATGCGGAACCAATGCTTTTCAAATAAAAATAGAGGGATCTGGACTACTGTCACTAGATCCAGAGTGCATAATAAAACATAACGTCATAACCATTCAAGGACATTTTGTCATCAAAAGCACCATTCATTCATCTTACGCAAAACATGGCAATCTAACAGCAGTCGCGTTTCCCAGCGAAATCAGGAAGATCTTCAACTCTTCTTCCGATTCTACAGCAAAAACCCTGGAACAACTTACAGCTCTACAAAATGTCTTGAAGTCAGGAAAGAGTTCAGAGCTTCCAGAACTGTCGCTGTCTACCAACATTCATCATTACGCAATCAGCTATACAGCCCTTATTATATCAATTATAATAGCAAGCTGTATTATCTGGCAAATAAAAACTGGTGCGTTTAAAAAGAAACAACCCATCATCATAAAGCCAATACCAAGGCCAAGACGACACCTGTCCGAATCTGTATAGTTGAATGCGAGCATTCAACGCGCGGGAGAATGTACAATAACTGTACAACAACAACAACATAGGCAAAACAAATTGCAGCTACAGCACAGGGCAACGCACGCTTGTTGACCTACTTTTATTTATTATTAAGTTTGTTATTTTCATTTTATATGTATATTGTGAATTTTGCATGTTTTTTAATTGTTTACATTATTTATACCAAATAAGCAATATTTATCATGAATTTAGGTTTTGTCATTTATTGAAGTTAATGTTAAGTAATCAATATTTATTTTTGTTTAACTAAGCAATATGTTTTATATTTAAGCAGGTACAAGGAAATAATAAAGTTAGTTATTTATTTTACACTAATCATCAAGTGTCTTTTTTTAACTCTCTACATAAACAATCCAGGTTCAAGTGCCTGTGTTTGTTAAGTGTTCAATCCAGAGCAATCCAAGTTCAAGTGCTTGTGTTTGCGCCACTGGAACGAAACATTTTGGTGACCCCGACGTGATCGGAAGGATAACTGGTTCAAGTGCCAAGTATCCATCAATCCATTGATCACTCATCACACAGGCGTGATTCATTTTGGTGACCCCGACGTGATCGGAAGGATAACTGGTTCAAGTGCCAAGTATCCATCAATCCATTGATCACTCATCACACAGGCGTGATTCATTTTGGTGACCCCGAATATTAAGGATACGTTATCCTTCAACACCTTCAACAAGAAGGACAAGCCACATCGATCAACATCTTCAAGGGTGCCACAAGGACACGCTACAGCGACCGCCGCATTCAAGGGTGCCACAAGGACACGCCACAGCGACCGCCGCAATCAAAGGTGCCACAAGGACACGCCACATCGACCGCCGCATTCAAGGGTGCCACAAGGACACGTCACCTCGATCGCCGCAATCAAGGGTGCCACAAGGACACACCACATCGATCGCCGCAATCAAGAGTGCCACAAGGATACGCCACAGCGACCGCCGCAATCAAGGGTGCCACAAGGACACGCCACAGCGACCGCCGCATTCAAGAGTGCCACAAGGACACGCCACAGCGACCGCCGCAATCAAAGGTGCCACAAGGACACGTCACATCGATCGCCGCAATCAAGGGTGCCACAAGGACACACCACATCGATCGCCGCAATCAAGAGTGCCACAAGGATACGCCACAGCGACCGCCGCAATCAAAAGTGCCACAAGGACACGCCACAGCGATCGTCGCAATCAAAAGTACGACTAAAGTGCCACAAGAGGCACACTACAGCAAAAAATGTCAACATTCAACGCGTTATTGGAATTACAAATCAAGACTGGCGAGGAAATACAGCGGATTGTAACAAATTTCAAAAAGGATTCGGTTGGAAGAAAGTCGAACGCCGCATATTACAAAGAGCGGTTGCGTCAGCTCAACTTAGTTTGGGATGAATATGAAAAACGAGACAGCGAGTTGAGATGCAAGATCGACCAGCCAATGAATCACGAGTATTTCACAGATCACTATGATAAAATACGTAAAATAGCTGAATACCACATCGAGCTATTCAACACGGAAATCATACGATTTGAATCACAAGAGGCATCAGGACTAAATCCTGGTGCTAACAAACCTGGACCCAACCATGGGGCTGGTACAAAATCAGAGCAACAACAACATGATACGACAACTACTCAACATCAAGGCCTAATTCGAAAGATTGCAGCACGCATGACAGCTTTACGGCGATTGCTCAATTCACTAGCAGCTGCACAAGAAGAGGAGACATCTCAATTCTACAAGGTCAATATCAGCACCATAAATAAATTATGGAATCAACTTGAAGGCCTTCAGGATGAAGCATTGGAAAAACTGGAGGACCAAACACCATTAGGTTTCGATGAAACTGAATTCAACGAATTAGGAGATATGGTGAGGCAACAACTGGTCAAACTCTCCATTAAGGAAGATCAGCTTCAATCAAGAAACACATCATTATCAACTTCAGGAAGATATCATCCTGCACAGACTACACTACCATTGCCAAAGGTGACAATTCCGAATTTCAACGGCGATTACCTAAAATGGCAGGAGTTCTACAATATATTTAATCAAATGATAGACAAAGAACCATTACCACTAGTCCAAAAAATGTGGTATCTAAAATCAAATGTTTCGGGAGAAGCCGCAAAGCTCATCAGTCATTTGTCACTGACTGAAGAAAACTACAATGCAGCCTGGACGCTGTTGCAAGATCGATATAACAACAAACGAATCCAGGTTGGAGCCTTGGTCCAAAAATTATTAGAGCAACCTCTCGGTACATCAACAGCTGGTTCAGTAAAAAATCTACATGACACAACAAGAGAATGTTTGTTAGCTTTAAACAATCTCGGAGTGGAAACAACTTCCTGGGACCCACTCCTGTTGCACATACTGATTAAAAAATTGGATAGAGCAATGCACATTAGATTCGAGCAATCATTAGCAAGACCAAAGGAGCTATTGAAAATCAATGAATTTTTGTCATTTTTGGAGCTACAATTCCAATCAATGGAGTCGATCGGTTCTAAAGATAAATCGTCATGTACACAGGCAACGACTAGATCATTCACTACAGTTGCGAGCACACAAAGGAATATAAATACGTGCAGATTATGCAACATCAGCTATCATCCATTGTATTTCTGCAAAAAATTTCTGCAATTATCTACACCAGAGAGACTGAATTGGGTGCAAAAAAATAAACTTTGTGTCAACTGTTTCAAGCTAGATCATACAGCAAAGAACTGCCCATCACGAACCTGCACTAAGTGTGACAAGAAACACAATTCACTGGTGCATCTAGAAGGAAGAAGCGATGTCTCAAATGCAACAAAGGCAACTGATTCAAGAATAGCAGCCACATCAGCTGCAGCCAACACGATGCCAGCACGTAAAGGTTATGTCTTACTAGCAACAGCGAAAATAAAAATAACTGCGGCTAATGGAAGATCAGGTGAATTTAGAGCAATTTTAGACTCTGGTTCACAAATAAACATTATCTCTGAGCGTCTCATCAGAAGGTTGTCCATCATTCCAAACGACGCATCACTCTGCATTGAGGGCATCGGTAAAGCAAAAAGCAGAGCCACACAACGGGTCAATGTCATGCTGCAATCTTTGGACAACAATTTTTCAACTCATTTGGAGGCATTCGTACTTCCAAACATCATTCCTTGTCAACCAAACAATAATCTTGATATTTCTAAATGGCCAATTCCTACCAACATTCAACTAGCGGATCCAGAATTTCATCAACCAGGAAAAATTGATATTCTGCTTGGTGCCGAGTTCTATTTCAAGCTAATATCCTCAGGACAAATCACGCTGTCTCCTGACCTCCCAGTCCTACAAAATACAGTTCTTGGTTGGATCGTTAGTGGAAAGATTGGTAACAACTCTGAAGCATCGGACACATTGACTTGTGCTGTTGGTGGTCAAGATGCCAGTGATATAAATTTCTCATTGGAGGAAATGGTGGAGCAGCTGTGGAAAATGGATGAAGTAGAATCAAATGAAAAGGGCTTATCCACGGAGGAGCAGCGATGCGAGGCACACTTTACTCAAAATGTTCGCATCAATGAAGAAAATCGTTTTGTCGTTAGACTACCGTTTCTTCAAACTACATCAGCCTTGGGAGAATCGAAAGAAATGGCTTACAACAGATTCTTAAGCCTAGAACGTCGACTTCTCAAAAATGATATGGTTCGAAAACAGTATGTCCAATTCATGGAAGAGTACAAGCGATTGGGGCATATGAAGGAAGTTAATCTTGATTCTGTACTGACGCCTAATTATTTCATCCCTCATCATTGTGTACTAAAGCCAGACAGCACAACAACCAAACTACGAGTGGTATTTGATGCATCAGCCAAAACTTCGTCTGGCTACTCCTTAAATGATTTAATGTTCACAGGTCCAACAGTCCAAAGTGAATTATTCCCCATACTTCTTCGCTTTCGTTGGTCACGCTTTGTTTTTACTACGGACATTGAAAAAATGTATAGACAAATTTTAATACATCCAGAAGATCAGCAATACCAAATAATTATGTGGAGAGCTCATCCAACGACACCTGTAAGCTACTACCAACTCAACACGGTTACCTATGGGACTCGAGCAGCACCATATCTTGCCACAAAATGCTTGCAACGCATCGCAAACGAAAATATTAATAATTTTCCACTAGGATCTCAGATTTTGCAAAACAATTTCTACGTTGATGATGGGCTTGGTGGATCAGACAGTTTGATAACAGCTATCGAAGCTCAACAGCAGCTCATACACATCTTGAAAAAACATGGTTTCAATTTGCGCAAATGGTGTGCAAATCATCCAGCGCTCCTTCAGAACATTCCTCAAGATGACCAGGAAGTAAAATTAGATTTCAACAATACTAACAACGATTCAATTAAGACACTTGGATTATTATGGCTACCAAAAACTGACCAATTTTGTTTTAAAGTAAGACTGGATCCAGTAAAGGTTGTCACAAAACGAGCGATCACATCTGATTTAGCTAGGCTGTTTGATCCATTGGGAATCGTTGCTCCAGTGATAGTAACTGCGAAGATGTTTGTTCAGGAACTGTGGCAATTAAAAATTAATTGGGATGATGCCTTACCAGCTGAATTACATACAAAATGGATAAAGTTTCGCAGTGGCTTAAGTGATTTAGACGATTTGAAATTTTCACGTCACATTTTTAAAGGAGACATTCCAAGGACAATCCAAATTCACGCATTTTCGGATGCATCAGAGAAGGCGTTTGGCGCTGCAGTGTATATTCGTTCAGAATTTAGGGATGGGAGAATAATAGTGAAACTTTTGTGTTCTAAATCACGAGTAGCACCACTTAAAATACAAACACTGCCTAGACTCGAACTATGTGCTGCAGTGCTAACTGCTCAACTGGTAAACCGAGTAAAGAACGACCTTAATCTCAAGGAACATCAAACATTTCTCTGGACAGACTCAGAGATTGTTCTCTCATGGATTAATGCGCAGTCATCATCTTTCCAAACATTTGTGGCAAATAGAGTTGCAACAATTCAAAATTTAACATTGATGGAACAATGGCGTCATGTCAGCTCAAAAAACAATCCAGCTGACATCCTGTCTAGAGGTCTGCAACCAAGTACTTTAGCCAATTGCAATCTTTGGTTTTATGGACCACTATTTTTACATGGAAAAGAAACTATGTGGCCACCAAGATTCAACTCCGCATTGGCAATTTCAACCAACATGGAAAAGAAACGGAAACCTTCACCAGTAGCCAGCAAAAACATGGTGTTCACATTAACCAAAAACGACGGGCTACTAAATGAAGATTTTGTGTATAAAATTAACCATAGAAATTCATTCCGCACACTTCAAAGAATTATGGGATACGTTCTACGGTTCATAAATCACACCAGGTGCAAAAGAGAGCTAAGACAAACCCAAACGGTACTTACTCCCAACGAGCTTAATCATGCATTAACTGTCATTGTTAGAGCAATACAGACTTCTGATTTCAAGGATGAAATAACACACTTGAAAAAATACGCGGAATTCAAAAAGACAAGTCCATTTAGTAGTTTGTCACCATTTTTAGACGAAATGAACATTTTGAGAGTTGGTGGACGCTTAGAGGCATCGACATTACCCGTCGATGCTAAGCATCAAATGCTGCTGCCATATAACGATCCTATAACAAAACTAATTTTGGTTATGTTACATAACGATAATATGCACTGCGGTCCACAGACTTTGCAAGCATTATCTAGGCAGCGATTTTGGATAATCAAAGGAAAATCAATGGCAAGGAATGTCGTACAAGGTTGTGTTCGCTGTTCCAGAGCAAAACCAAGACTTTTTCAACAAATTATGGGCAATCTTCCAGCATCCAGAATAACTCAAGCACGACCATTTCTTAAAACTGGAGTAGACTTTTGTGGACCCTTCTGGATACATTACAAAATTCGTGGTAAGAAACCGCATAAAGCATATATTGCCATATTCTGCTGTTTCGCTACAAAGGCTGTGCATCTAGAGTTAGTCAATGATTTGACAACCGAAGCCTTTATAGGATCACTAAAGCGTTTTACATCTCGACGTGGGCGCTGCGATACATTATACTGTGATAATGCCACCAACTTTGTCGGAGCCAAAAATAAATTGAAGGAATTAAACGACGCCATATTCGTAAATACTTCTCAGAAGAAAATCACCAAAACATGCAGCGACCGTGGAATCGACTTCAAGTTCATACCACCTCGGGCCCCACACTTTGGCGGACTATGGGAGGCGGCCGTGAAATCAGCAAAACATTTATTACTGCGAAGCGTGTCAACCGAATCCCTTACATACGAAGAGCTTGAAACTGTGATCATTGAGATTGAAGCCATCTTAAATTCTCGACCAATAACACAAATGTCCACAGATCCAAATGATTTGACTGCTCTGACACCAGGACATTTCTTGATTGGTGAACCACTAACTGCACAAGTCGATAGAAGATCACCACAGTCCAAAATATCATTGGCAACAAGATGGAAGCTAGTATCGCAGGTTAAACATGAATTCTGGAGAAGATGGAATCTCGAATACCTCAACCAATTACAAGAAAAACGAAAATGGAAGAATCATTCACAAAATGTTCGAGAGAATGAATTGGTTATTATCAAGGAAGACAATGTTCCTGTCATGCAGTGGCCTCTTGGCCGAATAGTAGAGGTACATACTGGACCTGATGGAGCAGTGCGTGTTGTTGACGTAAAAACAGCAACAGGAATATGGAAACGAGCAATCCACCGACTAGCACCACTTCCTGTAGAGTCTGACCCAACATCTGATCCAACATCGCCATCTCAACAGAATCATGAAGAAGAAGAAGAAGAAGAAGAAAGGAGTGAAATTCCAACTAAACGAAAGAAATTCTCCAACAATTCACTGATCACAACTCTTGTAGTATCGTTACTGCTACTACCAATGATACTAGCAAATCCTGTCGACATTAAAAAATTTGAAAATGGTCCTGGAATCTATTTTGAAGATGTTGGTACAGCAAACTTGGCGACTGCCGAATGGAAAATTGTTGCATACTATGACCTTACTCCGTTCTGGGTTGAACTTGAAGCTTTCACTAATGGAACATTAGCCTTTCAACAGCTATGCAACCAATCACGCCAAGGTTCAGGCTGCACTGCACTTGCCAAACATTTCCTGCACACAAGAAAGGAATTACAATTGGACAGCGAATTGTTAATAAGGCGACGCAAGACTAGAGCTGCTTTAGACATTGTCGGAAACATAGCCAATACACTGTTTGGTGTTCTTGATTCCGATTATGCCAAGGAAATGTCAAAAACAATTAGCCAACTACAGAATAACGAAGAGCAGATGGTCAACATTCTTAAGAAGCACACCTCCATTATTGATTCGACAATTAATATAATAAAGCAAAACGAAGTCAGCACAAACACAAGAGTAAATATGATACAGGAGGAACTAGCTAATCTTGAAAATGCAATCAACAAGGAAACTGAGACACAGCGAAGATGCCAAGTTCTTATGTCATTAGGACTACAGTTGTCTCTCATAGCTACAAACTTACAACAGATCCAAACTGCCATTCTAAATGTCCTCACCGCTACCCATCACGGCAAAATAAGCCCATTGCTATTATCTCCTCAACAACTAAGCGATGAGATAATCAACATAAAAAACAACTTGCCACCATCAAAACAGTTGCCAATCGGAAAAGATGACCTGTTGCATTTTTATAAATTAATGACATCAGAAGGAGGAATAGCAAATAATCATGTTATATTTGTGATAAAATTCCCACTTATGGATCAGGAACGTTTCAACATTTTTCGAGTTATACCAATTCCTACCACAATCAACAATACTTTGATAGCAATTAAGGCAGATACCGAACTTATGGCCACAAACCTTCACAGGGACCATTACTTCCCGATGAGTTTCACTGAACTCGAAGCATGCCTTGTAATAACTGCATCAACTTATCTTTGTTCAAATAAACAATCCATGTTTAACAAGGGATCAAATGCCTTCTCTTGCGAATTCAATTTGTTAAACAATAGAACATCGGCAGATTGTAAACTCACCAATTTACATGATGATTTCGTATGGACTCAACTGAACCACAAAAATCAATGGATCTACGGGACTAAGGAAACTAATCAAATGAGCGCTGTATGCGGAACCAATGCTTTTCAAATAAAAATAGAGGGATCTGGACTACTGTCACTAGATCCAGAGTGCATAATAAAACATAACGTCATAACCATTCAAGGACATTTTGTCATCAAAAGCACCATTCATTCATCTTACGCAAAACATGGCAATCTAACAGCAGTCGCGTTTCCCAGCGAAATCAGGAAGATCTTCAACTCTTCTTCCGATTCTACAGCAAAAACCCTGGAACAACTTACAGCTCTACAAAATGTCTTGAAGTCAGGAAAGAGTTCAGAGCTTCCAGAACTGTCGCTGTCTACCAACATTCATCATTACGCAATCAGCTATACAGCCCTTATTATATCAATTATAATAGCAAGCTGTATTATCTGGCAAATAAAAACTGGTGCGTTTAAAAAGAAACAACCCATCATCATAAAGCCAATACCAAGGCCAAGACGACACCTGTCCGAATCTGTATAGTTGAATGCGAGCATTCAACGCGCGGGAGAATGTACAATAACTGTACAACAACAACAACATAGGCAAAACAAATTGCAGCTACAGCACAGGGCAACGCACGCTTGTTGACCTACTTTTATTTATTATTAAGTTTGTTATTTTCATTTTATATGTATATTGTGAATTTTGCATGTTTTTTAATTGTTTACATTATTTATACCAAATAAGCAATATTTATCATGAATTTAGGTTTTGTCATTTATTGAAGTTAATGTTAAGTAATCAATATTTATTTTTGTTTAACTAAGCAATATGTTTTATATTTAAGCAGGTACAAGGAAATAATAAAGTTAGTTATTTATTTTACACTAATCATCAAGTGTCTTTTTTTAACTCTCTACATAAACAATCCAGGTTCAAGTGCCTGTGTTTGTTAAGTGTTCAATCCAGAGCAATCCAAGTTCAAGTGCTTGTGTTTGCGCCACTGGAACGAAACATTTTGGTGACCCCGACGTGATCGGAAGGATAACTGGTTCAAGTGCCAAGTATCCATCAATCCATTGATCACTCATCACACAGGCGTGATTCATTTTGGTGACCCCGACGTGATCGGAAGGATAACTGGTTCAAGTGCCAAGTATCCATCAATCCATTGATCACTCATCACACAGGCGTGATTCATTTTGGTGACCCCGAATATTAAGGATACGTTATCCTTCAACACCTTCAACAAGAAGGACAAGCCACATCGATCAACATCTTCAAGGGTGCCACAAGGACACGCTACAGCGACCGCCGCATTCAAGGGTGCCACAAGGACACGCCACAGCGACCGCCGCAATCAAAGGTGCCACAAGGACACGCCACATCGACCGCCGCATTCAAGGGTGCCACAAGGACACGTCACCTCGATCGCCGCAATCAAGGGTGCCACAAGGACACACCACATCGATCGCCGCAATCAAGAGTGCCACAAGGATACGCCACAGCGACCGCCGCAATCAAGGGTGCCACAAGGACACGCCACAGCGACCGCCGCATTCAAGAGTGCCACAAGGACACGCCACAGCGACCGCCGCAATCAAAGGTGCCACAAGGACACGTCACATCGATCGCCGCAATCAAGGGTGCCACAAGGACACACCACATCGATCGCCGCAATCAAGAGTGCCACAAGGATACGCCACAGCGACCGCCGCAATCAAAAGTGCCCCACAAGGACACGCCACAGCGATCGTCGCAATCAAAAGTACGACTAAAGTGCCACAAGAGGCACACTACAGCAAAAAATGTCAACATTCAACGCGTTATTGGAATTACAAATCAAGACTGGCGAGGAAATACAGCGGATTGTAACAAATTTCAAAAAGGATTCGGTTGGAAGAAAGTCGAACGCCGCATATTACAAAGAGCGGTTGCGTCAGCTCAACTTAGTTTGGGATGAATATGAAAAACGAGACAGCGAGTTGAGATGCAAGATCGACCAGCCAATGAATCACGAGTATTTCACAGATCACTATGATAAAATACGTAAAATAGCTGAATACCACATCGAGCTATTCAACACGGAAATCATACGATTTGAATCACAAGAGGCATCAGGACTAAATCCTGGTGCTAACAAACCTGGACCCAACCATGGGGCTGGTACAAAATCAGAGCAACAACAACATGATACGACAACTACTCAACATCAAGGCCTAATTCGAAAGATTGCAGCACGCATGACAGCTTTACGGCGATTGCTCAATTCACTAGCAGCTGCACAAGAAGAGGAGACATCTCAATTCTACAAGGTCAATATCAGCACCATAAATAAATTATGGAATCAACTTGAAGGCCTTCAGGATGAAGCATTGGAAAAACTGGAGGACCAAACACCATTAGGTTTCGATGAAACTGAATTCAACGAATTAGGAGATATGGTGAGGCAACAACTGGTCAAACTCTCCATTAAGGAAGATCAGCTTCAATCAAGAAACACATCATTATCAACTTCAGGAAGATATCATCCTGCACAGACTACACTACCATTGCCAAAGGTGACAATTCCGAATTTCAACGGCGATTACCTAAAATGGCAGGAGTTCTACAATATATTTAATCAAATGATAGACAAAGAACCATTACCACTAGTCCAAAAAATGTGGTATCTAAAATCAAATGTTTCGGGAGAAGCCGCAAAGCTCATCAGTCATTTGTCACTGACTGAAGAAAACTACAATGCAGCCTGGACGCTGTTGCAAGATCGATATAACAACAAACGAATCCAGGTTGGAGCCTTGGTCCAAAAATTATTAGAGCAACCTCTCGGTACATCAACAGCTGGTTCAGTAAAAAATCTACATGACACAACAAGAGAATGTTTGTTAGCTTTAAACAATCTCGGAGTGGAAACAACTTCCTGGGACCCACTCCTGTTGCACATACTGATTAAAAAATTGGATAGAGCAATGCACATTAGATTCGAGCAATCATTAGCAAGACCAAAGGAGCTATTGAAAATCAATGAATTTTTGTCATTTTTGGAGCTACAATTCCAATCAATGGAGTCGATCGGTTCTAAAGATAAATCGTCATGTACACAGGCAACGACTAGATCATTCACTACAGTTGCGAGCACACAAAGGAATATAAATACGTGCAGATTATGCAACATCAGCTATCATCCATTGTATTTCTGCAAAAAATTTCTGCAATTATCTACACCAGAGAGACTGAATTGGGTGCAAAAAAATAAACTTTGTGTCAACTGTTTCAAGCTAGATCATACAGCAAAGAACTGCCCATCACGAACCTGCACTAAGTGTGACAAGAAACACAATTCACTGGTGCATCTAGAAGGAAGAAGCGATGTCTCAAATGCAACAAAGGCAACTGATTCAAGAATAGCAGCCACATCAGCTGCAGCCAACACGATGCCAGCACGTAAAGGTTATGTCTTACTAGCAACAGCGAAAATAAAAATAACTGCGGCTAATGGAAGATCAGGTGAATTTAGAGCAATTTTAGACTCTGGTTCACAAATAAACATTATCTCTGAGCGTCTCATCAGAAGGTTGTCCATCATTCCAAACGACGCATCACTCTGCATTGAGGGCATCGGTAAAGCAAAAAGCAGAGCCACACAACGGGTCAATGTCATGCTGCAATCTTTGGACAACAATTTTTCAACTCATTTGGAGGCATTCGTACTTCCAAACATCATTCCTTGTCAACCAAACAATAATCTTGATATTTCTAAATGGCCAATTCCTACCAACATTCAACTAGCGGATCCAGAATTTCATCAACCAGGAAAAATTGATATTCTGCTTGGTGCCGAGTTCTATTTCAAGCTAATATCCTCAGGACAAATCACGCTGTCTCCTGACCTCCCAGTCCTACAAAATACAGTTCTTGGTTGGATCGTTAGTGGAAAGATTGGTAACAACTCTGAAGCATCGGACACATTGACTTGTGCTGTTGGTGGTCAAGATGCCAGTGATATAAATTTCTCATTGGAGGAAATGGTGGAGCAGCTGTGGAAAATGGATGAAGTAGAATCAAATGAAAAGGGCTTATCCACGGAGGAGCAGCGATGCGAGGCACACTTTACTCAAAATGTTCGCATCAATGAAGAAAATCGTTTTGTCGTTAGACTACCGTTTCTTCAAACTACATCAGCCTTGGGAGAATCGAAAGAAATGGCTTACAACAGATTCTTAAGCCTAGAACGTCGACTTCTCAAAAATGATATGGTTCGAAAACAGTATGTCCAATTCATGGAAGAGTACAAGCGATTGGGGCATATGAAGGAAGTTAATCTTGATTCTGTACTGACGCCTAATTATTTCATCCCTCATCATTGTGTACTAAAGCCAGACAGCACAACAACCAAACTACGAGTGGTATTTGATGCATCAGCCAAAACTTCGTCTGGCTACTCCTTAAATGATTTAATGTTCACAGGTCCAACAGTCCAAAGTGAATTATTCCCCATACTTCTTCGCTTTCGTTGGTCACGCTTTGTTTTTACTACGGACATTGAAAAAATGTATAGACAAATTTTAATACATCCAGAAGATCAGCAATACCAAATAATTATGTGGAGAGCTCATCCAACGACACCTGTAAGCTACTACCAACTCAACACGGTTACCTATGGGACTCGAGCAGCACCATATCTTGCCACAAAATGCTTGCAACGCATCGCAAACGAAAATATTAATAATTTTCCACTAGGATCTCAGATTTTGCAAAACAATTTCTACGTTGATGATGGGCTTGGTGGATCAGACAGTTTGATAACAGCTATCGAAGCTCAACAGCAGCTCATACACATCTTGAAAAAACATGGTTTCAATTTGCGCAAATGGTGTGCAAATCATCCAGCGCTCCTTCAGAACATTCCTCAAGATGACCAGGAAGTAAAATTAGATTTCAACAATACTAACAACGATTCAATTAAGACACTTGGATTATTATGGCTACCAAAAACTGACCAATTTTGTTTTAAAGTAAGACTGGATCCAGTAAAGGTTGTCACAAAACGAGCGATCACATCTGATTTAGCTAGGCTGTTTGATCCATTGGGAATCGTTGCTCCAGTGATAGTAACTGCGAAGATGTTTGTTCAGGAACTGTGGCAATTAAAAATTAATTGGGATGATGCCTTACCAGCTGAATTACATACAAAATGGATAAAGTTTCGCAGTGGCTTAAGTGATTTAGACGATTTGAAATTTTCACGTCACATTTTTAAAGGAGACATTCCAAGGACAATCCAAATTCACGCATTTTCGGATGCATCAGAGAAGGCGTTTGGCGCTGCAGTGTATATTCGTTCAGAATTTAGGGATGGGAGAATAATAGTGAAACTTTTGTGTTCTAAATCACGAGTAGCACCACTTAAAATACAAACACTGCCTAGACTCGAACTATGTGCTGCAGTGCTAACTGCTCAACTGGTAAACCGAGTAAAGAACGACCTTAATCTCAAGGAACATCAAACATTTCTCTGGACAGACTCAGAGATTGTTCTCTCATGGATTAATGCGCAGTCATCATCTTTCCAAACATTTGTGGCAAATAGAGTTGCAACAATTCAAAATTTAACATTGATGGAACAATGGCGTCATGTCAGCTCAAAAAACAATCCAGCTGACATCCTGTCTAGAGGTCTGCAACCAAGTACTTTAGCCAATTGCAATCTTTGGTTTTATGGACCACTATTTTTACATGGAAAAGAAACTATGTGGCCACCAAGATTCAACTCCGCATTGGCAATTTCAACCAACATGGAAAAGAAACGGAAACCTTCACCAGTAGCCAGCAAAAACATGGTGTTCACATTAACCAAAAACGACGGGCTACTAAATGAAGATTTTGTGTATAAAATTAACCATAGAAATTCATTCCGCACACTTCAAAGAATTATGGGATACGTTCTACGGTTCATAAATCACACCAGGTGCAAAAGAGAGCTAAGACAAACCCAAACGGTACTTACTCCCAACGAGCTTAATCATGCATTAACTGTCATTGTTAGAGCAATACAGACTTCTGATTTCAAGGATGAAATAACACACTTGAAAAAATACGCGGAATTCAAAAAGACAAGTCCATTTAGTAGTTTGTCACCATTTTTAGACGAAATGAACATTTTGAGAGTTGGTGGACGCTTAGAGGCATCGACATTACCCGTCGATGCTAAGCATCAAATGCTGCTGCCATATAACGATCCTATAACAAAACTAATTTTGGTTATGTTACATAACGATAATATGCACTGCGGTCCACAGACTTTGCAAGCATTATCTAGGCAGCGATTTTGGATAATCAAAGGAAAATCAATGGCAAGGAATGTCGTACAAGGTTGTGTTCGCTGTTCCAGAGCAAAACCAAGACTTTTTCAACAAATTATGGGCAATCTTCCAGCATCCAGAATAACTCAAGCACGACCATTTCTTAAAACTGGAGTAGACTTTTGTGGACCCTTCTGGATACATTACAAAATTCGTGGTAAGAAACCGCATAAAGCATATATTGCCATATTCTGCTGTTTCGCTACAAAGGCTGTGCATCTAGAGTTAGTCAATGATTTGACAACCGAAGCCTTTATAGGATCACTAAAGCGTTTTACATCTCGACGTGGGCGCTGCGATACATTATACTGTGATAATGCCACCAACTTTGTCGGAGCCAAAAATAAATTGAAGGAATTAAACGACGCCATATTCGTAAATACTTCTCAGAAGAAAATCACCAAAACATGCAGCGACCGTGGAATCGACTTCAAGTTCATACCACCTCGGGCCCCACACTTTGGCGGACTATGGGAGGCGGCCGTGAAATCAGCAAAACATTTATTACTGCGAAGCGTGTCAACCGAATCCCTTACATACGAAGAGCTTGAAACTGTGATCATTGAGATTGAAGCCATCTTAAATTCTCGACCAATAACACAAATGTCCACAGATCCAAATGATTTGACTGCTCTGACACCAGGACATTTCTTGATTGGTGAACCACTAACTGCACAAGTCGATAGAAGATCACCACAGTCCAAAATATCATTGGCAACAAGATGGAAGCTAGTATCGCAGGTTAAACATGAATTCTGGAGAAGATGGAATCTCGAATACCTCAACCAATTACAAGAAAAACGAAAATGGAAGAATCATTCACAAAATGTTCGAGAGAATGAATTGGTTATTATCAAGGAAGACAATGTTCCTGTCATGCAGTGGCCTCTTGGCCGAATAGTAGAGGTACATACTGGACCTGATGGAGCAGTGCGTGTTGTTGACGTAAAAACAGCAACAGGAATATGGAAACGAGCAATCCACCGACTAGCACCACTTCCTGTAGAGTCTGACCCAACATCTGATCCAACATCGCCATCTCAACAGAATCATGAAGAAGAAGAAGAAGAAGAAGAAAGGAGTGAAATTCCAACTAAACGAAAGAAATTCTCCAACAATTCACTGATCACAACTCTTGTAGTATCGTTACTGCTACTACCAATGATACTAGCAAATCCTGTCGACATTAAAAAATTTGAAAATGGTCCTGGAATCTATTTTGAAGATGTTGGTACAGCACACTTGGCGACTGCCGAATGGAAAATTGTTGCATACTATGACCTTACTCCGTTCTGGGTTGAACTTGAAGCTTTCACTAATGGAACATTAGCCTTTCAACAGCTATGCAACCAATCACGCCAAGGTTCAGGCTGCACTGCACTTGCCAAACATTTCCTGCACACAAGAAAGGAATTACAATTGGACAGCGAATTGTTAATAAGGCGACGCAAGACTAGAGCTGCTTTAGACATTGTCGGAAACATAGCCAATACACTGTTTGGTGTTCTTGATTCCGATTATGCCAAGGAAATGTCAAAAACAATTAGCCAACTACAGAATAACGAAGAGCAGATGGTCAACATTCTTAAGAAGCACACCTCCATTATTGATTCGACAATTAATATAATAAAGCAAAACGAAGTCAGCACAAACACAAGAGTAAATATGATACAGGAGGAACTAGCTAATCTTGAAAATGCAATCAACAAGGAAACTGAGACACAGCGAAGATGCCAAGTTCTTATGTCATTAGGACTACAGTTGTCTCTCATAGCTACAAACTTACAACAGATCCAAACTGCCATTCTAAATGTCCTCACCGCTACCCATCACGGCAAAATAAGCCCATTGCTATTATCTCCTCAACAACTAAGCGATGAGATAATCAACATAAAAAACAACTTGCCACCATCAAAACAGTTGCCAATCGGAAAAGATGACCTGTTGCATTTTTATAAATTAATGACATCAGAAGGAGGAATAGCAAATAATCATGTTATATTTGTGATAAAATTCCCACTTATGGATCAGGAACGTTTCAACATTTTTCGAGTTATACCAATTCCTACCACAATCAACAATACTTTGATAGCAATTAAGGCAGATACCGAACTTATGGCCACAAACCTTCACAGGGACCATTACTTCCCGATGAGTTTCACTGAACTCGAAGCATGCCTTGTAATAACTGCATCAACTTATCTTTGTTCAAATAAACAATCCATGTTTAACAAGGGATCAAATGCCTTCTCTTGCGAATTCAATTTGTTAAACAATAGAACATCGGCAGATTGTAAACTCACCAATTTACATGATGATTTCGTATGGACTCAACTGAACCACAAAAATCAATGGATCTACGGGACTAAGGAAACTAATCAAATGAGCGCTGTATGCGGAACCAATGCTTTTCAAATAAAAATAGAGGGATCTGGACTACTGTCACTAGATCCAGAGTGCATAATAAAACATAACGTCATAACCATTCAAGGACATTTTGTCATCAAAAGCACCATTCATTCATCTTACGCAAAACATGGCAATCTAACAGCAGTCGCGTTTCCCAGCGAAATCAGGAAGATCTTCAACTCTTCTTCCGATTCTACAGCAAAAACCCTGGAACAACTTACAGCTCTACAAAATGTCTTGAAGTCAGGAAAGAGTTCAGAGCTTCCAGAACTGTCGCTGTCTACCAACATTCATCATTACGCAATCAGCTATACAGCCCTTATTATATCAATTATAATAGCAAGCTGTATTATCTGGCAAATAAAAACTGGTGCGTTTAAAAAGAAACAACCCATCATCATAAAGCCAATACCAAGGCCAAGACGACACCTGTCCGAATCTGTATAGTTGAATGCGAGCATTCAACGCGCGGGAGAATGTACAATAACTGTACAACAACAACAACATAGGCAAAACAAATTGCAGCTACAGCACAGGGCAACGCACGCTTGTTGACCTACTTTTATTTATTATTAAGTTTGTTATTTTCATTTTATATGTATATTGTGAATTTTGCATGTTTTTTAATTGTTTACATTATTTATACCAAATAAGCAATATTTATCATGAATTTAGGTTTTGTCATTTATTGAAGTTAATGTTAAGTAATCAATATTTATTTTTGTTTAACTAAGCAATATGTTTTATATTTAAGCAGGTACAAGGAAATAATAAAGTTAGTTATTTATTTTACACTAATCATCAAGTGTCTTTTTTTAACTCTCTACATAAACAATCCAGGTTCAAGTGCCTGTGTTTGTTAAGTGTTCAATCCAGAGCAATCCAAGTTCAAGTGCTTGTGTTTGCGCCACTGGAACGAAACAGATGTGTAAATAGCTTTGACTATGGCTGAATTTCTTAGAGGCTGTCCAATTTGACCCAATTTAAGTATAAAAGTGATTACGTAATTTATGGACGGGACGGGATAGTGGAATAGGTCTACAAGGGATACCTCTTAAAAAAAAACGCGGCGCGATATTTATCTCCGTAGATGATGTGGAAACAATATAACAATTCTCAATATTTTACACGCACACACACACACACAAACACACACACGTAGGTATAATATATATATAAATATATACAAACATACATCCATACATATATAAACACTTTTATACTTGAATATATTGTGCTGTCTAATGTACAAGGTGGTTCAATCACGTGAAAATGCAAAAATTGAGATATTTTTAAAACGAAATCAGCTAGGATTTTAATTCAAAGTGATATTTCATCAGAAAAACATTACAAACACTTGGAGACATTCAGTTTACGTTGCCATTTTAGGTCAACTTGAAGTTGCTTCAGGAGCAGTGTGAACAGCTACTTCCATAACATGTCATAGTTTTATTTTTTATTGTTTTAAAGTAATACATCAGTATTTTTTTTAATTTTATTACTTTAACTTTTACTTTTACTTTTAATTTTACTTTTACTTTTCCTTTTACTTTCACTTTTACTTTTACTTTTACTTTTACTTTTACTTTTACTTTTACTTTTACTTTTACTTTTACTTTTACTTTTACTTTTACTTTTACTTTTACTTTTACTTTTACTTTTACTTTTACTTTTACTTTTACTTTTACTTTTACTTTTACTTTTACTTTTACTTTTACTTTTACTTTTACTTTTACTTTTACTTTTACTTTTACTTTTACTTTTACTTTTACTTTTACTTTTACTTTTACTTTTACTTTTACTTTTACTTTTACTTTTACTTTTACTTTTACTTTTACTTTTACTTTTACTTTTACTTTTACTTTTACTTTTACTTTTACTTTTACTTTTACTTTTACTTTTACTTTTACTTTTACTTTTACTTTTACTTTTACTTTTACTTTTACTTTTACTTTTACTTTTACTTTTACTTTTACTTTTACTTTTACTTTTACTTTTACTTTTACTTTTACTTTTACTTTTACTTTTACTTTTACTTTTACTTTTACTTTTACTTTTACTTTTACTTTTACTTTTACTTTTACTTTTACTTTTACTTTTACTTTTACTTTTACTTTTACTTTTACTTTTACTTTTACTTTTACTTTTACTTTTACTTTTACTTTTACTTTTACTTTTACTTTTACTTTTACTTTTACTTTTACTTTTACTTTTACTTTTACTTTTACTTTTACTTTTACTTTTACTTTTACTTTTACTTTTACTTTTACTTTTACTTTTACTTTTACTTTTACTTTTACTTTTACTTTTACTTTTACTTTTACTTTTACTTTTACTTTTACTTTTACTTTTACTTTTACTTTTACTTTTACTTTTACTTTTACTTTTACTTTTACTTTTACTTTTACTTTTACTTTTACTTTTACTTTTACTTTTACTTTTACTTTTACTTTTACTTTTACTTTTACTTTTACTTTGAATGTTCTGCCATATTTCCTTTATGTTTTGAAACAATTCATATGTATTGTTTTGTTTCTCTCTTCTCTATCCCAATCCAATCCAATACGTTTACATTTTCTGAAGAAAACTATACTTTAACGCTCTTAGCAGTGTGTTTTGGTTCGTTATCCTGCATAAAAACGAATGAAGAAGACATATATTCGTCGCCAAATGGCTTCATTGTATTTACCAGTATATCCTTATACACATTTTGGTCCATTCGCTCAGTTATCTGACGAATAGGACCCACTCCAAACCACGAAAAAGTTCCCCAAACCATAATATTCCCTCCACCATGCTTTATGGTATTTAAAGTACAGCGAGGATTCGATCCACCTGATCCAAATAAGTTGAATTTTGATTCATCACTCCAAAGTATGCCCTTCCAAAACTCTAAAGGCTTTTCAGCGTGTTCTTTTGCAAACAGAATTCGACGATTTAAATTCTTTTTTGAAACATGTGGCTTTTTCTTTGCAACACATCCGCGGAGTCCTCCATCACGTAATCGGTGTCTTAAGGTTCTTGTTGATATTGCTTAGTTGTTCCGTTATTTGGCTGTGGATTTGCGTAAAAGTCCGAAAAGGACTATTTTTTATTAAACACAAATAATTTCTCTCCAGCGACATTCCAAGCTTTAATATTTTAGTGTCAATATAATTATCATTGTAGCAATTAAGACTTAAATTCCGGAAAATTTCTTTTTCTTTGATCCATTTCTAAGTTCCATATCGATTAAAATGTATGTATGTATAACGTTTACGTTTGGATAAGTGAACGGCACTACCATTATTTGGTAATTTTTTCATATACCTGTTTATATACATTCAAGTTTCATCTTCCAATTATTGAAAGAGTTATACTCCAAGCAGTTTTAGTTCATACCCATTTAACTTTCTGAACTTACATCCGAGCCATAAAAAGTTTCACTTTAAAAATCTGTGAAGGTAGACAGAACCTCTATCGGTTATAATTCACGACATCAACATAATTGGAACTTATTTTCGCACGACTCAGTAATTAGGTTTTCGGTTGTAATAAACATAATGTGCAAAATTTATTCCTTAGCACAGTTTATAAAAAAATATTCCCCGAATACAAATAAGTTAGAAATATATGAAGAGCATCATGTAATTAAAAATGGAAAGAAGCTGCAGAAACCAAAAAAAAAAAAATTGCCGCGAAAAAGAGAACATTTCTATGGGATGGGCAACGATTACGAATACAAGCTAAATCTGCTAAAATGCTGATGGGGTTGTTTATGGCTGAGACGCTGGTGGTCTCTTTTGTTGTTGCAGTAAAATTTTGATTTATGACGAAAATAATGCGAATGTGAAAATTGCTAATTAAATAGAAAGTCAGCTTTTTGAAATTCTAAGAAGCTTTGCTAAAATGAAAAACTAATTACATATATATCAAGTGAAAACTGAAAACCATAAGATAACGACAGGATATGAAAAAAAAAATACTAAAGAAGAAAAACAAAAAATTTCGTATGGAACAAAGTAGCTGCGAGTGAATTGAAAGATTTATGAATTTATGACTTGATGAGAGGAAAGAAACTCTTAAATAATGAAAAGGAAGTTTAAGGCAATAAAGTTAGGAACAAATTTTAAATATATGAAAAAACTACATATTGATTGAATGAACAATTTTGTAGGTATACACATAGAAAACGAACCATCTTTTTATAAAATTTATAAATTTAAGTGTGAATAATCAAAATTAAGCAACCTTTCAACAATCCGGCATTGAAAAATTTTTAAATTATTAATGATTACATTGAACAACAAAATCAATTTTTTTCCAAAATAACAATGGATTCTGGTTCTGACAATGGATTCTGGTAGAGGGGACAAAAAAACAATATACGTGTATCGGCGTTTTGAGAGTTTACGTATGAGTCTTATTTTAGAGGGGATTTCATTTTCACCCTTTTTGAACATTCTTATAGTGAATCGGCATAGGAAGATTAGTATCAATGCAAAGGAAGATTAGTATCAATATTTCCTAAGTGAATGTTGGTAATGGTATGATTGGAAGGATGGACATCCTGTAATGGTAAGATGGTTATGGGATGATGGGTATTAGAGCTGTCCTTTAGTTGTTTGGAGCCAAAGTTTTTTTCGAATTTTAACTCATACTGCTCGAATAAATCTGACATTTGGTCTCAAAACGAGTTTCCAAAATGTCTTACCCTGCCTAGTTGGGCTAAAAATGAAGATAATGGGAAAACATGACAATATTTCACAATTTTTAAGTTTTTGGCCATTTTTTGGACACTAGGCATCCATTTAGATTGTTGAAAATAATTTCATCGAAAGGAACATATAATTTCCTTCCCAATAAGCAAATTAAGTTCAAAATCGGTTGAGATACAACAAAACTCTGTCCAATTGAATTTGATGGTGACGCCATGACTCAATCAAATAAATTTCACCAGTATTGAATTTTGGTCGAGAACGTAATTTTAACATTATTTTCATTATTCACTCAAGCAATAGTTAATTTCATCAGTATAAGTATGATAAAGCTTTCTTTTGAAAATCTTTGATGATCATTTATGGAGCGTGTCAGGAATTAGCGATGAAATTATTAAGAGAAGTATCAGTCTTCAGGATTGCGAATAATTGAAAGCTTTCTGTCGTTTGCATCAACGGGATAAGCAACCGAGTGGCGACTACAAAGAACTCTTCGAACTGGCAGTTCTTTTCCTAGGTGGTGGTGATTACAAGCTTCGTACTTCTGGATCAATTTCGCATGCTTGCTTTATAGCCAAGGCCCATTTACTCATTTAAAATGTTCCTCTTTCGGAATCAATTCCACATGGTATGAAAAGAACTGGATGGCTTGCGTGAAATATGCATCGTCTTGATCCGTATTTATATAAATTACTGGTTTTGATGTGACAAAGCGATTAAAGCCCCGATGCAAGACTTAACTCTCATAAAAGAAATAGTTAATTACCCAAGTCCAAAAGTTTCTGCTGCTTTGTTTGACAAATTCCGAAGACTGTGTCATTTCTATCGGAAGAGACAGCTGCATTTGCGTTATTTGTTCCAACAAGTACCATTAGAATTGAAGAAGAAAATGTTAGCAGGATTGCACGTTGATGACGAAGATTACATAGATTGTAGCACAAGAAATATTAAGGGTATTCACAATTGCGTGGTTTTTAGTTGGTTAAGAAACCCTGTGGTATTAATACCACACTTTACCAAGCGGTTTTTATATTTGTTGTTGATTTACATGAAAGCTCTAAAAACCACAAGTGTGGTAATTTTAAGTAGCCCCTTGATATGTTTAACGAACGTGGTTTTTCAATTTCCATAAACAGCTGATCAGTTTGCCAGTTTTTTTCTAATTGCAAAAATGGAAGAAGCTCAAAATGTAAGTTATACTTCTTTAAGCCATATATTAATAAAATAAATGAAAACAGCTCATTAATTTAAAATCTGTTTGTTTACATTTTAGGTGGCATTATCAACTATTTTAAAATTTTATTTTAAAGGGTGCTCATAATTGTGGTTTTCAGTTGTGGTATAAAAACCACAATACCACACAATTGTGAATACCCTTATTGTTTCTGTTGAAAAATTCAAGTCGTTTGCTGAAAGAGATTTAAGAGATTTAAGTGAACAACCAACAGAAGATTATTTCAACGTTCGGAAATAAAAATGGATTTTTTTTAAAATGCAATCCCTCAGCATGGAGTGAACATGAAGACTTTACCAGAGGATTGCAAATTTGCAAAAGTATTCATGTCGTTAATGATCCTGCTAAAAGTGATTAAATTGATCACCGAGTACAATCGCACGTTTACCCAAGATGAGTAAGAGAGGCAGTATTTGTTACAAGTAAGAGAAATTTATAAAGATAATTATAATTGGCCATCTCATAAAAATCTGAACTTCTGAACGTAAAAATTGATCTTGTGATTTAGAACAGAACGCTTTTGATTTGTAAAACTTTCTTCTTTAAAAAGATATTGTCCTGCATTTATATGTGAATCACGTTTCGAAACTCGTTAAATCACTAGTTTGTGTTCTTGCTAACGTCAGAAAAGCTTTTTTGCTTTTTAAACGCAGCCAAATCTGAAAAGAGCTTTTTAATTTAAAGTTTTTAATGTAAACAAATAAATTCTTTGACAAATTTTTGAATTGATTGGAATTTTTTTTATTTATTAATTTTTTATTTTTTTTTTTTTATTTTTTTATATATTTTAAGAAACAATTTTTTTATTTCTTGTTTCAAAAAATAAACACATCAAGTGACATTTTGAAACAAGTTCAGGCAGTATGAACGATGTTGTTAAAAAAAAAGCTTTTTTCGAATAACGCTTTAAATGAAGTCGGCTTGAACATGCTAAAAGAATTTATTTGTGTACACTAAAAACTTCAAATTAAAAAGCTCTTTTCAGATTTGGCTGCGTTTAAAAAGCAAAAAAAGCTTTTCTAACGTTAGCAAGTACACAAACCAGTGATTTAACGAGTTTTGAAACGTGTTAAATTCCTAACAACAATTGTACGCATATAACTTCATTAGAACTTCATTTCAGAACTCGTTTTTCGATTTAACTTCATTAAATTGATTTATCATAATTAACTGCTCGGTTTGAACATGCTATAAGAGGAGCGAAAATTTATTTGTAATCTTATGTATCCTTATTGTAGAGTTTTTCTAAAATGTCTCGAACAAATATTTATCTGCTCAAATCAATTAATTAAGTGGGATTTTTTTTTTGTCATACAATTTTATTGAAAAGTAAATCATTTAACCATGAAAATATCTCTACTATTTTGACTTAAAATTTCTTTTTTACTGAACTGAGCAGTAAAGTGTATTCAACGAATAAATAAGCAATAACGACGTTGAAAGTTGACCGTAACTGAAATGAAATTTTATTTTGAAGAAGTACTTTCTAACATAAATTTGATTAAATCGGTGTTAAAATAGCAGAAACTATCCTTCCTAGTTAACTTTACAATAACATCTGATTCAACTCCCCAAACATTTCTTTTTATTTGACCTATTTAATCTTATTGATACAATGTTTAGTGCCACATGAGTTGATTTTGAATCGCCCGCATTAAGTCCAATAAATCCTTAACGCTTTTAGAAATGAAAAAACACAACCAATCATTCAACGATAAAATCATGCCCACCCTCAAAATACTCCAACAACACCTCCTAAACATTTTTTTATTGAGTGTTTGAATTTTGGTTGTTAAAGTGACTAGGACTACACCTATAACCAGCACTTAATCCCCAGCTATGAGCAGTTTCAAATAATCCATCAATTCGACCGGCAATCAAAGTCAATCAAAAGTAACGCAGCTGTTCATTTCAGTGTTTGAAGTTGACTGTAGTTCACAGCCACAGGTGCCACAGGTTAGATGTTGGGCTTCAATTTCTTTTTCACCTTGTCATCATCTGGCTGGACAAACGATTTCGGTTGGCTTGCTGCTACTTGAGTACCTTTGTGCGTTGAAGAGCTTATTACGTTGAACACTTTGTGCCTTTATTAGGTGTCACAAAAAAAAAAAAATAATGGGCTTATTTTGTGAGCTCACCTATCATGAAAGTGATTTTATGGAACCTAGTCGGACTATTTTAAACTGAAGCAAACACTTTTTTCACACTCTCCCTCAACAGGAGTATATTAAAAGTGCTTCACAGTTGGCATAGTATGTCCTTGATTAAGTTTTTTGACAGGTCAACCTGCTGGCACAGATTTCAAAAATGCTTTTTTAAGAGAAACTTCATATGACTCTGATGTAAGTTCAGAAAATGGAATGGAAGTGAACTTGTATCGCTCTAACTATACACATATGTAAATGCTAGAAGGACGCAAATTGGAATGCAGACTTTTGAAATATTGCGAGTGAAAAAAAAACTTGACACGCCTATTTTGGCAACAATGTGCGTTTAATTTTTAAAAAACAATTTAAGCGGAGGTTCTAATAGAAATCGACGGAAAATGTTTGTTTTTGTTTTTTGCTTTATTTTCATCTTTAGAATCTTGAAAATATGTAGTCAAAAGGTTGTTTCTATATCTATTTTATTTTACGAGTCCTAGCGTATTAGACGAGAAAGTGCATCGGCCGAAAACAGGAATAATTGCTTTTTCTCGAAACACCTTTTTTTCCGCGCTGTACACGATTCCACTTCAACGACTTCACCGATTTCGATGCTTGAAGGCTCAAATTAAAGCTTATTCAATTTTGGGCGCCTTCAGAAAGCGTTTTTTCCCAACAAAAAAAAATTACTATCGTTATTTTTTATCGTCAAAGCAAAAGAAAAAGGAGAAAAAACAGAATTTTTTTTCAAAGGGTGACCATTTTTTTTAAGGGTTTTATTAAAATTGGAAATGTACAAGACTCCCCCCCCCCCCCCAATTTTATCTATGTTTACAATTTTTTGGGTTTTTCGTTTCATATCGTTTCATACCTAGCTCAAAGAGCGCAACAGGCGGCCACACTCTCACTGTACATGAGCTCACGGAGGAGCTAAAGAAGCATACAGATGCCATCATGAGTCGCATGACTGCTGAGATCAACACTCTGAGGGGCGACGTAATGCAGCAGATTTCTCATATTGAAGGGAGATTCACTCAACTAGAAAAAGCACTCAACACCTTACAGTCGCGTGTCGAGAAAATGGATGTGGAGGAAAACGAAAATCTTGTTATGTGCAGAAATGAAGTTCGAAGTTCGGCTCTTAACGAAGACTTAATGAGCGTAAGCTGTAGGTGCGATGAGCTGGAGAGAGGCAATCTCGCAACAGATGCTATTCTTTTTGGTGTACCTAAACTGCCTGATGAGAATTTAACTATGTATTTCTTAAGCCTCTGTAACACCATAGAGTGCAAGCCACCTGTTCTGAAATCTATTTTCCGGCCTCGCTCGCGTAACCAATCCTCTGACTCACCAATAATTTTAAAATTTAAAACGTCGCAAGATCGAAATTTGATTTTGAAACGCATAGGTGCTCTCCGTAAAGCGCAGGGTAAGCAACTCTGCCTTCGAGATGTTGGTTTGGACTCGGATAAATATATTTACATGAATGAGAGTCTGACTATGAGAAATCGTCATCTTTTTCAACAAGCAACTCAAATGAAACGCCGCAAGCAGCTCTTCTCCGTTTTTACAAGAAATGGTTCTGTGTTGGTGACAGATTGTAAAAATGGAAATCCAATTAAGGTGACCAACGAAAAAACCCTATTGGCCATAGTGGAGAGGAATGAAGCTGTTTTTTTTCGTCATGACAACGACAAGTAGTAAACTTTTAAATGTATTGTTTGTTAATTCACTTTTAAAATTATTTTTTATATTAACTCTTTTTAATAACCTATTTTCCTCTTTTTCTTTTTCTGTCTCTTACTATTTCCTTAATACTTATCTCTTATGTTTTAAGCGCTCAAATTTTCTAACTGAGTTTTTCGTAATATTGTTTGTGTTTTCGAATGTGTTTGCAAATTCTGTATCTCAATGGGTGATATAGTTCAGACTCTGGGTCGCTCCAACGATTTATCGAATACTCTTCTTAATTTGATTTGTAAATTTAATAAAGGTTTCAACATTTGCCATTTGAACGCTCAAAGCCTTAAAAATAAAATCGATGATCTGCGTGTTCTTGTTGATAATAGCATGGTGGATATTGTGTGTTTATCTGAAACTTGGTTGAAGGCGGAGATGTATGACGATCTATTTAAGCTTAATAATTTCAAACTAATTCGGGCAGATAGACACATCAAAGTTGGAGGAGGAGTATGTATTTATTTAAAAAGTTCATATAAGTTTCACATCGTCAAGAAATCCAACCTTAATGACCTAATTGAGTACATTTTCATTGAGGTCTTGCACAGCTCAGGTAATTTTTTAATCGGATGCGTTTACATGCCTCCTTGCATTGCAAATTCAACACTCATCAGTGGACTTTTGGAAGATTTAGCTCCCCACTATACAGATGCTGTGATTTGTGGAGACTTTAATCTTAACATAATGAACAACTACAATAGAGAGTTCATAGATATGGTCGAGCAATTTAACTATAAACTTGCGAATAAAGATATACCAACGCATTTTAGACCAAACTGCTCACCTTCCTTATAAGATTTGTTTTTAGTTTCTGATCCTAAGTTTTACACTATGACCAACTGTCTGTGCCTGCTTTTTCACACCATGACTTAATTTTTCTTTCCCTGAATATAACTCCAATGGGTTGCAAAGAAACTTGGCTCAATATACCGCAATTTTCAAGAATCAATTTGAATAATTTATTTGCCGAATGTCATGGCTTAGACTGGAGTTCAATTTATACAACAAACAATACAAGCACACAAATAGAATTTTTTAATAAGAATATTACTACCCTGTTCGCACGACATGTTCCAGTTAAGATAAAAAAAATAAATCAAACTAAGCACCCCTGGCTTACCCAAGAGGTAAAGAACCTTATTGATAATCGAGATAGTTTATATAATAAATGGAAAAGATATCGGTGTTCTATTATCTACAGTCAGTTTAAAAGTGTGCGTAACGCTGTAACTGCCCTTTTGAGGAGAAATAAAAAGTCATTTTATGAAAGCAGATTTGCCAGCTGTAGCTCGAGCTCATCATTTTGGAAAAATATACGCCAAGCCGGGATAACCAAAACATCGCAATTCATGCCTGATTGCATAAATCTTGATGAACTCAATAAAAAATTTATTCAGCCCATTGAGACACCAATGAACGACACACGTGCATCTGCCTCCAGAAGCTCCACTGGAAGCGGATTTGCGATCTCGTGTATCGATCCCATAAGTGTTGCTGAAGTTATATTTAAAATAAAATCGAAATCTGTTGGTTCAGATAACATTCATCCCGAATTTATCAAAATTCTTCTTCCAGTTATACTTCATCATATAACGTATATTTTCAATACAATTATAACAACTTCACAATTCCCATCCTTTTGGAAAATAGCAAAAATCTTGCCCTTGCCGAAATCATCTATGTCGAATAATCCAGAATATCGCCCAATAGCTATTCTACCATTTCTGAGCAAAGCACTCGAAATCATTATAAGCAATCAATTAAAAATATACTTTCGCAACAATAACCTCATCACAAAACATCAGTCTGGTTTTCGAGCGAAGCATTCCTGTACTACCGCACTTTTAAAAGTATGCGAAGATATTCGGTCTGGTTTAGACAAAGACATGCTAGGTTTAATTGTTTTTCTGGACTTTTCAAAAGCTTTCGACTGCATAAATCATAGTCTTCTTGTGAAAAAACTTAGTTCCCAATTCTCGCTGCATGACTCATTGTGTAATCTTGTGACGTCATATCTTGAAGATCGTTCACAATATGTTTATCTCCACAATAAACGCTCGTCAATTCTAAATGTTTCATCTGGTGTTCCTCAGGGCTCAGTGCTAGGCCCACTGTTATTTATAACTTTTATTAACGATATTGTTGATTGCTTTACTTCATGTGAGCATCATATATACGCTGATGACATACAGTTGTATAAGCTTTTTTCCAAATCCCAAAAGCATATAGCTTCAAGTGAAGTCAATTCGGAATTGGACAGAGTCCTCCAGTGGACAATTCGAAATGGTCTTAATCTAAATACCACTAAAACGAAAGCCATGCTCATCGATAGACGCAAAAACATCGAAGAGCGTCCTCTACTTTTGCTTAATAACTCCTCGATAGAGTATGTCGAAAGCTTCAAGAATCTTGGAGTGTATTTCAATAGTTCTCTCACATGGAACGCTCACATTAACCGTGTTGTAGCCAAAATGTATGGAGCCCTGCGAGGATTGAGTCCAACCTCAAAATTTTTGTCAAATGAAGTCAAGCTTAAACTGGTTAAATCCTTCATCTTACCCATTATTTTGTACTGCTGCGAACTCTTCTCGAATCTTGATCAGGAGTCACTAGGAAAGCTTATGGTGGCATATAATAGCTGCGCGAGATTCATATTTTGCATCGACAGATACACCCACATTTCTGCCTTCACCAAGAAAATAACCGGTTGCTCGTTAAAAAGCTTATTAAGCCATCGCACCATCATCATGCTTTACAAAATTATTCACTCCAAAGAACGAGACTATCTTTTCAGTTTATTAAGATTCGCTAGGTCTCAAAGAACTGTGCAACTCATTTTACCTGTGCATAAATATCTTGCAACCTCACGACATTTCTTTGTTCATGCGATAAATCTTTGGAATATGCTACCCACCCATATATAACGAATAGATAACGCAAACACTTTCAAACAAAAATTATTGCAGCATTTCATTGATACTCAATAACTTTCATTGTAATCATCTTTTTCTCTTAGTCTTGCTTTCTCTTTCACAATTTTACCCTACTCTCACTCATAATTTCTATACAAATCATTTTAATAAATCAAGTTTATATTCTAATTTATATATTAATTAATTAATGTTTTTATATTTTACTTTTCTTTAAAATCAAAATTGTAATAAAATCTATTTTCATTTTTGTTAATGTTTGTACACCCTTACAAGAGAAATCTTATCTGTACAATATATTATGTCCATAAATAAATAAAAAAAATAAAAAAATATCACTTGGCAGGGCTGTAGAGTATACAGCGCACATCTGCTATCGCCGCGCATGGCTTTGATCAGCGAGACCTTCAGCCGCCATTTTGAATTATTTTTCATCGAACAAATTGTATAATGTTCTTGAAATATGCATTAATAAATGCCGCAAAAGATTTTTTCAAAAAGATTTGAACTGAAGCTTGCCGAAGCACCATATTTGAGCACAAGTCGCATGCGATTATCATCCAAAGATTCGTCATTTTGCAGTAGACCATTTTAGAAGTGTGAATGATGCGCGCATGATTTTTTGTTTTTGAGGCATGATTTCACCTCCACCCAAAACATTGTCAGTGTTGCACAAATTGCACTAATTGTGTCATTGCACGGATTGCAATATTCTGCAACTTTTGCAATTCTTACACTTTACAAGAGTTTTGCAAGACTGCGAGAATACCCCTTATTAGCTCTGAATATTATTGCAATCTTTTGAATCAGCTCGACGCAAAAGTTTGCAAAAAAATACTTGGTTTGCAGAAGGAAAAAGTATTTGTTCATCAGCGCAAGGCACCTGCTTACAAAAGTAAAAAAACCATCGCTAAAATCAGTGAATTAAAGTAAGAATTGTTGGAGCATCCACTCTATTTGCCAGATCTAGTCCCCTCTGACTTTTAGCTGTTCTCACATCGCAAAAAATGCATGTATGGAAAACTATTTTTATCAAATAAAGAGGTGATCGCAGTGACAGAAGGGTATTTTGGAGACTTTACGAAATGCAACTACTACGATGGGATTCATAAATTAGAGGACAGTTGGAACAAGTGTGTTGAGCTTCTAGGAGAATATACTGAATAATAAAAAGCATTTCAAGCAATAAAATTATGGTTTTTTTTTTAATTTCTATTCTAGGAACTTATTGAAGAACCAGAAAGTACAGGAAGTAATACTAAGCCTGTTTCCGTACTCTTAAGTTTTAGTCCAATTTACCAGTTTTACAGGTTTTAGTCCGAGATGTGTTCCCGTACTTGATAAAATGGTAAAAGAGAGTGCAATCGAGAGAGTAAAAAATTTCCCCTCCCTGCAAAAATGGTAAACGTGTCAAACAGCGTAAAATCAGCTGTTTAGAAAAAAATTGAAGTTAGCAAAGAAATTGCAAAACATCAAAAGATCTTTGAAATATATAAAAACTATTGGAATGGAAACCAGAAATGTTGTAAATTGTGTAAAAACTAAATATAAATGTTAATTTGAGAAATAATTCCAATATTGCTAAAAATTTAGCATGTCGTCTGCATAATTATCGATGCGCCACATTAAACAAACGATTTAATTTGACAGTTTACACAATTTAAGTCCGAAAAGCGTTTCCGTACTTTTATGTGCTGTTCTCTCTTTTTGAGAGATTTTTTTCTTACTCTCACGTTTTTGACAGTTTTACCATTTTTAGTCCAAAAAGTACGGGAACAGACCTACTATTGCAAAAGTATATTTGTTCGCCTTATAAAATGTACAAGTATTTTTTACACCCATGTTGTCAAAAATTTCTTCACAAAATCTTAATTGACACAAATAAAAGGAGATATGACTTTTAAAAATTATATTAATTGTGATGAAAATGTGCTAGCAAGGAACACAATTGAAAAAATCATAATGATATTTCATAATTTAGTTTTAAAGAAATTAATGGTTAAATTAATTAAGCAACTCGTCTGCACGCCCAATCGCGCACTCTTACTATTGCGAACTGAACTCAGTAGTAGAGGCCATGATACAATAAGAAGGTAGGGTAAGGAGCTTTGACAAGACCGTCTGCTAATGTCAAAACCATAAAATACAGTGCTACCATATCTAAAGAAAAAATCCCATGACAAATCCATGTTTCATGGTTTCAGTAGGTAAGCGTTTCATATGAAATGCGTTGCTGAAAATTATGATAAACGGGGAATTACTAATTTTTTGGGTTTTATGCAATAAGGTTATGCAATAAGGTAAGTAAAGCCATTCGCTTAAAGTTTATTCTTTGATAGAGTTGTTTTTCATGTTTTTCGTGAGTGATTTGAGTGAATTTAATTTGTGACTATTCATAATAAATATTAATTATGGCAAAAAAGAGTTGTGTTTTTTGTCATACAACGTGGAAAATTTGAGTTTTTTCAAAGTTCCAAGAGATGAATGCAAAAGACAAAAGTGGATTGAGTGTTGTGGCATTGATGAAAAACCAACAGGGAAAGTTTGTGGAAAGCACTTTCATAAAAAAGATTTTATTAACGCGCCGCGTGACCCTTGCTGCAAATCACGTTTGATGCCGAATGCAGTGCCGTCGTTGCATGTCAGCCATTCAGTACAAAGTGGTTTATGCTACAAAAGACCACGTTCGGTGTTGAACGCAGTGCCGTCGTTGCATGTCAGTCGTTCGGTACGGAAGGAAGAAGAATTTGAAATGTGTGTTACCAACACATATTGTGAAAAAAAATCCAATGAAGTACGAAAATACATTGATTCCAGTACACAAACAGAGTAAGTTCAAAACACTGAAATTTTGGAAATCAGACTTTTGAAATGTGTAAAGTAACCCTCTTGTCAACTAATTTCAACATTTTTCAAAATTTTTGGTACAATATTCTATATCATATTTAAAATATTTTAATGTATATAATACATTATTGAGTTAACTGTTCATGCATGCTACAATTTTCTAAAACTTATTATTTAGTGATGAATGCTTCAAACCAAATGAGGAGCTGGAAGAAAAAGTTAAGTTTCTTCAACAAAAAGTTCTTAAGTTGGAAACTGAAGTACAAAATTTACAGCAACTGTCCAAGGGCACAGAATTTATGAAAAGCCTTGACAAAATTTTTACAAAGGGTCAATTACGGAAATTGGGAAGTCCAACCAAAAATATATTTTGGAGCTGGGAAGATATATCATGCTCTATTGTTTTGCATGCTGCTGGACCGAGAGCATATAGACACTTATATCAAATGGCATACCCATATCCGTGTGTTGAAACTTTAAAAAAATGGGCTCAAAAAATTCAGCTGGAAGAAGGAATTCTGCGGTTTTCACTGGATGCTTTAAAGAACAGCACAGTTTCAGAAGAAGACAGACTCTGCGTATTACAGTTTGATGAGATGAAGATAATGTCAATATTTGAACATGACCCATCCATCGATCTTGTAAGAGCTCCAACTAATTTTGTTCAAGTTGCTATGGTGCGTGGCTTAAAGTCTTCTTGGAAACAGCCAGTTTTTTATGCGTTTGACTGCAAAATGTCAAAAAATATTTTATATGACCTTATTACAGCATTATACGATGTAGGCTATCCAGTTGTGGCAATAGTTTCGGATTTGGGGCCATCAAATCAGACTTTATGGAGGGAAATTGGAATATCGACAAGTAAGTTAGATATTTGTTAATTTCTTAAATATACAGGAAATAATATACAATTTATCAAAACTAGATAAAACATGGTTCGAGCACCCTAATAATATAGAGGAAAAAGTTTTTGTATTTGCCGACGTCCCCCATCTTTTGAAACTTATAAGAAACCATTTTTTAGATTCGGGTTTAATTTATAGAAACTCTATTCTAACACCACAATCAATTAAACAAATCATGCAATACGCAAGAGGATCTGATGTATCCATAGTATATAAATTGACCGATGATCATTTAACTGTGCATCATGCAGGTATAGTAGAATATTCCCTTGCTTTTGAAACTTGTCGAAAAAAGAAAATGTTTCCGTAATCGCTGCGTCTGGGATTTCTTTTAATTGTGTTCTTTACTTGTCTTCTATTTTTTCTATTATTCTTTTCTTTTATTATTTTTTTATGTTTGTTCATCCTTTAGGCAGACAAAAAGTTAAGCTAGCAGCTCAACTTTTTTCCAATACCACAGCTAATGCAATAAGGCATTGTTATGCAATTGGAAAACCTGTGTATAACGCCTTGAACACAGCTGATTTTTTTCAATTGGTCAATAATTGGTTTGACGTTTTAAATTCAAAATTGTCCACCTCAACAAATATACCATACAAAAAACCATTTGGAAAAGATCTTTTTAAGCAGCAATCAGTTCTGAATGAAATGAGTCATGCAATGGGACAAGTTATAATACCATATAAAAAATCACAAGCTCCTTTTCAAAAAGCGATACTTGTAACAAATAATTCACTGCGGTTGCTTCACGAATACGTTCAAGCTAAATATAAAATGGATTATATTGTAACTTATAGGCTCAATCAAGATTTGCTCGAACATTTCTTTGGTTGCATTCGAAGTAAAGGTGGTATGTACGACCATCCTAGCCCAATGGAGTTTAAATATAGGATTCGTAAATATTTATTAGGTAAATATTTATCACCCAAATTTTTAATACATTGCAAAAAATCATGTAAGGCAACCAAAATTTTCCAACCCTTTTTTCCAATTTTTCTGTGTCCATTATACTTTTGCGTACGTTATGTGTCCACTACGACGATTTTGTCAAAGCTATTTTTTTTACATCCCTTTAGAGCCATCTTCGAAATGTTTTTGGATTTAGTCTTAGTCTTAAATGAAAGAATAAACAAGGTTCTGTTAAAAAAGATATATACAGTTTTGCACAATTGATTTTAGAACAGTCAAAAACGATAATTTTTTTGCAATACCGCAAAAAGTTGGAGGACAATATCGTCATAGTGGACACAGGAAAGTTTAAAATCTGCTTTCAAACGGTGCAAAGTGTGGTATTATTAAAAAAAATTACTTTACTCTAATAATTTTTTTTATTGTTTTTTCCATCTTTTCATATATAGCACGAAACACAGAATTTCTTAATAACACTGGAAACGTTGAGGCAGATGACACCAGCTGGTTGAACACCAACATCAACCAAACCTCATCAGGCGCTCGAAATGCCCTTTCCGATGTATTTGTTGAGTCCATAGACCAAGTCTTACAACCGGAATTCAGTGCAGACTTAGAGTGCAGCGAAATAGTCCTTCCAAACGAAACAGAAGACATCGACACATTACATGAAGATGGATTGGAGTTTATGGCGGGTTATATTATAAAAAAGTTAAATTTGGAAGATTATGAGCTCAGTGAAGGAAGTATATGGACATGGGTCGACCAAGTATCACAAGGAAAGTTGAAAAAACCATCATTGGAATTTTTGGACAATGTAAAAAAGCTAGACATCATGTTCCAAAAATTTAATGGTGAAAAAATTGAGCACTGCATCAACTTTCAAAAAAAAAATGTTTGATTTATGTTCAACAGTTCCACTGTCAGACAAAATAAAAAAATTTTTTATTAGATATCGTATGCACATTCGCATAAAATTTTTAAATAAGAAATTAAGAATACAAAAAGCTAAGCAAAAAATTATGGGCAATAGTAAATTAGTGAAAATAAAGCTTTAAAATTACTAAAAAATTTATTGTTTCAATTATAGATAATTTCATTTAATATTTTTCTTATTTGCCCTACACATAATTCCTTTTCTAAGTGTTTGTTCCACATTTAAGAAAAATACAGAAAAGTGGCAACGCTAAAAGGCTTTTTGACATAAGCAGACGGTCTTGTCAAAGCTCCTTACCCTACCTTCTTATTGTATCATGGTAGAGGCCATGCAGACGAGAAGCTACAGAAACGAGAAGAAAACGAATTCTTTAGAAATCATAAGAAATTGACAAGTTGGAGAAAGAGAAGGGATTTTTCTCTTCTTTGACTTGATTTGTTTCCAGAAATTTCCAAATATAGTTTTCTTCATTCTACAATAATATCTCCACTTTGTCGGGTATACTCGTAATTTTTACTTCTTAGTTGCGTTGCGACCAAACACACATTATTTTCTATTTCTTTATTTTCAAAATCCATGCATCTAAAAGGCTTTAATTTATGAAAGAAAATCCTTTATATTCACAATAATTTCTTCACTTAGGTGCTCAACAGACAAAAGAATAACCAGACAATAAAAGTTATTAACTATATGGTTAAGACTCACACATCGACTCACACAGTTATGGATGTTGAATAAAAACAATTCCTGCCAGTAGTAATAATAAAAAAAGCTAGCTTGATTCATTTTACGAGAAACACTTAGCTATAAGTCAAAAATTAAGTACGTCTTATTATTTGGTCAGCCACTATTAATGCACCAAAGACGCAAATGGTCGTAATAACCGTAAAGATAAAAATAAAACTACCCATTCTTTGTTTTCTTACGTTATAAGCGACTAACAATCAACATCAAATATAATGTTCTTGAACAGAATTTTAACGCCTTTTAGGACGATAAGAGCGTGGGGTCAAAGAGAATGTGCGTGCTTCTTACGCGCCACATTCTTTACACTTATTCATTCAAAAAAAGTGCTCATACTCGTATGTCATCGATCAATCATCGTTCTAAATGATTGCCCATCATAAAATATTTATTTTAAGCACTTTCATGCCTTTAATTTTTTTCCCCCTCTTCGTTTTTCTCTCGCTGAGTGCCCATCCTCTTGTGAATGCAACACGAAAAAGTACAACCCTTAAGCCTGAAACTACAAATCGCCTAATAATAAATTCATTCACATACTTAATATTTTAGCCAATTACTTATGACCGAATTCGCAGAGCACATTAACTCAAGTGTTCGCTGATTGTTTCCCGCCGCCATTAAAGCGCTGAACGTAGCATACAAATTTAAGCTAGCTCTGAAGCCATTTCTAGACATAGTTGAAATTTTCTACACGATATGAGGTAAATGGAAGTGTTGCAAGGCATAGATTGATTGTGATAATTTTTCGTCAGTCGACTTTTAAAGAGTTTTCATGGCCGATGCTATGGTTCTATATTTGTGTCAGTTTTTGTTTGTATGTTATGCTTTGATTCTATACTTGTGTGTGTTATTTTTCCTGTGAAATTTGGTAAAACATGAGGCTTAACAGTTAAAGTTACTGCCAGAAACATGTGGTGCGGTGCTCGGATTTAAAAATAAATTTAATTTTGATTTAATTTAATGTGACCATATTTATTCAATTATTAAGACTTATTGTTGTCCTCGAGGTCAAGCTTCCTTAGGTTTATTAAACTTCCTAAGGATATATGAAGACATGAATGAATGAAGGAAAATTCTAATTTCGATATAATTGAGTTCAAAGTTTCGCATAATCATTTTAAAATTAAAACCCATAAAACCCATTAGTGTATGTATCCAAAAAGGATGTAAAGCGACGTAAATCGTCTAATATTTGTTGAATAGGAGTGAAATCAAAGAATAAAATATATTTTTAGTACTTTATTTAAAAAAAAAATGAACATAACTCCTTCTTCAGCAAAACAAAATTTGAAACAATTTTAGGAAATGTATTCTGAAAGAGATAAGTTCCTTAGCAAATTAGAAAAGTATACAAAAAAAAACGAAAAACGATTATTATTCTTTAAGGATAGACTCATAATAATAACGATATTCCGGTTTGACAAATTTTAATTGCTCCTTTATATTAAATTTTTTTTAACCGTCACAGAACCATATTTCCCGTCCACACGTGAATTAACTTCACCTCTTTTTTTTTTGAAATTTCAACCTTCTTGAACGGTGTCATTTCGTCGTATGACTCTTTGTATAAATATGAACCGTATTCCTCAACTCTGATCCATTTCACGCAATCCCTAAAAGTTATTTTTTGATTATTTGTATCTTTTTTCCTGTTAATCAAATTCAGATTCAGTTGCAAACTATTTATTTTTCTAAAATGGTCGGTCATATCAATTATTGTGTTGTTTCGTGAAGCTTTATCTATAATGCTTCGATATTGCTCAGGCGCGTAGATTACATCATTTTTCCGAAGCACTTTTTCTATTCTCCAGAAAACAGGGTCCGAATCCAAATATAAATGACACACTTTAGGAAATTTGTGGTCTATGATTTTAAAATATCCTTTTAAGATTACTTTTTGTTCTGTCCGGCACATGAATCCGACCAAATTATGAAAAGATTTTTACCTTGGCAACTTGGATGTACCTCCACAAATCTTAACAAGGGTACACTTGCTACCTCTGAACTTCCATAATTCGCTACATCTTCAGTCCAAGTACAACAAACAGCTTTTTCTTTAGATGTTCCATCTATGACATGAATACCCAAGTTATAAAAATAAAACAAGAGTTCTCGTAGATAGTATGCCTTGGATGTAGTTAATTTTGGCAAAGGCATTGTTTGCTGTAGATCTATAGTAATGTAAAGCACATCATCAGCCGGTTTAGGTTTGTTTCGGTCGAATTGCATTGCTTCTACAGCTGCATGGTAATTCGCTTTATGTTCTTCATTTGAGTCCTCAGCATCGCAAGTTGCACAGGTATCACTCTTTGGGTATCCAAAAGATAAATTAAATTCTTTCACAAAGATTTTGTTGTATGCAGCCTTCTTGATTTTGAATTTGTCAATTAAATTTTGATTTTCACACATTTCCAAATATACACTGAAAAAAAAGTTAGCTTAAAATTAAACACAATGTGTTCACAAAATGTGTTGTTAATTTGACTTTTTTTTCATATGTTTTTCAAAATTTTTAAATACATTTGCTCTTACTTTGACGAAATTTGTTGCAAGCTATTTTTTAAACACAAATATCGTCAAATTAATAACAATTGTCGTCAATTTTAAAACATTTTTTTTTTTCAGTGTAGACAATGCATTTTGGTCACATTCAAAAGGGGAGAAAGATATAGCTTGTGTGTATTTTTATTACGTGAGTAATGAGACTGTTCGGCAGGAAAACTCGATACATGTGCTTTAACATGATTCACAACTTCTTCATCCATTTTGTGTGGTCGATTCTGGTGCTTACCTCTGCAGTCCGGTTTTGGAGCAAAAAGACCGCTTTTAATAGCTTTTATTGTAAGATCAATTTTTTCCGACCTATTTGATACAACCCACGAATTTTACAAAATACTTGCACAATGCTGATTTATGGGTTTTGGCATTACAACGTTGTCTTTTGACTGGCTCACCGACAATGCTGTTAAAAAGTAAATGAACTCAGCTGCCTTTTTATGATTGAAGGTGATATATTCAGCACATAACACCTTCATTCACTGAAAGCGCAGTGCAATGCGACATAGCTCCTTCTTCTACTGTAGAAAAGTAAACTTTTTACATTTTTGGCTTCTATAAAAATGTTAAGTGCCCATACCACATTCATCCAATATTGTTTTAAAGAAATTGTGTACATAACACCTTCATCAAGTAGTAAATTTCTAAAATAGCCACAAACATGAATATTTTAAAGTTTCCAATTATTCATATACCCATAATACCTTCATCCATGCATAAAACAGCAAAAATTCGAAAATGCGACATAGCACCTCATTTATGTCTTCATATATAAAATTTCACACTTCACTTTAATGTGCTTATTAAATATTTTCTCAAATTATCCTTATTTAAACTTCACTTATTAACACTGCTAGTTACTGCAAAAATGGGGTATTATTAACAGCGGTGGATTTACCACCGTGGGTGCCCTAGGCTTGAAAAATTACCCGCTCTTACCGTATTACATTAAACTAAACCATCAATTAAACTAACTGAAACTTAAAAATGGAAGTGTTGAAAAAGAGAGGAGTTATCAGCAGAATAACACAACTTCAATATGCTCTGATAGCGGTAAGCCGTTGTGATCGAATTTCGAAGATGCACATTAGTTAAGGCTATGCCTAAAAGTATGATACGATCTAGGTTAACCTTGACACAGGGTGTATCGAAGAAGATAAGAACTCAGTTACTAATTTAAGCGTTCTCTCTGTCAAAAATAAATTTCGGGTAACTTACTCGGCATAATTGGCAGTATAAGTAGAACCTAAGTAGCTTGAGTGGATCACAGTGTAAAGTCATGCAAAGGCTACTGATGAGTTGCTGTAGCGACCGACGAAACAGTCTGTATAGTCAAGCTGTGTGATTTGCTGAGAGCCGTTGTTGTTGTTGTTGGTTGTTGCCTTCTTTGTCTGCATGTTGTCTTGTTTGTCAACATACTTGGCCTCTTTATGGGCGTTACAAACGGAGTGACAAAATCAATATACCCCTTGTACGTTTTTTAAACGTGGGGGGTATAAATATCACCTGTACGCAAATGTGTAGAAGTAGGAAAGTGTTGTACATACCTTTTTAAGTTCCAATACGGAAAGATAATTGTTCCCCCAGCAGTGATTTTTTCCTATATCTTAACAAATTGTTATTTTAATAGTTCATATCAGGTTTTTTTTTTTTAAATCCAACATTATTTATTGAGGAGGTTGTTATGGATTAAAAGACTTTTAGAAGAACTGTAGGTCTTGCGAGAGAGTTATGGACTAAATTTAATAAAGGGTTATGCATTTCGGTTTTCGAATATTGCAGCACTGAAATTCGGCATCTGTCAAATGTTTATGTCATCCAAACTGGTTTTTGTATAGATAAAAAAAAATAAATAACTGGCCATTTCAGCCCTTGAAAGGACTTTGACCTAACTTCTTATGATCAATTGTGTTGTGCGTGTTATAAGGTTTGTACACAATTCACCGAGAAACGGACCTACAGGTTTAACGCCGACTACGAACGGCGATGAACGGAATGTTCTTGTTCTCAAGAAGCTTTACATGGCATTTTTATTACTCTCTGAGGTTTGCCATTGTCTGCAGAGAGGTGGCGGCCGTACAGAAAAATTATTTTAATTCAAATAATTTTCTGTCGCTGCTGCGATCGAACCCTGGCCTCCAGGTTCGTTGACATAGAGGCCACGCACTTTAACCAACTACGCCACCGACGCCACAATTTGTATGGATAAAGTTTGCCATTTTACAATATGGAACGTTTTACCACCAAACTATGCATAAACTTTGTTAAATGCGATAGTTTATTTTCAAATAGTAAATATTTGAAAGATATTTTAAAAAAATTCGTGCATAATTTTAATATATTCTTTATTAATTCTGTTTAAATATTTAAATATTTAATTTAATTAAAAAAGTATTCAAATAAATTTTAAATATTTACGTAGTCGATTTATTCAAATGCGTTATTGGTGCAAAAATGACTCGCTTTTTGGATAAATTAAAAAAGTTTTTGGATAAATTTAATATTTTTTTCCCTTAGTGTACCTTAATATTAATTTTTTTTAATAAAAAAAACTAAACATACTCTTGAATGTGTATATTTTAAGGCACAAAAACCCTCATTTAAAAATATCCCTTAGGTTTCCTTAAAAAAATTCACAAACATGACCTTTTTTTCGGCCACTTCGGGTATATATTCCCCCCCTTAATCTTTCCGAACCTAAAATTTTGGGCTTAGTGATAGAGTTGATCTCTGAGTGAGCCGTACACTTTTCTGCTACACACAAAGCAAAAAAATTTTTATCGCCATTTTGCCGCAAACAAACTTCGTTTGTCGGGCTTGAAATCGATATTTGCAAACGTTTCAACAGTTGTCATAATAATAGTCAGTTGCGAGAAATGCGTCATTTAGTTGCAGGAAATCAATTTCGTTTGCCATAAACATAAACATAAATCATAATTGCAGCAATTGAAAAATTTTTTTTTCCCCACTGAAAACTTTGTTTGGTTTTCCCTTCGTTGTAGAAACACAACGCTTATAGTTCAGAGTAACTTTTTGGACAAATTGTTACTATATAAGCAAATTGGTAATTTTGAAACATATTTTTAAGTTGATGACAACTGAATATTCGTTTCAACTCGCAAACGTTTTAAGTTAATGACAACTGAATATTTTTTTCCGGCAAATTCAACGCGCAAACGAAGTGTAGTTGGCGCATTTTTCATTTGCGGTAAACGAAGCTTTCAAGAAGCTTTACATGGCATTTTAATTACTCTCTGAGGTTTGCCATTGTCTGCAGAGAGGTGGCGGCCGTACAGAAAAATTATTTTAATTCAAATAATTTTCTGTCGCTGCTGGGGTTCGAATGCATGTCTCCAGGTTCGTTGACATAGAGGTCACGCACTTTAACTAACTATACCACGGACGCCAATATTTGCTTGGCGTGTACTAATCAGACAAATTTATTTAATTTTGTCTGATCTCCATGGTCTCCAGGGTTTCTTGAGCCGACCCAGGAGCGCCTGAGCTTATGTCAGCCTGAAACCAATAACTCGGTTCAATACCTATTTTGCCCCATTAATGCCGAATTGGCCCTTTGAATTGGAACTTTTTATTGCCACTTTGTCAATAGCCCACACCAAACAGTATAAAATACAAAAATTCATATTAAACCTCAATCTACACCCCCTTAGAGGGATTTTTTCAATTAAAATAATGCCAAAATTGTAAAAGGGACGTTTTCAACCCAATGATTTTTTTTTTTTGTACCCAGAAAGCTTTTGCAACTACTAAGGTGGCAATTAAAGCTCCGACCAGTGCCTATCCAGCGACAAGTGTTTAACAGCTGCACTTAAGTAGACTGTATATTTCTTTAATTGATTTTTTCACCCCAATTAGGTCAAAATTAATTAATAAAATATGTTGCCATCTACGATGAACTATTATTGGAGCACTTTCAGTAGCTAAGGATTCGAAGAAGACATGTCAGCAATAATCATAAAATTCACACATTTGTATGAGCTGTACAGCTAATAAAGCTAGAGCAATAACCATAAAAAGGCACTGTTGAAATAGTAGTTGCAAAAATAGTAACAATAATAGTAGTAGATAAAGAAAACGAAAAAAATGCCAAAAATAATAAAAGTGGCAAGATTAGTTGAACCCTTTGCTGAAAATAGAAGAAAATCTACATCAATTTAGATGGGAAAAATCAAATCAGCAAAAATTAAAAAAAAAAGTAAAATTCGCTTTTCGGTTAATTTATCTTCAGCGTACAAGAGCAGAAGTGGTTAAGGTTCAGCAGAGATGCAGAGTAAGAAGAATAAGCTTTGTGGTCTGGCTGCGGTTACGATGCTGCTGCTGCTGATGCTGATGCTGATGGCGATGCCTTCATTGTTACGCTTAAATGCACGATTTATTTACGAGTTGCGCCTAAAAGTATTTCTGTGCAAGCTACAAAATGAGACCTTTGTGTGTTTAAATAACCGCTATATATGTATGCGTGTCTTACAGAGTTTATGTGTGCGTGTGTATGCTATGAATGGGGAACAAAAGCAATGCATGACAACGAAAAGACCGACAAAGCAAAGAATTTATTAACATTTGGCTCCAGAGGAACTTAATTCACCGTAGATCCCTCACAGACGAAGACCGAGCCCGAGATTCTCGATAGGCTGTTTATTTTATATAAAAAAAAAAAAAACAAATATATAAAATTGGCTTATTGTGTGCTTGAATGCTATAAAACATGAATGCTATGATTGATCCTTGCATAGCAACAATAATGCAGCCACAATAGATGCTAGAAGAGATGCTGTAGGAGTTCCTGTCGGTGGTAAGGTTACAGCTTAACTTTTGTTCGACTCATTTATTAATGCAATAAAAATAAACAAAATGGAAATGAATCCTTTAGCTATTCAAGGTTAAATAGCTCACAGTTAACAGTTGACGCTTAAAAGTTGAACGGTAGAAGCCATTAAATTTTTGTTGCTATTAAAAGCTGTGCTGTCTGTCGTAATAACAACGCCGCTCTAATGGCTCACCCAGCCTTAATGCTTAACGTAAGCCTTTCAAGAAACTTGGCACGCTTTAATTACACTTGGACACTTGCACGCTCATTGTGAAATCAACACTTATTTCAGCCACACACTCAGAAAAAACAGTGAAAACTATTGTGCTGTCGATAAACAGAGAAAACTGTTAAATTGCATCCAACAGACGAGTTTATTCTATTTAACAGTCTGTAATGTTAAAATTTTATTAAATAAAACAGTTATTTTATCAACAGTCTATTCAACTCGACTATTGGATATGATTTAACTGTTTCTCTGTTAATTTTTTTTTTTAGTGTATACCACCAGCATCTCCCTCGCCCCACATCAAGCTTTAATGACCAAAACACAGTTCGTGCTAACTTTTTTGAAAGCAGCATTAAAGTTGTTTCTTCTAAATTAAGCTGAACTCATCTTCAACTTATTTTTTTTCTTCTTTTTTTCTTCTTCTTCTTTTGCCAAAGAAAATTACTTCAATTTTGTCAAACTGCAGCAAAAGTTTTGCTGACTGACCATTGCAGGCTTTTGAAGTATTTAACAAGATCTTAAAATTGCTGCAGTCCCATTAGTTGCTACTTGAGACATTTTTAAGTCTCCAATCTTAAATGTCCTATCCTTAAATACAAGTATGCATTAATAATTTATTGCAATATTCGTGCTTGAAGTCCTTGCTTGGCTTATTTTATAACTTTTTTTTTACTATTATTTATTTTATTTGTTCTCTGTCTGGCCGCTCAACTTAACTGTTTTGCTATTAAACTTAAGTTCGGCACTAAGAGTGCGTCATTTGGCGGCATTTTATATTTATAGCAAACGCTGGGTGCAAAAGCAATTTTGCATCATTAAGTTAGAATGAAGACGGGCTTAGGGGAGTTGCTGAAAGAAAACAAATTTGGCCTTTAGACGTCTTTATGTTCAATGTTATTCAACATTATCGTCATGGTTCAAAGGTCAACATTTTGCTATGTGACATGGATGCATAAAATAATGCACTGAATCAACATAAGCGTTTGAACACAAGTTCAGTCAGTTTAATTTCTGCCTTTTTTGTTTGAATAAATATGTAAGGAAAATATTTATTTAAATATTTTTTCAGTAGCTCTAACATAATATGATCTTTGTCTTCTAGAGCAAACACTCAAGGATTGGTTATTATTGCAAAGGAGTATAATTTTGGTTGCTTTCTTAGAATAGAAAAGAATAACATATAATGCGTTGAGACACTATAAAATAGACGATAAATGCTTATCTCGGATCACTCACCCGAACAATTTTTGGTGGAACAACCGATATCTTATTTTTAATAACTCATCTATATGTGGCATTTCAAAACTGCAAAGTGGATTAGACGATATGAGTAGATATGGATAACGCAGCAAAAAATGCTGCGCTGACTCACCAACTCAAATGCGATTTATTGTATCAGCGTAATGGCAGAGATAAAGATATTGGAAACTTCGCTGTGAAAGGGATAGCACTATGCATGATTTATCCCAGTGGGCAATTATACTAGGCCTTAACAAAAGAAGGCATGCTAAGACTACTACTATTGGCATCTTTATACCTCCTAATATCGCTGTACCAATGAGCACTTCTAGAAGCCCTTCCTATGGATGGGGCTCAACAATTTTTTATTTCTGTGCAACGCAAAACAAAAAAGAAGTGAAACATATCATAAAGTGTTAGCCCAAGGATAGCACAGCGCTCTCCTATAAAAAAACAATAAAAACAAAGCGAGAAAATTTTATTTTTTGTCACATGCGAGCATTGAACTCGGACCGCTGGCGTTATAGTCTAACGTTTTACCGCTCTGCTATTTCACCGTTTGATAATTTGTGAACAAAATGTATATAAAAATATGAGGTCCATAACTCTGAAATTATTTTTCCGCTGGGCATCTACAGCAATTTGATTAATTGGTATGTAGAGAACATTCCTGTGGGAGAATTTAGCTCAATAGATAAGGCGTTCTTTTTGAAATCTTGAGGTCGCAGGTTCGAACGCTCAGCGGTGACAAAGAAGTTTTTTCAGTCATATATATACACTATATATATTTCTCTCATTCTCTCTACTATCAAACATATCTTTCTTCTCTATCCTGTGACGAAATGAAGTAAAGTGACCTAAGGTAGTTTCACTTCAAAATAGAAATTGCAAAACAAAAAACAGTTTACTGCATATTTTTTGCACGGCAGTTAACTTGAGAGTGCTTTTATAAGCCCTCATAAAGAAGGTCTTTTAACATGCATTCTCAAAAAAGAGCTTCTGGCAGGCCTCTTTAGAGTCGCGAGAGAGGAAGGCCTAGAAAATTTGCTCGTTTCATATAAAAAAGTTAATAGGCTTGGATATGAGTGCGGAAGGTCTTCAAAATCCATATGAAGGCCTGCAAGTAGCGCTTCGAAGCCCTGCTTTTGCCCACTGGGATGTTAAATTTAATTCAATACAAACACAATATTATAGTTGTGGTCGTACATTTTTGTTGAGAAACTCATCCAGTTGGGGTCCTTGTTTGAGTTATTCAGTTGGTTTGGGTTCTCACCACGATGTAAAATTTCACTGAGTTTAAACAAACTTACCACGATCAAAACATAAACAAATAAAAGGGTTACACTTTGAACATGTCACTTTGAATTTTCGTCGATTTTTTTTTCTTACATATTCATACCCCCACGTTTTAAAAACGTAAAAGGGGTATATTAATTTTGTCACTGCGGTTGTAACACCCATAAGGAGGCGTAGAAGGTAAAGAAAAATACATATATTCTTGATCATCATCACCATCTGAGTCGATTTAGCCATGTCTGTTTGTCTAGCTGTCTGTCTGTGATCACGAAATTCGATATTTAAGTTTGTATCCAAAAAATAAAGGTCAAGTTCAAAAATGAGACAAATCGGATCAAAACCACGCCTACCTCCCATACAAAGTGACTTTATCAAAACGGTAAAATCTCTAAGAATTCCACAAAAATTAATATATCGACATATTGTATATTGCATATGAGCTTTGCTATTTAATATACACTCTTAATATGAAATTCAATCAAATCGAATAAAAACTACGCCTACCTCCCATACAAAGTGACTTTATTAAAAATGAAAAAATCTCTTTAAATTCCATTAATATTAATAAATGAACTTGAATTAATATATGAATTTTGCATATGAACTTTGATATATAACATGTACTCTGTGAATGCAATTCTACCAAATCGAGTCAAAACCACACCTACCTCCTATACAAAGTGACTATATCAAAAAACGAAAAGAGAATATTTTCTGTTAAAACTAGTTATGACGCAAATGTTTTTATAAATAAACCTTTTGTTTTTTACTGCTTAAGACTTTTAATATACTTCGGTTGAGACGTGGGGGTATTTTAACTTCGGCACAGTCGAAGATCATTTCTTACTACACTAAGGGAAATAACGCATATTGACATTATCCACACCTGCGTTTTCTTCCGTATTTAAATTTTATTTATACCACAAACCTACACACCTATTCCATACAGCTGAAATAACCGACAAGCAGCAACACCAACGCACTCTGTTCCTGCAGTTATCAATGAAGTTTTTAGAATTAAGATTCTTGCTTTCGGTTTCTTATAGTTCTCGTTTGCTTTTTGTTTATATAGCCTAGATGTGTTTATATAGCCTAGAAGATAGTAGAAATAGAATATTATATAGCCTAGATGTTTCGCCAAGATGCTTTGTGAGTGCGATGGGTGGTGGCATGATACATTTATGTAAGGTTAGAGTGACAATCGGACATTTTCTCACGAGTGTCTTGCACCGACTGCCATTTGCCTGCATATTTTGCTTTTTATTTGATGCGTGCAGGTCGTGAGAAAATAACCAGTTGTCAAGGCTTAAGCTATATAATCTTTATTACAAAAACCAAACGAGAACTATAAAACCATTAATAATATATTGAATTTAAATATATTGTTTTTTAGTTTCAATATTTTTATATAAATTTTCTTTAAATGCGATGGTTTTATTTTCGAATAGTAAATATTTGAAAGATATGTACAAAAATTCTTGTTTAATATTAACACATTTTTTATTAAATCTGTTTGAATATTTTAATATTTAATTAAATTAAAAAAGTATTTCAATAAATTTTAAATATTTTCGTAGTTGATTTATGCAAATGCGTTATTGGTGCAAAAATGACTTGCTTTTTGGATAAATTAAAAAAGTTTTTGAATAGTTTTTAGTATAGTTTTAATGTAGTTTTATATTATAACTGCAATTTTTATTTATTATCCAAGTCACTTTTATTTTCCTGGAAATCCATCAGAGTAAATTGTGTTCACAATGCACACACATATGTGGAAAAAATCGACGAAGCCCGGATAGCAGTGGCAGAGAGGAGCACGACCAAGAGCACTCATGAGAGAAAAATGCTATGACACCAGCCAATTCAAAAGTAGCATCGTCGGTGGAAGAGCTATCATATGGGCCCGTAATAGAAGACTCTCTGTAAGTTTAAAACAATTGTTTTCTTCGAGAAAACTAAAGTTTAAACTTAAAACGCTTTTTTTTCAAAATTGCATTTTTGAAATCGTTGACAAAAATGACTCGAATATTCTGAAAATATCTATTTGAAATTTTGCAGGCTTATTCAGTACAAAAAAATGTAGTTTTTAATCGTAAGACTTTTTTCGATAAGTTTTTTTTGTGCAAATCGAAACATTAACTTTGACTGTCCGCCATTTTGACGCCATGATATGGAAACATATTTTAAATAAAGACTCAAGAATCAAATATGTTTAATGCATTTTATTTTATTTGAGAATATTTCTTATTGAAATAAAAATAGTGGCTTCTTATTGAAATGAAAAGAGTTTTACCTTCATAAAATCAAAATAAATACGATATATTGGACTTATGGCAACACTGCAGCAGAAATTAACTGAGTGCAACTATCCACTCAAGATGGCAGCGCGGTGAGTTGTAGACTTTCACCTCTCTCTCTCAACAAAGATCTTAAGCTATTATTTGCTATTATTTTATGCTGCTTAGACATTCAATTGCAGCATGAATTAAAATGCATAAATTCTTAAATAATTAAATAAAACGTTTTACTAAAAACGTAGTACCCAGTGGTAAGGTCGCTTCTTATAGCAATTGAATAGTGAAAGAACTATTAAAATCGGTTAAGCGATTACCCCGTGATTAAACGATAAAAATCCGAAAAGAACCCTTTTATATAATAGTATAGATATTGATTTAACTGAATATATTGAATTTTTTTCTTTCTGGTGAACCAGTTCGTCACGGCAAAACGCAAAACTAAAAACACAATTTCTTACAGCTATTTGTTACTAAATTATACAAGGTGGTTCAAAATTAATCATCCTACGGAATGTTATAATTTTTGCAAATGGCGTCGTATGTATTTGATATTTGTGAACAAGACAGCTGCAGAATACAAATAGACAAGCAATGGAGCGCTATTATCGGCAAGAGTAATTATTGAATATTGTGAAGGAAGCGTTTCCTGGTTGTCAGCAAGATCGCCTGATTTAACCATCCCAGAGTTCTCTCTTTGGGGCTACTTGAAGTCGCGGGCTTATGCCAACAACCCAAATGCCAACTCAGGCAATCGCAGACCTTAAGGAGAATATTCGACAGGAATACGAACATTTATCACCGAAAATCTTGGCAAAAAGATCTTTAGTAATTTCTTAATTCGTGCTCCCAAAAAAAAATTGGTGAAAATTTCTATTTTTAAAGCCCTGTTGAGGAAAACGGTCAATTCATATCTATACTATTATATAAAAAGCTTATCACGTCTCTTCGTGTACGCTAAACTAAAAAACTACTGAACCGATTTTAATAATTCGTTTACTAATTCAAAGCGTCATTCTTAACTTAAGCTTTTGCATACTTTATTTTTTAAAACCTACCCTAAAAAGTTATTCAAATTTGAGATTAAATACCATCTAAAAAATTTCATAGAAAATTATCATAAACGCTGCATTAAGCAGTACAAAGCTTTTTCTTTCTTTTCCATTGTGTTTTTAAAAGCTCTTTTTGATTACGCTTTTCTTATAAGTATGATCGAAAAAATGAGCTTGTAATATAGACAGAATCTATTTCTTTTTTAATGAAATTTTCTACAGTAAAATGCTAAAAATAATTAAATATATAAACATAAGCATATGTAAATAAATATAATTCAGTGTCTATAACGTAGTACTTTCGCAAAATAAGCGATACTTCGTCTTTATACGAAAACACGAAAGAGTAAATGAGACAAATGCTTTTGCTGTTTTTTACTTAGACTCAGTGCTGCCAAATAGTAGCAGGGGTGCTGCCATCTTTTATCAAGTAGCTGATAAAAACCTTTTATAAGCAGTGTTGCTAAGCTCACATTACAAAGGCTGAAGTTTTGATAAAACACTTATAATAAAGATCCATTTTTTTGTTCCTCCTTTTTATGTGTGAGGGTACCACGGCTACGACAAAATAATGGCTATGCTAATTTGAATAAAGTAATTAATCTATATTAGCTAACCAGGAAAGCAGAATAACTTATATTGTTTATAGGTGGAAAAGTATGTGCGCATTAGTTGATAGTTGTAAATATGAAATCTATATAAAAAGTAGTGTACATTTTGATATCACCACTTACTGCAGAAATGGGTCGACCGATTTCAACCAAAATTTCAGGGTACGTTGGGGAAGTTTGCACGAAATTAGCCCATTTGTTCCGGAGATATGGCATTTTAAAGATTTTCCCATATCTATATATACATAAAAAAAGTCGTGATTTGTGTTTGTAACTCCATAACTCAAGAACGGAGCGTCCGATTTGCTTGAGGTTTTCTTTGTTGTATTCTAATTGATCGTACTATGGTTTGTTTGTGAACATTTTTGCCACACCTCCTTTTACCGCCCACAAATTAATGAAAATTTTTATATTTCAGACGGCTTGGGTCTTATCAGACTAAAATTTAGTACTTTACTTCATATGGTCACTGTTGGCAACAGTACTACAAATGGGGGGAGAGCTATAGAAATATGCTGGGGATTCCCCCTCCCTTATATATGTATATCGATCTATATTCTTATCTTTCTTGGTTTGTTCGGTTGCTTAAAACTTGAAAACGACTGGACCAAATTGGATACTTCCTTCTGCTAATATGTGATATCGAATATTTTTGGAAGTATAGGTCACACAGCATCGAAATTTGATATTCGAATGAAATTTTTATGTTCCACTGGTTCCAATGGCGAAAATTTATGGGCGTCGGACGAGGGGTGTGGCACTTTTTCAACCGCCCAATTGTAAGGTATAACTCTCGAGCTATAAGTAACATATCAATTTAACTCGGTAAAAACGTACTTTTTAGTTGTGTGCTTTGACTGGCAAATTTGAGTGACCATTTGACAAGTGGGTGTGGTACTGCCGATACAATTCAAATTTAGGTATCGAATCACTTTGGAAGTAGAAGTCACATAACATTGAAACTCAGAATGGAGAATGTATTTCTACAAGAGAACTGGGACGGGCATAGGAAAAGGGTTATGGCTTCGATCACACAAGTCAAATTTTTGATATTGAATAGCTTTGGAACTACACGTCGCATGACAATAGCACTCAGTATAGAGTTACTAATTGCCAAAGTCTTTCTACTGGAAAACTGGTACGTGAATTGGAAAAGGGGGTGTGGCCCGATTTTCTATACAGAATAGCTATGGAAGTTAAAATCACAGGAGATTGAAACTAATAATGGAATTGCCACCTGGGAGTGATGTTCTGCTACTGGGAAACTGTAACGGGCAGTAGAACATGAGCGTGGTGTCAGACTAAGGGACTAATAAAAGTTTTGAATTTACTTATTATTTCCAATATACTTGCCGGGTGCAGCACGGCGCACCGGTTACCGCTAGTATTTATATAATATCCGAAGTTATGAAAGATTTATTATTTTGATGACGTCAGTTTTTATGGTGAATAGGAGGTTTTCATTAAATTTATCCAAATCATTCAATCATCAATCCCATTGTACCTTTTACATATCAAAGCTTATGTGTAAAATATCAAGACCATACATTAATTTTTGTGGAACTTATGAAGGTTTAACTCTTTGCGACCGTATATCTGCTGTCAGCCGTCAAAGTTTTTTTATCAATCCAGTCGTATGCTTCATATTAGAGACTGCTTTGAAAGATACCAAACGATGAAGAACTATAAAATATAATTTTTACATAAAATTAAACATATTACTATGATACATACATATATCTATAGTTTTAAAAAGAATTAATAAATTTTTTTTGTGTGTTGCAACGAAAATTAATTCCGACCAGCATGACACCCATATATAAAATTAATACGATCGCAGAGGTTTTTACTGTTTTGATGGCGTCACTTCGCGTCGGAAGTAAGCGTGGTTTTCATTCGATTTAACCAAGTTTCAAACATGTACACTATTTTTAAAAACGTATTTGGATTCAAAGCTGTTTTAGAGATGTTCCCATTATTCCATATTACAAGTGACTATATACTTGTAAGGGAACTACGTATGTTGTCATCCGATTTTGAGAAATTTCAAACTTAAACTGCGTTTTGGAATCAAAGCTCATTAGTAAAATGTCAAAAGCTTTGACTTATTTTAGTGAAGTTTTCGAGCATTTCACCATTTTGGTATATCAACTTTATTTAAGAGGTAGGTGTGGTTTTCAATCGATTTGGCTTTTTTTTTAGCTTGATCTTTCTTTTATAAAAATAAACGAACAAAAGATGTTTTTTGAGCCTGTAATGACTTTGAACAGTTTAACTGTCAAATCAATTGGCAAATTTCTGGAACCTATATTAGGCTCATATTTCATTCATAGATATGAATTCTATTTAGCTTTGTTGCTGTTAAACTTTCAGTAAATTGGTATCCAATTTCTTAATGGAACAATCATAGGATTCATATGTTCCTATGTTTTGGATCTTTAGACAATGTGTTTGTAAGAACAGAAAGAAGAAAACATATCAACGAAGGCTGATCCCAGGTTATTGAGAAAAGATCATTTTGGCGGTTTTTCCCGGGGTTTAAAAAAAAATTTTGTCTGGTTTTGTTTGAATTGTCTTGAGGTCATCTTTAAATTAAGGAGTGCGCTTTTAAAATTTTTTTATAAATACACAAATTATGAGTTTTTGCTTTTGGTGGCTAATTTGGCGAATTTTCATTTACAATGCATCATTAACTTGAGAAAATTATTTTTTTTTATACTTTTTTTTTTTTTTTTGCATCACAGCTATTTTATTTTTCTTAATTTTTGAATACTTATTAAATTTTAATCTTTGCACATAACAAAGGCCTTATATTCTGAAACAATTTAAGAATTTTGTAGCGTTATTTATTTACTTGTTTAATGCTTCATTAACTAAATTCAACAATGGCACATATGACAAACATTTAATTCTTCGTTAAGAACAATCTTCGAGCTCAATTGAAAAGCCTACAACATTCAATTCAACGCCTCCTCTCAGACTAGTTCCATGAATAAATTACTGACAATGTTAAGCCCTTCTATTGTAAATGACAAAAAGGGATTTTGAATATCTCTCGGATATTTTCTCCTTCAATTAAGATAATTAAAAACAATATTCTTAAGAGATAAGAACTTTAAGACCTTTAAATAGGGTAAGAGATAGCTTGTTAACCCATAAAAAAAAAAAAAAAAAAAATCAAATAACTTAAAGCGAAAACAAAATACTTCAAAAAGAAAAGCAAACAACATCTGTACAGCGCCAAAAGCTGTAAAATATATTAACTGCTAAAGTGCCAAATGGTATAAAAGAAAAAAAACAACAGTAAAAATGAGCAGGCCCAAAAAGAAAATTGTCGCCCTGCAGCAATTTAATCACGAATCGTCAACATTGGCAACAAAATACCAGAAATGTAGCCAGTTTGGCAACAACAAAAAATTATGCGCTGTCTTTTTTTTATGATGAAGACGGCCCTCCTTTAAGCCAAAGATTTGCCAAAGTAAGTTTAGGCTGGAAGTTATTTTAACGCTTACGTTGTTGTCAAGCTGTAAACTTTACTTTTGCTGTAACGTGTATTATTAGCAACAAACGGTTGCAGTTGTAAATATTTTATGATGCAAAATATCATAACATATAAGAGCAACAAAAGAAGGCATCTCCTTTATAAGAACAATAAAAAATAAAAATTACATTGATTTGACGATACGACTATGTCAACGATATCATCATAAGAATGTGACATCAAATTTATTGTCAAAGTGCGCAGATGAGCAAATATCGATGGTTCAATGTTACTGACCCTAAGCACACAAGCATTTCGGCAAGAGTTATGAGAATGTAAGTTCATCATACCTTGAGAAAATCTAGCTGGTATAGCTTAAGTCCAGAAATGATACGAGTATTATAGATTTTTAACCCTTTTTGTTTTGTTCACTTTCTGATTTGACAAGTCTTCGAATTGTATTAAGAGACCCGATTAGTACATAAAGCTTAAAACATGATACTATATATCCCTAATATATTTATATCCTAATTTGATTCTTATTAAATAAAAGTTATACAAAATCCCCGCACTGATCCCGCGACTTTTAAATCCGATAAATTGTAGAAACAATGACCTTCATAGACTATGTGGGATTTCACTCAAATTGTTTTTTATATAAAAAAATGATAATAATATATTGAATTTTATGATTTTTGTATATTTATTCCCTACACCCTAACAGGCGGGCTTTAAGGGAGGGCTGGAAAGGGTTAATGTGTATCACAACACTATGTAATATGTAGAATTTGGCATCAAAAAAACTTTTTAACAAAAAAAAAAACCAACTTCAAAATCACTACAAAGTAAAAAATAATTTGAAATAACTTTTCCCATTCATTTCTTGGTCATATTTTAAAAGCTATTTATGTATATGTTTTATAATATTGGAAATCTTATCATTTTCATTTTTTCTATTTTGTTTTATTATCATCAATATATTAATTGCTTTATGTACATAAAAGCTTTAAAGTCGGCGCTCATCTTACTATGTCGAAATCTTTTTATTTTAATTTTTTCTAATTTGTTTTATCATAATAATATTATTAACTTTATGAATATAAAAGCTTCTTAGTGATTTTTTTTTCTTTCAGTTGGCAATTTTTGAGTACGCTGAATGTAGCCAATGTATTATGTAGCCATGCATTATTTGTGGTAAAAGATCATGATTGTGTGTCACAGATGAGCGCCGACTTCAAAGCTTTTATGTTCATAAAGCAATTAATATATTGATGATAATAAAACAAAATAGAAAAAATGAAAATGATAAGATTTCCAATATTATAAAACATATAAATAGCTTTTAAAATATGACCAAGAAATGAATGGGAAAAGTTATTTCAAATTATTTTTTACTTTGAAGTCGGTTTTTTTTTTTTTGTTAAAAAGTTTTTATTTCTTTCTTTTTAGGGAATATGATATATTTTATGTTATAGTATTCTTGAGGAAAATTTCATAAATGAAACTTTGTTCTTAAAAAATTTGTTTTGTTAATTCCTGAAAGTTTGTTGGGTACTGTTCATTTCTGCTTCTTTACAATTTTTAGTGCCACACCCTCTCTCTAATCCCGCCCACTTTATTTACCGTACTTTATAATGATTCTACCTAGCCCTGTGCCAAATTTCAGTTTCCAAGTGTTAATATTAACCGTAATATAGTACTTTCCTTAAAGTGCCCCACCCTGTGTACAATCCCGCTCACTTTTTGAATGATTCTACCTAGCCACCTACCTGCATACCAAATATTAGTACGCTAGTGTCAATATTAACTAAGATATAGTATTTTTATAATATTGACACGCCCCCTTGTTAAATAACGCCCACTTTTTGGCCGTAATTTGTAGTAACTGTACCTACCCATGTACTAAATTTCAGGACCCTAGTGTCAATATTATTCGATATACAGTATGTTTCTAATATTGCCACACCCATTTGTCGAATAACGCCCACTTTCTTTACAGTAATTTTTAAAAATTGTGTCTACCCCTGTACAAAATTTCAGTACCCTAGTGTCAATACTATTTGAGATACAGTCTTTTTTTAATATGACCACACCCCTTTGTCAAATAACGCCCACTTTATTGACCGTAATTTGTAATAATTGTGCTTACCCCTGTATTTTTACTGTAAATTTCAGTACCCTAGCGTCAATATTAACTGAAATACAGTGTTTTTCTTATACTGACACGCCCCTTTGTCGAGTATCACCCACTTTTTTAAAAAAGGACCTCCGCGTTCATGGTATCTATCTGTTGACAAAAAATTACGGAAATCGCGCAAGAGCTGTAGGAGTTATCGATGTACATACATTTAAAAAAAAAAAAAAAAAAAAAACCGGACAAACCAACGAACTTGAGAACCTCCTCCTTTTTGAAGTCGGTTAAAAACATAAAGATATAAGGAAAATAAATGCAATACAGAAATATACTCTGTGTTAGTGTTGCCAGATTTGTTTTGCAACAATACGGAACAAATCCAAAATATGTAAAAGAAAACGTGATTTTGGAAAATTTTACGGGACAATAAACAGAAAGTTATAATAATAAATAAAAATAAATAACTGGCCATTTCAGCCCTTGAAAGGTCTTTGGTCGTGCGTGTTATTAAGTTTGTACACAATTGACCGAGAACCGGACCTACTTGTTTAACGCCGACTCCGAACGGCGATGAACGGAATGTTCTCGTTCTCAAGAAGCTTTACATGGCATTTTAATTACTCTCTGAGGTTTGCCATTGTCTGCAGAGAGGTGGTGGCCGTACAGAAAAATTATTTTAATTCAAATAATTTTCTGTCGCTGCTGGGGTTCGAACCTGGGTCTCCAGGTTCTTTGACATAGCGGCCACGCACTTTAACCAACTACGCCACGGACGCCACAGAAAGTTATTTTTAAAAAATTTATGTCAGAAAAAACAATTTATTTAGGTACGCAGAATTAATACTAATGTCAAATGTTGCACTTCACATTGTATATTTCGCTCTCAGTGTTGCTTGAAATGTATATACTATGTAAGAGTTCTATGCATATTATGGTCGGCTTACGCTTATTTTCTTAATGTCTCAGTTCATGTGAATGCGTACTTGAAATCAGACATTTTTCAAAAATGTCAAAAATACGGGACAAATTTTTTCCCGGCGGTACACTTAAAAAATCATGCAAAATACGGGACATCCTGTGAAATACGGGACATATGGCAACACTACTCTGTGTACTCTTTTGTTACTCTCAAAAGTTTGAAATATTCTTTAAAATGTTGAACATTACAACTCTGTTACTAAGCAGCAGTCAGTGTTTGTCTTTTTGTTTAAGGTTGATGTTTTCAATATGAATATCAATGAAATCCTCCATATACTTTGAGTTTTTATGGCAATATTATAATTGCTCGATGTATGAACCATGCAGTTGAAAAGCCACTGTGTCCATACTATGTTATAATTATTTAATTTTGCGTAACACTATATTCGCAACACACTGAAGCGTTTCATGGTGAAGTGTTTCATCGGCGAATTGATTCATCGGTTTTACTCCCCATCACGGCTAAAAAAGTTTCACTTCAAAAACGAAAGTGGACAAAATTGTTTAAGTATTATCCTTCGATTTAAGATCACTTCTGTTTCCATCAAACCTGTTCCCCGTAATTAAAAAAATTAAATTATAGGAAACCGGACTAAAAAAAAGCATTAATTTGTTCCACCTGATGAAATCATGTTCAGAAATGCCATTATGCTCTATTGTATAAAATCAAATTTCAAATTTTTTTATGACAATTCTGTTCTATGCTCCAATTTAAGAGGATCGTATAAAAATCACTTCTAACTCACATACAAAGTTACTTTACCAAAATGGTAAAATCTCTTAAAATTTCACAAATAATAACACAGTGTGACGACTAAAAAAGCACAACCAAACTTTATAGAAATTCTTAAAGAGGGACATGTTGTGAGTCCATCGCACTTGGTCTGACCTCTCAATGTCGTCACAATTTTTTTTAATTCGTTTTTAAAGTTGAAGGGTTCGATTTTTGTTGCGCCGACGTTAATTGATTTTTTACAGCTATTTGCCTTGTTGGAAATGAAAAACAAATTCCATTTCTTTTCAGTAGAATTTCACGTAGAATAAGGCTGTGTAAAAATAAATACGATAAAATACAAAATGAAGCGTGTAGCGAAGCAAATTCCTCAATTTTTCATTCATTTCATAAAAAAAATAAGTGTTTCTATAAATTTTTTAATTCATGTTGTAAAAGTTGAAATCTGGTTGATACTAGAAAGGGGTCCTCGACTCCAATGTCTTTTAGAGCAAAAAATTTGGACGCCTTGAAATAGAAATATTGATATATCATTCTTGGACAAGATAGGTCTGTAAACGCCGAAGATATGAAGAAAGACTTAAACGTTCGGGAAAAAACAATTTTTTTTTTTTCGAAATTTTCTTAAAAAAATGCTTCAGATTAGACGGTGTGCAGCTAACTTTTTTCCGTTACGGTCTAATGCACTCGTACACATTCATTCATTCATATAACAATTCTGTTGAAAGTAAAAATATGTTTACTAGTTCCGTAGTTATTAGTTGGATATATGTTATAGATATATGTTACTCATCAAATTTTCTTTCCAATGAGCTAAAGATGTCCAAAATCGGTTAAGATTTGACAAAATTACAGCACTTTGTACGATAGCAACACATACATGGGAGTCAGTGTTTTCTGACAAAAAAAAAACGTTGAAACTGCCGCCATTTTGCCAATTCTTAACCGATATTGATGGTTTTGGATTCAATGAAAAGGTATTTTTACGTGCAATGAATTTTTGTGAAAAAAAGAAAGAAAAAAAAATAAATAATAAGAAAATATACAAACAAACAATATAATGCTGTCATTCATGCAGCATTATATCATTTAATTTTATAGAAACACTTATTTTTTTTTTGAAATTAAAGAAAAATTAAGGAATTTGCTTCACTACACGCTTCATTTTGTATTTTATCGTATTTATTTTTACGCAGCCTTATTCTACGTGAAATTCTACTGAAAAGAAGTGGTGTTTGTTTTTCATTTCCAACAAGGCAAATAGCTGTAAAAAATCAATGAACGTCGGCGCAACAAAAATCGAACCCTTCAAGTTTAAAAACGAATTAAAAAAAATTGTGACGACATTGAGAGGCCAGACCAAGTGCGATGTACTCACAACATGTACCTCTTTAAGAATTTCTATAAAGTGTGGTTATGCTTTTTTTTTTTGGTCGATTTCGTCCCACTGTGTAATAATAATAATAGACTGGTCATTTCAGCCCTTGAAAGGACTTTGAACGAACTTCTTATGATTAGTTATTATATTATGATTGTGTTGTGCGTGTTATTAAGTGTTTGTAAACAATTGATCGAGAAACCGGACCTACTAGTTTTATGCTGACTCCGAACGGCTATTGTGCATGTTCCCAAAAAGCTTTACATGGCATTATTTACTCTCTGAGGTTTGCAATTGTCTGCAGAGGGGTGACGACCAAACAGACAATTTAATTCAATTGAAAAAACTTTCTGTATCAGATGAAAGTTGAACCAGGGTTCTCTAGCGTATGGGTCACGCACTCTACCCGCTGCGCCACGGTCATTGCAACGGATGTAGGATAACTGGTCATACAAAACTTCTCGAGTAGAGTAAAACATGTTTCCAAGTAAAGTAAAATATAATACACTGCACCTTCGAAGTTCGAACCATGTCATGGTTTGTCAATCCGCACCATCTTAACATGTTTTCATGTAAACATGTTGTGAATTGTAAGCATGCCAATATAAGTTGAATTGAGAAAAAATTGCTCGATTAAAATAAAGAATTTGCAGAAAACTAAAATAATTCTGTGCTATTACTTAAATTAAGAAAATATTTTCTTGATTCAAGTCTTGTTCCAAGTTCTAAAATCAAGCATTATACAGGGTGGGCCAAATAAAAGTTTTTTTTTTAAATGCTATAAAATGAACAAAATTAATCTTTTTTCATGTATTATAGCTTTATTAACAAGAGCAAACATTCCCATTAATTATGGAATACAACGTCGTTTAAGTGGTTGCCTCGGCTGGCTTCGCAGTAGCGCATTCTGTCACTCCAATTTTCCAAGACCTTGTTGATGGTTTCGATCTGTAGCTCACGGATTGCTTGGATGATATTGGCCTTAAGTGCTTAAATCGTTTCCGGATTATTGGCATAACATCGGACCTTTACGGTTCCCCACAAAAAAAGACCAATTACTAGCGATACCCGGCGCGCGTTGCTGCACCTGGCAAGTATATTGGAAGTAATAAGTAAATTTAAAAACTTTTATTTGTCCCTTAGTCTGACACCATGCTCATGTTCTACTGTCCGTTACAGTTTCCCAGTAACAGAACATCACTCCCAGGTGGCAATTCCATTATGAGTTTCAATGTCCTGTGATTTTAACTTCCATAGCTATTATGTATAGAAAATCGGGCCACACCCCCTTTTCCAATCAATTCAATATAAAAAATTTGACTTGTATGGTCGAAGCAATAACCTCTTTTCCTATGCCCGTCCCAGTTCTCGTGTAGAAATACATTCTCCATTCTGAGTTTCAATGTTATGTGACTTCTACTTCCAAAGCTATTCGATACCTAAATTTTAATTGTATCGGCAGTACCACGCCCACTTGTCAAATGCTCCCTCAATTTTGTCAGTCAAAGCACACAACTAAATAGTACGTTTTTACCGAGTTAAATTGATGTGTGACTTATAGTTCGAGAGTTATACCTTAAATTTGCGCTGCTGAAAAAGTGCCACACCCCTCGTCCATCGCCCATAAATTTTCACCAATGGAACGGCACATAAAATAATTCCAAGAATATTCGATATCACATATTCGCAGAAGGAAGTATCCATTTTGGTCCAGTCGTTTTCAAGTTTTAAGCAACCGAACAAATCAAAATAGATAAGAATACAGATAGATATACATATATAAGAGGGGGAACCCCCAGCATATTTGTATAGCTCTCTCCCCATTTGTAGTACTGTTCCGAACAGTGACCATATGAACTAAAGTACTAAATTTTAGTCTGATAAGACCCAATCCGTCTGAAATATAAACTTTTCATTAATTTGTGGGCGGTAAAAGGAGGTGTGGCAAAAATGTTCACAAACGAACCATGGTACGGCCAATAAAAACACAACAAAGAAAACCTCAATAAAATCGGATGCTCCGTTCTTGTGTATGGAGTTACAAACACAAATCACGACTTTTTTTATGTATATTTAGATATGGGAAAATATTTAAATGCCATATCACCGGAACCAATGGGCCAATTTCGTACAAACTTTCCCAACGTACCCTGAAATTTTGGTTGAAATCGGTCGACCCGTTTCCACAGTAAGTGGTGACATAAAAATGTACACTACTTTTTATATAAATAGATTTCATATTTACAACTATAAAATATTGTGCACATACTTTTCCAGCTATAAACAATATAAGGTATTCTGCTATTCCTGGTTAGCTAATATGGATTAATTACTTTTATCAAATTAGCATAACCATTGTTTTGTCGTGGCCGTGGTACCATCACACATAAAAAGGAGGCATAAAAATGGATCTTGATAAGTGTTTTATCAAAACTTCAACCTTTGTAATGTGAGCTTAGCAACACTGCTAATAAAAGCTTTTTATCAGCTACTTGATAAGAGATGGCAGCACCGCTGCTACTGTTTGGCAGCACTGAGTCTGAATCGAAAACAGCAACAGCATTTGTCTCATTTCCTCGTTCGTGTTTTCGTATAAAGACGAAGTATCGCTTATTTTGCGAGAGTACTACGTCATAGACACTGAATTATATTTATTTACGTATGGTTATGTTTACATATTTAATTATTTTTAGCATTTTACTGTAGGGAATTTCATAAAAAACGAAATAGATTCTGTCTATATTACAATTAACATTGTTGTTGCTTCATTAGCTCATTTTTTCGGTCACGCTTATAAGCACGGCGTAATCAAAAAGAGCTTTTAGACACACAATGGAAAAGGAAGAAAAAGCTTTGTACTGCTTAATGCAGTGTTTATGAATAATTTTCTATGAAGCTTTTTAGATGGTATTTAATCTCAAATTTTAATAACTTTTTAGTGTAGGTTTTAAAAAATAAAGTATGCAATAGCTTAAGTTAAGAATGACGCTTTGAATTAGTAAAAGAATTCTTAAAATCGGTTCAGTAGTTCTTTAGTTTAACGTACACGAAGATACGTGATAAGCCTTTTATATAATAAGTATAGATATATCTTTTTTTTCTTTTTTGTTTGATCTGGCAATTTCTTATGAAGTACATCATGAAGAACAAACCGCTGGTAAGAACATGTCCCCAATGATATTGTAATGCAGAACTGTAATCTGGATTATCAATATGCTTAATTGTTGACGAAAAAGTTTCAATTCATTTGTCTAAGTAGCAAAAGCGTATTTTCTTCTTATTAGTAATCAACTGAAATGATTTTGTGTTAATATTTTTTTATAAGATAAAAGTACCTTCTTTAAAATATATGCGCATTACAAACACATTCTTTACAGTTCGTGTAGTTTCTTTCTTCTTGTTCGTCGCAAGCGGCAAACCTACTCTGGTTTCCGCTTACTATGTAAGGTAAATATCACCAGTGCTTGAGTGGCCATGTCTTAATCATATTCTCAATTCTCAATAGAGAATTATATAGACACATTGAAGACCTCGCAGCTACATTGTATTTAAAAAATTGTCGGTTTTCTTTGCTTTCATTTGTCACAGGGAAACTCTCCTTCTTTCACTGACATTTTCTAATGAAATTTATTGCCAAAAAAACCCCAAGTGAGATGATTGCGTTCGTTTTACAAAATAAGCCCATTAAATTTTTTTCTTAAACTCTCACCCAACTTTCTTTGTCTTCATCTGGAAAAAAAACAAGGTCCGCTTAAATTCCAAAAAAGATATGCTTTAGTGTCGACAACTCTCCTTAATTCCAATGTGACGCAAGCGTCTTGTAAGTAATTTACGTGTTTTTATTACGTCGAGCACTTACGATAATTTATCATTCATGCTGCTGTTACCTCGACTAAAAACATGCAAGGAATTACGTAGCAATCACAGCTGAATCGGAATGGGGCGATTTAACGCCATCTGTTGGCTTTGCCACTGCTGTTGGTGTTGCGTTGACAATTGACGCCATGTAAATTGATTGTGGAGTCAGGCGACGAACTCGGCGACAATGAGTTGAGCAACGTTAAATTTATTAAAGGCATCCAAACAGCACGGAAGAAGCAGAGGAAAGAAAAAAAAATTAAAAAAAAAATAAAAATTAAGTAAAACTATAGAAACAACATGACCAAAAAAGAAGCAACAACAACAACAACAACAACAACTACATCATCTAACTTGCCGAAATGAAAATTGGTAAAACCATTTTTTTCCTTCTGGCCGCTGTTTGTTTGCTGTGTGTTGTTCTTTGGCTGTTGTTGTTTATCTGTATGTCAGAAAAAAAAATGGCTGGTGAGTCTCCCGAAAGTGAGCTTAAGTTTGATGTTTTGTTGGGCGCCATTTTGACTACAAAAATAGCTATAAAAACATAACAAAAAGAAAACAAACGGCAAAAAAAAATAATAAAACCGAGTCAGAAAAACTTAGTCGGTCAAGACCGACAGTCATATGCACAGGATGAGTTCACTTAATAAAAATTTTTATTTATGCATTTTACGGATGTGTGTTTGTGCGTGAATGTGTGTATGAGTGTGGGTGTGTGTAGACTGTTTGTTTTGGAGAGTTAATCGACCTTTGTAAGGAACTGACAAAAAAAAATTTAACGAAATAAAAACCAAATTGAAGGCTTAGGTAAGGATGTAAAAAAAAAGTATTTTATAGTCTTTAAATAAAAGATGGAGGGAAGAACATTCAATGGCGAAATGTTTGGCTGGTTGGGATCGGAAAAAATGAGAAGTTATATTGAATATATTTTTATATATTTTATAGATTGCAAATCGATATTTGACTGTTTATTTTGATGGCGATGATGTTAATACCAATTATTCATCGGTATTCTACCCGACCATAGTTAGCTCTGCCTAGAAACACCCAGCCTGCCCAAGGCCAGGATATAAGTGAATGGTTGCAGGGTGGATTACTGCCCATTTTACCTGCGCAAAAAGAAAAAGGGCCAGCATTAAGCCTTGATTTGGTTGCAAAATCTTTGGAGTAGGTAGGACTATTGACATACATTCAAAAGTAGCCTAAAGCATTCGAAGCAGTAGCAATCATGTCAATAAAATTTTTTCATTCTCTGGGGTTAATCGCTGAAATATCTTTAGCATTGGCCTTGGTGTTATAATTTCTGCCTATATTTTCGAATATCGGAGAATATTGAGAAGGATGCAATGTTCGGGAAGTTTTGCATTTATGGCTATAGAATACCAAAAGGACACCTGTGGCTAGGTATCCAAGTTTTCACACTCAAAATGCTGACACGCAGCGAAGTGGCGTTACAGGATGATCAGTAGTGTGAGCAGTATTGTGAGCAGGGATACTAATGATGAATGTTTATATTTCAGAACCATGCACAAGTGTCATGTTTAAACATTCCTGTTTGGGTATTCGGCTGGTGTCAATGGTATTAAAGAGATGATATTTTCTTGATGGAACTTTTTGCTGGCTTGACTTTCGTGGGCTGGCCCTCCGAAGAGTATCTTGTTGACTGTGATAGCTCAATATTGCGGGTATATATTGAGATATCCAAGAAATATGCATGCATATCAACTTACTCAAAATAAAATTGGTGCCATGAGTTAAAATAATTAAATATGCCATGTATTAAATATTAAGAGAGGGTTTATACAAGTTTTAAAGAGTTGCAAAGACATATTATTTATTATAACAGCTCGTCTTTTAGCACTTTTGAAGGTATTGTAGTCCATACATCGATATATGTTTTTACTTTATAAAGCAATAAAAATTTAAGAGACATCTGAACAATTGTTTTCTGAAAAAAAAACAATTCTACACCCTATATGATGTTGATACACCCTCTATCTATATATATATAAAAATAAGTTGCATTGTGTATGAAATTGATGTACTCTGTAATGCGTGAACCGATTTTGTTTCTTCGGTTCACATGAATTTCACATGAAAGGTGACGTCAATACGAAGGTTTTTATGTATAAATGGTCTTTGTATGTGTATTGGTTCATGAATTTTAGGCATTTTAGTGAACTTATCAACCATACAGGTGTGAAAAAATACAGTTGCGCACATATGTTGTATATGGGGAGATATTTGCAAGGGAAATTGGAAATAAATGGAATATTGGAATAATTTGGCAAGTCTCACTTTAGTTTGCATTTGCGCGAAAAATATAGGCATACTAAAAATTTTCCATACACCTTTTTTTCCATACCCCCTTTTACCGCCCGCAAATCAATAAAAATGCTATATTTAAGACGGTTTTGGTCGTATTAGACTAAAATTTGGTAAATAAGTTCGTATGCTTACTGTTTGCAATTATACTAAAACTGGGCGTGGTCTAACTATATATACGCCCACTTTTAAGAAATCATTATTATTCCAGAGTTGTACATGTTTTGATAGTGAAACTTGATATGTAGATGCTATCTGCCCAAGCGGCCATTACTATATATTTGAGCAAACATTAGACAAGGGGAAATTTGTCCACACAGGCCAAATTTATGATATCGAATGGCTTTGGAACTAAATGTCGTATAACAATGAAGGTCTTTCTACTGAAGAACTGGCACGGGCAATAGAAAACGGGGCGTGGCTCCACCCATATAAGCCAAATTAACAATACAGGATAGCTATAGAAGTAAAAGTCAAAGAACATTGAAACTCAGAATGTAGAGACCATTTGGTGATGTCCTTCTACTAGAAAAGATGACATGCATTGGACAAGGGGGTATGTCTCCACCCATACAAGCCAAATTTATGACACAGAAAAGCTATGGAAGTAAAAGATAAAGAACATAGAAGTAAGAATGAAGTTACTACTTGGTAATATCCTGCTACTGGGAAATGAAAAATGCAAAAAATGTACAATAGAGAACGCTGTTATAGACTCCAAAACTACTGAGCCGATTGAGCTCAAATTTGCGTATGGGGTCATTCATAAATTACGTTACCAATTTAGTAGAGAGAGAGGTTTTAAAATGTACTTCGATAAGTAACGAATGGGGGGAGGGGGTCTCAGATATAGTAATGTGACAAAAAATAAAAAAAAACTCGAAAAAATTGAAATTAATACAACCCAACATTTCAAACCATTTTCATCCTTACATCTTCATGTTTGACCGTCTAAATTGACTGTTAACTATTGGCAAGTGTAGTAAAGGCATAATTTTTCTTTGCTTGCTTTTCGACAGTTATTTTTTCTATTTTCGAATATATTTTAATCAATTCATTTTTTTATTTCATATACTACGTTACTTGATGGGGGTGGAGGGGATTGTTTTTGAAATGCACTACGAAGAGTACCGGAGGGGGGTAAAAAAATTTAAAATCGGTCACGTAATTTATGAACGACTCCTATGTTTCGAGTACGAGATGGCTTAGAAATAATAACGCTGAAGGTGCAGCAAAGCGCACCGGGAAAAAGCTAGTTTTATATATATATATGCAATGGGTTTAATATTGAAACTCGTCAAATGGGTGGTACTTAGTCACAACTGGAATCTATACAATAGCATCTAGAAAAAAACTCATTTGTTGGGTGTTTATTCCTTTAACATTCAACATCTCACCATGGAGCACATAGTTTTAACCCTCATGGTAGGTGACTACTTTACATCTCATTAAAAGATTTCTCTCATAGGTCCTTATACAAATTTTTTCCTAATTAAAAAGCCATACCTTCTAGTCAATATTGATCAAGGTCACCATATTTTTGTTTCTCAAAAATGCATTCTGCGCTCTTGCCCATTATTTCCTTTGTAGGGTATCAAAATGATAAAGCCATCGTATGGCACAAGAAAAAAAATTCTATCAATCGTAAATTTATTTCAGAAAATTCATACATTCCTGCCTTATTTTCGTTAAGATATTTCAAGGATTTATTTTCTTGTTGTTGTTGTTGTTGTTGTTGTTATTTTTGCTGATTCCTTCAACTTCAACTCTCCTTGGCATTGCACGAAAATGTATGTGTGTGTGTGCCTGTAAGTATTTATACACATACGCTTATATGTATGTGTTCTGAATTTTTCGCATGACCTTTGATTCTAGGTCGATATTTTGAAGTTGTTTTTTTTTCCTGTTTTTATTTTTTGTTTGTTTTTCTTTTTTTTTATCATGTTTTTGACCGGCTTTTAAGCTGCTGGCGCAAAATGAGATAATTTCTTTGCGATAGCTACAGAAATTGACATTAACTCACACGCACAGCTGCACCAGTACTTCAGATATGCATAAATCGTTTTAAGCTTTTTGTAAGCTTATGTTTGTTAACGTTTTTAATTACTTAATCAAATCCTATCTTAAACCATTTTTCGAATAGTTATTCTTAAAGTTTTATAGAAAAATTACATAATCATGATTCTTCTGAGAATCTGGACAAAGTTTTCAGTTGTGATATAAAATGTGAAATTTCAAATTACTTTTAGATGGAAGATAAAACAATTATTTACCATGAATTGTTTTAAGCTCGGCATTTAAAATTTCTTCTTTTTTAATATATTTCTACTTGTTAAATCTTAAAATAAGGTGAACTCTGGCTCAGATGATATGCCTTTAGAAGTGCTTAATTTATCCCTATAATTTATGAATACAAAGCTGAAAAATTGTTTGTATTAAAATTGTTATGAGAATATGAATAACTTCTTCGGTGTTGATAAAGAATTCATCACATTTAATATTTAAAATTATTTTCATAAAACAAAAAAAATAGGATAGCTTGTAAATATCCCAGTTTTCATTATTTTGATTGTTTTTTTCATTTAACATAAGCTAAGTTTTTGTTTTTGATAGCGGATTTGACTAGAGGCGTATACCAAGGACAGGACTTGTTAACAACAACTACCGACGTACAAACAGAAACGAAGTATTCAAAGGCATAGTTTACAATAGAGACGAGAACATTTCATTTTCCATCAACAGACTGAGAAAACCAACAATCATCCCAAGAGATCTGAGACAAATAATCATACAACAAGTTGTAATCCATAGACTTGTAGTCACGATAAGAAACAGAAACTGGAGTAGACTGACGACACGGTTTAAAATTAATAGAACAAAAGAGTAGATCGTGGTCAGAAATAAATGACATTTGGTCATAGAAAAATATTAAAGAGACATCAGACAGGATAAAGACATCAATAAGACTCGAAGTAGCATTAGGAGCGAAGCGAGTCGGAATCGGTGAATTAATAATTGTCAAACCAGCTGCATTAACTTTGTCATAAAAACTAACCGAGACACTATCCTTAGTTAGTAAGTTGACATTGATATCACTGTGTGTAATTTTTTAAGTCATGGCAAACTAACCATTTACGGACACCACTACGTGATAAAAGACTAAAAAAAAAAACCCGTGTCTCCCAATTTTTCCCAAAGTCATGCACTATTTTGTTTATGGTCCGCCAAAGATTTGGGGCCTCGGTATCATTTTCGCAAAAAAGTGATCATTTTCTCGGGCTCATATCTTGCAAACCGTTCAGAATTTCGATTTACTCTCTGAGGCAAAGTTGTAGCTCTTGTCATAAAGAACAAAAATTGCGAACATATAAAATCAAAAAAACTTCACCTTCCAGATCAAAATCGCAAAAAACTTAAAAAAATTCGATTTTTACCTTTTTTCCCGTGTTCAGGTCCATAGGTAGCAAACCGTTCAAAATTCAAGGAAACAATCAACTACAAAAATTTACCTATGATCTCAATAAACAAATTTCTAGAACATATAAACTTCCTGGGAATTATTCTCAACTTTTTTGCGAAAATGATACCGAGGCCCCAAATCTTTGGCGGCCCATAAACAAAAAAGTGCATGACTTTGGGAAAAATTGGGAGACACGGGTCTTTTGTTTTTAGTCTTTTATCACGTAGTGGTGTCCGTATATGGTTATTTTTTTCGTGTTGCACTGTGTATTACCACATATAGAAAAACAGTCAAAATCAGTAACACGTTGATACAAGTCACAAAAGAAAGATTCAAGACTGAAATATCTGTTAGGGTTATAGAGACAGGAGACAAGCAATTTTGCGCCACAGTTATTTGTCAATTCAACATTTAAATATTCAATATCAGACCCACAAGACTGACATACAATTTTAACATTGAGGCATGATTTACAGTATATAGCGACTCCACCACCCTTTTTATTAATTCTGTCATTCCTAAATAGCTTATAGTTATTAATATTAAAATAGTTATTAGGAATGTGATGATTGAACCACGTCTCCGATGCACATATAGTGTCAATGCTAGAGTTTTGAAATACATAGCGTATATAGTCCAATTTAGTTGAGTTCAAACTTCTTGCATTGAAGTGAACAATTGATAACCCTTCGCGCTGCTTACATAGGATCTCTAACAAAACTTAACGATCATCATCAACGCCACCAGAAACATTAGAATTCATCATAGAAGACCCTCGACGAACAACAATAAGCTTGCTTAATGATAACTGAAAGGGGATTCATAGAAAGAGCGAGATAACAAATAATTACAAAAATAGAGCGAGAGAGAAAGTGATAGAGAAAGATATAGTGTAAAAAAAAACTATTATCATAGATGAACTTAACAAGTTATAAATCTTAATTAATTGCATTAATATTTGCTGTCAAAGAGTCAAGTGCAGCTTCACTAGGCACCATGGTATAATAATACAAGGTAGCATTGACAGTTGCTTGGGAAAACATATCCTGTCAAAATTTATACTCAAAAAAAGAGCGCTCACAATCCGCCATTGAAAACACAAACAATGTTGAAAACGTTGAAGTGAAAAAAAAAACAACAACCTCAGCAGCTGCAGATGCATTTACACAAAAAGCTGTTTTTGACAGGAGATGTTTTCTTGTAGAAGAGAAAATAAGCAGTTGTCAATGCTACCTTGAATTATTATACCATGACTAGGCACAGCAATCGACGAATCTCCTCGGTTAACACATGATACAATAAGAAGGTAGGGTAAGGAGCTTTGACAAGACCTACTGCTAATGTCAAAACCATAAAATACTGTGCTACCATATCTTAAGAAAAAAATCCTATGACAAATCCATGTTTCATGGTTTCCGTGGGTAAGCGTTTTATATAAAATGTATTGCTGAAAATATTGATAAGAGAGAAACTTTTAAAAATAAGTTGATTTATCTTCAACAGTTCCATTATCTTAAGAAGGCTTAAAAAAGTTTTTTATAAGATATCGTAAGCACATTAGAAAAAATTTTTAAAAAAAGAAATAAAGAAAACAAAAATAAACAAAAAATTATGGGAAATATTAAATTCGTGAAAATAAAGCTATAAAATAACTAAAAAATGCGTTGTTTCAATTATAGACACATTGATTCAAATTTTTCTTATATACCCTATATAAAATTCCTTTTCTATGTGTTTATCCCACATTTATGAAATATACAGAAAAGTGGTATCGCTAAAATGCTTTTTGACATAAGCAGTAGGTCTTGTCAAAGCTCCTTACCCTACCTTCTTATTGTATCATGGGTTAACACGTACTTGTACCACGCCACGTATAGAGAACACACTGAAAAGCTTATTTGCTCGTTTGAATTTTATACCGGCTTGCAAGATTCTTCTCGTCTCACAGGAAAAGCTCTCTTTTATAAATATTTTGTTGTCCAAATCATGGTGTAATAATAATAAGGTGTTAGTGAATTTTTGACAACACCAAGAATAGCTTTCTTTCTGTCAAAAAATTGAAAGCAGAAGAGAGGAGCCGTAAATAGTTGTCAAATTGTGTTATTTGTTTGAGTTGCTAGATGATGATGTGTTATAGTTTTCATAGGTTATTGTGCGAATAAAGTTTAAATAAATATTTAATTCAATTAATTGACAAAAAGTTATTACAGTTGTCTTCGCCCATTTGCCAAGTTCGCCATTGAATGGTTTTTTCATTTTATCAAAAATGTTCGCTGGAAGGTGCCAGCGACATGAAGCTTTGGCAAGCATGCAAATTATCTTGCATTCACATCGACTGCTTCAAGAAAATATCGAATGCCATGAAAGAATGTTCAATACCTTAACTGATAATATCCATCAAAAGAAGTGGACATGGCATTGAGCTTTGACTGCACGTTAGCTGATTTATTTTTATTCCAATTCACCATTAGCTGTGTTTGACAGGAGCGGGGCGAAAAAATTTATCATTTTGAGAGAGAAGTGTCAAATTCACTAACACCTTATTATTATTGCACCATGGTCCAAATCAAAACCAGCCTCTCTAAGTGTAACTGCAGCTCTTGCTCTCTTTGTAAACTCAGCAAAACCTTTCAGCAAACGAGAACGATCGTAAGGAGAGTAGAAGAGTAGAAGAATAGAATTTAATAACAACCGCAAAATTTGGATGTTGAATTGAGGGTTTTGGTCGGAAAATATCACACACTTGAGGCGCCAGAATATCAATGGAGCATCGAATTTGATTAAAGATGCTTTTCAGGTTTTCACCGTCAATAAATGGCAATCCGAGTAAAATAGCATCCGATGAGAAGTCTTTTGCTGAGGACTTAATATGCACTCCCTCTTTAAGAGCTTCATCTTCGGCTTTTAAAGAAAAAGCTCAAGTAGCTCAGCGTCGATTAAAACAATTTTATCATTTAGTTCGGCGATGCAATAGTATAAAAATTTAGTTTCACACTCAATTTTGGCGTTGAGCTTTAACTCAAGAGAAGATAGTTCGTCAGTGAATTGGCGTTGATAGCAGCAAATCCTTATCATTATCCTTATCCTTATCCTTATCCTTATCCTTATCCTTATCCTTATCCTTATCCTTATCCTTATCCTTATCCTTATCCTTATCCTTATCCTTATCCTTATCCTTATCCTTATCCTTATCCTTATCCTTATCCTTATCCTTATCCTTATCCTTATCCTTATCCTTATCCTTATCCTTATCCTTATCCTTATCCTTATCCTTATCCTTATCCTTATCCTTATCCTTATCCTTATCCTTATCCTTATCCTTATCCTTATCCTTATCCTTATCCTTATCCTTATCCTTATCCTTATCCTTATCCTTATCCTTATCCTTATCCTTATCTTTATCCTTATCCTTATCCTTATCCTTATCCTTATCCTTATCCTTATCCTTATCCTTATCCTTATCCTTATCCTTATCCTTATCCTTATCCTTATCCTTATCCTTATCCTTATCCTTATCCTTATCCTTATCCTTATCCTTATCCTTTTCCTTATCCTTATCCTTTTCCTTATCCTTATCCTTATCCTTATCCTTATCCTTATCCTTATCCTTATCCTTATCCTTATCCTTATCCTTATCCTTATCCTTATCCTTATCCTTATCCTTATCCTTATCCTTATCCTTATCCTTATCCTTATCCTTATCCTTATCCTTATCCTTATCCTTATCCTTATCCTTATCCTTATCCTTATCCTTATCCTTATCCTTATCCTTATCCTTATCCTTATCCTTATCCTTATCCTTATCCTTATCCTTATCCTTATCCTTATCCTTATCCTTATCCTTATCCTTATCCTTATCCTTATCCTTATCCTTATCCTTATCCTTATCCTTATCCTTATCCTTATCCTTATCCTTATCCTTATCCTTATCCTTATCCTTATCCTTATCCTTATCCTTATCCTTATCCTTATCCTTATCCTTATCCTTATCCTTATCCTTATCCTTATCCTTATCCTTATCCTTATCCTTATCCTTATCCTTATCCTTATCCTTTTCGTATACTTTATCTCCAATCACAAAACATTGTTTTATGAATTCCCCGTTACGCACCTCTGACGCCTCTGGCTCAATTTTTTTTTTAATGATTTATTATGTTTCGCACACACGCCTTAGAAGTCACAATACAAGTTGCGAGTAAAATTTGCTCGAATTTTGCGCATGATAGCGGCAATTGAAAGCGAATTTTCCTTATAATATCATTCTGTACTTTCTACAGCATTTTATGGTAAATTTCTCACGTTTATAAATGGCAAATGTCATTATTGGAAAAACTGCCAAGCGACCAGCTGTTGAATAATACTCCTTTCCAACCGTACACCTCTTGTTGGTACACCCTTTAAAATTCGACATTTTTCTAACTGTTCAGGTAAGAATATCCTTTTCATCTTTATTATTTTTTTTTTTTTTAAATAAAATTTAAGAAAGAAAATTAACTAATTTCATATCGTCAGAAAATTTAATGGTTTTGTCTTTTTCATAGAACTGTCTGTCGATAAAGACTAATATTATTGAGTTTGAGACCAAAAATGTTTGACCTTTTGCTAATGGAAAAAATGTAAAATGAACATATGCAATTGTCACTGTCTTGATTGAAAGATTACTGTTATATTTTTTAACCAAATCACTGACTTTAAGTTGACGTATATTTAAATATTTTGTCCCTCTGGGACTAAGTCACTAACATGTGAACATTTTTATCATTGTTCACGGCATTATTTGTTCGACTTTATTGGCCTTTTTTTAAACCCTTTTACAGACTTTATTTTCTATGTTGGACAAAAATTTTTGATCCTCTGCAGGATTAAGTACTTTTTCTCAACACGTTGCAGCCTTTTTTTTTTATACGCAAATATTCTGTAGGCTTTGGAGGCATGCGAAAAAAAAAGCGCAGAACATGAATAATTAACCACGCGTTAAATTGTGTAAATATTGCGGTGGGGAGGGAAGAACCCCGAGTTGTTACTGCATTAAGCTTAAGTGTAAAAAAATATAAAGCTAAATAAATCATTTGCTCAAGGTGAATGTTTTGTCGCAGTGCGAGTGAAATGAAAATGTTATGTGAAGCCGAATGAAAGTCAAAATTTTAGCAAGCAAAATGATGAAGAAGTGCTGACGACGCTGAGCAGTAGACAGAACAGAACAGAACAGAACAGCAGAAACAATATTTAAACCACCTGCTGTGACTTGAAAGTAGGTCGAATTACGAAGATAAACAGCCCTAAAATGACGCATTCGTATCGTCAAGAGATAAATAAACAAAATGAAGCTGAGCAAATAAAACTGCCAGCATGCATGAGTTGATGCATCAGTCTTTAACTTCTAGACACTAAAAGTAGCAGGAATCAGCAAGTAATTTTGTCTGACAGCCTTTGAGAGACATTAACATACCTTAGCATTGGCTGAATGTCTTAATTATGCAACACTGTGGGCTTTATTGTTACTCCCGACGAGGACGGGGTTGCTTGAAGGTCATACTGATTCGAAATGAAAACTTTTCCGAATACTTAAATAGCTGTTTCTTTATTAAGTTATTTAAGTTATTAAAATTTTAACTCTTTGTAATACATATTGAGGTGACAGCTGTTGCTTATTTATTACAAATAACATATTTCCATACATACACGTAAGTTATATTAGAGTCATAGTTTGAAAAGGTCTTTTTTGACCCCTCTGGGTCACTTAATGTGAATATTAAATGTTTTGTAAATTAAAATAGAAATTCCTGACTTGAATTCTTTCTCTTTCAAACTATTTTCTTACAATGCAAGAATCTTTAACTCAAATATAAACTTGCATCCCACAACAACAAATTGTGTTACTTTTGCATAGTTTCATTGCAACAAAACGACTGGTTCGCAAGTCAACAGAATTTCTTATTAAATTTCGAGTTGAAGTTTGAGTCTAGTGCTAGTGCTGGGTAGTGCTTGCAGATGGAAGCAACTTTATTGAGCTGTAATAGCTGAATTACAATACTGCGTTAGGTCGGTCGGCCTTTGACCGTACTTTGGTCTCCGTTGCAAAAACTTTACGATATAAGCTGTCAAAACGGACGACCTTAAACTTTGCAAAACTAAATGTTGCGTTGACAGATCGTGCGTCTATCATTTTGGTGATGCCAATAAAAGCAGCTATACTAAAAATCCCACAAAACGTCCCTTTTTCCGAAATCATGCAATTATAATTTTAATCAATAAAAAATTAAAAGATATTGTCATATAATCATTAAGAACCATAAAACCTACTTTAGAAAGCTAAGATCTTTTTATTAAGTGTAATATAATCTGCGAAATAATGAAAAATGTCACATATTAACGTGAAAATTCGGACTAGAAGCTTCAAAATAAATGAACACTTTCCAATTTAATGATAAAATGTGAAATTAAATTAAGATTTAAAATGGAATTTCTGGAAACACATTTCAGTTTTTATGGCAAAAAATTTTTCTTTGATTGATCGATATTTATATATATATATATATATATATATGTATATGTATATTGTTTTTTTTTATTAAATGTGATTACTTGATGTCATTATTTTTCTTGTTTTTGTCAAAATTACTGCTATTTATTATTATTATTACTGTTAATTTTTGCCGAGATTTTTGCAAATTTTGAGAGCAAAATGTAGGAAATTTCGTTAACGAAAGCAAGTTGGAAATACGTATGGAAATATTCATGTAAATTTGTGTATGGAAGTTTTTTGGTACGGTGCGTGTTTTGGGGCAATTTCAATCAATTTTTATCCACCTTGAACACCAGAGGGCGCTTAAGTACAAATTTAAAGAAAATCGGTATATAGTGGTTTTCATGTACGCTGAGTGTTTTGCTGCTATCTTTTTTGACCTGTATTGAACACGAGAGGGCACTGTAGTACAATTATTTATGCGATTAGAATGAAAATTGGTATATTGTGATTTTGAGGTACGGTAAGTATTTTGTCGCTATCTTCTTTGATCCAACTTAGACACCAGTTGGTGCTGTAGTACTAATTTACAAGTACCATAGGCGTAGAAGGATATCACCAAGTGGAACTCCATTGTGAGTTTTAATGTGATGCGACTTTAATTTCCATAGCTATTCGATATCAAAACTTTGGCATGTATGGGCGGGGTGTGGCTCCTTGAACAATGCCTGTCAAAATTTTTTTAAATAAATGCATCACCAAAAAGTAGTTCTATTCTAAAATTCAACGTTTTGTGACTTACTTTCATAGGCTATTCGATATCAAAAATTGTAATTGTATGGGTGGAGCCACACCCCCTTGTACAATGCTCGTCTCGGTTTTCTAGTAGATGGACATTACCAAGTAACAACGCCATACCGAGTTTCATTATAATGCGGCATTTAACTCCAAAGCTATTTGATACCATAAGTTTGACTTATATGGGCGGTGCCATGCCCCCTTGTCCAATGCTCACTCAATTTTTCCAGTCAAAGGACAAGACTAAATAGTACATTCTTACCGAGTTTCATTGATGTGTGACTAATAGTTCGAAAGTTATATCCACAATTTGGGCAGCCGAAAAAGTGCTACACCCTTTTCCCAACGCCCATAAAATTTTACCAGTGGAACGGCACATGTAAATCGAGGCCTAACACCTAATTCCAATGTTGTACGACCTATAATTCCAAAGTTATTCGATATTGCAGATTCGAGTTGTCACGCCCCCTTGTACAATGCTCGCTGAATCACTTGTAATTAGTGAGTACTTGGGTACAACTTTACAAAAACAAAGTGAACGGCATTTGCCAATCTACCTTACCACAACATTCCTTTGTGTGTTATATTATTCAAACAATGATATTAAGGGTATTCGTCCTCAACCAACCTCATTAAAATATCTAATTGACCAATATATAAGTTTGCCATTTTGCATGAATACCCTTATAATATTATTTATAATATACTAAAAAATGCATAAATTTTAATATGGAATACAATTTAATAATATTAATATCATGCTTAATTCATCAAAATCATTTGTATACTACTTAAGCAGCATGTTAATTTAAAAAATTTGATCAATTTAAAAAAACTCGCATCAAAATATAAACTCCCACGATAATCCTATGAAAATCTGAGTTTTCCATCGGAATCCAAGAATACCCACATTTTAGCATTGCTCAACGAAAATGCAACCCAGCGTTAATATGGAATGTCAAAAGCACGACCTAGCTTGAGCATGTCGCTACTCATAGCGTTGATCGTACGTCACCCCCTCAAATTCATATTTACGGGATGAGGTCGACGCAATGCATAAGGTCATATTTTGTGTTGCTTCATAAGAACCCATTGTTTCTAGTCGAGCTGTCAAAGGCCGACCGACCTAACGCAGTATTGTAATTCAGCCATAAGTGATTAGTGCGGGCTTTTTACTTGTAGATGGAACCAGCTGCATTGAGCTGGTGGTGTTTATAGTGCGTACTTGCTGGTTGTGACTGGTTTGTGTTTTATTTTAACCCTTAAATGCCCAACAACACCGATTTCATTAAAAAAAAATTATGTTGTGCTAAATGATCCCCTGAATACGACCCCGTTTTTATTTTTTTGGAAAAAATTTTCGTTTACGAGTTATTAAAGAAAACATCGTTGTATCCAAAAAGATACAGTGGGCATTCCGACGTATATCATCAATCAGCTTGGTTGTAGGAGTTCAAGGCAAAAACGTGGAAAACGATTCCTTTTATGATAATTAGACTATCTAGTAATTTTTATACCCTGAAATTGTTAATAGTTTAAAAGATATTTCATGTCAAAAAGCGAACTTTCCGTAAAAAATAAAAAAAAAATATTTTTTGAATTTGGCGGAATTTTTGGAAAATTTATGCTAATAATTAAATTTTTGTTTTATACTTGCAATTTTCTGAGTGAAACTACTAGCATTTTAATTTTTGCAGTATTTTAAAAGAAATAGCTTATTTTCTCGGTTGTATACAAAAAGATACACTGGGCATTTATGGGTTAATATTTTGCATGGAAAATAATGTCGTCAAATGTGTCCAACCTTAAGTTATTGTTGTTTTCTTGCTGGTTTGATCTTTATTTTTGTTCTTTATTTTATTTGTGCACAAAACGTATCAACATCGCAACTTTTTGTTCTCTGTTTTCATTCCTTTTTGCTGAGGCAAAAGAGAAAGGTGCCTAAAACCATATTAAAAAATCCAGCACGACAAAATATAAAACAAAAAATTTAACAAATATTCAAGCCTGTGTAAGCAAGCCCTGTAAAAGATAAAGCCACCGAAAACCATCTTGCAAGTAGCTTCAAGCTCAAATCAGCCTGCTCTGTGCCTTTTCCATAAGAAAGAAAAAGGGTGACCAATTGAAAAAGAAATATAAATAAAATAAAATGATGTGAGACATCAAAATTATTCTGCCTTTATAAACTACATTCATGTCATTATGTACGGAATAGCACACACTTGAAGGTCTACCTCGGCTTTGCTGGCAGTGCTTCAAGCGGTCTCAGTCCAATATGTGAGGCTTTATTCCGGCAATAGTGTCTCAAATGTTGGCTTCGGCTTATCCCTAATGATTGGCTTGTTAGTGTAGAATAGGGACTTGACGTAGCCCCAGAGAAAATAGTCGAGGGGTGTTAAGTCACATGATCGCGGCGGCAAATTGACGTACGCTCACTAAGATGATGACCCAGTCGCCATATTTCTCCGTCACCACTTCAACACTTTTGGATTGCGGTCACTTCAATTACTGAAATTTTGCTTGTTGACATAGCCGCTGAGCCAAAAATGGGCCTTGTCTGAGAAGATGTTTTCCCGTCATAGTTCTGATCTCCGGCCAACATTCCCAACGCCCAATAAGCGGCTTCAATTCTTACGTCAGGTCCAAAACCAACCGTAAAATAAGCCTGGTTGACTCTCTGGCGTTGCCCAATTTAGCTGATCGATGTCGAATCGACATTTCTGGGTGTTTATCGATACTGACCACAACGTTGGCTATGTTTTCTTCACTTCGCACCAATCTCTATCCTATATTTTCTAATTTATATTTTCAGTTTTATTTTATTTTTTATTTTAGTTTTGTTTTTTATTTTGTTATCGTTTTATATTGCATTTTTATTTTTTTTTTTTTGTTTTTGTGTTACTCCCTGAGTAAATTCGATACGGAAAATTTTATTTTGCGATAGCAAAGATTAGTCATGTGGTCTCATAACAAAAAAAAAACAGTAGTTTCGACTATGTCGTAACACAAGACGTAGAATTAGTCAATTCGCTTTTGATGACATCTTTTTTAAAAAATATTTAGCAAAATATTTATTCCATACACCTGAGCATATGACTTTTAAAAGAGTGCCGAAAAGGGTTATTATGTATCACCGACCCCCATTACTTTTGCAAAAGGAGCATTTTTGCCTTTGACACCTATTCCCTCCGACCACTCCTTAGGGGGGCTCCCATACAAATTTTATGGTTTTTGTTTATTTATTCCATACACCTGAGCATATGACCTTTAAAAGAGTGCCTGAGAGGGTTAATATGTATCACCGACCCCCATTACTTTTGCAAAGGGAACATTTTTGCCTTTGACACCTATTCCCTCCGACCACTCCTTAGGGGGGCTCCCGTACAAATTTTATGGTTTTTGCATATTTATTCCATACACCTGAGCATATGACTTTTAAAAGAGTGCCGGAAAGGGTTAATATGTATCACCGACCCCCATTACTTTTGCAAAGGGAACATTTTTGCCTTTGACACCTATTCCCTCCGACCACTCTTTAGGGGGGCTCCCATACAAATTTTATGGGTTTTGTTTATTTATTCCATACACCGGAGCATATGACCTTTAAGAGAGTGCCGGAGAGGGTTAATATGTATCACCGACCCCCATTACTTTTGCAAAGGGAACATTTTTGCCTTTGACACCTATTCCCTCCGACCACTCTTTAGGGGGGCTCCCATACAAATTTTATGGGTTTTGTTTATTTATTCCATACACCGGAGCATATGACCTTTAAGAGAGTGCCGGAGAGGGTTAATATGTATCACCGACCCCCATTACTTTTGCAAAAGGAACATTTTTGTCCTTGACACCTATTCCCTCCGACCACTCCTTAGGGGGGCTCCCATACAAATTTTATGGTTTTTGCATATTTATTCCATACACCGGAGCATATGACCTTTAAGAGAGTGCCGGAGAGGGTTAATATGTATCACCGACCCCCATTACTTTTGCAAAAGGAACATTTTTGTCTATGACACCTATTCCCTCCGACCACTCCTTAGGGGGGCTCCCATACAAATTTCATGGTTTTTGCATATTTATTCCATACACCTGAGCATATGACTTATAAAAAAGTGCCGGAAAGGGTTAATCTGTATCACTGACCCCCATTAATTTTGCAAGAGGAACATTTTTGCTCTAGACACCTATTCCCTCCGACCACTCGTTAGGGGGGCTCCCATACAAATTTTATGGTTTTTGTTTATTTATTCCATACACCTGAACATATGACCTTTAAGAGAGTGCCGGAGAGGGTTAATATGTATGAGCGACCCCCATTACTTTTGCAAAAGGAACATTTTTGCCTTTGACACCTATTTCCTCGACCACTCCTTAGGGGGACTCCCATACAAATTTTATGGTTTTGTGGATAAAACCGGAAAATGTCGATAAATAGGTAGCAAACTTAAACAAGAAAACAAAATTTGTTCAATGCTACCAAGTTCAACAACCCATGTGGAGAGTTGAAATGTTAAAATTTCACTGTCGATAATATGCCCGGATATTTAATTGGCTGCGGAATTTTGACATTTCAATAACAGATTCTGTTAAAAAAGCATGCCCCTCAAAATTACTCAGAATTACTGGGCTACGCGATTCTATCAAAAACAACATGCACCCAAAAGTATGCTTTTTTTTAATTATAAGATTTATGTCTTCACGCTAGATGGCGCTGTCTTCACCGTCGAAAGAACCAGAAACCGTCGATAAATAGGTAGCAAACTTAAGCAAACAAAAACATCAAATGTTGGCTTTATATTTCATGTAATTGTGAAAATTTTATAAAAGTTAGAGAGTTCAAACATGTATTTTTCTCCCAGTGAGGATCAAGCAGACCAACAGGTGATAACATCAACATTGTACGATCAGTACTTTATGCACACCAAAGGCTCAAATTGTGATATATTATAAATTGTAATTAGCACTAGATTAAATCGTATAGGTTAAGGGTCAAGGGGAAGGGGAGGGGGTGGGAAGGAGAGTGGAGAAGCGGTGAGTAATAGAAAAAAAGGCGGACATACAAAGATAGTATTACAGAAATCGACTTTTTTAAAGACGTACATCTTTGTCACAAGAATTTAAGTCTTTGATATAAAGAATATTTTTCATGGGAATTTAACAATCTTTGTGCCTTTGCCGTAAGGATGTTTTATCTTTAAATATCAATAATCAATAAAAGTCTTTGTGGCAAAGTGTATTTTCTTTGGTTTTACGATTTTTTTCCCTGAGTGTATAAATACCGACACCTGATCACTATTAACCACCCTACTTACCTCCGAGAATGACGTATTCTACGTCAAAAAATAGAAATATCTATTTTATATAAATTTTTTGAGTCAACCGCCGAATGCAGTAAAACGCAAGAACAATGAAAAAACTTTGCATGGAATTATACGATACGGTGACTATTGACGCTACAGTAAATTTGTAAAAGCAAAAGCAAACAAAAGAACAAAAGAAAAGCAAAACCAAAACCAAAATTAAAAGCAAAACCAAAACCATAAGTAAAAGCAAAATCAAAAGCAAAAAGAAAAGGAATAGCAAAAATAAAAATTAAGGTAAGATTGGAACAAGGATTTAGATAAAGATTAGCACAAAGTTTAGTGAAATTCAGTCAAGGATTTGATCAAAGATTAAAACCATGAAAAAGATAAAACGTAGAAAAAAGATTTGAGTGAAAATGAGAGCATTGAATTGGGCAGGGATAAAGGCAAGGTTTTAGACAAGGATTGGGATAAGATAGAGATTAAGGATTTGGACACACCTCATACAAGTTTGGGTGAAGGTTGGGAAAAGAAGTGGGAAGACGATTAAGAAAGCGATTGATTTGATTTGATTTATTGATCTGAGTAAAATAAAGGGTTATGCAATAGGGACTTGACAACTTTCAGTTAAATTTCTGAAAGCACCCTTTCACTAATCATCAAACTGTCACTGTCAATTTATTCAGTAAACTCAACATTTTCATCATGGTAAAGTACACGAACGAACAACGTCTGCAAATTATAAAAATTTACTACCGAAATTCGGAGTCGGTGATCGCAACTTTAAGAGCGTTGACCGCAATTTTTCGTCGTAATTCTCGCCCTAGTAGGCAGACAATAACAAGTTTAGAGCAAAAATCTGAGTCTACATATTCGTTGTGTGAGGTTGCTGTGCCACTGAGACAACGGGTTGGTCGAAGTGTCGAAAATATCACTGTCGTTCAGGTGTCCATAGCAAACGATACAAAACAGTCCATTCCACGGCGTTCTCAAGAATTGGGCATCGCCCAGACCCCTTTATGGCGAATTTTGCGTAAGGATTGGTTTACACCCTTGGTTTACACCCATACAAGATCAACTGACTCAAGAATTGAAGCCGATGGACCATTTGAAGCGACGTGCGTTATCCGATTGGGCTCTGGAAGAGATGCGCTAAGATGATGAATTTTATCGCAAAATTATCTTCAGTGACGAAGCTCATTTTTAGCTCAATGGGTTCGTCAATGAGCAACATATGCGTTATTGATCGGGTGAAAGTCTACATGTGCTTCATGGTTCACGACTTCATCCACAAAAACTAACTGTTTGGTGTGGTTTACATGCCGGCGGCGTCATTGGACCATATTTTTTCGTCGACGATAACGATCGTAACGTTACTGTGAATGGCCATCGTTATCGCGCCATGATTACCGATTATTTTTGGCCCGAATTGGAAGATATGGACTTTGATGACATGTGGTTCCAACAGGACGGTGCCACAAGCCACACAGCACACGTTACAATCGATTTATTGAAAAGTAAGTTTGATGAGCGTGTTATCTCAAGAAATGGGCCTGTTGATTGGCCACCTCGTTCGTACGATTTAACGCCTCTAGACTAATTTCTTTGGGGCTACGTCAAGTCATTGGTCTATGCCAACATGCAGACGATGTTGGAAGAGCTCAGAGCCAACATTGAACGCGAAATAGCGGCCGTTTTGACCGAAATGTGTGGCCGAGTCATCGAAAATTGGGTCCAATGAATCGACCGCTGCATACGTGCCCGCGGTGGTCATATGAACGAAGTCGAGTTCTATTCTCAAATGGTTTGCGTTATATTTAAAAAAAAAGTTGTCAAGTCCTTAATGGAAAACCCTATAGAGTTTGAACATGAAGTTGGACAATTATTAGTACAAATAAAAGAATAAGGATAAATATGCGGTAGCAAAGGAAAGGATAGGAATAACAATAAGGACAAGGATAAAGACACGTTGTCACGTCAAAACCTACGGGTGTGTCCACGACCCAACCAACTAATCTTTTTAGTGTAGGAACGAACGAACTTAGCAAACTACGAACCAAGTGACTTAAGTATAACATTTTACCGTAGCATCTTTACTCAGCCGGAAATAATTCCAGGCAAAAAATTTTCAGTTTCGTTACTCAAGCAGCTCCCTCCGCATCTAGTTGTCATCATTTTTTTTTTTTTTAGTTTTGTTATGAGGTCAAAAAATTAACCTTCATTTTCGTCCCAAAACTTCTGCCACAGCAGCATTACTCAGCGAATAACAATTCTTTGCAACGCTAACGCATTTTTAAATACCTTTTTCAGCTAAATATTTAAATAAAAGAAGTTAAATATCAAACATTAAAAAATATGGGCAGGATAGGAAAAAGAGGCGAGAAAAAAGATGCACCTCCTTATTTGATTAAGTCAAATAACGGGTTAGTGCTCTTTAACCTGATAAATGAATAGCCCTGTATATCTAGCGAATTGATAAGAATTAGTTTGCAATTGGAAAAGCCTCTAAAAACAAATTTATATAGTTTCCACTTTACACTGACCTTATATATGAACCAAAATATGTTTCTTGCCATCTTTTTCTTTCTGAAAAACAATATTTATTGTTTTACTTGAATAAGAAATTAATTTCCTGTTTCGAAATGATTATATCATTGTTTCGACAGATAACAATAGCGGTTAAAGCTATTTTTGTTCTTTAAATAAAACCAGTCTTTATGAGCTTTGTGCCGAAAATGCGATGAGTTTGCAAAAAATTACTTTATATACAGCTGTTCGTAGATAACCTCCTGTTATTATTACTATTATTCTTGTCAACTTTAGCAACGACATGTTAACTGTTTATTGTTTATTTATTTATTTCGCCATATCAGCAGATTTTTTACTGTTAACAACAACAGCTGAAGACATTTCATTGCCCAGTAAGTTAATGGAATTAATGAAATTCTAGATGAGCTTCAGGTGTTATTTTTTTTTTTTTGTATTGACTGTTTTTATTTTAGCTACGTGTGCTGACAATGAACAATACTACAATGATACGTTTTCACCTTTATGCGATACCAACTGTCAGGATCTTGAACGTAACTGTCGCATAACCGAAGAGCACGCTGTAGCCGGCTGTTATTGTCGACTGGGTTTTGCACGCAATCTCAGGCAGAAATGCATCCCTGTCAACGATTGTCGTACGTTTTAATATTTGTTATATATGTAGGTGTTCACAAGAAATTGGAATTTACTAAATACAATATATCTTTTTATAGAAGCTGATTGTGCTCCAAATGAACAACCAATTAAAAGGCTCCAGAGAAATTGCGAAAATTTTTGCCCTGCATCTGAAAAAGTAGCACGCACTGGTATTTGCTACACTAACAATGAACGGAATTGCATTTTTTTCACTCATTATTGCCGAAATTCTAGAGGAGAATGTGAAAAGTATTAAAGTATCATATCTAGTATGAAATATAATTTAAATGGAATTTTTGCGTAATATTCTTTAATAATAATATTGTCATGGGACAATATAAAATGATTAGATGTCCCTTGAAAATGAGGGGCATTAAGGCCATTCTGCATCGAACGAAACAACGAATGAAACTCTTTGATAGACTGAAGGAGAATCCACTTTTTACAAGGGATGCCCATGAAAAAGTTGCATCGCTGTTTTTCTTGATACGATGCATCGAAATTAGATATCGATACGTTATGAAACATCGGATGGAATGAAAACATCATTATATTTTGAAATGTATCGCAAATAAACATCGATGCATCGAAAAAAACATTGATGTTTCTTCTTTTTTTCCTTCCTGTCCCTTCAATCAAATCCTCTGTTGATTAAAAGTTTACACAGCTTTGGAAAATAGTCGCTCAGAGGGGACTGAAGTTGCTTTAACTGATAAATATTTGACAGCCAATTTATACAAAAGTGGGAACTGAGACTTCAAGTTCTTCCATATCTCCAAGGGATTATCGTTTAAGCGGCCCACGGGACTTTTTAAATAAATTGACAATTCGTCATAAAGAATATCTCCAGTTTCATTAGGCTTCCATTTTTTGTCTATCAAGTTTAGATGATCACTCCATAAATTGAAATTTTCTTGGTTTATTTCAGAATGATCAGACTCAGAAACTGATTCCTCAAACAAGCCATGAAATGTATTTTTTTTTCTTAAACGTGGGTCCAAGGCTGTGGCAATAGCGAGTGGAGTGACATATTCAATTTCACCCATTCGTTTTTCAATTTCTTTTAATATAAGCTTTTGAATTTCAATAGTCAAATGCTCATCAACAATAAAATTTTTAATTTTCGATGTCGTGCAGCGCATTAGAGGAATAACTTTACTACGTGTGCAATACTTCTCACCTAAGGTTTCTTAAGTAACAGCTTCTAATGGACGCAGTATGCGTAAAATTTAAGAAACAAAGGCGAACTCAAATCCACTGAGCATTGGTGGTGCAGTTTTGTGCCGGTTAACAATATCATTGACAGTTTTTCGAAGTTCTAAAAATCCCTGCAGCATGTAGTGTTTGCTATTCCAACGAGTTGGAACATCTTGAATCATTTTTGTACCAGGATTTGTTGCTTTCCTTAATTCAGCGCTAGCAACCAGGCTACAAGGGATTTAATTTTTGATATAATATTTTGTAGGTCAGATGATTGCAAAATGAACTGAGCTACCAAATTAAGCGTGTGAGCAAAGTAAGATATGCATTTTTTTCTTACCAAAAGCTAAATCCACAGCTTTGACCATGTTCGCTGCAATGGCAGTCACGACCGCCGAAACAGCATTGCGATCTATGCCCCATTCTTCACAAGTTTTTAATATCATTTCACAAATGTAATCTTTGGTATGCCTTTCCTCCATCTCATATACACCGATCGTCACTGTGTTAATCTCAATAACAGTTCCAAAATGCGCTGTCAACCCAAAAAGCTACGCATTTGCATGGAGTCTGACCACAGATCTGTAGTGTGAGTGATATGCTCTATTGCAGTAAAAGTTTGCTTTAAAGCAGTGGTGTTCACACGCATATTACTACAATATTCGACTTTTGTGCTTGTGCTTGTAGCTCTCTCGCTCTATGCACTGACAAAAATTATTGTGCAGGTACTAAGCAAGAATTGTGTTATAATGATCGGGTATGGGCACCACTACATTTAAAGCTTCTGCGTTGTTTCTGTGTTTGTCTTTTGTCTGTGATTTGTTGTTGCATTTTGTGTTGCTACATAAGCCTTTGCGCTCAATTCTTATTCTCATCGCTCCCTGAGCGCTCTCTGCCCATAGCCGATAATGATCATTGTCATCATCGGGTATGGGCAGAGAGCGCTCCGGGAGCGTTGAGCGTAAGAATTGAGAGCAAAAGCTTATGTAGCAACACAAAAGGCAACAACAAATCAGAGACAAAAGAGAAACACAGAAACAGTACAGAAGCTTTAAATGTAGTGGTGCCCATACCTGGTCATCATCATTATTTTTATCAGTATTATTATCATTATCACTATCATTATCATTGTCACTATCATTTTCATTATTACTAATATTATTCTGTAAATAACGCATTTTCATGTGCTTCAAATATTTGGTTCAGACATCGATGCATCGAAAAGCACATCGATGCATAGAAGACTATCTATACATCGAAAAAGAAAACATCGATGCATCAACTTAGTCATTGGTGTAAAAAAACATCGGAGTTTTTCGATGCATCCAACCAATAAACCGATGTTTTTCGATGCATCGCTGTATTTTGGGCATCCTTACTATTTACCAAATAATTTTTAATCAGTTTACCAATGTCAGATTAAGCGTTGCCATGCTTTAAATTTACTTTCACACCTTTCCATGGTAAAAACAAAAAGTCGAATACTTTTTTCCTTTTACCTTCGAAACTATAGGCCGTAGAGGGGTCAAATTGCCCCATTTTAAGGATGTTTTTCGTCCTTTCAAAATAAATTAGCACAATTTGGAAGAGTTGATCTGGTTTTTTTTTCCAGATAAAAAATGAAAAATTAAACCCTAAGTAAACTTGAATAAACGTCTTATATTTGCCAAATTAAAAATAAAAATTTATTTGATATGAAAATTTATGAAATCAGTGATTAATACATTTAGCAGAACTTTCCATTTTTGAACATCGTATCCTTGAATTTCGGGTAATCTTTCGATTTCAAATTCCCTCCAAATGACATTTTGCTGTCGTTTAAGCCCGTCGACCGCTCTACACTCAGGAGTTTGTCAGCCAACTTATTCGAAGAAGTCTCCTTTTTGCTTTCGCCTTGTTTTCATCGATTAGTATTCAACAACAACAACAATTTATTTAACAATTGATAGCACAATAAGAACTATGTTCTTTTGAAGTGCGACTAAAAAACATATGATCAAATTCCTGATAAATATTATTACATCAACAACACTTAAAAATAAAAATTAAATTAAATGCAAGCTAAAAATAATTAAATTAAATGAAACTTAATTAAAGTTGAACTCAATTAAAATTGACAAAACAAAAACAAAACAAAAAATAAAATTTCACTGAATTAATTGAGAAAAACGTAGAAAACATGTAGTCATTTTCCTAATATAAAGATAATTAAATCAACAATATTTAAATATAAAAATTAAAAATACGATTAATTAAAGTTGAGCTTAAATAAGTTAAGGAGATAATATAGCACAAGATAAAGAAAAAAGAAGAAAGATAGACTAAGGAGAAGAATAGAAGGATAAAATAGATTGTCTAAAAACACCTCTCCCACAGATTCCTCTTTACCTACGAGGTAGAGCATTCCACAGTCTGATGGCATTAATGAAAAATAAATTAGACGAGTACCCTGACAGATATATGGGTTTCCTCTAGTAAGCAATTCATTTCAGACGATGCTTCATATCTCGATGAATCATTGGACTTATTTCGCTTATTATTGCCATGGGTATGGATGAAGAAATCATAAAAGTACATACGTTTAACTCTCTTATCAGTTATCACCGTTGTGACCACTCAGCTAAAATTGATTTATAAAAGCTTTTTAACTTCTTTGGAACAAAGGCATGTATAACAGTTCAAAATTGTTACAATAAGTTTCAATATTTGAGCAAAAAAAGATGCAGTTGACAGTATCGTGGATACTCCGGTAGATTTTGAAGTGAAAACGTATCTTTATCTTCGTCCCTATCCTTACCCGTATTCTTTCGCTTGTACTTAAACTCGTCTCCCTCTTACCTTTATTTTTATATCTGACCCTATACCTGTCTAACTACTTATCTTGACCTTTGACCAAATTCTTAATTTAATCCATGTCTAAATCCTTTTCCTAGTTCTTGTCCCAATCTTTTTCCTAATTCTTGTTTTTATGTTATCAAAATTCTTTTTCCAATCCTTTTCTAAGCCCTTGCCTAAATAATTTTCCGTGTCCTTGATCCAATCATTGTTCTCGTCTTTTGCCTTATCTTTGTTTTAATCCTTGACCAAACACTTGTCCTAATCCTTATATTTTTCCTGGTCTTAATCGTTTTACAGATCGTTGTCCTTATCCTTTTTCTGATCCTTGTTTTAATTCTTGTTTGGATTTGGTTACAGCGGCTCCCTGCGGTATCATGTAACCGAAAACCTCACCTTTATTGTCGTTTCATTCAATTTTCTATAGCACCAATGGTCACGACGTTATAATTCCATTCTACGTTTTTTCAATGTTGTTGCATTTTTACTTTTTTAAAAATTTTGTTTTATTTTCGTTATAACGGCAAAGGCCTAATCTTTCCTGTTGTAAAATAAAATGTACCATAACACGCGAGTTTAGAATTCCATGCAACAAAATTGTATTATGGTTGCATAAACTGCTACATCCGCGATCTGATGGCATTTTCATTTTTTTATTTTTTTTTTTTTACAGTACAAATATTCTACGTCATCTTATGCAATAAATACAATAAATCATTCTCTAAATCAAACATGCCCACGTAGTGGCCCGTATGGCCCGCGTGGCCCTCCATACAAATTTTTTTCTATCTTAATTTTGTCTTTGCGATGAGCCAAAAGCAAAGAACGCCTGCAAAAAACAACGACACAAACCACACTCGTTCAGTGTTCAGCACATTTTCCAGCAAACTTTACAAAAACAAATGCATGCAAAGCCAAAATAAAAAAGGCACACTCGATGATGTCGATGAGTCGATGCTGATTGTCCCGTTACTTGTGTGTCGAGTAATTTTTCATGCAAGCATTGTTATTGTAATAGAAATTATGTCTTGTCGCAGTGTCGCATTGGCAGTGTACTATATTATATGAGATTTTATTACATTGTAATTGTTTTTCGTTTTGTTTGGTTTTTTGTCAAAAACAACGATGAGCAACAATTTGTGTTTGTTTTTTAGTTGTTTTAAGCATTGGCCCGCGCTTAAAATTTGTTGGGCCCCACTGCTCTAAGTCTTCAAATCGGCAGCAACTTTTTAGTTAAGATATTCATGTTAGCTTTTATTTCATTAAATTTCTATAATTTTTGCTGACTTTTGGGCAGCTCCACTCTTTGTCCCGAACAGAGTTTGTCAAAGTTTGCCGAGGTTAAAGCTTCTCAGAAAAAATGCTCTCTTAGAGCAGTTGCTGAACTTTGTAGCGGTACTCTGAAGTTGCTATAATTCCTAGAAGAGGCTCCAAAACTGACACGCGTTGCCTGAGCATCCGAAGCTTTGACCGCCTCCAACACAATTCTGTTATCGTACTCAGGTATCACAGTCTGCAATGAACAAACTAGTCACTTGAATAACGATTGACTCATCATCCAAAAACAGCTCATTATTCGTAATTTTTTTTTTCACCGTGGCCTTAATTCTTAACCCCAGTGATATGAGTAGACCAATATTTTCGGCCTACACCTTCATATCATAAATTAAAAAAAAAAATAGTTGTTTTAAAATATTTTCAACTAAGTTAACTTTTGTCTTTGTATATGTCAAACCCCACAATACTCCACTCACTTAAGCCTAGTTAAATAACTTCATACATACTTTCATACCTAAATACTAGACCGTTACTAATATAAAATTAAAAAAAAAAACCGTTTTATTATATTTTATTACATGCACGTGGAGCATAACAATTTTCAATTTAGAAATCATTATAAATATCGTTTTTTTTTTTAGTAGTTGTTTTTGTACTAAAATGAAATATCTTATATATAAAGCTGGATGTCACTATTTATGTATATTTGTATGCACACGATATCTCTCCAGGTGGGATGACATAACATCCACCGACATAAGGTCCATGGACATTATGTCCATTTCAAACAGACATAAGGTCCATTGTCTTTATGTCTCTTTTGAAACGGACATAATGTCCATGGCCCTTATGTCTTTTTCGGGATGGACATTATGACCGTTCTGTTCGGTCATCAATGAGCAATTGACTTTGAAACGACAAATTGCGATTTTCGAAATTCGACTAAATTACGATCATTCACAATTTAGAATAGAATTAAGGTGTTTCCATGAAGTTGTTTTTGTAGCGATTTTGCTTTGCTTGATTTGCGATCAAAAAAATTGTTAAGAAAGTTAAAAACAGGTTAATGCAGTATTTTTTGCCCGATGAACTTAAAATGACAAAATGATTTGCCCTTATACGGAATGTAGTTTTTTACCTTCCGTACAAGGGCAAATCATTTTATCATAACGAGTTTGAAATTTGTTTCTGATGTTATTCCATGAACAAAGGGTTCATAGATATTACCATATCTCCGGATAAGGTAAAATGGTGTTTTTTTATGATAAAATGATTTGCCCTTATACGGAATGTTCTTCTCTTACCTTTCGTACAAGGGCAAACCATTTTATCATAACGAGGTTGAAATTTCTTAACTTTTTGGCTATAAACAAAAATTCGGGCGTTTTTTCATATTTTAATTTTGATCCTTATATCTTCATTCTTTCGTTTGGGCGATAGATTGTTCATCGTATTTTTGGACAATTATTCCATTTCACTTTTGGGCGATAATCGCAGTTTTGGGCGATTGTTCATCCGTCTTTGGGGCGATTTTTCATTATAAATAAAAGCCCATATTTTTCGGTGTATTGTCTCAACATGTCGCGGCTCGTCGCGGTGCCCAGGCGCAACAAACGCAGGAGCGGCCGGGCGCAACGAACCCGGACCAGCATGTCGCCATCGTTGGAGTATTATTTGTACTTTCCCCAAGCCTTAAAATCAATAGTTTTTTTTTATCTCGCATTTGGACATTACGTCCGTTTCAAACAGACATAATGTCCATGGACCTTTTGTCGGTGGACGTTATGTCATCCCACCCTCTCTTCATACCGTATATCTGACTGTAACCAAATTTTATATTTAGTATATTCTATAGTATAATGAGCGATCTGCTGCAATAATGCTAAATTCCGTTCATAAGTCCCCACGAGTGTACGCCGACTTGGAATATAACCAAAAGTGACTTAAACTGCTCTAAATAAGTTCACTTCAAGTAAACGTATACACTGAAGTTTTGATGTATGGCACAGGAGTAAGTAAAGTCTGTTCGAAGCACCATGCAAAAGTAGGCGTGAGGACGGGATCTAGACGAGGGGCAAGTCGTAGAAATCTAATATATAAAGCTGAAGATAGTGTATCTCTGTCTGTTTGTATGTACAATATTTCCTCCGAAACCCTCTAAAATATATCATTGTTTTTAACGTAGTCACCTGCCGTGTGGACTTAATACTACGTGCCCCATGCCGAGTAGTCGAAAGTTCAAGGAATGGCCACCCAGAAAATTAGTTTTCAGGTTGTTAGTTCCACAAAGTAACTCCCTTCAAACTGTTATCAAGATGTTGGTAATCTTGATGTAATCTCCATGTAATCCAAACTTCTTTTTAAACCACTTCCTAGGTGCCACATCCCTGATTCCAGGTATGACAACCATCTTGCTTTATAAATTACAATACTGAGTCTATTACTTTTATTTAATAAATTAATATTTAATACAGGGTACATCGGAATTGAAATTCATAGTACCAATGATAGTACATAGTACAATTGATGGAAATCGAAACCGATATAAGATCTCTGACAATTTATGGACGCCGACCACCATAGGACATGCTCGTGACATTAAGCTTTTATAACCAGCACAATTATCTCCGAGGGTCCAGCCCACAATAGCCATTCCGACAAAAGGTGCCACAAAGAAAAACCGCATCAATACCACTGAACATGAATCAAATATTCAGGAAGAATAGTTGTTTTTGATTTTGACTTTGTGTCACTACACTGTACATGACTTGGCAAAATTGACATTTGCCTTTTTAGCATATAGTATAAAATAAGGTTTCTACTACTCCTCCTCCGTAACGTTTCTTCGTTAGCGCAACTGCGTGTGAAAACTATAATGCGTACTTGTGGTATCCACCTGGTGTCCCCTAGTAACCGAAAGAATACAACATTCGACATAACTACATATATTGCAATTCTATCATTTCTTCCTCCAATATCCGGAAATATTGGCACAGGCTTCGACTTCTTTTTTCACCCAGGCTGATGTCAATGATATTACAGTGGTTCATCTAAGTGGATGACCATTCCAGTGCTAACACATTGTTTTATTGCAGCATTGCTACTGCTTCGCAGGCATAAGACTACTATTTTTATATACATACAATAGTCCCATCAATGGAACCAAGGCTCAAGGTAGACCTTTTTTAATTTTTACACCTACATCTGCAACCATCCGACTTTATCCTGGCTCTGGACAGGCTGCCAAAATTGAATAATAGGCGAAATTCCGCCCAATTTCAGTTAAAAAGGTTTCTTTAAATTTTGTTATTAATTTAATGCCACACCCACTTCCCATATAATTCGAATGTTTTCAACGCCATGTTCTATTATTGACACAACATTATTGGTACAAAATTTGACACCTATGTACATAGGTGACCCGGTCTACGAAAAGGGACCTTCGGTGTGAAAATATCATTTTTCACTTTTTTGGCGATTCGGATAGACTAATGTGTGCTCTTTCTAATGGCGCAAAGCAGAAGTTTCCAACTCGTAAAGAACTCGTATTAATTGACTAAGAAATACAAAGACGCCATTCAGTGTGCGACAATTAAACGTTTACAAACAGCTGTTTTCTCGAAAACTTGTTTTTACACCGAAGGTCCCTTTTCGTAGACCGGGTCACATATGTCTCTTTTTCAATGCTAAACACTTAAGCTTTAAGTCTTTGTGTGGGGATGAGCCAATCTACACGCCCACTTCTCATATGAGCTACAATTAGATGCAATCAACTGTGTCATATCTTGCAGCCTACATATATAAGATAGAACTACACATATTTATGTATGGACTATTTATGTTATAATATGTTCTATAATATGTTATAATATGGCGAGAAATATGCTCTTCCCCGTCCACTTAGTGTAGGACCAGAAATAAAAAAAGCACTCTAGCAATTGACCCTCTCTATAAGAAGCTAAAATGAAGTAGAGTCAATTTTGTTTTGTCATTTCAATCACGTTGTGAAAAGTGGACGCAATAAGTCAACTACCACGCCTACTTCTAAAAAATTGTTTATAAAGTGGCAGTAGCGGATCTACATATGGGCTTTAGCCCCCCCTTGGAGAATTTTTTGTATGGAAAAAAATTAAAAAAGTCCAAAAAGACGTTTCAGAAACAACCCCCCCCCGACCCACCCCCCGTTTTGGCGAATCCTAGATCCGCCACTGTAAAGTGGTGTAATTTCATTAAGTCTATATAAATTAAACAATGATTTAACTTTTTCATTATCAAGCACCATTTTCAAAGTCAAAACAAATCAACAACCACGCCCACTTTTCATAGGAACGCAAATATTTTAAGCACTCTTTTCACCAACTCTCATGTAACATGAAGTAAGAGGGTAAAATTTTAAAACAGAGCAATTTTTAAAATAGTGTTTTCAAAATGTCATTGATTGGAACCTTTTAAGAAAATACAATTAATTTTGGACCGGGACCTATTTTTCTGTGCTTACCGTATATCAAGGGTCTTCTGAACCTTAAGTGTGCTTTGACATTTGCAGCAAAAACCATTGATTCTGAGAGATAAAACTTTGAGAAATTGAAAACTCGCATATATAATAGATTATTTATATAAGATGGGGTGCCATATAAAATCCCTATAATAAGCTTTACTAAAAACTAAAAATCAGAAACATTAATTTTTTTCTACTATATAAAATAAAAAACACCGAAAAATCTACGAAATGTACTAAAAAAATCTTAAATGCGACTAGAACCGGGCAACGCCGGGTATATCCAGCTAGTCTTTAATAAAAGCCAAGACCTACATGCCTTCAATGTTAAAGTAAAACTAGAAACTGATGTTAGAGTAACATACTTACAATATTAATGAAAAATTCCAATTTAATCATTTTGTTTGCACTGTTGCTTTTATTTACAGCAACAGTCAACTGTTCTGTAGCAACTTTGGTCCGTAAAACAGTAAAAAAAATTGTAAAAAGTACTATCAAAGGTCATAGAAATCTTAAAGAATTAACAATTGGCGAAACGGACCATTTCAGTGCATCAAAAGAATCGATTAAAATCGTTGGATTAGACGAACTTAGCCGTGGAAACAGTTGTCATTTTAATGAAGCCACCATAAAAGATCTTGGCATAAGTTGCGAAATTGATTGCGAAGATGGTGCGACTCAATGCTTTGACTCACCAAGCAAATGCATTTGTTTGCCTAATTATTGCAGAGATGATGAATCGGAGAGATGTATCGAAAAGGATTAATATGTGAATGAATTAAAAAAAGAACAAAAAAATGTTATTAACTTATTTCATAACTGTATCATCAATGGTAATAAAAACCACATAACACTTCTATACTCGTATCTTGAATGTTGCAGATGTAAAGAGCAGGAACCATTCCAGGACATTATCAAGCGTTGAAAAGAATTAAATGGAACCGATTCAGCGTCGTTAACCGAAATATAATATCAGATATCATTGGAAAACGAACAATAGCTTTACCGGACGTACGCAAAAATTTCTAAAGTATTTAAAAGTTTCTATTTTTACTCGAACGTCTTTGCATACTCGAAAAAGTAGTAAGAGATAAAAGGTCTGTTTCCGTACTTACTTCAAGTAGCTTAATGGCTAAAACGCAATACTGCGTTAGGTCGGTCGGCCTTTGACAGCTAGACTAGAAACAATGAGTTCTTATGAAGCAACACTAAATTCGACCTCATACTTTGCGTCGACCTCATCCCGTAAAAAAATATTGTAGGGGTAAAGTACGATCAACGCAATGAGTAGCGACATGTTCAACTAGCTCGTGCGTTTGACATTCCATATTAACGCTGGGTTGCATTTTCGTTGAGAAATGCTAAAATGTGGGTATTCTTGGATTCCGATGGAAAACTAAGATTTTCATAGGATTATCGTGGGAATTTATATTTTGATGCGAGTTTTTTTTAAATTGATAAAATTTTTTATATTAACATGCTGCTTAAGTAGTATAATAATGATTTTGATGAATTTAGCATGATAATAATATTATTCAATTGTGTATCCTATTAAAATGTATGCATTTTTTAGTATATTAAAAATAATATTATAGGGGTATTCATGCAAAATGGCAAACTTATATATTGGTCAATTAGATATTTTAATGAGTTTGGTTGTGGACGAATACCCTTAATATCATTGTTTGAATAATATAACACACAAAGGAATGTTGTATTTTTACTTTGAAAAAATAATAGTAAAGGGTGTTTTTTTTAGAGGTATAGAACTTCGAATTGAAATAAAACACAAGAAAATCGTTTTAATGTCCATCAATTTGGCTTTATTGGAAGGATAATTTTATGCCATTAATGTTTAAATATGATTTCGGGCATGTGTCCGCCGCGGCTGGCTCGAATAAAGCCAATTCTACAGGTCCAATTTTCAACCACTTTTTCGAGCATATGGGGCCGTATGTCGGCAATAACGCCACGAATGTTGGCCTCCAAGTCCCCTAACGTTTCTGGTTTGTTGGCGTAGACGAGCGACTTCACATATCCCCAAAGAAAATAATCCAATGGTGTCAATTCACACGATCTTGGTGGCCAATTGACAGGTCCATTCCGCGAAATTATGCGCTCATCGAATGTTTCCTTCAATAAATCGATTGTGACGTGCGCTGTGTGGCATGTAGCGCCGTCTTGTTGGAACCACAACTCATCCACATTCATGCCATCCAATTCGGGAACAAAATAGTCGGTTATCCTGGCTCTATACCGGTCTCCATTAACGGTAACTGACTCTCCAGCATTATTTCGGAAGAAGTATGGCCCCAATGACTCCACCAGCCCATAGAGCACACCAAACAGTCAGTTTTTGTGAATGTAATGGTGTCTCAAGGATCTCATGTGGATTCTCTTCACTCCAAATGCGGCAATTTTGCTTGTTGACGTAGCCATTCAACCAAAAATGAGCCTCATCACTGAACAAAATTTTGCGATGAAAATCAGCATCGAGATCAATCTCATTTTCGGCCCATACACCAAAATCACGACGCATTGCATGGTCTCGCGGCTTTAATTCTTGCACAAAGTGGATCTTGTAAGGTCGCAAGCCAAGATCTTTGCGCAAAATCTTCCATAAAATTGATGGACAAAGCTCCAATTGCTGTGCACGGTGGCGAATCGATTCATTCGGGTCCTCTTCAACATTTTGCTCTACAGCGGCAATTTTTTCTTCGGTGCGCACTGTTTGACGTCTCTGCGGATGCGTATTATCACATAGAGTAAACGTAGTGCAAAAACGACCCATGGTTAACCGAATTAATTGCTCTGATGGACGATTATGTCGACCATAAATTGGACGGAGCTTGCGGTAAACTTCGCGAACTGAACCATTATTTTCGAAATAAATTTGCACGATTTGCAAGCGTTGTTCTTTTGTCAACCTGTTCATGATGAAATGGCAAACCAAACTGAACGTAAATGACATTAGAGTTGCCAGATTTGACGACAAAATGCCAGTTTTATCGCTATTCGAAAAACAAACCCCTAAAAAAAACACCCTTTACATGCAAATTTATTGCTGCTAGCAAGATTTGCAATTGCCCTCAAAATATCAAATGATAAATATAAAAGCATAATAAGAATGAAATGATAAATATTAGACATGTGCATGAATGTGTTTGAAAAAATTTTCAACTGCGAACACTTGTGCAGTTAATTTTGTTTTTGTAAAGGTGTACCCAAGTACTCACTAATTACAAGTGATTCAGCGAGCATTGCACAAGGGGGCGTGTCAGCTCGAATCTGCAATATTGAATAACTTTGGAATTTTAGGTCACACAACATTGGAATTAGGTGTTCGGCCTCGATTTACATGTACCGTTTCACTGGTAAAATTTTATGGGCGTTGGGAAAAGGGTGTGCCATTTTTTCGGCTGCCCAAATTGTGGGTATAACTTTCGAACTGTTAGTCACACATCAATGAAACTCGGTGAGAATGTACTATTTAGTCTTGTCCTTTGACCAGTCTTGTCCTGGAAAAATTGAGTTAGCATTGGATAAGGGGGCATGGCACCGCCCATATAAGTCAAACTTATGGTATCAAATAGTTTTGGAGTAAAATGCCGCATAATAATGAAACTCGGTATAGAGTTGTCACTTGGTAATGTCCATCTACTAGAAAACCTAGACGGGCATTGTGCAAGTGTGGTTCCGCCCATACAATTACAATTTTTGATATCGAATAGCCTATGAAAGTAAGTCACAAAACGTTGAATTTTACAATAGAATTACTATTTGGTGATGCATTTCTACTAAAAAATTTGGACAGGCATTGGTCAAGAGGGTGTGTCTCCACCCACAATTAAAAGCACACATTTTTTGTCGAAACCCTATTAATTATGAGCTTTTATGATAATTTATCTATACATTCGAAAAGATCGTGAAAAACCAAAAATTTTGATACCCATATTATGTACTTTATCTGTAAAAACAAACAAAATGCTAAGTTATTAGTACATTTTAAGAAAAAAAAAACCCATTACAAAAATTTAAAAAAATAAAAAAAATGGTAACTTTTGAAATTGTTTGCGCTCAAATACAAATTAATATGAAATAATTTCGTTTACGTGCTACCCATGATATCGACTACAAACTGTTGAAAATTACAACAACAAAATTGCAACAACAATTAGGTCAAAGAATTGGATACCGTTGTTTGCGTCTTTTTAGTACCTTTCGTTTGATACCAAATTTGTATGTGTTTTTATGGTAAATAGCAGAGTTATGGTAAAAAAACCAAATTTTGCTGACTTTGAAACGCCATTTTGAAACCCTAAACATTCAATTGAGCACATATAAAAAAATACGTCAATCTTAGAATTTCATCCTCTAACACATATCCGAAAATCATTCAAATCGGCGTCTGACACTTGGGAACCTTTCCTTGTTAGCTTTATAAAGTAGGCTTTAATGATTTTATGACAATATCTTTTAATTTTTCATTGATTAAAATTATAATTGCATGATTTCGGGAAAAAGGGACGTTTTGTGGGATTTTAAGTATAGCTGCTTTTATTGGCATCACCAAAATGACAGACGCACGATCTGTCAACGCAACATTGAGTTTTGCAAAGTTTTAGGTCGTCCGTTTTGACAGCTTATATCGTAAAGTTTTTACAACGGAGACCAAAGTACGGTCAAAGGCCGACCGACCTAACGCAGTATTGCGTTTTAGCTATAAAGCAGTGATGTTCACGTAGAACCACGCGTGGTGAGACTCGAAGGCTTTATTCGAGAATCGAAGCACGTACACTATCAAAAGCACGAAGTTCTCTCAATTAGTTGGCGCTGAAACTTCAAGCGTTCACACCGCTTGATCGTGTGTTTTGCACTGCGCCAAAATTTTGAAGTGTATGAATATTAATCTTTGTGCTGTTTTGAGTTCAGAATAATATTAATAATAATAATAATGATAATGATAGTGAGAGTGATGATAATAATGATAATGATAGTGATAAGTATAATGATAATTGTAACACAATTCTTGTTTAATACCTGCACTACAATTTTTGTAAGTACATGGAGCGAGAGAGCTACTTACACAAGTGCAAATGTTGAAAGTTGTAGCAGTATGCATGTGAACACCACTGACTTAAAGCAGCGCAGGGCACTCCATAGCAGTGTTGCCAGAGAGACGAACTGAAATTTACCACTATTTGGGAAAAAATTTACCACTTTCTGAGAAAATTTACCTTTTTCCAAAATAAAAAAATTAACAAATTTTGAAATGATTAACAACCGCTATAATTTTTTTTTTGTAAGTATATAAATATTTAGAAAGAAACAACAAAAACATGAAAAAAGCTCAAGCCTGTGTTAGATAACACGGGCGCATAGGTCAGACGTAGAATACGTTAGTCATTAACAGCCTTATTCAATAGATTTCCTTAAACTACCTTTAAACGCTTGTTTAGTTACGCACTAAAGTTGCTTTAAAGTGCGTGGCCGCTATGTCAACGAACTTTGGAGACCCAGGTTCGAACCCCAGCAGCGACAGAAAATTATTTGAATTAAAATAATTTTTCTGTACGGCCGCCACCTCTCTGCAGACAATGGCAAACCTCAGAGAGTAATCAAATGCCACGTAAAGCTTCTTGAGAATAAGAACATTACGTTCATCGCCGTTCGGAGTCGGCGTTAAACATGTAGGTCCCTTTCTCGGTCAATTGTGTACAAACTTAATAACACGCACAACACAATTGATCATAAGAAGCTTGGTCAAAGTCCTTTCAAGGGCTGAAATGGCCAGTTATTTATTTTTTATTTATTTTTTAGTTACGCACTGTTTAAGGCTTTACGCAGCTTCTATGCAACCTTGCTAATTGTTATTCATAAACATTTTTTCATTTTCTGCTTATGATTGTAAGGTTTGTGTCTGAACTATAGAAAATCTCTACAAAAATTAAGAATTCCTATGGATTTACAATGGCCGCCGCATAAAAAAATGCTGCAAAGGGCGCATATGGATATTAAAAGAAAAGACAAACAAAAATCATGGTTGTATTTACGTAACCTTTACACGCCAATTTCGGCGTTTAAGTTACGCAGCTCTTAAACAACTACGAAAAATGTTTATGAATAACGTTTTCTTGTTTAAAGCCCGTTTAAAGTTACGCTGCCTCTAAAATGTGTTTATGAATAAGGCTGTAAGACATTGAGGATGTCTTAAAGACGTGGCCAACTGGGTAAGCACAATTTTGTTTCTCTGCTTCGCTTATCAATGTTGTGTATGTACACATCGTTCGCTATTTGGTCATTATACTTCTTCTCTTTCTCACACTGGTTCTGTGATGAACACACAGATAATCGTACTGCTCTTACACATGATGTTATAATACATAAAATACAAAGCATATGAAAATTAATACAAAATTTGAAGGAGTTAAATTTTGATTTTCTTATAGAATCAAAAAAATTATATGTAGCAATATGATTATTTAAATACAAATCAAAAGAAGACATATTAAATATGTCACGACCATACTTGAATTTTCTCAAATGCATGCATAAAGTATTAAAAACTTATAATGAAAGTGACAAATATTTTCTCAAAATTTTGTGCTCCAGATCAACACCCCCGTATAACGTATTCTACGTTAAAATTAAATTAATACGTTTTTTATTAAAATTAGTACACTTATGTATATATTCGTACATCTGAAATATGAATTTAACATATTTTAAATAAAACTATCAACAATATTCTGAAATTTTTTATTGAAATTCATATAAATATGTATGGGGTCTGGCTAGACCCCTGCATTGTTAATGTGACAATTAAAGTGGTCAACACACGAGGGTTAATATGCACTCTGAGTATAAAACCACGCCTACCTTCCATACAATGTGACTTAGTCAAAAAAAAAGCGAATATCTTCTTTAAAACTATGACGAAAATGTTTTTACAGATAAACATTTTATTGGCTGCTGAAGACTTTGAATATACTTTGGTTCGGCCATGGGGGTATTTTAAGTTCGGCCCAGTGGAAGATCATTTCTTACTAGTTATATATTGTTTTGTTTTTAAATTAAAATTTTTTTGATCTATTTTATTTTAAAGATACAGAATCATTTTGGGAGGTTTATGTAAAAGTGGGATCACGCCCAGTTTTGGTAGTGTCATTTTTAATGGTGATATAAAGCTACCTACCAAATATCAAAGAAATGCACCGTACGAATCGAAAGTTATGCCATTTTTAACCATTATATGCATGAATGTTATATGGGAGGCAGGCGTGGTCTTTGAACAACCATGCTTATTTTCAAAAATAAACAATGTATTGACAAAAGTAATATACACACCAAGTTTCATTCGCTTAGATTTCTCTGTTTGTCCGTAATCGTAATTTTAGCACAGACGGCAGACGGACACGGCTAAATCGACACAGGAGGTTGTACCGGTTTGTACCGGAGATGTCTTTTTATCTGCGTTATACACGGAAGAATACATACTTCCCATACAAAAAGGCCTTGTATGGGAAGAGAGCGTGGTAGTTGACCTATAATTATAATTCAATTTATCTTTGACATAAAAAGCATTGGTACAAAATTTCAGGATTCTAGCTCTTATAGTTTTTGAGATAATTGCAAATGTCATCATAAAGTCGAAAAAAACTCACTGTGCGGCGTTTGGGTTATATTACCTTTGTCACTCCGCTTGTTACACCCTTAAAGAGGGCCTCCGCCACCGGCCTCCGCGAGGCAAGTGCATCTGTCTATCATAGCGATTATAACTATAATTTTGAAGCAATCGTAAATTAAATGTTTTAGCTTCTTTCTATAAAATAAAGATCAAGTTCGAAACTGAATCAAATCGGATAAAAACTTCACCTACCTTCTTTAAAAATCAACTTTATCAAAATGATAAGATCTCTTTAACTTCAACAAAAATATATATGAATAAACTAGCAATTTTAGTCATCAGCCGGGCTTTTGAAAATGCCCTCTGAGTTTGAAATTTGGCAAAATCGAATAAAAACTACACGTCGTGATAAAAACGTGACGTCATCAAAAAAATAATTTATTTTTTATAACTGGCCATTTCAGCCCTTGAAAGGACTTTGACCTAGCTTCTTATGATCAATTGTGTTGTGCGTGTTATTAAGTTTGTACACAATTGACCGAGAAATGGACCTTCAGGCTTAACGCCGACTCCGAACGGCGATGAACGAAATGTTTTTATTCTCAAGAAGCTTTACATGGCATTTTTATTACTCTCTGAGGTTTGCCATTGTCTGCAGAGAGGTGGCGGCCGTACAGAAAAATTATTTTAATTCAAATAATTTTCTGTCGCTGCTGGGGTTCGAACCTGGGTCTCCAGGTTCGTTGACATAGCGGCCACGCACTTTAACCAACTACGCCACGGACGCCACGTCAAAAAAATAAAACCTTCATAAATTCCACAAAAATAGACTTCATTACTTGACCATTAACTGGATATTTTACACTTATTTAAAAAGTTTTATGTGAATTCGAAAAATGGAATGAAAACCACACCCATCGCCTTTTATTAAGTAGCGCACCCATTGACGGTTCTTACATCGTCATTTTCGAAGAGTATGACAATTCTTACCAAACAGTTACTCCTTGTGAGTGCCTGAATCATTGGCGGATTTTCGAATCCCCAAATGCGGTCGTTTCACTTAAAGACATAGCCGCCAATGTTAAAATGAGGACCTTTTTTGTGGTATACGAAATTATTTGTTTAAACTACATTTTATATATAGCATTCGCACATTTATTTAACCCAAGCGCAAATCAGTTTAACCCAAGCGCAAATCAGTTTAACCCAAACGCAAATCAGTTAAACCGAAACGCAAATTAAATTAACCCAAACGCAAATCAGTTTAACCGAAACGCAAATTAAATTAACCCAGACGTAAATCAGTTTTACCTGAACGGAAATTAATTTAAACCAAAAGCAAATAAGTTTAACCTAAGTGCAAATCAAATTAACCCAAACGCAAATTAAATTAAACCAAAAACTATCAATACAACTATCGATACTTGCCTTGAAGTTTCAACGAGTACAATAACTAGATACTTTGAAACGTCCCATCTCTAGTTATATGCACGTGGTTCGCTCATGACAATGTGGTGCTCTCACAACCCAATGGGCTTATTGAAAAGCTCCAAGAAGGGTTTTTGATTTTGGACAATGCAAGGATTCACAAAACGGAACAGGTTGCTACAACCACAAAATTCTTTGCAGAACAAACCAAGCTGACTAGACCATGGTTTCTACTACTACGGACGCTACTCCGACTCATCAGTAGTCTCAGTGGTTCTAGCAGTCCACTAAGTTTGACAAGTTAGTAAGCGCAATAGCAATAAAACCAGAGTGGAATTATAGAAGCGCTATACTTTTTATCCCTACCTCTTCCTGTAACAGTTCCAAATTCAAAATTTTTTTCTACAGATCAAATTGTTGTCCAAGGTTTATAAACAAATTAACTAATTTCTGAATAACTTAACTTATGCCTTCATTTTTTAGTTTGACGATTACTTTTTTACATCAATAGGCACTTTTTAGGACTTTTTAGGAAAGACTATGTCCTATATGTAAACATTACTTTTAAGAGCTCTAATTCGCTGTCTATGTACACGAACGTGCTCTGCTGCTGTTTTCGCTACTTTTCTTAGCTAGGTGGGTGTCGATTTGATATTTTCTTTGGCATGACAAAAACTATTCGGTAATCTTAACTATTACACTTGTTGGTTTTAATTATATAATGTATCAGCTATTTTGCTAGTTGTCAATCATCTATCAAGTTTTTGACAACCAACATTATAGGTCTGTTTCCGTACTCTTTTCAAGTAAAGTTCAAGTAAAATGAAATAGAGAGTAATTTGAGTATCTGTCAAAATGAGAAAATTTGCCAAAAAGTACGGAAACGACTTCAAGTAAAGTTCAAGCACAACAGCTCTTTGGCTTCCATTTGCGTTCATTTTGCATATTTTAACTGTATTTTTATTAATTTTCTGACCAATTTCATCAATTTTTTCACAACAATTTAATTTTATCACATTGATAATCAGCTGTTTAAAGCTCGAGATTCGCGTTCGAAGAAATTTTTCAAGTAAATTTTTCTTCTCTCTCGTACTAGAAAAATGTGTAAGAAAACGCTTTCAAGTAACTTCCACACTGAGGGAAATAACGCATATTAACATTATCCACGCCTGAGTATATATTTTATTTAAATATTTACGTGGATAAATCAAATGTTTTCCTTACAACTCGTTTTTTTCCCGTATTTAAATTGTATTTATGCCACACACTGACACACATATTCCATACAGCTGCCAAGCAACCGCCAAGCAGCAGCAGTATCGCACTCTGTTCCTGCAGTTTATTTCTTGCAGTTGCAGGTTTCTTATAGTTCTCATTTAGTTAATGTTACAAGGGTAATATAGCATGGATATTTGGCAAATATAATTTGTGAGTGCGGTGGTGAGTGCGATGCATGATGAATTCATGTAAGGTGGAGTGACAACTCGGTATTTTCTCAAGAATGTCAATCTACTCTACATGATTTCATCATGCATCGCACTCACCACCGCACTCACAAATCATATTTTCACAAAAAGAAAATAAAATATACCACTAAATGGCGTTTGATATGGACGCAGCTCGTGGGAAATATTCAAATAAATGGTTTTTTAATTTCAATATTTTTATATAAATTTTCCTTAAATGCGATAGTTTTATTTTCAAATAGTAAATATTTGAAAGATATTTAAATATATTCGTGCATAATTTTAAAATAATTTTTATTAATTCTGTTTAAATATTTTAATATTTTATTTAAATAAGCAAGTATTTAAATAAATTTTAAATATTTGCATAGTCGATTTAAGCAAATGCGTTATTGGTGCAAAAATGACTCGCTTTTTGGATAAATTAAAAAAGTTTTTGGATAAATTTAATATTTTTTCCCTTAGTGCAGTTACTTGAAACGAGTACGGAAACAGACCTTTTGGTATGATCTTTCAAAAGTAAAAAATAAATTTTTCGTGCATGCTTTTAGGCTGAAAATAAAATGTTTGAAAGACATTGGTTTGTATCTGTGATATACTAGAAACAGAGCAGGACGCGTGCAATATTAATAGCATTTCGTTTGCAAGTTTATGTCGGATGAGCCTTCATGTTCTACTGGGCATGCAGAGCCACCAATTTTCGAGTCAGGCTCTACGATCCTTTCAATTAAACTTTTCTGTCTTATTACGAATATTTTTTTCCACCTCTCCCTGTAACATTTTAAAATTAAAAATTTTCCTACAGATCAAATTGTTGTTCGAGGTTTATAAACAAATTAACTAATTTCTGAATAACTTATGCCATCATTTTTTAGTTTTACGATTACTTTTTTACATCAATAGGCACTTTTTCGGACTCTTTCTGACTGCATATAAAAGACTCTGTCCTGTATGTGAAACAAATTCCTTTTTTTTTAAATAATTTCGCGTTTTAAATTTGATTAAGAGCTAAAATGTTGACCATTACTATGGCTCTTTACCAATAAGAAGACAGTTTTTTAAAAATTTTAAATAATCGGAAGGACGATTTTTTGAATTTCATGAATTATTAAACAAATAACTTATTTATATTTGACCCAAATATCATTGTTAATGTATTACTGGAAACTTTGAAATAAATTTAATTAATATTTTTTAATTGTTTTAGAAAATAAAATGGGGAAAAAAAGAAATTATCTACTGTATACACAAATTTTTCATACAGTGTAAATTCATAAATAATTATGTGGGGTTCAGAAGGACTTATGGGAATGTGATGGCTCGTCAAACATGTACCAAATGAAGGGTTAACTCTATTCTAATTCGAAAATTAAAGCCTTCAAAATAACACGTACACCTTCTTTCTGTAACGGGTCTCTCTTTTCAAACTCCAATTATAGAGTGTATAAACAAGAGGTGTACGATTTATTTTTTGAACAAAACGAAAAATTATTTGGGTATCTCTTAAATTTTTAATTGGTTTAACAAGGAGACACATGGTGATTACGTACTTATTAGAATGTATCTCAAAACTGCTAAGCGACTAGCTGTTAAATAATTCAACTTTGCAACCCACACCTTTTTATATTTTTTGATATTCAGAGTAGGAAACAATTGATAAGATTGGATAATAATTTCCAACATTATACGCCTCAACATGACTAATTGAAATTATTGCAGGTGCAGCGTAACAACTTTGAAATTCCAAACAATTTTTTTTTACAATATGAAGTACGTTATAAAAGCCCATTCCCATCTTCGTTCAATATGAAAGTTAAAGTTCAAGTTGAAGTTAGTGTTCTAAAAAGTCAAGATGAAAAGTTCATTCGTACTTATATTTGCAGCGATGCTGTTATTTACAGCAACTGTGAGTTGTGAGGAAAGTTGTGATAGAAAAGCTATGGGTGATATGATGATTAGAATACTATCATCTCAGTTCTAGAAAAAGAGTGAAGATAAGTCAGAAATGAAATTACAGGAAGAGTTAATTTGAATTCAGTGTTGCACAAAATGAGTGATGGTCATATTTTCGAAATTGTTTTAATTTTACTTTCGAAAAAGATGATGTCTGCTTTTTCCAAGGACATTGTAGCATCAAGTCGCGTCCGTGGCGTAGTTGGTTAAAGTGCGTGGCCTCTATGTCAACGAACCTGAAGACCTGGGTTCGAACCCCAGCAGTGACAGAAAATTATTTGAATTAAAATGATTTTTTTGTACGGCTGCCACATCTCTGGAGACAATGGCAAACCTCAGAGAGTAAATTATGTCATGTAAAGCTTCTTGAGAACATGCACATTAGCCGTTCGAAGTCGGCATGAAACTGGAAGGTCCAGTTCTCGATCAATTGTATTCAAACATTTAATAACACACACAACACAATTTGATCATAAAAAGTTCGGTCAAAGTCCTTGGCCAGTTTATTATTATTATTTATATTTATTGCAGGTCAAATTGAAATCACTCCTTTCATTCGTTTCGAATTCGAAAACTTAGATGAAAATGATTCCGAAAAATTTAAATATATCAGACCAAATTTCGGTTTGCAACAATGTCAATGCTAAATTCACATAAAATCTTTGCGGATCTTAGCTATATATGACCTTTGATGTAGTCTTAGACTCTCTGCAGACAATCGGGAACCTAATGGGTCGATATTAAATTTAATTCGCCCCGGTGGAAGGCCTGTGGCAATGCATATTGCCAACAGTCAAACGTCGATTGTAGCAAAATTGGTCTTTTATTTAAAATGGTCTCGGTATGCACATACAACATAGCGGGTTGTTGGATAAATTTACTACAATTTCCCAGTGGTTCGGTTAATGCAGAAAAATACTCATAAATAACATATGATGATGTTATCCATCATTTTTCGCCAGAATCGATGCTATTTCGAAAAATGATTTAGAATTTTCCTAAAAAAAAATCGATTTTACAATAATTTTAATAATTATTTTCTCACCTCAGGGATCCAATGTAAAAGTTGTCATAAAATCTCCTAACCAGTATCGATATTGTCCAATACTAGACACTGCTGCTGGCCTCTTGGGCGTTTTGGGCAAAGCAGCAACATCTACTGTCGGAGCAGTTGCGTATGGAGTAGATACTTTTCTAAACCCAAGAGCACAGCAAGTCTTCTAACATTTATGAGTTTATGTCGAGTCATATAAAAGCGCTCATAAAATTTACAGGGTGCACAACAAATTATTCGGCTGAGATATGGAAAAAAAATTAATATATAAATAAATGTTTTTGGGTTTCTTTCGCTTTTGTCGACTTGTAAAAAATAAAAGAAAATTGCTTATTAATTTCGTTTGTGTTTTTTTTTTTCTTAAGGTTAAAATAACCTGATGTCCCATGTAGCATCAACAACTCTTCTAGCCTCTGAGTTATATGAGCTTAAACATAAAATTCAGTGCATGAACTTATCTTTATTCACCATCGACGCTATTTCGAAAAATAATTTAGAATTTTCCTAAAAAATTCAAACTTTACAATAATTTTAATAATTATTTTCTTACCTCAGGGATCCGATGTAAAAGTTGTCATAAAACCCAACCAGGAGCCTGTTCCTACCATCTTGGGCACCTTGGGCAGAGCAGCATCAGCTACTATCGGAGCAGTTGCGCATGGAGTAGATAGTTTTCTAAGGTCAAAACCAATCTAACATTTATGATTTTATGCCGAGTCAGAGAAAAGCGCTTATAAAATTCACAGGGTGCACAGCAAATTATTCGCCTGAGATATGGAAAAAAAGAATAATGTATAAATAAATGTTCTTGGATTTATTTTGACTTTTTTCGACTTGTAAAATAAAAACAAAATTGTTTATTAATGTCGTTTTTTTTTAAGGTTAAAATTACAAGATTTCCTATGCAGCATCAACAACTCTTCTAGCCTCTGAGAAAGCCTCTAAATAGTTTATTTTGTTGCCTGAACAATTCTCTATAAGTTGATGTATTGATTCGTTTGATATGTTTGTTATGTATTAGACAAATATTTCTTATGACATCATTTCTACTCAATCAATCAATATAAAGCAAAGATACAAACCATTTTTTCCTCGTATGGAACTACAAACATATCAAGGATGTATCAACAAGAATTGTACAGCTATAAGGGCGTATTCTTCAACAACCAGACTTGGCTGTTTTCAAATGTTGGTATTCTACATTAAAATAAGAACTTTTAATGTTCTAACAACAAAACAAAAAACAAACTTCAAAATCACTACAGAGTAAAAAATAATTTTAAATAACTTTTCCTTTTCCCATTAATTTCTTGGTCAAATGTTAAAAGTTATTTATATGTATTATAATTATAACAACTCAATTTTTGTCAGTAATATTTAGGTATACACCCTGTATTTTAATAAGTAAGATACATGAAACCATGGTATAACTATACAAGGTAGCATTGACAGTTGCTTGGGAAACCATCTCCTGTCAAAAAATATACTCAAAAAGAGAGCGCACACAATCGGCCATTGAAAACACAAACAATGTTGAAAGTGTAGAAGTGAGAAAAACCACAACTTCAGCAGCTGCAGATGCATTTGCACAAAAAGTTGTTTTTGACAGGAGATGTTTTCTTGTAGAAGAGAAAATAAGCAGTTGTCAATGCTACCTTGTATAATTATACCATGACATGAAACATAGTAATAAGAGTGATAGAGAGCGAGAAACGAGAAACAACAATTTGCGAGAGATAACTTTAATACACACACGCAACATGCTCCATATCATAAAGTAAGAAGGAGAGAGAGAGAGATTAAGAGAAGGCATACCAACCAACCTAAAGAAGTCAGCTAATAAAACCGTTTGAACATCAGAGAGCCGCATGCAGCCACAACCGAATGTATTTTTATGAATAATATAATACACTAGCGATACCCGGCGCGCGTTGCTGCACCCAGCAAGTATATTGGAAATGATAAGTAAATTCAAAACTTTTATTAATCCCTTAGTCTGACACCACGCTCATGTTCCACTGCCCGTTACAGTTTCCCAGTAGCAGAACATCACTCCCAGGGGACAATTCCATTATGAGTTTCAATGTCCTGTGATTTAAGCTTCCATAGCTATTCTGTATAGAGAATCTGGCAACACCCCCTTTTCCAATGCACAAACCAGTTTTCCAGTAGAAAGACTTCGGCAATTGTAACTCCATACTGAGTTTTATTGTCATGCGACGTTTAGTTCCAAAACTATTCAATATCAAAAATTTGACTTGTGTGGTCGAAGCCATAACCCCTTTTCCTATGCCCGTCCCAGTTCTCTTATTTATTTATAAAAAACTTATTGAATCACACAATGTCAATTCTATTAAGTAAAAAGCCAGGCGTTTGTTCCTTATGTTCATTTATAAATTACAGGAAAACCACCGTCAAAACATGTGTAGAAAAGTTGCATGCAGCGAAACAAATAAACATACGTACATACATACATACATCAAGTCGGATTGAATCTCATTCTCATCAAAAAAAATTCTCAACATGCTTAAGGTGGTCAGTGAATCCCCTTTTAACAAAACTGTGTTAGATTAATTCTCAACATCAAAACTACTTTGAACATATTAGAATGTACTTCGATCCAATTAGCTTTAAGCGCAGCAAAGTATGTATGGATATGTATTTGTTTGTTTGTTCTGTTGTTTTATGCTTGCTAAGAACAAAAAGAGTATAGTAGAGAGCAACATGCAGTTTATTGAGGCTCTCGCAGCACAAACGCATGAAAAGCTAACGATCAAGCAATGCATGGCATTGTGGATGATTTTTTAAAAAACTTAACACTTTAATTAAAGATACTTATTATTGAAATTTCGTAAAGAAAATAACCAATGAACCTTTTGTAGCACAAATGTGATATTTTAAAACTTATTTCAAAAAAATCTGACCAGTACTTTTGGAGTTTTGCGGACACAAAAAATTTTAACTTTCATTTTATATAATAGTATAGATATAGATATAGATATATGTAGATAGATATAGATAAGAGAAGCAGAGAAGGCATACCAAGCAACATAAAAAAAGTTGGCGAATAAAACCGGTTTGAATCATGGTATAATAATACAAGGTAGCATTGACAGTTGCTTGGGAAAACATCTTCTGTCAAAAAATATACTCAAAAAGAAGGCGCTCACAATCCGCCATTGAAAACACAAGCAATGATGAAAACGTTGAACTGGAAAAAACAACAACCACAGCAGCTGCTGATGTATTTCCACAAAAAGCTGTTTTTGACAGGAGATGTTTTCTTGTAGAAGAGAAAATAAGCAGTTGTCAATGCTACCTTCTATTATTATACCATGGGTTTGAATCATTAACTACAAGAAAACATCTCCTGTCAAAAACAGCTTTTTGTGTAAATGCATCTGCAGCTGCTGTGGTTGTTGTTTTTTTTTTCACTTCAACGTTTTCAACATTGCTTGTGTTTTCAATGGCGGATTGTGAGCGCTCTTTTTTTGAGTATATTTATGATAGAAGATGTTTTCCCAATCAACTGTCAATGCTACCTTGTATTATTATACCATGGGTTTGAATATGAGAGCGCCGCGGCAACCACAAGCGAAGGCATAAAAGACATATAGACAGATTTTCGGTGGTTAATGCGCACCTAACGCGGTCAATCATTTGTATGTGTTATTTGTTTGTATGCATCACACAGACTCGATGATGGCTTGATTGACGAAAATCTAAAATTTTTGATATTTTGCAATGCTGGTCAAGCGGATTGATGTGTGTAAGGGCTTGATTGACGGCTTTTCGTCAGTTCGTTTGTTTTTGTCGTGTGGCGGCCATTAGGCTTGTCAAAATTTTGACTGACGAGAGAAGATTTTAAAGTTCATTTTCGCTCTGAGATAAAGTTCATTTTTTTTACATAGGAAAGCAACAACAAATTTTGACTGATTCAATCATTTGACTAACGTGTGAACATAGCCTTTGATTGAATGAAACTCATGCAACTTATATGCAGCAGATTGTAACATGTCCGCGGAACTATCTAGTTCCGCAGTTCCATTCGATTGAATGAAACTCATGCAACTCATATGCAGCAGATTGTAACATGATTGTAACATGAACAAATTAGAAAAAATGACAAATGATAAGATTTCTAATATTATAATACGTATAAATAACTTTTTATATTTAACCAAGAAATTAATGGGAAAAGTTATTTAAAATTATTTTTTACTTTGTATTGATTTTGAAGTCGGTTTTTTTTTTTTTGTTTGTTAAAAAGTTTTTATTTCTTTCTTTTTAGAGACTTTGAAAAATTTTATGTAATAGTATTCTTGAGTAAAATTATGAATCAAATGATTGAAAAATTTGTTTTATTAATTCCTGAAAGTTTGTTGGGTATTTTCCATTTCTGTCTCTTTACAATTTCTATTAAAGTGCCACACCCTTTCTCTAATCCCGCCCACTTTATTTACCGTACTTTATAATGATTCTACGTAGCCCTGTGCGAAATTTCAGTTTCCAAATATCAATATTAATCGATATATAGTACTTTCCTTGAAGTGTCACACCCTATGTACAATCCCGCTCACTTTTGTAATGATTCTACCTACCCACCTACCTGCATACCAAATACACTGAGGCACATTCGTTTAGACGCAATATACCTTTTTTTAAAAACTTATCATAAAGTACACACAAAATATATTTAAAATAAATTTTTTTATTTATGTTAAAGTACAATATTTCTTTAGCAAAATACTGATAAAAAATTTAATGTTAACATAAAGTAATATTTTATATTAATTAACTTAAAATATAACTCCCGAAGCAATTGGCATATTCGTTTAGACGCACTTAAATTAGAGCTTGAATAATAACAATTTAGTAATGAGTATGCCCACCATTTTTTTGGATAACCTCAAATATCCTATTAGGCATTGAATAAATAAGTTTTTGAAGAATTTTCCCTTGAATTGAAGTCCAAACTTCCTTAATCTTAAACTTCAACTCTGTAACAGTAGAAAATGGAGTTCCTTTCGCTTTTTCGGCGTAAACTTCCCGTGCCATAATACCCCATAGATTTTCTATGGGGTTTAGATCGGGGCTACATGCAGGCCATTCCATAATGTTGCCTTCTCGCTGCTCAAACCAAGCCATGGATGTCTTAGAGACATGAATGGACGCATTGTCCTGTTGGAAAATGACACTGTCGTCCATTTTATCTTCGATAAATTGAATAAGAACATCGTCTAACATCTCAATGTACACTTCCGAATTCATTCGGGCAGGAATGAAACACAGAGTTGACTTTCCTTCAATGGAAAAGGCAGCCCAGACCATCAGACTTCCGCCTCCAAAGTTTCTTTTTGATTTGGGGATACTTGCATTGCGGATATCGTGCCAATAGCAGCTATAACAGTCTGGGCCATCCAAATTAAATTTTTTTTCGTCGGAAAAAATAACTTTTTCCCATTCGGAAGTCCAGTGCATATGCTTTTTAGCAAAATTTAAGCGTGCCTTTTTATGGTGTTCTTTGAGCATTGGTTTGCGCGCTGGTTTCTTCCAAACAACATTGGGTGTTGTACGTAGAACATGGGCAACATGTTTTTTCGTTACTGGTAAACATAACTTAGATTGTATTTGTGTTGAATTTAATTTATTTTTAGTAGCCTCCTCTCGAATCAAATTTTTTTGACGATTTGTCAGCTTTTGGTTACCTTTTGTTGGTTTCTTAATTCCATAACAAGCTCCTTTTTTTAAGAAATTTCTTACAACTTTATCAGAACGCGAAATTCTTCGGCTAATTTCACGAATGGAACACCCCTGATCTTTAAAAAAATGTATTTGAATTTTTTCTTGATCGGTCAAGTAAACTCCACGTGGCATTTTTTTAATGTTCACCTAAAATAACGAATATTAATTATTTTTCAAAATTTTTTTGAAAAAAACAGAAGCAATCTTACTTATTTAATGTTTATAAAAAAAAATCTTTTATTTTGTTATTTACTTCCTCTCAAAAATTAAATTTTTTCCACTGCGGCTATACGAATATGCTCCTCCCATGAAGCGCGTTTACAGTCGTACTAAATTTTTACAAAAACAAAACAAAAACGGTAAACAACCGTTACTTATTTTAAAAACAGACATGCTGCTTGTTACTTTAGTACCACGGTTGCACAGAGCTATGCCTTTTATTTACACATATTGAATAATTAGTGGAATAAAAGTAGTGCGGCTAAACGAATATGCCTGAGTGTATTAGTACCCTAGTGTCAATATTAACTGAGAAATAGTATTTTTATAATATTTCCACACTCCTTTGTTGAATAACGCCCACTTGACCGTCATTTTTAGTAACTGTGCCTAAACGCCCACTTTATTGACTGTAATTTGTAATAACTATGCCTACACATGTACTAAATTTCAGTACCCTAGTGTCAATATTATTTGAGATATAGTGTTTTTCTCATATGGCCACACACTTTGTCAAATAACGCCCACTTTATTGACCGTAATTTGTAATAATTCTGCCTACCCCAGTATTTTTACTTTAAATTTCAGTACCCCAGTGTCAATATTAACTGAAATACAGTGTTTTTCTAATATTGACACGCCCCTTTGTCGAATATCGCCCACTTTTTTAAAAAAGGACCTCCGCGTTCATGGTATCGATCTGTTGACAAAAAATTACTGATTTTCGCATTGGCGGCTACGTCTTATAAACAAAATTTTTAGTTTTGTTGATCCGGAAATATGCGAGTGATTCAGGAGATGACAATGCACCCACAACTCGTGGCTGTTTGGTATGAATTTCGGGCAGAAGGTGTCGTAGGGCCGTATTTTTTTGAAAATTGGATGCGCAACAGAGACATAATAATCAATGTGGGTTTGTGTTCTGAGATGGAGTATACGGACACAGATAACTTCAGTTTTCAACAGAATGGTGCTACATGTCATAGAAGTCGCTAACAATAGAGTTATTACGCACGTAGTTCCCTGGTCGCGTAATTTCGCGTTCTAAAGAGACCAATTGGCCAACAAGATTTTACGATTTTACACCGTTAGACTTCTTTCTTTGGTGCAATGTTAAGACAAGATCTACTCAAACCATCCACAAACAATTCCAGCCCTCCCCCCCCCCAATCATGCGAAAGAGTAATCGAAAATTTCGAAAAAGTATTAAAGTATGTAAGCTAAGCTGACGCATCCATTTGATCATTATAATCCAATAAAAATGTAAGAGACATTCCATTTATTGGTCGTTTTATTCAAAAATCAAATCCTTCACTTCTTGTTAATACACTCTATACATAAAGGGTATATTTTTAAGATTCCATTTTTCTAGGTTCCATATGGATTAAACTGTCAAAGAGTTATCAGATCTGGCAACTCTATAATCATTTGTATTCAATAGGAAGTTTCGTATGGTCCAACATGTTGAATAGACATCGCATGTTGGACGACAAGTAGTACCATTAGAAAGCTATGATACAATTACAAGGTAGGCTCATTTTAAAATGGCTGCTCAATTGTGAAATTTTGCAACAACAAAGCTGTAGGAGCTACAAATGTCTAACGACAAAAGCAACAGCAACAATTCGAAAAACTCAAAATTACCAAAAATTGACAGTTGCTTGGGAAAACATCTTCTGTCAAAAAATATACTCAAAAAGAAGGCGCTCACAATCCGCCATTGAAAACACAAGCAATGATGAAAACGTTGAACTGGAAAAAACAACAACCACAGCAGCTGCTGATGTATTTCCACAAAAAGCTGTTTTTGACAGGAGATGTTTTCTTGTAGAAGAGAAAATAAGCAGTTGTCAATGCTACCTTCTATTATTATACCATGGGTTTGAATCATTAACTACAAGAAAACATCTCCTGTCAAAAACAGCTTTTTGTGTAAATGCATCTGCAGCTGCTGTGGTTGTTGTTTTTTTTTTCACTTCAACGTTTTCAACATTGCTTGTGTTTTCAATGGCGGATTGTGAGCGCTCTTTTTTTGAGTATATTTTTTGATAGAAGATGTTTTCCCAAGCAACTGTCAATGCTACCTTGTATTATTATACCATGGGTTTGAATATGAGAGCGCCGCGGCAACCACAAGCGAAGGCATAAAAGACATATAGACAGATTTTCGGTGGTTAATGCGCACCTAACGCGGTCAATCATTTGTATGTGTTATTTGTTTGTATGCATCACACAGACTCGATGATGGCTTGATTGACGAAAATCTAAAATTTTTGATATTTTGCAATGCTGGTCAAGCGGATTGATGTGTGTAAGGGCTTGATTGACGGCTTTTCGTCAGTTCGTTTGTTTTTGTCGTGTGGCGGCCATTAGGCTTGTCAAAATTTTGACTGACGAGAGAAGATTTTAAAGTTCATTTTCGCTCTGAGATAAAGTTCATTTTTTTTACATAGGAAAGCAACAACAAATTTTGACTGATTCAATCATTTGACTAACGTGTGAACATAGCCTTTGATTGAATGAAACTCATGCAACTTATATGCAGCAGATTGTAACATGTCCGCGGAACTATCTAGTTCCGCAGTTCCATTCGATTGAATGAAACTCATGCAACTCATATGCAGCAGATTGTAACATGATTGTAACATGAACAAATTAGAAAAAATGACAAATGATAAGATTTCTAATATTATAATACGTATAAATAACTTTTTATATTTAACCAAGAAATTAATGGGAAAAGTTATTTAAAATTATTTTTTACTTTGTATTGATTTTGAAGTCGGTTTTTTTTTTTTTGTTTGTTAAAAAGTTTTTATTTCTTTCTTTTTAGAGACTTTGAAAAATTTTATGTAATAGTATTCTTGAGTAAAATTATGAATCAAATGATTGAAAAATTTGTTTTATTAATTCCTGAAAGTTTGTTGGGTATTTTCCATTTCTGTCTCTTTACAATTTCTATTAAAGTGCCACACCCTTTCTCTAATCCCGCCCACTTTATTTACCGTACTTTATAATGATTCTACGTAGCCCTGTGCGAAATTTCAGTTTCCAAATATCAATATTAATCGATATATAGTACTTTCCTTGAAGTGTCACACCCTATGTACAATCCCGCTCACTTTTGTAATGATTCTACCTACCCACCTACCTGCATACCAAATACACTGAGGCACATTCGTTTAGACGCAATATACCTTTTTTTAAAAACTTATCATAAAGTACACACAAAATATATTTAAAATAAATTTTTTTATTTATGTTAAAGTACAATATTTCTTTAGCAAAATACTGATAAAAAATTTAATGTTAACATAAAGTAATATTTTATATTAATTAACTTAAAATATAACTCCCGAAGCAATTGGCATATTCGTTTAGACGCACTTAAATTAGAGCTTGAATAATAACAATTTAGTAATGAGTATGCCCACCATTTTTTTGGATAACCTCAAATATCCTATTAGGCATTGAATAAATAAGTTTTTGAAGAATTTTCCCTTGAATTGAAGTCCAAACTTCCTTAATCTTAAACTTCAACTCTGTAACAGTAGAAAATGGAGTTCCTTTCGCTTTTTCGGCGTAAACTTCCCGTGCCATAATACCCCATAGATTTTCTATGGGGTTTAGATCGGGGCTACATGCAGGCCATTCCATAATGTTGCCTTCTCGCTGCTCAAACCAAGCCATGGATGTCTTAGAGACATGAATGGACGCATTGTCCTGTTGGAAAATGACACTGTCGTCCATTTTATCTTCGATAAATTGAATAAGAACATCGTCTAACATCTCAATGTACACTTCCGAATTCATTCGGGCAGGAATGAAACACAGAGTTGACTTTCCTTCAATGGAAAAGGCAGCCCAGACCATCAGACTTCCGCCTCCAAAGTTTCTTTTTGATTTGGGGATACTTGCATTGCGGATATCGTGCCAATAGCAGCTATAACAGTCTGGGCCATCCAAATTAAATTTTTTTTCGTCGGAAAAAATAACTTTTTCCCATTCGGAAGTCCAGTGCATATGCTTTTTAGCAAAATTTAAGCGTGCCTTTTTATGGTGTTCTTTGAGCATTGGTTTGCGCGCTGGTTTCTTCCAAACAACATTGGGTGTTGTACGTAGAACATGGGCAACATGTTTTTTCGTTACTGGTAAACATAACTTAGATTGTATTTGTGTTGAATTTAATTTATTTTTAGTAGCCTCCTCTCGAATCAAATTTTTTTGACGATTTGTCAGCTTTTGGTTACCTTTTGTTGGTTTCTTAATTCCATAACAAGCTCCTTTTTTTAAGAAATTTCTTACAACTTTATCAGAACGCGAAATTCTTCGGCTAATTTCACGAATGGAACACCCCTGATCTTTAAAAAAATGTATTTGAATTTTTTCTTGATCGGTCAAGTAAACTCCACGTGGCATTTTTTTAATGTTCACCTAAAATAACGAATATTAATTATTTTTCAAAATTTTTTTGAAAAAAACAGAAGCAATCTTACTTATTTAATGTTTATAAAAAAAAATCTTTTATTTTGTTATTTACTTCCTCTCAAAAATTAAATTTTTTCCACTGCGGCTATACGAATATGCTCCTCCCATGAAGCGCGTTTACAGTCGTACTAAATTTTTACAAAAACAAAACAAAAACGGTAAACAACCGTTACTTATTTTAAAAACAGACATGCTGCTTGTTACTTTAGTACCACGGTTGCACAGAGCTATGCCTTTTATTTACACATATTGAATAATTAGTGGAATAAAAGTAGTGCGGCTAAACGAATATGCCTGAGTGTATTAGTACCCTAGTGTCAATATTAACTGAGAAATAGTATTTTTATAATATTTCCACACTCCTTTGTTGAATAACGCCCACTTGACCGTCATTTTTAGTAACTGTGCCTAAACGCCCACTTTATTGACTGTAATTTGTAATAACTATGCCTACCCATGTACTAAATTTCAGCACCCTAGTGTCAATATTATTCGATGTATAGTGAGTTTCTAATATTGCCACACTCCTTTGTCAAATAACGCCCACTTTATTGACTGTAATTTGTAATAACTATGCCTACACATGTACTAAATTTCAGTACCCTAGTGTCAATATTATTTGAGATACAGTGTTTTTCTCATATGACCACACACTTTGTCAAATAACGCCCACTTTTTTAAAAAAGGACCTCCGCGTTCATGGTATCGATCTGTTGACAAAAAATTACTGATTTTCGCATTGGCGGCTACGTCTTATAAACAAAATTTTTAGTTTTGTTGATCCGGAAATATGCGAGTGATTCAGGAGATGACAATGCACCCACAACTCGTGGCTGTTTGGTATGAATTTCGGGCAGAAGGTGTCGTAGGGCCGTATTTTTTTGAAAATTGGATGCGCTACAGAGACATAATAATCAATGTGGGTTTGTGTTCTGAGATGGAGTATACGGACACAGATAACTTCAGTTTTCAACAGAATGGTGCTACATGTCATAGAAGTCGCTAACAATAGAGTTATTACGCACGTAGTTCCCTGGTCGCGTAATTTCGCGTTCTAAAGAGACCAATTGGCCAACAAGATTTTACGATTTTACACCGTTAGACTTCTTTCTTTGGTGCAATGTTAAGACAAGATCTACTCAAACCATCCACAAACAATTCCAGCCCTCCCCCCCCCCAATCATGCGAAAGAGTAATCGAAAATTTCGAAAAAGTATTAAAGTATGTAAGCTAAGCTGACGCATCCATTTGATCATTATAATCCAATAAAAATGTAAGAGACATTCCATTTATTGGTCGTTTTATTCAAAAATCAAATCCTTCACTTCTTGTTAATACACTCTATACATAAAGGGTATATTTTTAAGATTCCATTTTTCTAGGTTCCATATGGATTAAACTGTCAAAGAGTTATCAGATCTGGCAACTCTATAATCATTTGTATTCAATAGGAAGTTTCGTATGGTCCAACATGTTGAATAGACATCGCATGTTGGACGACAAGTAGTACCATGCGTAAGCTATGATACAATTACAAGGTAGGCTCATTTTAAAATGGCTGCTCAATTGTGAAATTTTGCAACGACAAAGCTGTAGGAGCTACAAGTGTCAAACGACAAAAGCAACAACAACAATTGGAAAAACTCAAAATTACCAGCTGATTTTGACAACTAGCGCACCCTGCTCTCCAATATGAGCCTACCTTGTAATTGTATCTTGGCGTAAGCAAAAACGAAAGTCAGTTCGACATGTTAGAAAGAAATCAAAAATTTTTCTGCCGGTCCGCCTGACATGTGAACGCATATTGGTCCAACTCGCTGCATTTTTTTAATTTTAATAAAATTGCCGGCTAGTGAACAACAAAATATCGTAAAGATATGCGTTCCCAATACTGGATTTTTGGTTAAAACTCATCGAAAAATACAAAAGATATCCCGATATAAGGAAAATCAAAAATATATCCTCCAACACTTGAGCAATTATAAAAATAGCCAACAATTTTTAAGTCATCACGCCGAAGTGTTAGGCTTGAGAGATAGAAAATAATTATGTCGTCGCATATGTTGGATCGTTCGAAATTTTCTTGTTAGTTTTCCATCCGACTTTGTCGTCCAACATATTGGACCATATGAAACCCCCTAACTTTGTTTGTCATTTAATAATGAATAGACTAACGCCAGAACAACATTTGCAAATGTTATAAATTTATTTCGAAAATCGTAGTTCAGTTCGAGAATATTATGCTACGTACATTTGACGGTTGACATATTCGTCCATTTTTGCGACAAATTGGATGAACCATATATAGGAGCGATTTAACACCTTTGGATTATTTTCTCTCATGTCATATGAAGTCATTGGCATATACGAAGAAACCAGCAACTATGGACTCCTTGAAGACAATATTATGCAAATCATTGCAGATATACCATAGGTTCCCAAATGCGTGAAAAAGTGTACAAAAATTGGACGTATAGCTTGCACCACATCCAAGCCGACCACGGTGGCCACATGCCCGAAATCATATTTAAACACTAATGGCATAAAATTATCATTCTAATAAAGGAAGTTTTTAGTATGAAACTGTGTACTCTTAGTATGGATTTCAATTCAAAATTCTACTCCCGATTTCGCATTTCGCATCCCCCATATGCCACAAAAAGTTTTGTGCAAAGGTGTAAAATCAATGTACATCAGCGGGTATGGGCACCACTTAGCTTAAAACTTCTGTGTTGCTTCTGTTTTTGTTTTTGTTTTTGATTTGTTTTTGATTTGTTGTTGCGTTTTGTGTTGCTACATATACCTTTACTCTCAATTCTTGCTCCCAACGCTCCCAGAGCGCTCTCTGCCCATAGCTGTACATCAGTGATGTTCATGTAGTACCACGCGTGTTCAGACTCGACGGCTTTATTGATAGTTGTATCAAAAAAGATAACGAGATTGGAAACTTCGCTGTGAAAGGGATAGCACTATGCATGGTTTATGTCAAATTGAAGCCAATACAAGCACAATATTATAGATGTGTTCGTACGTTTTGTTGACAAACTCACCCAGTTTGGGTCCTAATTTAAGTTATTCAGCTGGTTTGGGTTCTCAGCACTGTGTAAAATTTCACTGAGCTTAGACAAACTTACCACGGTCAAAACATAAACAAATTAAGGGGTAACTCACACTTGGAACTCTGAACTTCATAGATTTTTTTCTTGCATATTTTTTAAGTATAACTATCTGCGAAAAGAGTCGTATACCTGGTATTCAACTCGTATTTCTGGCATTCATTCGATTCCTCTTAATGTTTAAATTTTCTAGTTTCGCTCGAAGGTACGACAACTCGAGACGTGTGTATTTCGCCGTTTAATTTATATTTTAACTGCAAGTTTTATTTATTATCCAAGTCACTTTTATTGAACGCCAACAGAGGTCACAATGTGCACACACATATGTGGAAAAAATATACGAAGCCCGGGTTGCAGTAACAGAGAGGTGCGCGACCGAGAACACTCATGAGAGAAAAATGAAAAGCAACAGCAAATTTATAAGAAGCATCGTCGGTGGAAGAGCTACCATATGGGTCCAAAATAGATGTCTTTATGTATGTTTAAAAAAGTTTTCTTCTTCGTGTAAAGTGAAGTTGAAACTTAAAAAGCGTTTTTTCGAAATGGCATTTTTTTTAATCGGTGACAAAAATTACTCGAAAATTCTGAACCTATCTTTATAAAATTTTTCAGACGATATTTTTTTTCAATAAAAAATTTATAGCCAAAAAACGACAGTATTTTTAGTGAAAGTTCGTCACCGCAAAACGCCAAAACAAAAACACAATTTTTGACAGTAATTTTTTACAAGGCTATACAATATTTTTCAATAAAAAATATAACTAAAAGTGTTTAATGTATGTACTTTTAGAAGATATAATGATCGTTTAAAAAATTTGAGTAGTTTTCGTATTCATGAAAAAACTTATTTTTTACACTGCAAGTTGGGGTAGCACCTTAAGTAAATAAATTCAGCTGCTGGTTCAAATTTATGCTGGTTTTTGCAAAATCCGTGAAGAACATGCATTGAAGGTTTGTGTACGGGATAAGGATCAGAGTTGATTTTTTAATTTTCAAGGCATTTTCATTGATAATATTGAGATATATAATAAGATAATAGCTGCGTTTTTTTCATAGGAGATCCGGATCATATCATCGCTTTTGCACGCAAAGCAAAAACAATAAATGATCCAGCAAGTGAGCTGGATCATTTCAATTGATCCAATTCGATGTTTTTAAGTGTTTAGGCCGCAACTGTAAAAGTAGGCAACACTTAGTCTTAATTGACAGCAAGATGGCGCAGGGTGTCCGGAGAATTGTCAGCACTGCATTATTTGGCAGACTTTTTAGACGTTTTCACCAAAGAAGTAAGAAAATATTTGAATTTTTTTATTTTATTTTTAGTAAATATTTTATTTCTTTGGTTTTCACAGACTGGGTAACCGAAAATCCAACGATTTGCTTAGCTTCACAGCAGCCTTTAGCGCTACCTAGTGCAATTGCAATGCCTGTTGTCACTCCATTGGCTGGACTAATTCGATGGACAGTACTTGCACCAATGGCTTCGCAAAAAAACACCTTTAGTGACCTGCATCTTTCGCTTTTACAAAACATTGTAGATAGTAGAAAGTAATGGACTACCAACAGCTCTAAATGCTCAACACTCATCTCAGATATTTGGTTACCTCAAAACGCTAATGGGGAATGAAAATGAAGCAATCAGTGAGTCGGCAGATGACTCCAACTATCAAAAGTGCATGGAACGTTTCACGCAGGCTGTACAAGTTGCACTGACGGCAAAATGTGTGTACGGTAACATACCACAACTGCTCTGCACCTTGGAAACACTTCCGCTCCATTCTTTAATGCAAGTTGTTATTAAAGCGAATAAAAACAATTAAATTTACTTATTTTTATATTGTAAATTGTAATTTTAATTTATTTGGTGTTAAATGTTTTGTTGATGTTAAATGTAAGGCCAATTCCTAAAATAGCCTGAACCGTCGAGCTTGTCTTAAAATTTCGATTTTCTTTTTGTCCTCTGCGAAGCTCTTGCGTAAATCGATACTATTCTTCATTTTTGATTCCCTTATCTGGAATGTGTAAAAGTTCGACAACTCCTTCCATTTCTTACCACGCATAATCTTATCTTCAAGTTTATTGATGGTTGTTCTAATCAACTGTTGCGTCTTTGCTTTCCAACTGTAACCCAGCCGTCGGCGTCAGCTTCAGATTTTTTTCCAGCTTCTTGTTCAGCTTTTTTGCGGTCGTCATATTTGGCTATGAATTTATCAAGTTATTTTTGGGCCAGCTCTTCGTCCACTATGCTTTTTTCTTGCACTGTTTGCCACAATTGCATTCCGGTATAGACCGGATTGCAATACTGTATAGACCCAAGGCAATGGAAATAAATAAGGAAGTGTTTGTTAAGAAAAATTTGATTAAAATTGTTTTATTTATGCGAATCTCATCTTCACAAAACTTATTTGTTAGCTCAAAAAGTACATCAGCTGTTTATCTTATAGCATAGCGCCATCTGTTTGTGATTAAAGAAACATCGCACAATTGATCCGAATCGTTTTTTTCATAAATGATCTGATCTCCCATGAAAAAAACGCAGCTAATATGTTATCAGTTGAGGAATTTTCCCTGCAGTCGAGTAAGTAGCGTGCTCGACTGCCGCCCCAGAGGTCCCGGGTTCGAATCCCGGTCAGGCAAAGGTCCTTCGCTTTAACCTTTTGCATTTGCAATTTTTCATTCCTCATTTCTAATCAACTGAAATTGAAAACTCATCAATATTTATGACTTGAAGTCGTAGTTGGTAGTAGAGAAGTTTTGAATGGGATTGCCTTATGACTTGAATTAACTGAGGTAAAGGCATAACACGAAATTCACATGTTTCAATTTCTTTTCATCACGCTAAGAACATCCTACTTATGTTTCACTTGATTGCCCCTTCCCTCCCACTAATCTAACAACCCATTTCGAACCAAAGCAGACTTGACTGAATAGGTACTCTACCTGAAATCCTTGGTTCAAAGCTAAAAAAAAAACAAAAAACTTAAAGATACAATATGATATTCACAGAAACTGACGGCTTGTGGAAGGTGTTTTACGAGGAACATGTTAAACGGGAAGAATGTGTTACCTGTGCTATTATTTCCAACTTTCAATAATAATACCCCTTACACAGTACATCTAGTGGTATAACATAAGTAATAAGAGGTTGTTGAAACTCGAAAATAGCACGAATTCATCCTTCACATAACTGTTTTCTTGTATCAATTTCTAAACTAACCATCTGCTGGATCTAATTGAATTATATACGTCAGCGTTACTAATTTGTATTGTTATAGTTTAACGTGCACGTGCAGCGTAACGTCTTTGAAATTTAAAACGATTTTTTTTTATAAAATGTTTTCGCATTCCAGAATATTCTATAAAAGCCCATATTCCCATATTCGTTCAGTGTTTAAGTTAAAGTACAAATTGGAGTGAGAGTTCTTAAAGCAAAAATGAAAACTTTTACAATTTTAATTATATTTACGCTGATGCTGTTACTTGCAGCTCAAGATCCTGGAGCTCCTGGAGATCCTCAAGATCCTGGAGCTCCTCAACCTCCCGGAGCTCCTGGAGATCCTCAAGCTCCTGAAGCTCCTCAAGATCCTGGAGCTCCTGGAGATCCTCAAGCTCCTGGAGCTCCTGGAGATCCTCAAGCTCCTGGAGCTCCTCAATATCCTGGAGCTCCTGGAGATCCTCAAGCTCCTGGAGCTCCTCAACCTCCTGGAGCTCCTCCAGCTCCTGGAGATCCTCAAGCGCCTGGAGCTCCTCAAGCGCCTGGAGCTCCGCAACCTCCTGGAGCACCTCAAGCTCCTGGAGCTCCTTCAACTCCTCAAACTCCTGGGGCTCCGGAAGCTCCGGACGCAGCTGATCCAAACCAAAAGAAGAAAACTAAAAAAGATAAAAAGGTGATGATATGTTGATTAAGATACTATCAAGATAAGTGAAGTTAAGTCAATAATGAAATGACACGACGAGTGAATTTGAATTCAGTGTTCCACAATACAAGTGATGTCATATTTTCGAAACCATTTTAATTTCACTTACGAAACAGATGATAGCTTGTCAACAATAATTTGGTTTTAACTTTGCTATTATTTCATAATTTTTATCATTTTCGCAACTCATAGCAGGTCGGATTGAAATCTCTAGAAAATCATAGAAAACAAGTTACGGAAGACACCATTTTACACATTTCAATGTCGAAAGAAAAAATAGAAATAAAAATAAATGGAGCTCTTTTAACTCCTCAAAGTCCTGGGGCTCGGGAAGCTCCAGAAGCTGCAGATCCGAAAAAAAAGAAGAAAATTAAAAAAGATAAAAAGGTGATGATATGCTGATTAAGATACTATCAAAAACGAGTGAAGTTAAGTCAGAAATGAAATGACACGACGAGTGGATTTGAATTCAGTGTTCCACAATACAAGTGGTGTCATATTTTCGAAACCATTTTAATATCACTTACGAAAGAGATGATAGCTTGTCAACAATTATTTGGTTTTAACTTTGCTAACATTTCATGTTTTTTATCAATTTCACAACTCATAGCTGGTCGGATTGAAATCTCTAGAAAATCATAGAAAACGAGTTATGAAACACACCATTTTACTCATTTGAATTTCGAAAAAAAAATCAAAAAATTAAATTTTGTCCGAAAAAATTAAATGTTTCACACAAATTCCGAAAAAAATTGCAATACGTATTGCAACAATTTTAGTAGTAAATTCAAGTCAAGTGTAGAATTGTAGAATTGAGCTGTATATGACTTCAGATGTGATGTGAACACTTTATGATTACTAATCGGATGATACCCGGTTTGACTACAGGCTTCATATGTAATCAGCAGGACTTGTCCTTCAGCTGTTTCATGGTTTAATTCGACCCGATGAAAGCACCCAAACATTGATTATAATATAAAGCCATATTCATGATAATACTTTCACACATTTTAAGAATATTATCTGGTCCAGTTAAGTACATATTCTCTTCTAAACGTTGGGATTTTTAAATGATAGAAAATCGTTTATAAATCATAGTTTCGAAAAATTAAAAAAAACTTCCACAATAATATAAATAAAAATATCAAGATCTAAATAATATACCTCAAGTTCAGTATTCCCCATAATTCGAGAATTCGCTCTATCATTATTCCGCCATCGACGATATTTCAAACATTTGGATTTTTCATAAAAAATACCAACTTCAAAATAACTTTTACAATTATTTTTTTCACCCTAGGATCAACCAAAAGTAAACATCGTCGTTGAAACTCCTGCCCCGCAACGTTATCCACTAGGATGTGGCATCTTGGGCACCTTGGGTAGAGTAGCATCAAGTGGTCTCGAAGCAATTGCAGAGGGAGTACAATCTATTGTAAAACCCTTTCGCATATTCTAACTTTAATGATTAAATGCTGAATCGAATGTAAGCGCTTATAAAATGAGAGAATGCGAAATAAAGTGTTCGATATAAAACAATAAATATTTAAATAAATGTTCCTTTATATCATTTGAGTTTTTTCGTCTTAATAATCTTTTATTATTTTTATCTTCATTTTCGAAAATTTTTATATTATACATAAAAAATACATTATTTCAAATGCTGTCTCAATAATTTCTCTCTATCTGAGTCTCTGAGATACATATGCTCGAACAATTATCAAATTATCAAAAATCAAATTCTGTGAATAATTATCTTAAATAGCGAATGATGTGAATTATTATTATTAAATAATTAAATAATTAATAATTATCTTTCAAATAATTCATTTTATTGCCTGAACAATTCTCTGTTGGAAAAAGTTTGGAAGCAAATGTATTTTTTAAAAATTTGTTCCATTATAATTGAATCACCAAGAACAACAACCAGATAGCTCCACTTTTTTTTTCAAAAATCGTTTTTTGATGCAGATATTTAAAGAAAAACAGAGTTGGCTGTGTCGTGGACCCACCCGTAGGTTTTAACGTGACGGTGTTTCATGTTGATGTTGATGTTGATGTTGGTGTTGATGTTGATGTTGATGTTGATGTTGATGTTGATGTTGATGTTGATGTTGATGTTGATGTTGATGTTGATGTTGATGTTGATGTTGATGTTGATGTTGATGTTGATGTTGATGTTGATGTTGATGTTGATGTTGATGTTGATGTTGATGTTGATGTTGATGTTGATGTTGATGTTGATGTTGATGTTGATGTTGATGTTGATGTAGATGTTGATGTTGATGTTGATGTTGATGTTGATGTTGATGTTGATGTTGATGTGATGTGATGTTGATGTTGATGTTGATGTTGATGTTGATGTTGATGTTGATGTTGATGTTGATGTTGATGTTGATGTTGATGTTGATGTTGATGTTGATGTTGATGTTGATGTTGATGTTGATGTTGATGTTGATGTTGATGTTGATGTTGATGTTGATGTTGATGTTGATGTTGATGTTGATGTTGATGTTGATGTTGATGTTGATGTTGATGTTGATGTTGATGTTGATGTTGATGTTGATGTTGATGTTGTTGTGGATGTTAATGTTGATTTTGATGTTTTTGCTGTTGTTGTTGTTGTTGGTGTTGGTGTGGGTGTTGTTGTTGGTGTTGATGTTGTTGTGGATGTTAATGTTGATTTTGATGTTTTTGCTGTTGTTGTTATGTTGGTGTTGGTGTTGGTTTTGGTGTTGGTGTTGGTGTTATTGTTGGTGTTGGTGTTGTTGCTTTTGCTTTCGTTTTTTTTTTTTTTTGCTTCTTCATTGGTTGTGCTTTTCCTTGGTTCATTAACTTTGTCTTAGCTGCATGCAGTTAATACAGCAAAAGTGATGCATATGCGTCACATAAGGCGGCTCCCTGAGGGACCTCATGACGCCGTCAATTTTTTTTTTTGTTATTTTTATCATGTCATCATCTTCATTTTCGTTCCTTAAAACTTATTTTAAACTAACTTAAAACTAAAACTAAAAACTAACTTCCTTAAACATTTTCGTCACAGTTAAAATTCCATACAACGTTTTTTCATGGTTGTAGCATTTTTACTCCATTATGTGGTTACCCTGAAATGATGATGATAAGAATTTTTTTGTAATTTAGTTGTAAGGCGTAATAACACATATGTATATGCTTTCATAAAACAAAATTTAGCGAGCACGACTCCCGATTGAGTAAAAATTCCATGCAACGATATTACATTTCTGTTACATATGTTGCTATATTCACTATCTGGTGACGTCGGATTTGTTTTTTATTATTGTCGTAAGACCAAGTACAATTTCTTCATTTTCCTTTTCAAACATTTATCGTATCTTATACACTCACCGAGTAAAAATTCAATGCAACGCTGCTGCATCAATGTTGCATTTACGATCTTTAAGCGGCTCTCTCTGTGTCCCCATGACATCAGAAATTTTTTGTCAAATTTTGTTGTGAGGACTTAAAACAGTCCCTTATTGGTGTATCATATTTTTAGTCCTAGCGAGTAATAACTCAGCGAGTAATAATTACATGTAACAAATTTTCAGTTGCATTGCTCAAGCAGCTCCCACCACGTCCCGATGAGATTTTGAATTTTTATTTTGTTTTAATAATGAAGTCAAAGAATTAACCTTTACGGTCGTACCATTTTTTTAATAATAGCTCTTATACTCAGCGAGTAACAATTCAATGCAACGCCGATTAATTTTGAAAAAATGCATTTTTCAACTTTTTTGGAAACCTGCGCGGTAAAACTAACTTCGTCACGTAAAAAAAAAACAGTCCTTATTCCCTTTATTCCCGAAATATATGAAGCAGCCCTCGTACGAAATTGGCGATTTTGCATTCGTTTTTACTTTTAGATTAGTGACAAATTATCCATCTACGGTATTTTATCTCTTTCTTTTTGATCTTATTTACGTAGATTGTTTTATTTTAAATTAAATTTCAAAAATTATGAACAGAAAATTTTAAAATGTTACTGCACTAGTTATGTCAACCAACAAAATCTTACTTTGTTAATTCTAATGGTATATTTTTCATTCTGTTTTCTTCACGTATTCTGACCGACTTTCAATGCGGTCATATTTAAACCAAGTGATCTAGTATGATCGTTGAACTGCAAATAACTTTTAGTTCATATGGTCTTCTACCGACGATAGATCTTTGAAATGTCTGCCCTATCAACTTTTGATGGAAGTATCTAGGACTACCATGGTTGCAACGGGTAACAGGGAATCAGGGTGAGATTCAGGAAAGGGAGCCTGAGAAACGACTACCGCATCTAAGGAAGGCAGAAGACGCGTAAATTACCCACTACCAGCTCGGGAAGGTAGTGAAGAAAAATAACAATACAGGACTCATATCCGAGACTCTGTAATAGGACGAGGTAATTCCAGCTTGAATAGCGTATTTTTAAGTTGTTGCGGTTAAAACGTTCGTAGTTGAGTTTGTGCTTCATACGTGTAGTACAACTATATAACTATGTGGTTTGTACAGTACCTTATGTATGCAAGCGTATTACCAGTGGAGGTCTAATATGTAATTAGTACATTGTATTTTTGGCATATACCTCCTATTTAAACCTGCTCATTACTCTCCATCAAGTTTTGTTCTGGGCCGGTAAACTACTTGAACAAATTAGAGTGCTTTAAGCAGCCTCAAAATGCCTGAATATTTTGTACATGGAATAATGAAATAAGACCTCTGTTCTACTTTCATTGGTGTTTAGATCAAGAGGTATCGACTAATAGAAGCAGACCAACTTAAGCGAATGCATTTGCCAAAGATGTTTTTATTAATCAAGAGCGAATGTTAGAGGTTCGAAGGCGATCAGACACTGCCCTAGTTCTAATCATAAACGATGCCAGCTAGCAATTGGGTGTAAGTACTTCTATGGCTCTCTCAGTCGCTTCCCGGGAAACCAAAGCTTTTGGCTTCCGGGGAAGTATGGTTGCAAAGCTGAATTTTAAAGGAATTGACGGAAGGGCACCACCAGGAGTGGAACCTGCGGATTAATTTGACTCAACACAGGTAATGGTATATTTTTCATTCTGTTTCGTGCACGTGTTTTGCCCGACTTTCAATGCGGCCATATTTACAGGGGAATTTTTTCTTCTTTTATTTGCAATACCGTTATATTCATGTTTATTAATTTTATTTTTGCAAAGCTTAATTTTATTCTAAATAAGTAATAGAATCGTTAGCAACTTTAAAAAAAGAAATCAATTTGAAATATTTCAAATAAGCAAAGAAAATGTGTCGATTGCTTGCCCGACTTACGATGTAAGCCACTGTTAAAAAAAAAATTTGATTATTATTTTGAATTTTATGAAAAATTAAACACTAATTTAAAACTTTTATTTGTGCATTGAAAAAAATTTTTTTTAAATTTAAATTTTTTTTTTCGTTTTTTTTTAATAATGTCCAACTTAGTTTTCAGCTATTCGCTGTATACTTATTTTTGAACCTCACTGTATATCTCAGAGAATGCAACGGAATTGACACAGCAGCGGGTGACAATGCATTAAATAACTTGTTTTATTTCTAAAAAGAGTTGTCAAATAATACAGAAAAATTCCTCTAAAACGCCCTGTAACATATAAACAATACCTTACGCGGTAACTCTGACTTGAAAACTTTTTAACTTTACTAAGCGAGTAAATTATTTACAAATTCTGCACAACTTCTTTCTTGTGACACTTGGTAATCACATTTCTGCTTAAATTTCAAGTTTATTCAGGGAACGGCCACAGCCTGCTGTTGTTGGAAAATTCTATAATTGTAAAAAAGAAAATCTGTCAATCTTACAGTCATTGCTTATGTTGTAGATTTTGGGGGATTTATTTTTTTTAAGGTTTTTCAAGATTATGGCGACTTTGTGCTAAGCTGGAGCTTAGTTGTAGAAGATTTTTTGATTTCTCGCCTACTGACGAACAAAATTGATTCAAAACTTGAGCCTACCTAGAATCAGTCACGTATAAAAAATGCCAAAAATTTATCAGTTCAACATATAGATCTATTTATTTTATATTTGAAATATAAAAGGAAATTAAAAAAACAAAAAACAAAACTTCAGCTTACTTCAGACTATCAGCTTACACTCTAGCGTAAATTTATCAATTCATTAAATTATTTTGATAGAATTGAGCAATTTTAAAACATATGATATTAAAAATTTTTAATTCAAGTAACATTTGCTTAAAACTCAAGAATATACATGTTTTCTAGATTTAAGCCTAATATTTGCTTGAACTGAGAAAAATTTGCTTGATTCAAGTAAATAAATAGCTGTAAACTAGAAAATTTACTTGATTTGAGAACAATTTGTTTCATCCAATTAAAAAATATTCTCAATATTAGAATAAATTAGATTTGAGTTTTATTTTTCTTACAAGGAGAAGAATTTGCTTGCTCCAAATAATTAATTGTCTTAAAATAAGAAAGTTTTGCTTGATATATGTATAAGATTTTTTTTGTACTATTTTTTTAATTAAAAAAAATTAAAAAAAAAATATTTGTGTGTAAAAAATATACGTCAATTTTAATTCCCTACACCTGAAGAGATGGGCTTTAAGGGAAGGCCGATGAGGGTTAATATGTGTGACCGACCCCCATTACTTTTGCAAAAGGAACATTTTTCCTTTGGAGACGAATTTCCTCTGACCACTCCTTAGGGGGCTCCCATATAAATTTAATGATTTTTTTTTTTTTATTTATTCCCTACACCTGAACATTGGGGCCTTAAGGGAGTGCCGGAGAGGGTTAATATGTACGACCGATACCCATTACTTTTGCAAAGGGAACATTTTTCCCTTAGAAGCCTATTCCCTCCGACCGCTCCTTAGAGGGCTCCCATACAAATATTATGTTTTTTGTGTATTTCTTCCCTGCACCTGAACATATGGGCTTTAAGGGATGGCCGGAGAGGGTTAATATGTATCACCGACCCCCATTTCTTTTGCAAAAGGAACATTTTTCCTTCGAGGAACTATTCCCTCCAACCACTCCTTAGGGGGGCTCCCATACAAATTTTATGATTATTTGAATTTAATCCCTACACCTGAACATGGAGGCTTTAAGGGAGAGCCATATGTATGACCGACCACCATTATTTTTGCAAAAGGAACATTTTTTCATGGGGGCCTATTCCCTCCGACCACTCCTTAGGGGGGCTCCCATACAAATTTTATGATTTTTGTATATTTATTCCCTACACCCGAACAGGCGGACTTAAAGGGAGGGCTGGAGAGGGTTAATATGTATCAAAAAACTATGTGATATGTAGAATTTTGTATCAAAAACATAAAGATATACTCTGTGTACTCTCAAAAGTTTAAAATATACTTTAAAATGTTCTACATTATAGCTCTGTTACTTAGCAGCAGTCAGTGTTTGTCTTTTTGTTTAAGGTTCATGTTTTCAATATGAATATCAAAGACATGCTCCATATGCTTTGAATTTTTATGGCAATATTATAATTACTCGATGTATGAACCATGCAGTTGAAAAGCCACTGTGTCCATACTATATTATAATTATTTAATTTTGCGTAACAATATTTAAAAATATGCCAAAGCATTTCACGGCGAAGTGTTTCATCAGCGAATGAATTCATCGGTTTTACTCCGCATCGCGGCTAAAAAGTTTCACTTAAAAAAACAAACTGAAATTATATTATTTCAAAAGATTTTCTGATATCTTGTGAGAAATTAATTAATTAATTAATTAATTGTGGTAATACATTATATATCTTCAGACGTGAAGTAGGAAAGTGATTTTTTTCACTAATAATTTTAAGCATAAAAGTTGAAAGATTTTAATTGAAAGTATTTAAGAAAATATTTTCTTGATTCAAAGTTCGAGAAATTGCTCCAAGTTCTAGAATCAAGTATTTTATTCTTGTTTCTATCAATTATTTATTTTACTCAATTTTCCGAAATAAAGCTCATTATCAATTTTTTTATTTAATATTAGGTTTTATTGCTTGATTTGAGCAAATGAAGCTTAATTTTAAATTTTCTTAGATCAGGCAAAATATTCGCTTAACATAAGAATATTATTTCTCTCCGTGTAAGAAGTTTAGCCAATAGTTTAAAAACTATTTATAAGACTTTTCTAAGCACCAAGTAGACCACGTAGTATATGTATTTGATAGTGTGTGCTATTTACTATTAATGACCATGGTCAATAGAATAACAATGTCGGCTATCCCAAGGTCATGAATATATATTGGAAAAAAAATTTAGCTAGATGTCAAAATTAGCTGTTCAACGTGAGTTTTTCACTTTGACGTTTAAGAGAATCTTTATTCAGTTAAATGCGTATAAAGTAAAAAAACTTATTTTGAATCACTTTACTACTTAATTGTATAAAGTTAAAAAAATCACCATCGATTTTAAGTTCTAAACAAACGTTGGCACGGGCGTCCTTGTAAACGGCAGCAGTTTGGTGGACAGATACGAAACCGAACAGGTGCTCGTAGGCGTAAACATCTCACTGACGCACCTTGACCGGGACTAAGACACTGCCGTTCGCAATAAGTTTGACCCGTTTGCCCTGAGACTAAAACTTCACCACAAATAGGACGAAATTGGGCTGTAACTACAAAAGGATTCAAAAGGTTTGAATTTTTAAACACAACTGTACGACATACCTGCTACAACTGTTAAGCTTAACATGAAAAATGCAACCAGCAATTTCATTTTAATTCTGTCGGGATTACCTTCTCACTTAGTGATGTTGCTTCGATATAGTGATGTGAATAATTTATTCGCGCAACAATAACTTTTATATCAAAACATACACAAAAATACTACTTTGAGCAGATGTTTTTCTTTAGATATGCAGACAGTTTTGTTTTTGCTACAATTGAGTTGATTAAAACAATGGATAAAACGGAACAATGGAATGAATGGCTGGATTGCAACAAGGCCAATATTTGTTATTAACTCAATGTACACTGATTATAAATCAGTTGAATTCTTATTTATTCCAACGTTGGATTCATGTTTACTCACATGAATAAATCCAAGATATTGTGAGGGAAGAATGATGGTAGTAATGCAATATTTGTTTATTGTTTTTAGTATCAAACAATTTATTTGTTTTTAGTATCAATAGAACAATTTTTAAATTTTATCGCTAATTTCTGAAGAATTAAAAACAATAGCAAAAATAGGAAAAGTGAAATATTCGGCAGTTTTAAATGATTAAAGCTGTTTGATGATCTTTTAATTCAACTACAACCATTTATATTTCAAATCAAATTTAACTATTCCCAAGTCAAATTTAACTTTTTATATTAAAAAAAAAAAAAACTTTTTACATATCCAATTCAACCTTTTAAATTACAAAAAAAAAAATCCATTTCAAATTCAACTATTTACACTTCAAATACCTACAACCGAAAATAAGATTATTGCAAGATATTGAAAAAATCGTCGTCGTTGTTTTTCAATTACATTGGTGCTGATTCAGAAAAAAAATAATTTCATATTATAAAATCATACTTTTTTGTGCCCATTTAAGAAAGCCAATACAAAACCTTATTTAAGATAACGAGTTATTTTAATTTTTTCGTTTTTTCTTGAGATCGACAATTTCGGATTATTCGAAAACCTACTGATTTAGAGTCAGGTTATTCAAATATATGGAATTTTTTTTTTATTTTTCGTTATATTTTGTTCTTAAATATGATAAAATTCAATATGACAATTTTAACGTTATGAATATACATTTATTCATAAAATAAATTTTGACTTTTAAGATAATTCTAGCTATCAAATTATAGGCCATTCAACACAACACAATGCTTGATTTAATTTTCATTATAAAGTCAACAATTTTCCCGATGGGGTGCCAATTATTTTTGTACCTTTTCTAGTCTCAGACATCAAGGTGTTGAAACAAAGGTGTTTAAATATACAATTTTTTTTATAAAAAAATGCATACGATTTTCTTCAAATTCTTTCTCAGTGTATGTTTTTATTTCTATTATAAAGGGTGTCTCAGTAAGAGTGCACTTTTTAAATTTAGTATTTTTTTTGTGCAAGTGGCAACTCTAAAATTTGGCAGCTGGAACATATGTTGATTCCGATCATTAAAAATGGAGCGTTTTACAAAAGAACAATGCGTTATAATTGTGAAAAGTTATTACAAAAATTTGGAAAGTTATGTACTGAACACATTGACGACGACAACGACGACATGCTGTCAAATTAGGAATAGTTCTATATCGACGACACGACATTGCGACATTAAGCTAGGTCTACACGATACAACGGTTGTACCAATATCGGCTGCTATTTGACGGTTGTGTGCGATTATTGTATCGTTTGGATGCAAGCGTGCGACGAAGTTATTGCAATATTGCACGGTCGAATGGTAGAATTAGCCAACTGCTGTACGATGAGCGATTGTACAGCCGTTGTATCGTGTGGACCTAGCTTTAGACCAAATTCTCTCCATAAGAAATACATGTAAAAAAATTTGACAGATGTCGTAATGTCATTGCCGTCGTCAATGTGTTCAGTGCATTATGCTGAGACCGCTCGCAAACTTCGAACAATTTTCAGTATAGGAAGTACAACTAATCAACCATTCATGTCAACCATTCAACCAATCACCATGTCAACCATTCGAAGAGTAGTCAAAAAATTTGAAGAAACTGGGTCGGTTATGGACAGTAAGACTACTGTGCGCCAACGTACCAGTCGGTCTCTTGAAAATATTGCTGCTGTAAGCGAGAGTGTCGCCGAAAATCCGACAACATCAATTTGGCATCGTTCTCAACAACTTCAAATTTCACGAAGCACTATGCAGCGAATTTTGACAAAAGATCTCCACTTTCAGGCGTACAAAATTTTGCTTACTCAGGAGCTCAAAACATAAGAACCTGATAACAGAGTTCTTGTGGCCTCAACTGGACAGCATCGATCTGGACGACATGTGGTTTCAGCAAGACGGCGCCATCTGCCACAACGCGCGTGAAACAATCGATATATTGCAGGAACGATTTCCAGAACAAATTATATCAATAAATTCTGATGTCAACTAGCCACCAAGATCATGCGATTTAACGCCGTGCGATTTTTTTCTTTGATGGTTTCTGAAATCACAGGTTCATGCGAATAAGCCAGAATTAATTCCTGAGCTCAAATCCAAGATCCGACGCGTCATCGGTGAGATACAGCCACATCTCTGTGAAAAAGTCATTGAAAATTTCATGAAAAGAGTAATGGTCTGTGATCAGGGCCGTGGAGGCCATTTGTCGGATATTTTATTCCATACTTAATCGGAACATGTCTTTTTTACAATTCAATAAAAAAATCACAACTCTCTCAAAAAATAAGCGTTTTTATTTTAAAATAAAAAGTGCACTCTTAATGAAATGAATTATTTTTGCATGAAATTGAAGGCTTTATTTATCATAGCTACAATGATCAGATTAAGGTCAAATACGCACCCTTTTGATCGACAACTTGTTGCCATTTTGAAAGTAATATCATTATGCCTCTCTCATAAAAATCCTCGCCTCTATTGGCAAAGAACTGGGAGAGTCAATTTTCATATGCTTCCCTTGAGGCGAAATTCTCAGCAGCAAAATCATTCTCCATAGACAGGAACAGGTAGGTGGTAATCACTTTGCTTTCACGATCATTTTCGTTTGACATTGTCGTACCCACTTTTCATCACCAGTCACCAACCGTTTCAGAAATGGGTCGATGTTGTTACGATTCAGCAGCGATTCGCAGATGTAAATTCACATAAACTTCTTAATTTCTAAAGTTTCTTTTGGATTTCGAAGATTATACAGCATAGGGTACTACTTACCAGTTAGCATTAGGAGAAAAATTGGCCATGCAATCTTTATGCCAATATTCCTATATGGGATGGAACTCTATACTGGTACATCTCAGGGAAATATGGCTAAATTGAAACGTTTATTCTATCGTGTTATTCGATTTGTTTTTCAACTCCATATACGAGATCCTGATAATGGATTATGTTTTACAATTTTTAGGACAGAGTTTTGAAGATTACATTAAAATAAGAATTCTACTTATTTTCTACAAGACTATTAAATTCAATGCACCACTCTACTTAACTGAACTTTTTACGTTCTCCAATTCATCCAGGACGCATTCTTTAATTTGCCCCAGATTTAATTCATTAGTGATGCAAAGATCATATTTAGTACGAGTTTCACGTCTTTGGAACACTCTGTTGGCATATAACGAACGTGGGTTCTCAAATAGCCTACATGTATTTAAATTGATTGTGGAAAGTCACATATAAATTTGCTAGCCATTGCCTTAACTTTTTCTATTTGTTTTCTTTTTCTTCTTCATATAGAAGCTTTTCATTTGGTTTTTCCTCATATTCGTGCTGGGTGGGTAGGTTAAGCACTGATGAATTATAATTTGGAAAAAACCAGAAGGTACCTTGAAATACGAAAATTAAGTTTTTTTTAGTATATTTTTAAGTTCTTTTTGTCTTTTATATTACTTACGTTGTTACTTGTTATCTCTATGCCATTGAAAGAAACAAATAATGAATATCTATGTAATCGTTTTTGGCCTTTATTGGCTTACAGATTATAATGAATTGAATAAATAAAATAAAAATAAATTCGGTCCATGAGGTTTTTTGCGTTAACTCGTGTGGTACCCATACATCGAGCTTCTTTTTGTATCCAGCCTTATTCAAGTGGTTCCAAACGATTTTTTGTGCAATGTTTAGCTTCTGGGCAATCAAAACCGTGCTTATATGACGGTCGGACTCGACGATTTCCATGATTTTATTGACATTTTCGACAATTGGCCTTCCAGAGTATGGCGACACACTCTTTGACATCCAAATTACAAGAACGGAATCGACGAAACCAAAATTGCGAGTGATTGACTCTTACAGTATCAGGACCATAAACACTATTCACATTTTCAGCCACCTCTTTGCTGCACATTGGGCCAGGAATTTCAATAAGTGGCCAAAAGTCAAATATTTTCTGTATGCAAATGATTCTTACGATTGATAACGGGACACATTAAGGTACCCTGAGACGAAATATTATTAATATAAAATTAAAAATTACAATTTGGGAGGCATTTTAAGTCAAAAATTGCAATTTTTTTATTATTTACATCTAAAATTTGAAATCTTCAACAGTATAACTATTTCTCAAACTTCTTTAAAATGTTTAGTACTTTTTTAAACACATTTAGGGTATTCACAAGGTCTCATAAAGTCAAATGTCTTAAATTGAAAACATTAAAATTTACAACAAGTGTGAACAACCTCCCATAACTTATTGTGCTATTTCAACTCTCAATCAGCTGATGCAAAACAAATTTAAATAAATATTTGTTATCACAATGCCAAAAGAAAGCGAAAAAGACAAAATAATAGCCGGCTTGTGCAAAAAGCATATTTTGTACGTTATTGAATACGACACTCAATAAACATAGCTTTTAGAGTTGTAATATTTTAGTACTTTTTTATATGGAAGGCAACAACCATATTTTTAAACTAGTGTAAAATTGTATTACATTATGATAATATGACATGATAGCACACCTTGTGAATACCCTAATTGAATACAATAATGAAAAAAATATATATATATATTTTTTTTCGTTTTTAATCCTTTTTTCCACATACTAAATACAAAAAAATGGGGTTTAAAAAAAAACGCAGTGCCTAAAGAAGATTCCCTGAGATTCCGCTCGTAATTGAAATAATTTACATGCTATTACTTTCTTTAAGATATTTACTTGAAGAGGGATATACACACTTTTGCACGTTTTTATTTACTTTTGAAAAATTTATTAAAAACTAACGTCGCACAGTGTAACGAGTTCTATGGGATGGGGGACAAAAATAGAAGGAATCATCGTAGGTACATGCATGAAATTAAGCATGTGTCATTATTTCATATAAATATAACTCCACACAATATTTTTATCAATATTGGCCACGCCCTTCGCCCACCTCCCATACAAAACTAAGATTAAAAGAGCAATATCTGCAGTTGAAGAAAGTGTAGAGAACAAAATTAACTTGAATTTCATTAAATAGAATAAACACTTTGGGAATCTGTTAAGAAAGAGTTGTTTTAACCATACTCAAAAATAAAGAAAACCAAAACTGCCTTTTTTCTTTAATTGATTTTGAAACTTATGAAAAATTTGTTATTTTCCCATTTTAATTTGCTCATTTTCGCCAAAACATGCTATAGGGAAAGCGTCATAAAATCCGTAATTTTGATTTTACGTGATAGATCTTTCGGAAATTCGGAGAAAAATTCAAAAAGGCCACAGGTTCCCCACCTCTGCCCTAGTCCCAACACTAACTGAGATACGGCATTTTACTAAAAGTGATACGCCCCTTTGTTAAATCCAGTCCAATTTTTCATCATGCTCGGGAAAACATCCCACAAAACACTATTATACACTATCCCACTATTAGATGAGATACGGTTTTTTATTGATATTGCCACGCCCTATTCTTGACTCCCGCCCACTTTTTTCTCGTTCTTGTAGAAGGTCCTAGGTTAAGTATTCTGTACCAATTTTTTATTTAATTCTATCTATGCATCGCCAAGATATGAGTTTTGGCCACTTTTTCAAATTTCTGGCCCAATGTGTGCTGGTGTCCATCGTTGACGCGCGCTCAAACAAAACTGAGTCAAGCAATTACAAAATTGTTTGGCAAGTTTGTTAGTACGAACTTTTAGTACGAAATCTTACCTTTATAACATCATTACTAAAGCCTTTACTGAAGCCATCTAGTGGAAAATTAATGGGTTTCTTTTTACTACTCCTCATATATTTTTATTTTGTTTTTTCTTTACAGTTTTCTCAAAGTCTCCCATATTAAATATTTCCGATTCATATACAGATAATTTGAAAAAATTTCTTAAATGAAAGAAAACAAAAAGTAGTTTTACTTCATTGTCATACAGTCAATTTAAAGCATAGACACGAACCATTATTATTCGCTAGTGTAGAAACAATTGAATGAAAACGTTTCTTTCTAAATGTGCTCTCCAGCATTATATTGTATTGAAAAGTAATGATTTTATAGGTGAAAATATTTTAAAGTAAATGTAAATGCAAAACACACTGTATCTTTCAACTTTATGTGTGATAAAGCAGTTGCCATCGCCTAGTACAGTAAAAATGCAACAATAATGAAAAAACGTTGCATGGAATTCTAACTTCTTGACTATTGGCACTACGGTAACTATTATGGAACGACATAATAGCTGAGGTCTCATGATAAAAATAAAAAAATAAATAATAGCGTCATGAGACCTCTCAAATGCATCAAATGCAAAAGCAAAAGCAAAAATGAAATAAACGTATAAAAAAGTTAAATTAAAATTAATATACGGACAAGTATTAAGAAAGAATTTCGACATACATAGTTATCTATGTATAAGGGCGAAGATTAGAAAATGGATAAGGATGAGGATTTGGAGAGAAATCAGGACCAATATTAAAATAAAGAGTAGGGCAATGATTTGGAGATAGATCATGGTATAACAATGCAAGGTAGCATTGACAGTTGCTTGGGAAAACATCTCCTGTCAAAAAATATTCTCAAAAAGAGAGCGCTCACAGTCCGCCATTGAAAACACAAGCAATGTTGAAAACGATGAAGCGAAAAAAAGCAACAACCTCAGCAGCTGCAGATGTATTTTCAAAGTCAGCTGTTTTTGACAGGAGATGTTTTCTTGCAGAAGGGAAAATAAGCTGTTGTCAATGCTACCTTGTATTATTATATATTATTATTATTATTATTATATTATATTATTGTATTATTGTATTATTGTATTATTGTATTATTGTATGGAGATAGATAAGATCATGGAATTGGAACAACGAAAAGGACACGGGTACAGACAGAGAATTATGAAAAGGACTAGGACAAGGATTAAGACAAAGCCTTAGGCACACTCAAAGCTATATTTATGACTCAATCTTACCAAAAAATAGTAAGGGCAATGAGTAAAACAAGGATATGGACACGCTAAGGACAAGACTAAGGACACAGATTTGAAAAATAACAAGGGACAAGGTTAAGGAAAGGCATTCGAACAAGGAATGAGTCAGGAATTTGAACATTAGTTAAAACAATAAATTGGACAAGACTAAGGACAATTATTAGAACAAATCAAAAAACAAGAAAAAGGATGAAGACAAGTTTGGTTACAAAGGATACGCTGTCACGTTAAAACCTAAGTGTGTGTACATGACACAGCTAACTCATCTTTTATTTTTGATAAGCCAGTCCAGAAGTATCGTGCTCACCGCAAGACGTCTTTTTTTAGAGGAGCTACCAGAGATCGGCTACAGCAGCTTTAAAATAAATATTTTTTGAAAATAAAAAAGAGAAAATTAAGCCTAAAGTTACCACAATATGTGTATAGATTTTTACGCTAATTAATTGAAATGTCTTCTCAGGACAAAGTCGAAAAATATAGATTCTTTCAAAAGAATCCTCATTCTTTTGAAAATAAGTGATCCAAAATTATTAAAAAACAGAACATACCCTTACTGTTTGTTTTAAATAAATTTTATCTTAGCTTAACTATTTAATCAGTTTTATCTCAGCTCAATATTTAAACTGTGCCCTTGCTACAACCTTGTCCTCCTTTCAGGTTTTCAATTACCTGCATATATAAAAATTAACTTCCAGTTAAATGTAAAAATAGCCCTCTTACAAAACAGCTGTTTATTGTTCATCTTTATAGACGGTATCTTTTTTCCAGTTTCAATAAATAGCAGCTTTTACAATATTTCGAACTTATTAACAGTACGAACCACCTGCTACACGTTTAACATGAGTACACGACAGACTAGGCTGGTAATAATGGTTTTCGCGAGTATCCTGATATTAATTGATGGTAAAATAATAGAATTTATTGTGAAAATAAGCTAACTTTACTGCTTTTAAAATTCATATAATTATAGCTAATGGTGGTGGCCGATTGTGTACTGATCCATCTAGGGAATTATACTTAAATCCTGGCCCGTATTGTGAACGAACATGTGCAAATCTGGGACAACCTTGTGGAAAAGTTTATGTGCAGCCACCATCAGGATGTTACTGTGCAGATGGTTTTGCACGTGATGGCGACGGGAAATGTATTCCGATTAGATCTTGTGAAAATTAGGAACGTGGCTAGGAACTACTATGGAAGAGTTTTTGATTATTTTATGTAAAACGAAATCAATACATGTATCCAGGATCAATCTGTTTAAAAAATAACATAAAAACTATTTTTTAAATTTCAATAAGCGACTTCTTAAGTCAACTTTATCATCCTTAACATCTTTTATTGTATCATACATGAATCATAATATGAATAAGTATTGAGCAAGTGAACATTTGGCTTAGTTTTACGCTCTCAACAAGCGATGGCATGAGTCTCCTAAGCGGCAGCAGGTGTTTGGACAAATACGAAATGTGGAGGCTGTTCGTAGTCGTAAACACTTATCTGATCCAGGTCGTCCAGGTCTGGTGCACTGCTTTTCGCAAAAGGTTTGACCCGCGTGACCTACAACCAGCATTTTTCTACAACGAATACCCCTTTGAGCGGAAACTGTAAAAACAATTTAAAGCTAAATTTAATTTTTAAATATTTTCATGCGACTTACCCGTTGCAACTGCTAAGCTAAGCGTCAAAAGTATTACCAATAATTTCATTTTGACTTAAACAGGGCGAACTTTTTAATTGATGATGTTACCGCGAAATGTTGTTGTGAATAATTTTACAGGGCATCTATAGCTTTTATATAATTCCGTAGACCCACCATGGGATATGCATAAGCATTCTGTCTGATCTGACATATTTCTAGAGATATTCAGAAACTTTTGTTAACTGAAACAATGCCTCTTTATCGGCTGTCTTTAACCCGAGGGCGAAAACAATTAAGTTCTTACATTTTATATTGATTTTTCCTTTTGTTTTATAAAATAAAAACCTTGCTGTACTGTCTTTCCGTATTTTTACTGACATACGTACATAAATCTATTGTATATTTGTTTACAGTGTTTTGAGAAAATATTTAAAAATATTTTTAATGGCTTTTATAAGACGTACAATAAAATTTTACAGTTTAAACCATTTGTCAGTGAACGTGTGCAAAAAATCTTAAGCCTAGTATTTTTATTTTTGCTAAGGTGTTAAGAGTTTTGAAATAGTTGGACCCCTTGTTAATAATGAATCTCCCTCAGAGCTTTTCTACGAAAGAGAATTCAGAAAGTGAAATATTGGCAATTGTCAGTTTTCAATTCTATCCGTGTTATGAAAAGAGTGAATGTTTTGACGTGACAAGGTTAGGTTTTACCACGCAGGTTTCCAAAAAAGTTGAAAAAGGCATTTTTTCAAAATGCATCGGCGTTGCATGGAATTGTTACTAACTTAGTATATGTAGGTGCTATGATTAAAATAATGGTACGCCCATAAAGGTTAATTCTTTAACTTTGACAAAAATAAAAACAAAATTAAAGACGTCTTCCGAACTCAGAGGAAGCTGCTTAAGCAACGCAACTGCAAATTTGTTACATGGAATTATTACTCACCGAGTATTAGTGCTAGGATAAAAAAAAAATATGATACTCCGATAAAGGCCTGCTTTAAGCCATCACAACAAAATTAGAGAAAAAATGTCTGACGTCATGGGGACACAGAGAGAGCCGCTCAAAGATCGTTTATGCAAAATTCATGCAACGGCGTTGCATTGAATTATTTGTCAGTGAGTATATAAGCTAGGGTAATGTTTATAAAGGAAAATGACGGATTTATCCAAACAAAATGTATAATAATACGACAAAAATAAAAATAAAAATTCTGACGTCGTCAGGTCGTGAAGATAGCAGCTTATGTAACAGAAATGTAATATCGTTAAGTAAATAAAAATAATTGGCCATTTCAGCCCTTGAAAGGACTTTGACCTAGCTTCTTATGATCAATTGTGTTGTGCGTGTTATTAAGTTTGTACACAATTGACCGAGAACCGGACCTACGTGTTTAACGCCGACTCCGAACGGCGATGAACGGGAATGTTCTTGTTCTCAAGAAGCTTTACATGGCATTTTGATTACTCTCTGAGGTTTGCCATTGTCTGCAGAGAGGTGGCGGCCGTACAGAAAAATTATTTTAATTCAAATAATTTTCTGTCGCTGCTGGGGTTCGAACCTGGATCTCCAAGTTCGTTGACATAGCGGCCACGCACTTTAACCAACTACGCCACGGACGCCACAGTAATATCGTTACATGGACTTATTACTCGCTAAGAGACGTGCTACGTTAAATTTTATCTTACGACATCATAGATGTGCTATTAGGCCTCACAACTAAAATATAACAAAATGCATATCGTCATGATTTCAGGGTGGCAGCCATTTAATGCAGTGAAAATGTTACAACAATGAAAAGACGTTGCATGGTATTGCTTCTGGCGCAACGGCAACCAACACTGATCACAAACAACAACAAAACACAATGAAACCGCAAAAAATTACTATAACAAGAATTAGAATATGGATTAGGATAAAGATATAGACACACCCAAAAAAACTCTTTTCCAAATAAGGGAAGGTATTCGGACAAGGATTAAGTCAAGAATTTGGACATGGATTAAAACAAGAGTTTGGTCATGAAGTAGACAAATTATTAGGACCAATAAAAGAATCACGGAAGAATGAGGATAAGTTTGGGAACAAAGGAAAGGATGGGCACTAAAATAAGGACAATTATAAAAAAAAACACTGTCACGTCAAAACCTACGAATGTGTCCACGACACAACCAACTCTCTTTCGTATATTTTTTTGTTTTACAATGTACATCGTCTGTTTGGGAATTGATTGTCGTGTGTGAAAAGTAACATTCCGCAGGATTTGAAGATATACACTTTTATATTTTCAGGCAAGATTTTTAATAGTAGATGGTTTCACACAATCAGACATGTCATTCGACACTGTCTGGCGAAAAACTAACATTTTGTTGAGCTTTTAAGCCATCAGACATGTATGATCATGGGAGAATTAATAAGGTATATGCAGGATTAAGGAAGGGAGGGAGGAGGAGATCAACCACAACTGTCAAAAAAGCGAAAGAAAGCAAAATACAAAAATTCAATTTGACAGTTCTGAGTCCACGCTCTCTCCCTTGCATCAACGTTCTTTATTCAACCATGTGTGCTATTACTTTATTTTTTACAGACTCTCAGGCAAAACACAAGCTTCTTGAGAACATGCACATTAGCAGTTGGGAGTCGACATAAAACTAGTAGGTTCAATTCTCGATCATTTGTGCACAAAACATTTAATAACACGCACAAGACATAAGAAGATTGGCCAAATTTCTTTCAATGGCTGAAATAACCAATTCGTTTTTTTTAATATTAATAAGTAAAAGACAAGTGAAATTATTTCTTGCTATTACAGTGCTTTCTAAAATTTTCAAAAGTAAAATTTCTTTTTTAAAAGTGATGTGCGTAGATCCAACAAATTCTTTGTCGTATTTATTTATTCAAATGGTTACAACTTGTCGTAGGGCGAGCTTTTATACTAGTTATGTAATGATATGTATTCCATAATTGAGTGGCCCTATTTTTGTGCATCCTCACATAAAAAAATTTGTTCTTACGTTCTATTATATGTGCAAGGCATTGACAAAAAATCTGGATATAAACAAGAATAGTCTTTTCTAAAGAAATTAATTTCGTTTTAAATTTTATTTCAATTTATTTTTCTTAAAAGCTACATCTAGAGAATATCTTTCATTAAATTGACTAATATTTCTTGTTTTCCATTTGCAGTTGTACTGCAGATACCACAGCTAGTGGTCCAATCCTGTCCTTTTTTTTCTCGTCAATATTTTTGGTTATGTTTATATATATTTCCAATTTTCAGATGTGAACTTCCAATGGTACCAATAAAGTACATTTTTAGTGTGGGGATTCCAAGAAAGTCACCACGTCCCACTTCCCAATAATCTACATATTAGTTTTGGTAACTTCTTCTAATTTCATTTATAATTGTAATTTTAAAACAACAGCTTTCACAAATACTTAAATATTTAATCAATTTAGCCGTTAGATTTATATGGAAGGCATCACGAGCTATTTTTCAGTTCATTTAACTTTGTCTTGTATATTTATTCTGTTAGAAAAGTGATTACGCCGCGACATTAGGGGTATTCAAAATGTGATGTATTTAGTATTGTATTCTGTATTTGTGTTATATATGGTTTCTGTGGTTAATTACACAAACAAAATGTAAGAAACTAAAGAATACCATACTTACCACAAAAGTAACACTGTAAATCGTTGTATTTATGATGTATTTGTAGTTACTGCTTGTCAAAAATAATAAAATGGAGAATTTAGTGCGCGCTGTAAGTAAATTTATTGATTAAAATAAGAAGTTTTTTACTGTCGGAATTGTAGGTATTCTCAAAACCGCTCAAAAGAAATTACTTAAATAAGGTGTATTTTGAAATTCTTTTCCCATCCGAGCAGTTTTGTTATTATATCATGTATTAGGACTATATTATCTATATGTTTTAAAATAACTCAAAATCGTTTTATGCTTCAAATGTATTTATAATTGAAAATAATTTAAAAAATATTATTTGATGATTTGATGAAAAATTTGAGGTTACCACTATGAAACCAAGAGCGTGTGTTTGGTCAAAAATATATCTATAAAAAGTATCACAAAATATTCACTAAACTCATGACCATAACAGAACGTCAACATAGGCAAAGGTTATGTCATAGGTTTGCAAAACAGAATTTAAAACATCTCAAGTAGACTCATTTCAAAAAATTTAAGTCTTTAGTACATAAACTTCTTGGAGCTACTGTAGTTTGCTCATTTCTGAGGGAAATTTAATTTCCTCTCTTCGCCCTTCCATGAAATTCACTTATGAATTGCACGCATGATACAATTATACAAGGTAGGAGTGACAACTTGCTTTTTTCTCACCAGTACCTTGCAGCGACTGTCATTTGCCTGTATATTTTGTTTTCTATTTTCTTTTCTTCTTTTTTCGTTCTCCAATTTATACTATTTTTGACAGTTAGCGCAAGACGAAAAAACTGTCACTCCTACCTTGTATAATTGTATCATGATTGCACGTATTTTTACGTGATTCACTCAGCTGTTCACTGGGCAAACATTTTTTGACACATCTTTGCTTGAACTGTCAAAATTTTTATTGTTTTCTGAAAAGCTTCGTGCAACGTCGCAACAATTTATTTTATTTATTGCAAAACAAATACAATAATATTTTATATTTCATTTCATTTATCTAATAGTAGAGAATATTAAGCAAGTGAAAAAAAAATAACAAATAGCAAAAAAATAATTTGACAAAGCAGCGCATAAAATGCGAAACAACAATTCGCAGTCGACGTCAGCGTTGATCAAGACAAGAGTAGGTGCCGTCGCCGCTGCGATGAGTCTATCTTGGAAATCAATATTTGTTTTTGTAACAATCCTCGCATACTTACGCATTGAAGTAGCGGAGGCACGCAAACATCACCTGGAAGTGCGAGTGAGTAAACGATGTATAAAATTATGTTTAAAGGAATTGAATATAATTCAGTGATTGTTTTTTATATGTGCCCAGGACGATTCGCGCCCTTACATAGCATTGAGCACCTTTGGATTCTACGCTGGCGGTCATCTAGATGTTAAGCTAAGCAAGTTGACCATAAGCGATGAGAAGTCCAGCGATCTGGTACGTGTAAACATGTGATAACGTTTGCTTCGTGAAATGTGTTAATTAACAATTTTGTTTTATTTGTGCTGACGCAGTTTGGGCTTTCACTGGATAAAACCACCATCGATCAAATGAATCCCTACTTAGATTCGCATCAGAATAAATGCATACTGGAGGAATCTTCTGTGATACAGCGCAGCGGTCCAATACTCTTCTTTCTGCTTGATCTCAAGCATTTGAAGTAGGTTATTTAAACATAATGCAAATAATCTCTGACTCTTGTGTAATTATCCATTCTACGCAGTGTCAAAGTGGAGTGCTCGCCCGAATGGAAGAACCTGCATATCTACAAAGATCGTTCATTGTTTCCCATGTATCGCGGAAAGCGCCATTCTTTTGCCAAAGTTAGTGATTCGACATTGTTCATGCAACGTCGCAGGCGGCGTGATATTGCGCCACATTATGAAGATGATGACGAGCAGCACTTCGAGGATGGCTATTTTGAGCAGCCGAAAAGTGCTTCATCACCAGCACCATCTGTGCCGGCTTCCAAAGTGCAACTACCAGTAACGCCAGGACACCCGGAAGGTAAAGAAAAAGAGCAGCCACAAATGCAGCCTGCCCCACCAGCATCAGCTATTCCAGCAGCCTCTGAGCTAGCTCCAGCCGTTAGTGAAGAACACATTTTACCACAACATTCGCTACAGCTCTGCAAGGATTTCATTCTACCTCTGACAAAAACCATCGTAAATGGAGAGACTTCTTATAGCATGTCGGTAGGTGTTTTTTTTTTGCTCGGTTTATAGCGCGCAGATTGTTTAAAAATTTTTATTTGCAGTTTTCCATGCTGGTCTCTTCGCTGCGTGACGAGGGTTTATATAATTTATATTTCCACGCCTGTCCCAATTACAAACACCGAAAGGAGGTCTCTTTCGATGTGAGTCTTAATAAACCTACATGCAAACTATATATCATTAAGTGCACGACGTTTCGATTTTGTTTCGCTATGAGATTTTATTTTTTGAGATTGGGTGAAAGGAAAGCGCGAGTCGAAAAGTGCTTCATTAAGGTTAAACGAAAAATATTGTGAGAGTATTCAACAAATAAACTCTCACTTAGCGAGGAGTTGTGTGTATAGAGTTGGATATGTAGGTCACCCAATGTTTTTTTCTTAGCAATATTTTCCTTAAATATATTCACTCCCTTAATGTCTACTTCTTGAAAGTATTTCTTTAGCCCATAATACGTCCAAAAAGCCCCTAGAGGAATCAATTTTATTACTAGTCCCAATTCATGTGTCTTTCCCCACATATTGTTGCAACATACAAACCCTCTATTTCCACGCCTTCAAGGGATACCCTTGTAAAAATTACATTTTTATTTAATTTTTCAGATTGGACTAGAGTTGTTCCCAGTGAATATTCCCAGAGAGGACCAGAGTCTCTTTAAAATTTTATCTAAATACATTTTCCCCGGTTTTCATCCCTTCGCTTTGATTTATGGAAAAGTGACGTTTTGAATTGAAGTCTGTAGAATTTTTAATTGTATACTATCAGATAAAAGTGGAGTAAAAAACGTTTGACACCAATAACATGACACCATAGAGCGAAGCGTGAATAATTCGTATTATGATGGACAAAATGGCGTAATAAATTCCTCATTTTGTTTACAACAAGAAGCTAAATTAATAGATTGTGGTTGGAAACAGATGAATATTTTCCATGACGCAGCCTTTGCGATTTAAATATTTCCCTTATTTAATCTTAATATTTGTAGAACCTAAGTAGCTTGAGTGATTCACAGTGTTCACAGTGTAAAGTCATACAAAGGCTACTGATGAGTTGGTGTAGCGGCCAACGAAACAGTCTGTATAGTCAAGCTGTGTGATTTGCTCTATACAGAGCGGTTGTTGTTGGTTGTTGCCTTCTTTGTTCTTCATGTTGGTTTGTTGTCAACATGCTTGGCCTAAAGCTCAAAAAATTTGTTTTCAATATATTTCCCTTATTCTTTACTTCTCGGTTCCTACGGCAAGCAAAAAGCTGTTTCTTCCCAAAGGAGGATGTGAAACCACTAGCCAAGGACCTTAGACTTAACGCACACTCGTAACCAATAAAAATATTCGTTCTTGTGGTGATAAAAGCCAGTTGAATAAATAATTGATTACTTAGTAAATTTCTATTAAAGTAGTTTTCACATTTAGCGTATGGCACACGAAATCATTTGTCACCCTTCCATACTCATCCTTTTTTGACTCGCACATTTCTTTATACAAACTCACAAATTAAAAAATATTCTAAGATTTCCAAGTACTCTTATTAAGAGTCTTTATATCTTGCTATTTCAAAGCTTGTGTCCTAGTTTATGTAATCACTTTCATTCTAGGTTGACATCGAGGAAAATAACAACGGCAACTTTTTGTCTGCCGGCGAAATGCCTCTGCCCGCTCTCTACTTTATGATGAGCTTGCTGTTCTTTTTGTCCGGCTTATTCTGGGTTTTCATACTCAAGAAGAGCAAGTAAGTTACTCAATAAATTTTATTTAATTTTTAAGAATAAATTAAACTAAACTTTCTACAGAAATACTGTCTACAAAATACATTACATCATGGCTGTTTTGGTGTTCTTGAAATCGCTCTCTTTAATGTTCCATTCCATAAACTATCACTTTATCGAAATACGCGGTGAACATGTGGAAGCTTGGGCGATTTTGTACTATATCGCGCATTTGTAAGTTTTTTAGGCTAAACATAGTTAATACCAACAATTATTGAATTATTTGCACACAGGCTCAAAGGTGCTGTGCTTTTCATTACCATTGTGCTCATTGGCACTGGCTGGACGTTCATCAAACACATACTCTCTGATAAGGACAAAAAAATCTTCATGATTGTCATACCGCTACAAGTTAGTCGTCGTTTTCCATATTTTTTTAGAACATCAATAAATTTTGCATAATTTTAGGTGCTCGCCAATGTTGCTGAAATCATTATAGATGAATCGGAGGAGAGCGATGTTGAATTCCGCACCTGGCGTAATATATTCATATTCGTCGATTTGCTATGTTGCGGGGCCATACTCTTTCCTATCGTCTGGTCCATACGTCACTTGCATGAAGCCTCTGCAACCGATGGCAAAGCAGCCATTAATTTACGCAAACTAAAACTATTCCGCCAATTCTACATAATGATTGTCTGTTATATATACTTTACACGTATCATTGTGTATTTGCTCAAGATGACGGTCGCATTTCAGTATGCTTGGCTGGACGAAATGTTCCATGAGATGGCCACATATGTGTTCTTTGTACTAACCGGTTACAAATTTCGACCTGTACCATCACATCCATACTTTGAAGTGGGTGATGAGGATACAGATGATGAGGTTGAAGTGCTCACCGAATCAGGTCTCACCGAAGGTTTACACCGCACTAAAGCTTTGAATCGTAATGCGCCACAATCCAACATAACGATTATCGAAGGCAACGATGAGGAGCGTGAAATACTGATAACAAAACGTGAATCAAGCCATGAATATGACTAATTCAAATATGAAGAACGAGAACGGTGTCGGGTGTTGGAAAATTGGAAATATTCATTTATAATGTTGTCTATGGGAAGGTGTTGAATGCTGCAATATTTTGTTGTTCGCAAATATGCAACAGACAACATTGTATTGGAGACTGACGAGGTATACATTTATTTAAGTGTTGTTAATTGTTTAGTGTTTTCCTAGAATCTGAAACTAAAACTTTTTGTTAGTTTAGGTTTTTTAGAAATTAACTTGATTGATTAAATTTACACAAATTCTGAAAAGAACTTGAAAATATTGTGAACTTTTTTAATAGGTTTACATTTTGCATTGCCAATTATTTATTTTTTAAACCAATTTTATTACGTTACCTTATTCAAAGGATTGATTTATAAATAACATCATATTTATATTTAAAATTGTCACCTAAAACATACTGCAACAAATAGTTTGAAAATAGCAATGAAGATGAGAATTTTAATTACAAATTTTACCGTCAAGAAATATATTTTTGTAATAATTTGTTAATTCTTATTTTAATACTTTTCTTTAAAAATTTACGGTAAATAACAAACCAAACAAACTCGAAAACTTGGTTTTAGAAGGTCCTTCCCAAATCATTACCTAACAGAGTGAAATGGTGTTATAGCGCACCCTATGAAGTCTTTGATGTTATATTGGATACTGATTCAAGTGCATAATGAGTTGATTCCTTAACGGACGTTTTCATCCCTATCATAGAGAAATTCATACTAGTTGCTTAGCTGAAACAAGTGGCACGATATTCTTTCAATATGTTATGCTGCTAGCGAATGGTGAGGATATCGATGTTATTGGCCTTAAAACGCGCGATGTCAGTGCAGCATTCTACAGATCAGAAATAGAGTTGAGTCAAATAGACCTTGCAGTAAACGTAGTTAAGACGAAATACCTTATATCGAATCGTCTTGGTAACCTCAGCACTGTTGAAAACACCTTTTTGAGGTTTTAGGTACTTCGTCTTCCGGGTGTACAGCATAAACCCCCATGATATTTTGATTATCCCATGGTCAAATATCATGGGATCATTTTGATGATCCCATGATATTTTGATCCAATGAAATATAAAACTTTTGGCTCAGTGGGCAATTATGAGGCAGACCCACTTCTCTTTACTAACTAAAATCACACTGTATTAGTCACTTATCATGCCTATCCTATTCAATTCACCACAAACCTGAACGCTGAACAGTGATGCAAAAATTTTGGACACCTTCGATAGAAAGATACTTCACAAGACCTACGCTCAAATCTGCGTGAATAACAAATACCTCTTTTGGTGGAACCATGATCTGTATGAGCTTTACACCGACATAGCTAAGGACATAAAAATTAAGCAACTTCGGTGGCTAGGTCATGTTTAGCGGAAGGAAAACGGCGCTTCAGTGAAAAATGTTTTTTTACCATGTAACCATGAATTGTATGAGTTCTACGCCCAAATCGATATAGTCAAGCGCCTAAAAATCAAGTCACTTCGGTGGCTAATAATGTTGAGTGGGTGGAAAGCGAAGCTCCAATGAAAAAAATATTCGATTTGTAACCCAGCGGCGGTTAACGCAGATGAAAACACCAGCATATCCTTTAGAAAGACCAAGTGTTGGACAACTTGCCGACAGTTGAAATTTTGAAGACCTCGGTGATAATCGTAACGCCATCACATTATTTAAACAGCTATTCTGTGCAACCTAAAAATACTTTCAAGAAAAAATTCTTTGTCTGCTTATTTTCCCATAAAAAGATTGCTCAAAAATTTGTCCATTTCTTCAGATAACACATTCTCTCAAGCTACTAAGGTTTATATAGATAAATGTGGTTTATCGCCAAACTAAGAGTTGACCAAAGATTTTGACCAAAATTTAAAACAAAAATTCTTAGAAAGATAACTCCAGATACTGTTGGGAAGTTTCGTACATTATTTTATATGAAAAGGACATAATTGATCGAGACCGTGTACTTCATGTTTAATGCCGAGTACAAGCGGCTAATGTTTATGTCCTCAAGAAGTTGGACATCTAAATTTGGCATTTTTTATTCTTTGTGGTTTGCCATTGTCCTCATAGAGATGACAACCAACCAGAAAAAAATATTTCTATTGAAAAACTATGTATCAATTGGGATTGGAACCCGAGATCTAGCGTGGCATATTGGCATAGAATGGTCCAAGCATGCTAAGGCGTTTGGCTACGTCCACCACTGAAAAGAGAATAGAAGGTATCGTGAAAATTTGGGAATTAGGAGTTTTTGTTGAATACATTGAAATGATAGAAGAAGAATCCAATTGCGATTAACCACCAAGTTGCATTATTTTACCATCCAGTTTTCCCCTTTTTTCTGTTACAAATCCCCATTCTCATATCTCACTTCCTGGGAAATTCATAATGAGAGAAAGAACATTTTTGAAAACGGAACCCATGGCTATTTTCTTGATTAGACTACTGAATATGGTTAAAGGGAATAACGAAAGGCATGAATATATGGGTTTAAAATTCGGGTCAAGCCAAGATCTTATGCTTTTTCCATGCTTAATTTCTTGTCTTATTTCCAATCAACTAAATGTAAAATACATCAATATTTACGAGTTAATAGTTGTAGTTGTTGGTAGGAGAGATTTGTGAAGAAGATTGCTTGGCAACTTGAAATGTCTGAGCTACAGGCTGACCTCAGATTCAAATTCACATGTTTCCACAGATTTTCATCATATTAAGAACAACCTTAACATGTTTCACTTGATTTCCCTTCCTTTCTCATTTCAAACCATGGCGGGACTTGACCGAAATGGAAAAGTTGGTGCAAAGCTAAAGAAAAAGGAGAAATATTAAATTAATTTTAGCTAAAAAAATAAATAATAATTTTGGAAAGGCAAAGAAAAAATATAATTAGACAAGCTAGAAATAATTATTCTTCATTGACTGTAATATTTGAATTTGTTTTGTTACCAATATTTTTAGTAAATCTTAGAACAGATTCTTTTCGATTTTTTTTTTTTTTATTACAAAAAATTTTAAACTTTATAAATAATTATATACAAAGTATAAGTTTTAAATATTCCAGTGCCAATAATAATATAATTTTCAAAAAACTTGAAATTAAAATATTAATCAGTTTAATCAGCTTACTTTATTTTTTTTATTTCTTTCTAGCATTAACACACATTAACTCAAAACAAGCAACTTTAGCATTCTTCATCACTTTACTTTGAAAATAAACATTCAAATTTGCTATTCATCGCTGCATCATACTTCTATCATCCAAGCTAACAAGCCATAAATGCAAAATCGAAATCAACCAAGGGCACCAATAAATCTATTTATATAAAATTAAAAAACAAAAAATCAAAATATAAAACAACTAAGCAATCTACATAAAAAATAACACCAAATAAAATTTGTTGTTTAAATCATAACGTTTAGAGATTCTTTGTTCGGTAATGCATAGTATTAGTTCTTACATATATATATAAACGAAGTACATACATAACTTTATATAATTAAAAACAAGAATCTTGTAAAAAAAACTATACTTTGTGACACTCCCAAGATTTCTTTATTATTTAATAAAACTGAAAAATTAATTAAACACAAAACTGGCGTTTTTATTTTATTGATTATTTCTGTACTACGAGCAAACAAATTTTAAGTTTGATATGTAAAACCAAGCGTGTGAGTAGAGTAATCTATGAAAAATACAAACACCTTTATGGTTTTTGAAATTTCGGCATAAACTGTATAAAGAATATCATGTAGGTTGTTATGGAGCCAATAGCCTGAAAATATTTTAATTTAAGCATATGTTAAAAAACCGAACAAAAAATCCATTCACCTACCCTCGATAACATGTATCCATCCATTACGGTGATACCCACAGCATCTATACGAATCTTTTGGTGCAAAAGTTGTAGGGAAAAATTTTGTATCTGTGGGTAGTAAAAATTAATTTGCCGTTATTTATTTTTATATATATATTTCGACATCAGCCCAGTAAATCAAAATTATTTTGCATTTTTTTTTTTTAATATATAATTTTTTTATGTTTGTAAACGAGTTTGCAAAGAAATCGTAAGGTAGGCAAAAAACATTAAAAAATTAACGTTCTTCGCAAATGAATAAGAATTTTCAAAACAGTTTTTTTCACAAACGGAACAAAAAACTCGGATGTAAGAAATCTTGTTCTGAGTCTAAACAATAAATTTTGTACTGAATTTATATGTTTACAAAACGAAAATGATTTCATAATAAAAACAAAAATTGGCTCAAATTTGTTTGTTCATTTGCAAGAAAAGCAATCAAATTCATAAGATACTATAAACTATTAAAATGTATCATACATGGGTGTTGAGAAATGGGTTTATAATGTTACGAAACTAAAGCGCAATCGTCCCAGTTTTATAATTATTTGTAAAAAATGAACAGTACTAAATCACGTATTTTTCTTTCAACAGCTGTCAAAAAATAAAACAAAAAATACTTTCTAGATATGCTTGCCAACACAACAACAACAACAAAAATAACGTGGCAATATGTAAGTACCCCTCATTGATAACCTTTTCTTAGAGCCAATATAACAGTGTAGGCTTAAAGTCCCCTTAGCGCTTAAGGAGACGTTAAGCTTAATAATCATTTTAACAGTGCAGAAAACACAGTCGCACTTAAGGGTTCCTTAAGCTGCCAATATTGGACGCTTAAGATATCCTCAAGAATCAGCTATTTCACATTTTTTCAATAAGAAAAATGGAATCGCGTTTGTTGAAACGAAGAAATTTACAAGTTAATTTAAGCATTGATTCTGATATAAATGATGAAGAGATCGGGGAGCTGTTGAAAAACAAATTTCTTAAGTGTACCTTAAGGGCTGACTATTAAAACGCACGACACTTAAGGTGTGCTTAAGTGTTCAAGTTTCCTTAACTTAAGAACACCTTAAGCTTGGACTGTTAAAATGGCCCTTAATCCTTATTCTTATCCTTATCCGTATCTTTTTACTTATCTTTAAACTTATCTTTATCCTTATCCTTATCCTTATCCTTATCCTTATCCTTATCCTTATCCTTATCCTTATCCTTATCCTTATCCTTATCCTTATCCTTATCCTTATCCTTATCCTTATCCTTATCCTTATCCTTATCCTTATCCTTATCCTTATCCTTATCCTTATCCTTATCCTTATCCTTATCCTTATCCTTATCCTTATCCTTATCCTTATCCTTATCCTTATCCTTATCCTTATCCTTATCCTTATCCTTATCTTTATCCTTATCCTTATCCTTATCCTTATCCTTATCCTTATCCTTATCCTTATCCTTATCCTTATCCTTATCCTTATCCTTATCCTTATCCTTATCCTTATCCTTATCCTTATCCTTATAATTATCCTTATCCTTATCCTTATCCTTATCCTTATCTTTATCCTTATCCTTATCCTTATCCTTATCCTTATCCTTATCCTTATCCTTATCCTTATCCTTATCCTTATCCTTATCCTTATCCTTATCCTTATCCTTATCCTTATCCTTATCCTTATCCTTATCCTTATCCTTATCCTTATCCTTATCCTTATCCTTATCCTTATCCTTATCCTTATCCTTATCCTTATCCTTATCCTTATCCTTATCCTTATCCTTATCCTTATCCTTATCCTTATCCTTATCCTTATCCTTATCCTTATCCTTATCCTTATCCTTATCCTTATCCTTATCCTTATCCTTATCCTTATCCTTATCCTTATCCTTATCCTTATCCTTATCCTTATCCTTATCCTTATCCTTATCCTTATCCTTATCCTTATCCTTATCCTTATCCTTATCCTTATCCTTATCTTTATCCTTATCCTTATCCTTATCCTTATCCTTATCCTTATCCTTATCCTTATCCTTATCCTTATCCTTATCTTTATCCTTATCCTTATCCTTATCCTTATCCTTATCCTTATCCTTATCCTTATCCTTATCCTAATCCTTATCCTTATCCTTATCCTTATCCTTATCCTTATCCTTATCCTTATCCTTATCCTTATCCTTATCCTTATCCTTATCCTTATCCTTATCTTAATCCTTATCCTTATCCTTATCCTTATCCTTATCCTTATCCTTATCCTTATCCTTATCCTTATCCTTATCCTTATCCTTATCCTTATCCTTACCCTTATCCTTGTCCTTGTCCTTATCCTTATCCTTATCTTTATCCTTATCCTTTTCCTTATCCTTATCCTTATCCTTATCCTTATCCTTATCCTTATCCTTATCCTTATCCTTATCCTTATCCTTATTCTTATTCTTGTCCTTATCCTTATCCTTATCCTTATCCTTATCCGTATCCTTATCCTTATCCTTATCCTTATCTTTATCCTTATACTTGTCCTTGTCCTTGTTCTTATCCTTATCCTTATCCTTATCCTTATCCTTATCCTTATCCTTATCCTTATCCTTATCCTTATCCTTATCCTTATCCTTATCCTTATCCTTATCCTTATCCTTATCCTTATCCTTATCCTTATGCTTATCCTTATCCTTATCCTTATCTTTATCCTTATCCTTATCCTTATCCTTATCCTTATCCTTATCCTTATCCTTATCCTTATCCTTATCCTTATCCTTATCCTTATCCTTATAATTATCCTTATCCTTATCCTTATCCTTATCCTTATCCTTATCCTTATCCTTATCCTTATCCTTATCCTTATCCTTATCCTTATCCTTATCCTTATCCTTATCCTTATCCTTATCCTTATCCTTATCCTTATCCTTATCCTTATCCTTATCCTTATCCTTATCCTTATCCTTATCCTTATCCTTATCCTTATCCTTATCCTTATCCTTATCCTTATCCTTATCCTTATCCTTATCCTTATCCTTATCCTTATCTTTATCCTTATCCTTATCTTTATCTTTATCCTTATCCTTATCCTTATCCTTATCCTTATCCTTATCCTTATCCTTATCCTTATCCTTATCCTTATCCTTATCCTTATCCTTATCCTTATCCTTATCCTAATCCTTATCCTTATCCTTATCCTTATCCTTATCCTTATCCTTATCCTTATCCTTATCCTTATCCTTATCCTTATCCTTATTCTTATCCTTATCCTTATCCTTATCCTTATCCTTATCCTTATCCTTATCTTTATCCTTATCCTTATCCTTATCCTTATCCTTATCCTTATCCTTATCCTTATCCTTATCCTTATCCTTATCCTTATCCTTATCCTTATCCTTATCCTTATCCTTATCCTTATCCTTATCCTTATCCTTATCCTTATCCTTATCCTTATCCTTATCCTTATCCTTATCCTTATCCTTATCCTTATCCTTATCCTTATCCTTATCCTTATCCTTATCCTTATCCTTGTCCTTATCCTTATCTTTATCCTTATCCTTATCTTTATCCTTATCCTTATCCTTATCCTTATCCTTATCCTTATCCTTATCCTTATCCTTATCCTTATCCTTATCCTTATCCTTATCCTTATCCTTATCCTTATCCTTATCCTTATCCTTATCCTTATCCTTATCCTTATCCTTATCCTTGTCCTTATCCTTATCCTTATCTTTATCCTTATCCTTATCCTTATCCTTATCCTTATCCTTATCCTTATCCTTATTCTTATCCTTATCCTAAATCCTCTAAAAAACTCAGAAGAGGTACGCTCCGTATTCACCCTAAATGGCTCCTTGTGATTTTTTCCTATTCCCACGACTCAAGTACCCATTTCGCGAAAAGCGTTTTGAAGCGATAAAGGAGAATTTGTAGAAGTAACTGAAAGCGATCCCAAAATCAGCGTATGAAAAGTGTTTTCATATAAATGGGATTATATATAAAACATTTTGGATTATATAATTTTTGAAGCTTTGTTGACTCCTTGCATAAAAATCTATGAACCTACTCTTAAAAATAAACCAACCCAGCAACTAGTTCCATATATTATCCCAGTGAGACCTATTTATCTGCAAATCACAGAATATTGTCCATGGAGTCCAGGAAACTTAAAAAAAAATTCAATCATCGAACTAGTTCCATAGATATTCCTAGCAGGATTTATTTGACTGATACTCACAGATTTTTAACCAAGGATTTCATAACTGAAAAAGGTTTTTAAAAGATAATTTAACTAGTTCCAAACATAAACCTAATAAAACCAGTTTCACAGGAAAATCTTTCGAGACCAAATATTTCAGGAGAGCTCAAAATAGACGTTTGGATGAATTTTACCGGTTTTCAGCTTGAGGTTGGTAATACTACCAAGACATGCTCTGAGCATTTTGCAATCGGATTTAAGTCGATTATAAAATCAGAAATACCAAAGAAAGAGATTTTCCCGAACCTCTGCCTCCTTGAAGAAAGAAAACCTTATCTTCCACCATTTTGTTTAAATGGGGTAGTTAAGGTCCTTTTTAATTGTCAAACTTTGAGCATCAATATTTCAAAACTTAATAAAGCTAATTCTTGAAATTTTTCGGCGATTGAAGTGTCAAAATAATATGTAACTTTAAGAAATGCAAAGAAATAACTTTGATTCCAGGAAGATAAGGTCCCTTCTCCTGGGAAACACATAACATATTGTGATACTGGAAAAAGTATTTTTAAATAATTTTCATGAGTTAATTTAATCATTAATTGGAAAAGATCAAATTTTTCTGTAAATGGTCTCAATTAAATTTATTTTTGAGTATTTTTTGAAACAAATGAGATTCATAGTCAAACCGCTAATTATTACGGTCCTGCTAAACGGCATTTTTGAATTTAGGCTACGATAGAGTTATTTTTTAAAAAGAAAAGAAACACAAAAACACGCCTTAATTAAAATTATTTGGGAAAAATATCATTTATGATTCTTTTTTGAACAAATGGGAATCATTTATGATTCAATCTTAAAATCAATTTGGGGAAAAAATCGTTTACGATTCAGTTGCAAACTCATTTATGAACAAAAAAAAAATATAATTTTTGATTAACTTGCGAACTTATTTATGAACAAGAGAAGTCCCTTTATCGATTAAAAAATTAATCCATTTACGAATGTTACAAACGAATTTAAAATTTTTGGATTGAAAAATTCTCGTATCTTGTTTTAATGGAAGAAAACTCAAGTTCAAAAACAAAAATCAATACAAGATCGAGTTCAATCCGAAAAAGTTCGCAAAATGTTCACTTTTCGCCCAAACATTTGTTTGAGGTCCAGTGGGAACTTATACCTGCATCGAAAGTTGAACATCATCCACGCTATGCTTGATATTGTGCAGCTGCAGACTGATATATTTTACCTACAATAAGAAAGAACATCCTCTTCAATACCTCTTCACTCAAATGGAATTTTACGCCAACAAAAACTTACCGCATTCATGCAATTTTTTGAGGTTATAAGCAACATGGGTATCTCAAATAAGGCCGGAATCAACAGTATATCCTCTAAATTGTATAAAATAGAAAAGTCAAACATTATAAAATTTGTTTAAATATCAACGTAAACTCTTCATTCTGTATCACGAATAAGGGCACTAATAATAAACAGGACACAAAGACACCAACAAAATGCAAGAATCCATAAAAGTATTGATCGTTCTCTGCTCGGGCCTTGTTTCGTGATATAAAATGATAGAGCAAAATTTATTTTTAAAGTATATTTCAAATACTTATATCGGCGAGGTTTTGATAGAATGCCCAGAAGACCCAGTAAAAATCCACAACTATGCGTATATAGGCTTTCAAATAGGTGGCAATCATGGAGTAGCCGGAGGCATACTTAAAGCATTCTACCATCTCATAGATGCGAACATAAATCTTTTGCTTGTCCAGCAGCACCTCTCGTACGAAACCATCAAATCTACCGAAAGCCTGACGTTCCTGCCCAAATTCAGTATAGACCACAAGCAGTGAAAGTTCTTTCTCCAAATTTTCCAATTCCTTGCGCATCAACTCTAGATGAAAATGAAAATTGAAATCACGAAAACGTAATGCATACACGTAGGGCATAAACATCATCCAGAAAGATGTGACCAATTCGGTACTTTGGGTCAAATGAAGACCAAAGATAATCTCAAAGATCAGATTGAACAAATTGAAGCCATAGAACCAGCTGAGAAAGAACCAATATTCACGTATCTGCTTATTGAGTGGTAAGCGGAGCAGTCCGCGTTTTTCAATAAGACCCGCATAGAGAGTCCAAAACTGTTTGATCTGTCGCCGTTGCCACAATGGCTCACACAATGTTATATCCATCGTAACAGAGGTAACAATTAACTTTATGCTGTCCACAAAGAAACCAAAATTATCCTTGGTGTAGAGAAATACGTTGCGGTGCACAAAGGCAAGTGTTGCCAGCGTCTTAAAGGCTATCAGAATGATTAGCGTCCACAAGATCCAGGCGCGCTCTTCGTTGACTGCCGCACAGCCACCATGCTGACGCAGGGATATGGGCGAATAGCCAAAGGCGCGAAATATATTAAAATGCCAGCGTACTAGTGGCGGAATGTGGATAGTCATTTCTGCTCCTTTTTTTCTACGGCACTACCAGCCGAACGTTTAAACGTGGACTTTGCTGGTGTTGTCGAAGCATTCAACCTTTAAAAGAAGACCATCTTGATGGCGTAAAGCGACAAAATCTTGATAAATTTTTTAATTGAATTTACTCATTTATCAATAAAACTGTATGCTTTCAAATGTCCTCAAGTGAATTACAAAATGTTTATTTCATCACCATCATAAATTTCGAGCATACATCTTAATGTCTAAATTATGTTTAACCCCTTGTGGAGTAAGACCCGAAAGCGATATTTACTATATTCGATGGAATTTTAATTAATATGACTTCTTATAGTTATGACTGAACTCAAGGGTCTTCAAGGCTATTAGTAATGACTAGACTCATAAGTATCGTAAGGTCAGGTTCTCAAAAGTCAGGGAGGATGCAAAACAGATTTCGATTTGATAGGAAAGTGGAGCCAATTGACAAGAAAATATGTAAAGAGTAAAATAAACTCAAAAGTACCTTCGGTCAAATACACTGTTCAACAGAAAAAAAAAATAACAAGGTTCTGACAACGGATTCTGATAGAGAGGACCAAAACAACAAATATACATGTATCGGCGTTTTGAAAGTTTACGTATGAGTTTTATGTTAGGAGGAACTTAAGTTTCTCCCCTTTTGAACGTTCTTTTAGTGAATCCGCATGGGAAACCCTTACATTTTAAGTTAAGAATGTATTCAGAAGATTTATGTTAAATACTACGAGAAACATTTTTGTGGAACATTTCAGCCCTCTTACTTTTCATTGTATGGCTCTTTTTTGACTCTTTTGTGATAAAGGGCAAAGATAACCTATTAAACAAGTATATAATGTGCCAGGCTAAAATTTTCCAAAAAAATGTTGATTCCAAAAATGCAATTTTTCTTAAAAACGCCAAAAATTGTGCACCAATAAGAAGTATAGGGCACATATGGTAACACCTTTCGGCAAAATAAGAACCGAGTGGGGATCGGAGGAGGTTTTTTGCTTTTCATAGTTTTTTGTTGGAATCTAACGGATCTTATCAGCTAAAGTGCAGCTGACGGTTCGTTGCTATTACTATGTATGATGCGCCAAATGAATGAGTACATCGGTGAAAAAATAACTAAATTTGCTCTCTTCTTTCTATTTGTAGATATTATATGTAAAGCTCTCTTTTGTTTTGTGGTTTATAGTAAAATTTTATGTAAAACATTTTTTTGATACAAACTAACTCCCTAAAATCCCGTTTTGTGCGACATTTTAGTACCAATTCTAAATAAGTACGAAATTAACCCTTTAACACATTTTAAGTTTTGACTTATTTCTGGAATTGAATTTTCAGCTTTGGTGTATTCAGAGACTTATAGTAGAATTTTATAACAAATATTTTTATAGAAAATTTAAACCCGGCATATCCTTGTTATTTTTGGCCATTATCGCAAAGGGCCAAAAAATACCCTTAAAATTAAAAGTAAAAGGGTTAAAATGCTCCACAAAAATGTTCCTCGTAGTATTTTACATAAATCTTCTGTACACATCCTATACCCGAAATGTAAGGGTCACATGGTTTCCCTTCCCGATTCACTATAAGAATGTTTAAAAGTGGGAAACTTAAATCCCCTCTAAAATAAAACTCATACGTAAACTTTCAAATCACATATATATATACATATATATTCTTTTTTTCGTCGCCTCTACCAGAATCTGTTGTGGGAACCTTGTTTTTTTTTTTGGAAAAAAAGTAATATTGGTGTTCAGTGTAATCAAACAAATATTTATTGGAGATATTTTATGAGCAGATGATGGTACTAGTCGACAAAATTTAATAAAATTGAAATTAACTCTGTGAGCAGTTAGTCATGACCGCCATACGTAATTGCTCGAAACCAATTTTCGAATGACAAATATGCGAAAATTGACGACTGTTAAAGTTTAGATCCTCTGTCAGCAACAAGAAATATAAGTAAGGTACAAATGCCATCTACAAAAAAGTACTTTATACCTTGAAATATTTGTATGAACTCACAGATCTAATAAATACACAGACCCAAGGAATATACAGACCCACAAAATTTAGAAACTTGATTTTTAATTTAAAAACATAAATACTAAGCTGGTATTTCATATCATGAAAATGACAATATGATTCGGGACTCCACCTAAAAACTTTCCGTTTCTGGAAAAAGGAATGAATCTCCGATATGATTTCGATCGAAGAAGATGTAGGAGATGCCGCAACAAATTTTTTTTGGTCAAAGGAATTTATGTGGGTAAAATTCAAAATACATAGTTAGTTGTTTAATTTTATAGGGAAAAATAGAATACTTTTGAAACATTTGCAAGAGTTATTGCCTGAGTGCATATTTAAGCAGATTCTTCAATTTGGTTGGGAAGAGCAATATTTTGTTTAACCTTTTGCCGTACAATATGCGTCGGAATACTTACTGGAACATGGTCAAAAATGGGCTTGAAAATAAGCCTTAAATTATAAAAAAATGGAACATAGGAGCGTACAGTGGAACAAGCTTAATTTCATTCCACAAAAAATGGTCGAAAAACACGCGTTTCTTCAACTTCAAATTTTTTTTTATTTTTTTTTTTTTGTACACGAGTGTGAATGGGCATGTACACAGGGTGAAATGTTCCGAACTTTTTTACTTCTATATAAACTACTAGAATTTGCTACCAATGGGTGTCGTAAAGTTCAACAAAAATATTTTGGATTTTTTGTACTCCAGATTTCTCTGTACTCCACGTTCCAAAGTACTTTTTTTAACGCACTCGGTCACGGCCTTTACATTTCTACTGAATTCAAAATTATCATTATTAAACTATTTATATCTCCGAAGATTTTATTCATTTTATTTCCTTCAAAGACGTCTCAATTGTAAGCAACACCCATACGAAAAGTGTCTATTAAGTCTTACGCCTCGGCATCCCTAAGCATTGTCAAATGAATTTTGACTATTCCATTCGAAAATTTGACATTTTCTAGCATAAACGTAATCACCAAGTTTTCGTGAATGTGCGTTTATTGCGTTGTTTACAATGGTTTAAAAATTGTATTTCAGCAAAAAAATGGAATTTACACATGAACATTTTCGGGTGATAATTTTTTTACGATTTTCGACGTGGATTGATAAAAAAAGACCACATCGATCAACTTAGTTCGACTTTTCATGATGAAGCACCACATCCAGCGATTGTAAAAGGCTGGTTCAATGAGTTCGAGCGTGATTGTCGTTCGCTCCAAGACGAATTGCGTGAAGGTCATCCAAGAACGGCTGTTGTGGCAGAAAACATCGATGATGTACATATGTGAAATGTAAAAAACAGACCGGCATGTGACATACCGTGAGATAAAGTCATCCTTGGGCATTAATGGGATTATCTTACATTCGGTTTTACATGGCATTTAGTCGGCAGTAGGGTGTTATTCCCATTTGACAACCCATATTTTTATGGTTGATGAAAAAAAGGCTCATGTCCATTGGTGCAAGGAAATGGTGAAAAAATGCAGGGGGGGTGGTTCGAAATACGTCTATGACATCATCATAGGTCATGAGTCATGGATACTTTCTTATGACCCCGAAAAAAGCACTAATCCAATGTTGGGGATCTTTCAAAGTGAGCAAAACTCGACAAAAGTTGTCCAAGCAAATGGTGGCTAGGTTTTTCAGAAAAATCGGTTATTTATTTTTTATCAGAGGGTATAAATAAAATAAAATATGAAAATAAATGGCGGCCGTGGCGCAGTGGGTTGTGTGCGTGACCCTTACGCCAAAGGACCCTGGTTCAATTCCATCTTCTTTTTCAATTGAATTAAATTTTCTGTTCAGTCGTCCGCTCTCTGCAGACAATGGCAAACCTCAGAGAGTAACATAATGCCATGTAAAGCTATGTTCGATATTCAGAAAAGGTTTTTTGCTTAAAATATGATTTTTACGATTTCATATTGTGGTTTTTTTATCATAAAACTACGCCATAAAAACATGTTTTCTTATCTTCTTTTTAACTATCCTGAGGTCATTTATGTAAATACATAATTCTATCATATAATACTACATAAGTTGAATGTTGACAATATTGCGATAGAAAGGAATGCGACCACAATTTTTTTTTTTACTAAGATACCACTATTAATGGAAGATTGTTGGTGTTTGTTATGATTTGATTTGGATTTATGTCAACAAAATAAACGATAAAATTAGTAAATCTTAAACGACACACACAGGAAAAATTTCAATTTAAATATTGTTGTAAGAATTTGAACTATCACATTGAATACTTTGTGAGATAGAGTTTGTATAGAGCATAAAGCCTTTATCAGTCATTCTTTTACAAATTGGACTCAAGATATTAGGTCATCTTTTGTATGATTGAAAAACTCAGACATACGATTTATTCATGCTTTTACGAATCGGACAAAAATGCCAAAAATGTTATGTACGTACTTTTAAAATAAAATAAATTTCCATGCAACAAAAATTTTTTTCTTCTTTAAATAAATTGTAAAGTATTTTTCTCTAAACTTTTCTGAGGAAATATTCATTTTTATCTAAACAGATTAATTTTAAATTTTTTTAACCCTATAACACATAACTCTTAACTCTTTACTCATAACTCTCAACTCGTAACACGTAACTCTTAACTCGTAACTCGTAACTCTTAACTCTTAGCTATTAACTCTCAACTCTTAACTCTTAACTCTTAACTCTTAACTCTTAACTCTTAACTCTTAACTCTTAACTCTTAACTCTTAACTCTTAACTCTTAACTCCTAACTCTTAACTCTTAACTCTAAACTCTAAACTCTTAACTCTTAATTCTTAACTCTTAACACTTAACTCTTAACTCTTAACTCTTAACTCATAACTCATAACTCTTAACTCTTAACTCATAACTCTTAACTCTCAACTCTTAACTCTCAACTCTTAACTCTAAGCTTTTAACTCTTAACTATTACCAAACCCCAACTCACATGTCTGAATTTTTCAATAATTTTTATATTCTTGGTGTTTTTGTTTTTTATTTTTTTTTTTTTTTTTTAATTCCCCAATGATAATGATAACCGTTTAATTATATTTTTTAGTAATATTTACGTATTCCCCTGATATTTTTTTTCAACTTTCATACCATCCTTGACATTTTCTTACCTAAAGGATCCCAGCCGCGATACAGTGTGTAGTATATAAAATACGTATCTACCAAAACGCGCACATACGCCATCAGCAGAACTAAGGTTAAGGAAAATCCGAACGATTTTCGAAAACTCAAAAACATATCGTGTATCCGTTCATAGTTCAGCTGCAGCTGAACCAACTTGCAACGCACAAATTCAGCGAAACCCTCAAAAACCACAATGCGCTTAGCAAAGTTTGTGTACTCCGCCAGGAGACGCAGCTCGCATTCCAATTGTTGCAATTCCAGGCGTATGCATTCCATATGAAAGATGCACTGTAGATTGCGAAAACGTACCGAGAATATGTACGGTGCAAACATCAGCCAAAAGAGCAATAGATGACGCGTTATTTGCTTGCTTAGCGTAAAAAACATGCACTGTAAACTGGCTTCTGCGGCTATGATGCCATAGAATATCGACAGGAACCGGAAGTGAGTGAACAATTCATGTTTCCACAATGTAAGTGTCGTTGTTGGTGGCAGCTTGTGTAAGTGTAAATATTGTTGCCAAAACTGAACCAACTCATGACCACAAAAAATTGTCTCCAAATATGACACCGTCAAAGCCAATTGTGCAATGCCTACCTTAAGGCAATCGTTGAAATAGCCAAAGAAATCGGCTTTAAAGAGGTACTCATCGTCGCTCAGAAATGTGCTCAGCGTCAATATTGAGAAGCCTGTGAGTAGCAAAAGTATCCATATTTTCAGAATTATATTTTGCCATTTCGTATTTGTCTGCAAAATCGTATCCAAGGATATTGTTTGATAGCCAAGGTAATGAAAGAATTTAACATGAAATCGAACAACTGGCCCAACTAACGGCTTCATCCTGATTAATGACTGAACACTTCGAATGTGGTTGTAACGTTAGATTAGCTTAATTTGGCATTGCAAGAAAGTCCAGAGGCGGTTTAAGTATTTTTATATTCTCAGGGGGCGACACAAGCTAATTAAGGTTTTCTTGAAAAAATTTTATTTACGGAGAGAGATCAAAGTTTATATGATTGATATAACTTATATCGAAAAATACCGTTTATAGTGTAAATACGCAAATTTTTGTCAAGTCAAATATAGCAAAGTAGCTACCGAAATTTAATACCATGAATCTCGACTAATCTAGTCTTCATCCTTATTCTTATATTTGTCCTAATAATTGTCCTACTCCTTGCACGAATTCTTGTTTTAATCCAGGTCCAAATTCGTGCCTTTATCGTTGTTCGAATACCTTTCTTAATCCTTTTACCACGTCTCGTCCCAATCTTTGTCCCAGTGTTGTCCTAACCTCTGTCCTAAATATTGTTCTAAGAGTGTCCAAATCCTTGCTCTATTGTTTCTCTCAATCTTGTCCTAATTTGCTTCGCAATCCTAAATCCTATCCTTAGTGATTATTTATATGTTTCTTAACCCTTGTCCTAATCTGCTTCTCAATCTTGTCCTAAATCCTATCCACAGTGGTCTTTATCTGTTTCTCAGTCCTTGTACTAATGCTTTTTCCAATCCTTATCTAAATCCTTGCCCAAATTCTTGACCTAGTCATTATCTTGTTCCTTATTCCTTGTCTTAATCTTTGACCAAATCCATCTTTATCCTGATACTTCTCCTAATTTTATTTTAATTCTATTTTTTGTTTAATTTTATTTTTTATGAATATAAAAACCTTTCTTCTATTTTTACATATATTTAGTTTTATTTTTTTTTTTATTTTTACTTTGCGGTTTATACTAAGAGACTCCCTGAGGAGCCTTGTGGCGTCATCATTCTTTTTTTTTCATTTTTATTATATGACCGAAAATCTCACCTTTACAGTTGTTCCATAAAATTTACCGCGCGTCAATAGTCGCGGAGTAATAATTCCATGCAACGTTTTTTACTCGAATTATTACTCGCTGAGTATAGTTGCTATGACAAAAAAATTTATACGACAGTTTACTGTACAGTTTTACCCTTTGACTTTATAAAAAAAATAAAAACAAAATTACAGACCGAGGGAGCTGCTTAAACAACGAAACTGCAAATTTGTTACATGCAATTATAACATGCTATATATGGGTGCTCCTAGCCCTTACGACAAAAATTGACAAAACCTTTATAACGTCATAACGGCAGGTAGCGAATATAGCGGGTTATGCAACAAAAATGCAATATTGTTACATGCAATTATTACTAGCTCAGTACATGAATTAGTGGTCAATGGTCAATGGTTTTTTGATCGCATAACGAAAATAAAAAAAATGGGTGCAACGACACTACGTTGGCAACCGATGAATACAGCAAAAACGCAACAACATTAAAAAACGTTGCATGGAATTAAAACTCCGTGACTATAGGCGCTACGATATGACAGTAAAGCTGAGGTTTTCGTCCACATGATAAAAATAACACAAAAAACAATGGCGTCATGAGGCCTTTCAGAAAAGCGCTTAAAGTGCTCTAAATGCACCATCGTTGCATGGATATATTGCATGACCTAAGCTAACTGTAAATGCATCACACAAAAGCAATAAAATACAAAATAAAAATAAAATTTAAATAAGAACAAGTATTAGGACCAGCATTTTGGATATGGATAAGGACAAAGATTAAAAAAGGATGAGGGCAAGAATTTGGACAAAGATTAACATAAGGAGTACGATAAAGATTTGGACATAGGTTAGAGCATGGAGTTAGACAAAGATAAGGACAAGGATTCAGATAGGGATAAGGAAAAGGACTAGGACAAGTATTAGGTCAAAGACTTAGGCTTACACTTAAAGTAATATTTAGGGCAAAATTTAAAAAAGGTTTTGGACAAGAAATCGGGTAAGGGATAGAACAAGGATTTGGACACGCTATGGACAAGATTTAGGACAAAGCTTGGAAAAATAGGTGGAACGAGGTTAAGGAAAGGGATTCGAACAAGGAAGAGGTCAGGAATTGGGTTAAAACAACAATTTGAACAAGGATAAGGACAATTATTAGGACAAATATAAGAACAAGGTTAAGGACGAGGACAAGTTAGGGAACAAAGGATATGCTGTTACGTCAAAACCTGTGGATATGTCCACGACAGAGCCAAATCCTCTTTTTTTCCTTTGTGTCTGAGAAATTCTCTGTTATTCTCCCACTTTTGACTGTTTTACAATTTTTAGTCCAAAAAGTACAGGAACACCCCAATGATTATAAAATATTTTTATGATTTCTGGAACCTTTTATGTTATTGTTCTTATATTTTTATATTTATAAGAATAACTCCAAGTAAGCCAATCTCGTCATGATTTTTGAGAAGTTGCTGAGATCATTTAATGATATTTTTTAATGCTTATTTTCGAACAAATTTCTGTTTAAAGCTACGTAAACTTCAAATTTGACTGTACTATAGTAGCATTTAAAAATTAAAGCATGGTTAATTCTCAGATTGTTTGAACAGTTTGAGATGGATACAAATTGATTTAATGACAAATTAACCAAACTATGAATATTTTGATAGTTCAGCCGTTTTTAACGATATATCAGTAGCATACTTAAAACTTGAATATCGTTGAAATTTTATAAGTGAATCTAGAAATTTATGTTATGGAAAATATTGTGGTTCTATCAAAAATGTCTACTGTAATGGAGTAAATAATATTTACTCACATCTGGCACACATATTTAAACATGGACGTTAGCAACTTAATCTCTAACGACACATTAGAAAAATTTAAAAATTTAGAGAAACTTAAACTAAGAAAAATATTTTTAATTCATAAGTTAACAACTTATTTACACGGAGAGAAGTAATATTCTTAAATTAAACAAATACTTTGCTTGATCTAGGAAAATTTAAAGTTAAGCCTCATTTTTTAAAATCAAGCACAAAAAACTAAAATTAAGAAAAAATGAACTTGTATAATGAATATTAATTTCTCAAATTGAGCAAAATTAATATTTGGTTGAAACAAGATTAAAATACTTCATTCTAGAACCTCGAACAAGACTTGAATCAAGAAAATATTTTTTTAATTTGTGCAAACGCAGAGTTGGTTTTTAAAAATACTCCTGAATTTGTCAATTATTTTGTTTGATTTAAGAAAATACAAATTATTTCAAATTTGCTTGATTCAAGGATGTAAAACAAGTACTTTCAATCTTAAATTTTTCAATCTTTAGCCTTAAAATTATGAGTGAAAAAAATCACTTTCCCAATTCTCATCTGAATATATGTTCTTCATTATCTTATCACAATTAATTTAACACAATTAATCTATATATGGTCCAATATGTATGGCTCATGGTCTAATAAGTCCCTAGACTAACTACTAAGTGGCACCTCTAACGAAATATCGATGTAATATTTCGATAGTTCCAACCTTCAAACAATACGTGTAAAAATTGCATGACAATCTAACGTTTAGTTTAGAAGTTGCAGTGATTTAAGTGACGCTACTGTTGATATTTTCAAAATAATAGATTCAAAGCAATTCCGCGTGTTGATTTATCATTGTTTTTTTATGGGAAAAAATACCGTCTAAACTGAGCAATGGCTTCGAAAGTGTTTTTCGGACTCTGCTCCGTCAAAAGGAACCATTTGCCGATGGTATGCTGAGTTTAAACTTGATCGTAGAGATACAAATGATGCTAAACGTTCAGGACGCGCAAATGAAGCAGTTGTTCCACAAAACATAAAAAAAGGACACAAAATGGTATTGGCCGACCGTAAAGTGAAGATGCACGAGTTAGCGCAGGCTCTGAAGATATCGAAAGGCAGTGTGGGAACAATATTACAGGAACATTTGTCGATGAGAAAGCTGCTTTCCAAATGGGTGCCGCGTTTTCGCACACCGGACCAAAAACAACAACGTATCGATGATTCGGAGAGCTGTTTGGCACTGTTTACAAAGAATAATCATGAATTTTATCGTCGATATGTGACAATCGATGAAACATGGATCCACCATTACACACCGGAATCAAAACGGTCGTCAGCTGAGGAGAGCAACTGATGAAAGCAGGCCAAAGCGACCAAAACCAACAGTCGGCTGGAAAGGTTATGTCATCTGCATTTTGGGATGCGCATGGAAATTTGTTCATCGAATATCTCGAAAAGGGAAAAACAATCAACAGCGATTATTATATAGCGTTGTTGAAGCGTTTGAAGGATGAAATCGCGAAAAATCGGCCCCATTTGAAGAAGAAAAAAATTCTTTTTCACCAAGGCAATGCACCGTGTCACAAATCGATGAAAACGATGGCGAAAATCCACGAATTGGGCTTCGAATTGCTTTCTCATCCACCGTATTTGCCAGATTTTTCCCCCAGCGACAACTGGCTCTTTGCTGACCTCAAAAAAATGCTTGCCGACAAGAGATTTGGCTCCCACGAAGAGGTAATGGCTGAAACTGAAGCGTATTTTGAGGCGAAGCACAAATCGTTCTACAAAACCGGTATTGAAAAGTTAGAAAAGCGGTGGAATGAATGTATTGCTCTTGAAGGAACTTATGTTGATGAATGAAGAAGAATATTTCCAAAAAAAAGTTTTTTTATTACTTAGTCTCGGGACTTATTGGACCATGTGCTAAAGTCTAATAAAAGTTTTGAATTTACTAATTATTTTTTCATACACTTGCTGGGTGTAGCAACGCGTGCCGGAATCGCTAGTTTATTTATAAATTTATCACAAGATATCAGAAAATCTTTTGAAATAAGATAAGTTTTTTTTTTAATTTAAAATCAAAATGTAACTAGCTATTTACTATTATCATATACAAGAAGAAAAATAATTTTATATATCAAGCAAAAATTTCTTATTTTCAGACAATTAATTACTTGGATCAAGCAAATTCTTCTTCGGTAAATTGGTTTTTATAGATGAAATCATGGACAAATTTATTTATCTGAACATACAGCCATGGACACATAAATAGCACAAATGTCAACTTATTTTTTAAACGTTTCGTTTGAATCTAATAATGCATTCAATAACTGTAGTTATAATTTTTTGAGACTCCAGTGTGACGTTGTTTAAAACTCCGAGAGAGATGTACCGTTACTTACTTTTATTTGCTCAGGCCATCTCATTCTTTATGGCGTCCGTGGCATAGTTGGTTAAAGTGCGTGCCCGCTATGTCAACGAACCTGGAGACCCAGGTTCGAACCCCAGCAGCGACAGAAAATTATTTGAATTAAAATAGAGTATTCAAAATGCCATGTAAAGCTTCTTGAGAACAAGAACATTCCGTTCAACGCCGTTCGGAGTCGGCGTTAAACATGTAGGCCCGGTTCTTGGTCAATTGTGTACAAACTTAATAACACGCACAACACAATTGATCATAAGAAGCCATGGTATAATAATACATGGTAGCATTGACAACTGCTTATTTTCTCTTCAACATGAAAACATAAATTGTCAAAAACAGCTTTTTGTGGAAATACATCAGCAGCTGCTGTGGTTGTTGTTTTTTTTTTCACTTCAACGTTTTCAACATTGCTTGTGTTTTCAATGGCGGATTGTGAGCGCTCTCTTTTTGAGTATATTTTTTGACAGTATATGATTTCCCAAGCAACTGTCAATGCTACCTTGTATTATTATACCATGATAAGAAGCTAGGTCAAAGTGCTTTCAAGGGCTGAAATGGCAAGTTATTTATTAATTTTTTTTATCTCTTTCTTTATAGACATGTACGATCTGCTGTGGTCATATAAATACCACACATGTTAGTTGGTGAATAAAAGTTAACAAGATCGGGTGTTTGTAAAAATTTTAGAGTTGTATTCAGCTAATTTCACCGATTCTAAATAAAATGGGTCGTGGCAAACATCGCACTCCGGAAAAAAGGTTTATAATTCACGAACTAAGTCGAAAAGGCAAAAAACCATCTGAAATCGGGGATCAAATGGTTAAAATAATTTCGAGAATAAGCCGCGCAATCCTAGATCGCGTAAAACCACCGCTTCTACTGATAGACTTATAGTTCCCAAAAGTAACGCTGATCCTTTCAAGTCAGCGAAGCAAATTATGAGGGAAATAAATGAAGAAAATAACCGTAATGTTTCAAGAAAACTAGTATCTAGGATTAACATGAAGCTAATCTTTATGGACGCATTAGCCGAAGAAAGCCGCTCTTAACAAAAAAAATTTAAAGGATCATTTAGCGTTTGCAATGGCCCATGTGAATAAAGAAGACCAATTTTGTAAGAACGTGATCTGGACTGACGAAACTAAATTTAATAGGGTTGGACCAGATGGAAAAACTTTTGTTCGGCGCCCTAAACGCCAAGAGTTGAATCCTAAGTATACAAAAAAATCATTAAAGCATGGATAGAGAATTTAATGGCTTGGGGAGCTTTTCCTGGCACGGCGTTGGGCCAATTTTTCGTATACCAGGAATAATGGACAAAAATATGTATTTAGGTATTCTTAATAACCAGATGGAACCATTTACATTTGAGAACATGCCTATTAAGTGGACTTTTATGCACGATAATTATCCAAAATACACGACAAAAGATGTGATTGACTGGCTAAAAAAGGAAAAAATAAATATTTTGAATGTGCCGGCTCAAAGCCCAGACCTCAATCCCATAGAAAATTTATGGAATGATTTGAAGGTCAGCATAAGTAACCAATATGTTTGAAATTTAGATGAGTTAGTGAGTGGAATTGAGAAGGCTTGGGACTCTATTCCGAAGGATAAGGTCAGGAAGCTTGTGGAGAGTATGGGACGAAGATGTCGGGCTGTTTTGGACAATTCGGGATACAGTACCAAGTACTAGGAAGCATATTCGCAAACTCATTGTAAAATAAAAATAAATTACTATGTCTTTTTTTCAGAATCCAAATTTTTGATTAATTTTCTAATTTTTAATTCGTAATTACAAAGTGACTACTGAATTTAAGTTTTTAATGTTTAAACTCAAATACCATGAAATAAATTCTTGTTATCCTCTGTGTATTTTATTTAAATTCATGTGAAACACCCTACATGTATTTTTGTGCTATTTATGTGTCCACGGCTGTATTAAAAAATCATCTTAAACAGAGTGCTGCCAAATTTGGTAGTTTTAAATTTTATCAAGACCATGATACAATAAGAAGGTAGGGTAAGGAGCTTTGACAAGACCGTCTGCTTATGTCAAAAAGCCTTTTAGCGTTGCCACTTTTCTGTATTTTTCTTAAATGTGGAACAAACACTTAGAAAAGGAATTATGTGTAGGGCAAATAAGAAAAATATTTAATGAAATTATCTATAATTGAAACAATAAATTTTTTAGTAATTTTAAAGCTTTATTTTCACTAATTTACTATTGCCCATAATTTTTTGCTTAGCTTTTTGTATTCTTAATTTCTTATATAAAAATTTTATGCGAATGTGCATACGATATCTAATAAAAAATTTTTTTATTTTGTCTGACAGTGGAACACCCAAAAAATTAGTAATTCCCCGTTTATCATAATTTTCAGCAACGCATTTCATATGAAACGCTTACCTACTGAAACCATCAAACATGGATTTGTCATGGGATTTTTTTCTTTAGATATGGTAGCACTGTATTTTATGGTTTTGACATTAGCAGACGGTCTTGTCAAAGCTCCTTACCCTACCTTCTTATTGTATCATGATCAAGACAACGACCTGAAACACAAAGCTGTGATTGTAAAATTATGGCTACTCTAGAATTGGCCATCCAAAAAGTCATTTCCAATTCCAAAAAGTCATTGCCAGAGATATGGTCTTGATGTGAATGATCCAATTATAGTACTATTGACACTTCGCAAAGTTTAAACTTCTAAGTTAAAAATTGCAAAGTAACTGTGCATTTGGGTATTGATTGCCTAAACCTTAAGAGCAGAAAAGCCTTAAGAAAATTTTGCACCACATCACAAACGATTGCATCACATTTCAAGCTTCCTCAACAATGATTGCATCACTTTTCTTCTTCTGTGTCTGGAATCATTAATATTACCAAATTCATTTAATTTGCGTATCTTTTGTAAAAGAGCCATCTCAATGTAAGCAAAATGAATGCACTAAGTTATATATATTTTGGCTGAAGCGTGTTGGTTCTAAAAATACGAATTTTCCCGTTTTAAGCGGCATTCAAAGAGTTAAAATTTTCTTTATTGCCGTAAAATTATGTCAATGATGATAACGCAACTGTTATAATGCACGTGAGAAGAATGGAAGAAATTAAAATATTTTAGCTTTCCACCTTTTCTTCTGAAGCAACATTTTTTTTTTTTTTTTCTTAAGATATTTTTGTTATATTCATCGGCAGAGGCCAGACATGAACTAATTTTTTGGAATTAACACTCGAAAGTAATTTTGTACCCTAACCTCACCCAAACTACGTGAGATGTTCCTCAAAATTCCTTAACTTTTATGCACCTCAGCATTAGTGTCATCATAAAAAAAGCTCAACGCTTAAATTTATGACTGAACCGCTCCTGTGTCTGCTTACAGAATGAGTCAATTAATCAGCTAAACATGCAGAAATACCCGATAACATCTTAAGTAGATATTCATCAGGTATGTTGAACATTAAAAACACCAAATGAAATGGTCATCAAAGCCAGTTGAAGTGCGCCAACGTCGTCTGAAACTTCAAATAATCGTTGCCCGGCTTAGTTGAAAAGACAGATAAAAAACCGAAAATGTTCAAAGCTCAAGCCAAGCCTGTTGAATTATTTCTTTGTACAAAGTCGAAAAAAGAACATTTGCCGTCAATTGAATTGAATCGTTTCATTTTGTGGCTTATGCGTTTTCAACAATTTATTGGCCTCTGTCCGGTGTCTCTACACCGTCAAGGTCAAAATGCTGTCCCCAGCAGCATCAACGAACGCCTACTCATCACATGGATTTTCTTTATATTTGTGCTTTTCTCACTGTTACATTTTTTCATCATTTGGAATCATACCACGTTGCTCTATAATAATGATAAATTTGGCAAAATTAGCGACGTGCTCAAATTTTCGATCTCCGTAATGGCACACTTGATCACATTCTGTGAAATTCTGCTACAACGCCGGAAGTTGGCGAAATTTCTTCAAATCTACGCCCGACTCCAACGCAGCTGGACCCATATGTCGGCACGTCAGGAAGCGTTGTTTTATCGTCAATTTTTGTTTTTATCTATCCTATATTTGTTCCTTATGTTATTAGTGGAATCAACCTACAGCTACGAGAGAATCTTTAGTCAAGCCTTCTATTTTCATTTGAGTTTCATGCCCAGTGTCATTTTATGCCGTCTACGCTTGAATCAAATAATGTTCTTGATGGAAATGCTACGCATTACGATTCAAAATTTGAACTGCGAAATTGAAAAGTTAACCCAGAAATCTTTAGAGTATCGAAAAAATGGTGGCATAATGAAGTTAAAAACTTTAGAATTTGGCACTCATCAAATCATGCTCCACTATGAAGACATTTTTGAAATGTCCACATTGCTAAAAAATTCCACGAAATTCTCACTTACATCGATCTTCATAATGACCTATATTAAAATGTTGACAGATTGTTACTGGTCCGTCTGGTTGGTGAACAAAGGCAATCGCATAACAGGTGAGAAGAAATAAACAAAGCCGTTTAAGGACATTCTAAGAATGGCAGAAAGTAGCTTTCTTAGATATGGGCTGTATTTTATAAAATAAGGAGAGAAAATTATTATTTATTATTTTGGGATAGGAAATTTTTTTAAATACAACCCGTAAGGTAATGCAACAGAGTGTAGAATTACATCAATCGGATCAGTGCAGGTGGATTATTTCAATTGGATCAATTTTTTGTATATTAATTATAAAAAAAATGTTCAGCTAATTCTAAAATGTCAACTTAAATAAGGTGCGTGGTTTGTAAAAGAATGACCCATATATAGGTTCTTTCAACAAGAGGTGTCATTTTAAACTTAAAAAAAAAAACGCTATATTTTTGTGAAAAGACCTAATAATTTTATTTTATTTTTCATAGGGCCATTCTTTTGATGAAATTTTTCATCACATTTTCGCATAATTGCGGCTGTATTCGCTCTAATATTGTCTTTAATTGCTTGACTATTTTCTGAAGCATTGGCGTAGACTTTATATTTAAATGGTGACCAATCAAAGTCTCCATTTTGAGAAATCACACGTGCAGGAATTTTTTTTAAAAAGAGCCATTTTTTTCACCAGCTGTATTTCATGTGGTACCGACCCGCTGAAAATAAACGTCGTCCACGTCCATAGCATCAATGTCAGGCCAAAAAAACGTCAGTCAACATCGTTCGGTAACGTAATCCATTCACTCAAAACGGTCGCACCAGCATCATTATTTTTTAAAATATGGCCCAATGACACTTCCACTCCAAAAACCGCACCAAACTGTCGCTCGTTGTGGATGGAGAGGTTGTTCGATTATTTTTCTTGTGTTTTCGGAGCCCCAGATTCGACAATTTTGCTTATAGTACCCAGACAGAGTAAAGTGGCTGTGGATAGGTCCAATTCCAGGGATCGTCTCCAAATGGACAAACCTGGGTTTTCAGTCAAACTCTCAGCTACAGCAGCGATATTTTGAATTCACATAGCCGAACGAGTCCGAAACGTTCGATTTATTTCACTTTAACTGTGTGAGAAGGCGCCGATGATGGCCAAAAAACAGAACGAAGTTTACGAATCATGTTCGCGATATTTTCCATAATCCATAGTCCGCGATCCATATCTGAAAATTTCCCAGTTTTCTTTGTCTAACATCATCGAATGACAGTTGTGTGTTGCCACCTGAAAAAATGGTGGGAAATTTAAAATGATACCTCTTGTTGAAAGACTCTATACTACGTTTCCATGCAGAGTTAACACGGAGTTAGAGTTTACGTCGAGTTGAGGAAATGATTTCCTAACTCACAACTGTTTTCATGTAAAAACTGAGTTAGAGTTGGGTTAGCCTGCAAAGTTGGGTTAGACTTTTCAGGTTCATCGGAATAATTTGTTTAAGCAGTTGATATGTTTTTACAATTATTTATCTTTATGTGCTATTCACTCGTAAGAACTCGCGAGCCTGCCAAATTTTTAAAGGTTAATGACAAAAATCACTTTGACGGATAGAACTTTGCTTAACGGCCTTAACACATTGACGACGGCTGCAGCCGTGCAACATCTGTCAAATTTTTTATATGCTTTTCTTATGGAAGTGTATGTGGTGAATACCATCTTGATCAAAAAGTTCGGAATCACCAGAATCACCACCGTGTGGCGCTCTCTGTCACCCGATTTGAGTTATCTTTTTTTTTTTAGGTGGCCACATCCATCATTGACATTCTTTGAAATTGTTAGCTTGATAGCTTGAAATTTGTAAAAAGTACACCATATTGAGTACATCTGCGATTGTGCTTGTTTTCGATTTTGTACAATTTTAAAGATGGAATTGAATTCGCAACAACAAGTTTTCAATTCAATTTTGAGTTAAAAACTGTTTCAATAGTGCGCCAACATTACAAATGTTAGAAAAGTGTTTCGGCAACGATTCTCTGAAGAAAACTGTCGTTTATCACGGGACGAACGTTTCAGAAGTGGCCGTGAGTCCGTGAACGATAATGAACGCAGTGGCGGCCTATCGACATCGAAAACCGACGAAAACACCAACAAAATCAAAGAATGGATGACAGTATACAGCAAATCGACCATTTGAGAGATGGCAGAGGAATTGGGCATTGGTTTTGGATCCGTTCGAGACATTTTGGTTAATGATTAGGGTCTCAGACGTGTCGCTCCAAAGCTTGTGCCGAAAGACCTGAATTTCATGCAAAAAAGGGACCGCGTTAACGTCGCAAAAGACATGATTTCCAAGGCCGAATCCGACCCAACATTCGTCAAACGGATAATTACTGGAGACGAGACTTGGATTTATGAGTATGACACGCAATCCAGACATCAAGCGAGTGAATGGCGTGCACCGAATAAGCCGCGACCGAAAAAACCACGTCGTTTTCAGTCGAAAAAGAAGGCGATGCTCACAGTTTTCATGGATTATAAGGGTGTTGTGTATCATGAATTCCTTCTACAAGGCCAAACAGTCAACAAGGAGTATTATTTGGGCGTTATGCGACGTTTGCGTGAAGCAATTAGTCAAAAAAGACCGGATTTGTGGGCAAACAACTCGTGAATCTTGCACAACGACAACGCACCGTTGCACAATGCCATCGTTTTCCGTGAACATTTGGCTAAAAACGAAACGAATACCATTCAACAACCATCGAATTCACCTAATTTGGCTCCCTGCGACCTTTTCGATCAACTCAAGAACGCGGAACGCGTTTCAGCACCCAAAATGAGATCATGAAAAAATCAAAGATGGCTCCTATGGCCATACCGGAAACCGAATATAAAAAATGTTTCGAGGATTGGATGGCATAAGTGCGGCTGCAGCCGTCGTCAATGTGTCTAGCCCATGGTGTAGCCCATCCACTCGTGTTGAGTTTACACGATCGAGAATCGAGCGATAGCATAGAAACTATAAAATAGTCCATTGTACAAGCTACAGTATATTATAAAATTTTGTTCATATTCTCAAAGGATCTCTGATGATAATGCGCCCCATAACTCGAAACTATAAGCGTAGAGCACAACGCTGCAAAATTATTTTAGCTCTATTTATTAAACCATAAAAAAAACACAAGCATATATTCATGTGAATATAAAAAGAACATGAAAGAACATCCATTTTTTCTAAGAAAATCTCAAATATTACAAAGTATCTGAAATCAAAGTTTCAAGGTCTTAGATCATTTTTTGTAAAATTTTTTATTTAATTTTTTATTTTTTTTTTTTATTTTAAAATAGTCACTTTGTATGGGAGATAGACATGGTTTTCATCGATATCGCTTATTTTCAAACTTCGTCTTCCTTATCTATATTATCCATATTACCTTTATTATCTACATAACAATATCTTCAAAATTAAGGCTGTAATCGTGACGACGGACATCGCTCAATCGACTCAACGGGTAATGTTGATCAAGAATATACCTATAAACATTTTATGCCTACCACGTCTCTTTATGAGCGTTAAGGTGGGTCATAGTATAACTCTTACACAGTTTACGTGGAGGTATAAAAATTACTTGAAATGCATTAAAATTTATGCATGTAAATATTTCATAAATGATATAAGAAAATGTTCACTATTTCAACTAAAAATGCTCATCATATCCTCATAATATAGATAAGAATATTTTTTTATATTACTAAAAATTCGTCATTATTTTGCCTATAACTAATGATTGAAACTACGAAAAATGAAAATCCTATGACTGGTACGAGATTATCTTATATAAAAAAATGAAATACGTGTGCGTTAGTCTTGCTAAGGCTCAGAAACGGCTTGGCCGATTTTAATAATTCTTTTTTTGTATTATTTGCCTTAATACAGATGTGGTTTAGAAAAAAAGAAAATTACAAAAAACTCGAAGGAACAGCGGAAAAATCGAAATTGGTAATTTTGTATGGGAATTGCCAAATCAGACTACTTTAAATAGCCAACAAATCTTAACGGCTGAACGGATTTAATTAAATTTTGCACACACATTACTTGAATCCTAGATAAGGTTACAGCATACTTTGTTTTGATCACGCCCCTTCTTCCGCCCCTTTACAAAAATCGCAAATTGTCCTACTGGCGTACTTTTATTAGCGAAACTGTTCGTCTAAATAATCAAAAGAAAATTCTCTTATTGTAACACCAAAAGCATTCACATATCTTCAAAATTGCACAACATTTTAGCACAGCGTCTTTTTCTAATAACATCGTTTCCTTAGAATAACAAAAAACTATCAGAAATTCGTATTTCCTACTTTCGATGAAAATAACTCCGTTGTTTTTTAATATATTTCATTCAATTTCTTTTCGTTGATAAATTTAATTTAAGCACTTAATAAACCCCTATTTGAAGAAGGCTCCAACATATTCACTTTTAACTCCAAAAAGAACACAAAAGCTGTCATTTCCATAAATAAAAAATATTAAAAAAAAAATATATTATTTGTTTGCCCTTTGTGAGGATCGAGCCTTAAACCAAAACTGACGGTTGAGCTGACTTTTTTTATTCAAATTGAAATGTACTACAAAAATTTCCTAATAGAATTTGCAATAAAATGATATGACAGCACAATCTTCTGAAATCAAATTGTAGCAGCCTATTATATTTTTCTAAGACAAAAACCAATCGTGTTTTTATCTTCTATTATCTGAATATTTAATTATCAATTGCCGTGCGTTGGTCTTGCTAAAACTCGGAAATGGCTCGGCCGATTTTAATAATTATTTTGTATTTGTTCGCCACAATACTGATGTGGTGTAGGCAAAAAGAAAATAAGGAAGGAAGGAAAAGAATCGAAAGAATTGAAATTGGTAATTTTTCGTGTCGTACAGTGTTCATTACAACTCCAAGGAGGGGACGAGCCTGACATAGGTCTACGAAATCAGTCAAATGCTCGGCGAGCTTATACACGTTTAAGCCACACAGCAGCGAGTGACGGATAATGAAAACAATTAGATTGTCATGTCCGAATAAGTGTCATATATAAAAAAACAGATTGGCATACATAAGAACCCTTTTTTTGTTTTTTTTTTTTTTTGTTCGTTTCCGCACAAGGTAGCTTTTAACAGCAAAAAATTGGAATTTTCTCGGAAAAATCGATGTTCCATACATTTTGTATGGAAAAATAAAAAATAAAAAAAAAACTCGATTTTAATTTCATAATTCAAAATGCAATTTCTGCACAATTACATTCGTTCAAATCAGTTGTTTGTGTCCAGACGAAGCAACCAATAATCGAATAGTGTTGCTGAATTCATTGGTTTGCAAGGATTACCACCACATAATGTACCACTGAAGGTTGGATCTGTTATTATCATGCTTCGGAGCCTGAATCAATCCAAATTCTGCAAACGTAAAAAATCGGTCGTAAAGCAACTCAAGAATAATGTTTTTCAAGCAAAGATGAACGCATTTGAGTAGGCCAATTCAAGGTCGAGGAAGTGCACATTCCAAGAATTCAATCAATGAATCACAACGCCAATCTTTTGAATTAATTATGTCACTGTGTGCTGGATTAAATCAAATATAAACTTATTTTATACCTTAAGAATAAAACGAACATACGTAATAATAATATATAGTATATATAGTATATAAAGATAATGGAGCGCAAAGCAGTACGATCATATAAAGAGAGAGAGCAAGTAGACTATGCAAATGCAGCTTATTTTACACCTGTAGCATGGAGGTGCATTCAGTTTTTTAGATATAAATAAGCGGACGGAAGTTCCACTCACAAAATTATATGGAAACAATATAAATGTTGCTCAAATAAATGTTAGTGCAAAACAATGTGTCTTAAATTATTTGTAAAAAATGCATGTATAATATGTCTATAACTATTAATCTTGAGTTCCTAAGCTTCTTGCATGGCTTACAATATATGACATGTTCGCGTGTTGGAAAGCCTTAATCTTTGTTTACTTTTGCTAATGTTGTCTATCAAAAAGCATTGAATTGATCTGACATGTGATTCCCTCAACCTCCTTACATTCCGTGTAAATAAGGGATATTAGAGTGTTTCATTCAATCAATAATTGAAATTCGATTGGCACCATTTGTTATCGATCGTGAATGTTCGATAAAAAATTAATTTCGGGTGGGATCGTGATTGCTCGGAATTATTTCAATAAAAAAATTAATTCAGGGCGGGACGAAGTTTGCCGGGTCCTCTAGTCTTATATATAAAAATGAAATGCGCGTGCGTTAGTCCTGCAAAGGCTCAGAAACGGCTTGGCCGATTTTAATAATTCTTTTTTTGTATTCTTTGCCTTAATACAGATGTGGTTTAGAAAAAAAAATTACAAAAAACTCGAAGGAACAGCGGAAAAATCGAAAAAATCGAAATTGGTAATTTTGTATGGGAATTGCCACAGTATAAAGTATCAGACTACTTTAAATAGGCAACAAAACTTAACGGCTGGACGGATTTAACTCAAATTCGGCATACACATTACTTGACGCCTAGATTAGGTTATGGCATACTTTGTTTTGACCACGCCTCTTCCGCCTCTTTTTACGAAACGTAAATTATCCTACTAGCGTACTATCATTAGCAAAACTGTTCGTCTAATTAATTAAAAGAAAATTCTGTTATTTACACACCAAAAAAATTCACATATCTTCAATATTGCATAAAATTTCAGTGCAGCGTCTTTTTCTAATAACATCGTTTCCTTAGAATAACAAAAAACTATCATTCAATTTCTTTTCGTTGATAAATTCAATTTAAGCACTTAATAACCCTATTTGAAGAAAGCTCCAAGATATTCACTTTTAGCTCAAAAAAGGACACAAAAGCTGTCATTTCAATAAATAAAAAAAAATTATTTGTTTGCCCATTGTGAGGATCGATCCTTAGACCACCTTATGACTTAAAAACTGATGGTTGAGCTGACTATTTTTATTCAAATTAAAATGTACTACAAAAATTTCCTAATAGAATTTGCAATAAAATGATATAACAGCACAATCTTCTCAATTCGAATTATAGCAGCCTTTTATATTTTTCTTAGACAAAAACCAATCGTGTTTTTCATATCTTATTCTTATCTTCTATCTTTCTATCTTCTGAATATATAAATATCAATTGCCGTGCGTTAAAAAAATAAATAAATAAATAACTGGCCATTTCAGCCCTTGAAAGGACTTTGACCTAGCTTCTTATGATCAATTGTGTTGTGCGTGTTATTAAGTTTGTACACAATTGACCGAGAACCGGACCTACATGCTTAACGCCGACTCCGAACGGCGATGAACGGAAAGTTCTCGTTCTCAAGAAGCTTAACATGGCATTTTGATTACTCTCTGAGGTTTGCCATTGTCTGCAGAGAGGTGGCGGCCGTACAGAAAAATTATTTTAATTCAAATAATTTTCTGTCGCTGCTGGGGTTCGAACCTGGGTTTCCAAAGTTCTTTGACATAGCGGCCACGCACTTTAACCAACTACGCCACGGACGCCACTTGCCGTGCGTTAGTCTTGCTAAAACTCGGAAATGGCTCGGCCGATTTTAATAATTTTTTTGTTTGCCTCAAAACTGATTTGGTGTAGGAAAAAAGAAAATGAGGAAGAACCCAAAGCGAAATAATCGAAAGAATTGCCCGAGCCGAAACTCGGAAATGGCTCGGCCGATTTAAATAATTTTTTTTATTTGCCTCAATACTGATTTGGTGTAGAACAAAACTCACGTTTATAAGTCACTAATCACGCCCGTCCTATTATATGCAGCACAACCCTGGACGTTGAGCAGTTCTGATGAAAAGACTTTGGGAGCCTTCGAGAGAAAGATCCTTCGTAAGATCTATGGTCCAATCTGCGTCAATGGCGAGTACCGAATTCGATGGAACCACGAGCTGTATGAGCTGTACGCTGACATCGACATAGCTAAGCGCATTAAAATCGAGCGGCTCCGCTGGCTAGGTCATGTTGAGCGAATGGAAAACGACGCTCCAGCGAAAAAATATTCGATTCGGTGCCCGGTGGTGGTCAACGCAGAAGAGGACGCCCACATCTTCGTTGAAAGGATCAGGTGTTGGATAACTTGACTACACTTGGTGTTTGCAACTGGCGCCAGCAAGCGCAAAACAGAAATGGCTGGCGCAATTTCTTATACGAGGCCAAAACCGACCTTTGGTTGTAAGCGCCAGATAAATAAGTAAGTAACAGTGTTCATTACAACTCCAAGGAGAGGACGAGCCTGACATAGGCGAGGTAATACACGTGTAAGCCACACTGACCAGCGAGCGACGGATAATGAAAACAGTCAGATTGTCATGTCCGAATAAGTGTTATTTATAAACAAAACAGAGTGGTATACATAATAACGCCCATAACCGAGAACGGATTGCCCGATTCGAGCTGTTGTTTTTTTTTTTGTGTGTTCGTCTTCGCACAAGGTAGCTGTTAACAGCAAAAAAATTTGTAATTTTCTCAGAAAATCGGTGTTCCATACATTTTGTATGGAAAAATAAAAATAAAAACAAAATCGATTTGAATTTCATAATTCAAAATGCAATTTCTGGATAATTACATTCGTTCAGATCAGTTGATTGTATCCAGACGAAGCAACCAATTATCGAACAGTGTTCCTGAATTCATTGATTTGTAAGGATTACAAATAATTTGCCTCTGAAGGTTGGATCTGTTATCATCATGCTTCGGAGACTCAACCAACCGAAATTGTGCAAGTGAACAAATTGGTCGTGAAGCAACTCAAGAATAATGTCATTCAAGCAGCGATTAACGCTTTTGAGTAGGCAAATTCAAGGGCGAAGAAGTGCTCATTCCAAGAATTTCATTGATTCTAACCGATTTCGAGTTCAAAAACGTTCAATTCAAATTCAGTTCGACTTACATCGCCATGACAATCAATGAATCACAAGGCCATTCTTTGTAATTAATTTTGGGACTGTGTGCTGGATTAAATCAAATCTAAACTTATTTTCTACCTTTAGAATAAAGAGAACATACGAGTAATAACATAATATATAATATATATAAAGATAATGGAGCGCAAAGCAGTGCGATCATATAAAGAGAGAGAGCAAGTAGAATATGCAAATGCAGCGTGTACATCTTACACCTGTAGCATGGAGGTGCAATCAGTATTTTAGATATAGATATGCGGACGGAAGTTCCGCTCACAAAATTATATGGAAATAGTATAAATGTTTGAAAGCCTTCATCTTTGGTTACTTTTGCTAACGTTGTCTATTAAAAAGCATTGAATTGATCTGACGTGTGATTCCGTGAACCTGCTTACATTCCGTGTAAATAAAGGATTTTTGAGTGTTTCATTTAATCAATAGTTGAAATTCGATTGGCACCATTTGTTATCGATCGCGAACGTTCGATAAAAAATTAATTTCGATCGAATCGTGATTGCTCGAAATTATTTCAATAAAAAAATTAATTTAGGGCGGGACGAAGTTTGCCGGGTCCTCTAGTTATGAATAAAATAAGCCAGCAAAAAAATCAAAACGATTGGTTCACTGAGTTTCGAGAAATCTTGGTCACCGATTTTGAAAACATGGTTTCGAGAAAAACGCGTTTGAAAATAAGGGCCAAGACGGCACGATCTCGAAGGTGGTTCACTCACTAGGCTATAAATTTGGTATTTTTTGAGATATCGACTTGAAATTTTAACCACATATTCTTGAGTCTTGAAGCTTTACGAAAATGGAAAATTGCGATATTTCAAAAGGGTAAGGATTTAAAAGCGAAAAAAACACATATTTATGTGGTATTTTTTTTTTTTTGCGATATGGATAATTCATGTCATATGCACGTTATAGCATATCATCTGAAGTATCTTTGGAAAGAATTATGAAAGGTGATATGTTTCCCTAGGTAGTCAGAGGGAATTTTTTTTTTAATTTTTATTTTTGGCAGCATTTGGAAGTGAAAAACGCGATTTTCGCTAAAAAATTTTCGTGAATTTTGAACCGAAAAAAAATCACTCTGACTACTTGTGGATTTATGTAAAGAAATAATATTTTAAATTTCAATACGATCGGTCAAGTAGATATTCAGTTATAATATTCACGAACTTCAAAAATGACTTTTAAGAAAATCGATTTAAAGTTTTTTTATACTCGAACATCCGGAATATCAGGGAAGTTCAAAGAATTAACCTTTGCTATCGTATCATCACTGTTATCATAACTCCTATACTCAGTGAGTAATAATTCCATGCAACGAAGATGCATTTTGGAAAACTGCTTTTTTCAACTTCTTTGAAAATTTAACGTTGTCACGTCAAAATAGATAATTTTGGTTTTAAACTTGGCTTCAATTGAAGAAGAAATAAAGAAATCAAATAGTTAAAATAAAACAACAATAAATGTTTTAATATGTTTGTTTCTACTACTGCCGTGTTATTATAACATTTTTTTTTGTTTTTAATCAATTCTTTTGTTTTTCTATCTTTACAGAATTTATACTGATTATACCAACAAGTCTGAATATTTTTCAACTTTTGTACACATCGCGTAACTGCATGAATGCGGTGGGTATGATGGGTTTGCAAATAAATTTAGACCAATTTGAGCCTCTATTTGCTTCTTTTCGTAGACTTGCTTTTTAGCACACAACATACATAAGTTGCGACATGCGGTGGAGGATTTGCATTTATCAGCTCGGGTTTGTAATAATTTCGTAAGTAGATTAAGGTAAAAACCTATCAATGCTCCTCAATAATTTTGCAGATACAAAACCTTTCGCTACAATTGAAGCACCAACAAATTACAAATGATGCTTTTGGTTTATTGACTTTGAATTGTTATATTGTGAAAGGTGTAAGTATGACGTCTATCATAAGACAAAATATGAATATAATTTATAACGGTTGAAGCATTAGGTCCATATGGTTGGACAAATTTGCATTTAAATCAAGTCACGGTCATAGAGAAAGTTATGCAGAGATGCTTGAATATTTTTTGCTTAAAATAATTTGAAACTTATAAACTATAACTTTAAGTAGACAGTCATAAATATTTACAGTAAACTTTCGGCATTTTTTTTAAAGCGCTTTAAGATTAATTTTATTTAAATTTATTTTATTTATATTTTCCCTCGTATTCTTCTTATTGCCTAACATTAAATACGACGCCCTCTCCCCACGTGTTGAAGTTGGTTAGATGGGCATAAATTTTGTTTATGATTCCTTCACTTTTACTTTATAATTTTGATTTATTATTGAAAAATATACATTGGAGCAAAATTATGCGAATGCACGAAGTTTTTTAAGAGTTTTTTTTTCAATGTAAAGGTACATACGCCACTTAGTTTTCTTAGAAATTTGACATTTTTGCTAAGTTTCCTTTTAAAAAATTTTAAATTTTTACAATTTCAAAATCAGAAGTTGTAGTTTTTTAAAAATTTAGTCCCGTCGCCTTTTTCTCATAAATTTTTCATTTTAAAGTAGCCAACCACACTCATCACTAATTATAAAAGAGTTGAAACACTTAACCACTTTCGAAGATGCACATGAATTAAGGCTATGCCTAAAAGTATGATACGATCTAGGTTAACCTTGGTACAGTTTGCATCAAAAGTAGATAAGAACTCAGTTACAAATTAAATTACAAATAAAATTCCGGGTAACTTTCTCGGCATATTGGCAGTATAAGTAGAACCTAAGTAGCTTGAGTGGATCACAGTGTAAAGTCATACAAAGACTACAACTCATCAGTAGCGGCCAATGAAACAGTCTGTATAGTCAAGCTGTGTGATTTGCTCTATACAGAGCCGTTGTTGTTGTTGTTGGTTGTTACCTTCTTTGTTCTTCATGTTGCCTTGTTGTCAACATGCTTGGCCTAAAGCTCAAAAATTTGTTTCCAAAATGGTTTTACAAATAAACATTTTATTGATTGCTTAAGACTTTGAATATACTTTGGTTCATCCGTGGGGGTATTTTAAAGTCGGCCCAGTCGAAGATCACTTCGTACTAGTTATTATTGTTGTTGGGATTTGCACTGCGACTTAAAGATCTATTGTGCCACTTTATGGACCTAAAGAGCCTTTTTTTAGTCCAATCTCTGAGGTAAATGTTAGTATATATCCTATATCTCTTGATTTTAATGAGTTATCTAATATTATGAGGCAGCTGTCTCGTCTACATGTGTCATCACTTAGAAATCTCAGTTTTCTTAGGTGATTTTTCAACCTACAGTGACCTGTTAGCAGTCCTGTTATGGTTCTTGAATCATTCTTTATTAGTTTATTAGTTTCATGCATTCTTTGAATCTGTTTATATCGTTAGTCCCTAAGTTTAGTTTAGAACACTTTAACCAAACATGCCCACGTAGTTGCCCGTATGACCCGCGTGGCCCTTCATACAAATTTTTTTTCTATCTTAATTTTGTCTTTGCGATGAGTCAAAATCAAAGAACACTTGCAAAAAACAACAACACAAACCGCACTCGTACAGTGTTCAGCACATTTTTCAGAGAACTTTACAAAAACAAATGCATGCAAAGCCAATATAAAAAAACGCACTCTCGATGATGTCGCTTCAGCATCGACAATTTAACCGCTAATTGTCTCGTTACTTGTGTATCGAGTAATTTTTCATGCAAACACTTTATTACATGTGATTTTATTGCATTTAATTGTTTTTTTTTGTTTTGTTTGATTTTTTGCCAAAAACAACGATGAGCAACATTTCGTGTTTGTTTTTTAGTTTTTTTACGCATTGGCCCGCGCTTAAAATTTCTTGGGCCTACTGCTTTAACACTCGAAGAACACTCCCTCTTTGTTTTTCTTCCTCTTTTCTTATTGAAAGAGAAAGAATGCCTTTGCCCATCCCATAAAATGGTTCCGGACTAGCGGCCTCGATAGTCGAGTAGGTAGCGTACACGATTTGCAGCCCCAGAGGTCCCGGGTTCGAATCCCGGCCAGGCCATGGTCCTACGCTTTTCATATTTTTCACTTTTCTATCCTCATTTCTAATCAACTGAAATTAAAATCCCATCAATATTTACGACTTGAAGTTGTAGTTGGTGGTAGAAAAGTTTGTGGATGAGATTACCTTATGACTTGAATTGACTGAGCTAAAGGCATAACACTTGCCTCAGATTCAAATTCACATGTTTCTACGCTTTCCGCCACGCTTAGAACATTCAACACATACTTGATTACCTGATTCCACTTGATTACTCCTTCCCTCCCACTAATCTATCACCTCATTTGGAACCAAGGTAGACTTGACTGAATAGGTATTACACTTTAAACCATTGGTTCAAAGCTAAAAAAAAAATCAATAGTTCCTGGTACCATTGGTATCCATAGGTTTTGTAGCCCAAGCGTTTTAAGTTGTCAAGAAAATCCATCACCAGTTATGAGGTTACCTGATGAGATTTCAGTACTTTGCTAGCCGCTTGATTGTCAGATAAGATAGCTTTGTTTTGGTTTTGGAATTTACGTTTCAAGTTTAAGTATAAGCACCTGTCTATCGCGTATATTTTCGCTTGGAATATACTGTTATATATAATAATGTATAATATACTGTTCTTGCCCATGGGCTTGAACTATTTGATCTCTGGCCCATAGACTCCTTCTGCGGTTCCTTCTTCAGTTAGAGAGACGTCAGTATACCAAGTAATCATGTAGAAGTCAATTTCCTTACCATTTCTTTTTAATATTTAGTTAAATTCAGAATCTTTTAGTGAAACTGAATTTAGAATGCATACTATCCCTCCGTATTGTTATTTTGGGATATTGCCTCAATAGAATATCAAACTTCTTTCGAGTAACGCAATTCTTTTAGCCCGTTATCTTCATTATCATCATCCTTAGAATCCCACACTCTTCGCCTGGGATTGAGTGTAAATGGGAAGAAGTGTCAGATCTAGTAGAACCTCTATGGATGCTGTTGGACATGTTCGCATAGCTCCGGTGATACAAACGCAGAGCAATCTCTGTAGCTTGTGAAGCGCAGCGATGACTGTATATGGCTTCGTTTTTTTCCGCCCAGAATACTAATCCATATGCAATCATGGGACGTACGATTATTGTTTATATAGCCATCGCAATATTTTTGGAGTACAGCCCCAGCTTTTCCTGCTCTGGATCTACACAACATAAATGTTCTAACAGCCTTCTTCGATATTTCACTCAAATGTGTTTTCCAAAGTAGTATTTGGTCTAGAAATACTCATATTTCTATCTCTATTCCACCTAACCTTATAGGCTAAAGCCCTTTAGGTGTAAGTTTATATTTGATTGTAAATGGCACTATGGTGGTTTTTGCTAGATTTATGTTCAGCCCCATATTATTGCCAAAATTTTTTTTTACCCTTAGGCCTATTTTACACCTATCACACCTTATGTTATGATGGCACAACTGCCCAATAAGCGCCGAAGTCACCTGCTTTTAAAACAGTTTTATAAAAGTTAGAGCGTAAGAAAACATGTTATTTCTAATGTGCTTCATAGTAGCACACATGGAGCACATTGCAGCACATATTTTTTATGAACATCTTGATTAAAGATATCTTTATAAGAATACTGAACAAATCTTTATACTTATAAAATATTTGTTTAATATATTTACAGATATTGGCTTCAATTGCAACATACATGCTGGTCTTCAAACAAATATTACCAAAGTTTACAATATATTAAAAATTGATGCAGTCTTGAAATAGAAGTAAATCCCTTAAAATAAAACTCTATTTAAATGGAATATATAATATAATTTAATATTTTCTTATCATTATTTTAATAAAATAAGTTAGTTTTTGAACTTAGAATTATGTAAGCTATGCTTAAAGCCCCCGCCGACTCTCTGGACATGTGTATCACTATAGCTATCGATACCTGAGTAGGTCTCGGCACCATGATGTTCACTTTCATAAGACGGCCAATCGACAATAGCTCCACCAGCAGTTATGAGGCTAGAGGTCTCATCGTGACTAGAATGCTCTTCGTGACTAGAGAGCGGATCGTAAGGTTCGAAATCGGAATGTTCAAAAATGATATCCTCGTTTTTTCCTTCCTCAATGGGATATTCAACAACTTGTCTCACTTTACCCACATAATCTGGCAAATATTCTTCAATGATTTGGTGAGTGTCTTTAGTTGGGTTCTTGTGCCCATATACAACATTTGTGGGTTCCTTGTGGTGATGCGATTTGAAATTTTGAGCCGGATTTTTCAACAGTTCCGTCTGATATATTGTACCAATATCCAGAAATTCTTCAGTCTCTTTCGGTTTGTGGCTATAGTGAAAATCTATAAAATGCTTATGGTTAAAATTTTAAACGTATTTCAGAATTTCGAAAACCTCAAACCTTCATCCGAGCTCAGATGAGTAGCATATTTTACTGGAGTAGCTTCATAAGGTGATGGCCTAAAGTGTGATTTTGACAATACTAACTCTTCTTCAATTTCTGTTTGATGGTAGGGATTTTCAATAGGATGGTACTTAATTTCTTCTGTTTTTAAATTGGAGTCATCTTCATAACTGACCGCTGGCAAATATTTTTTGCCAGGATTTTTGGACTTCAAGATCTTTATGGTCTCAACATGTTGCTGTGGTTTGTAATGCGACTGATGACCAAAATCAACATCATCATGATCATGTATTTTACGATATCCCAATTCTTCTAAAGAAGATTGATCTGCAATACTATGTTGATCATGTACAATGTATGTTTCTACTGGATCATAATGTTCGACATGCGTTGAAAACTTTTCATCATTATGATGATGTTGCGGTCTCTTTGCTGTTGACACAATCAATGCCTCCAAATAATCATCAGCATTAGCACCAGAATTGGACTTGGCACCAGGATATTTATGCACAGGTCTGCGACGTTTATGATACTGATGATGTATGACCTTATTATGAGGCCCTGCAGCTGGTCCTTGATGTCTTGTCTCTACTGGTAGATGTAGTTTTATGTGCACGTACTCGTTGACAAACGTGGGTGTGCTCTGGGTGTAACGCAGACACGAGCAAGCTATGATCAGCAGCTGTTTCAAGGGAATAGAATTATTTTAGTAAAAAAACACTTCAACTTCCCGTTACTCCATGTAACCACAACACCACTACTCACAACACCATAAAGCAAACTCTTCATCGTAGTTTTTAATATTCTTATATCGCTCGCATATATCCCACTTTCTTCGTAGAGCCACCTTTTTTTTGGCACTTTTATGCTTACGCACTGACTAGATTTGATTAAACCGATTGCGATTAAGGTTCATGTTTTATATACGCCAGCTAGTTGTCATGATACAGATATCTTGGCTTCATTTTGCAGCTGTATAGCTCTGCTTGATCGTAACTTGCTATTGTTTGACTTATTTAAAAATTGTTTAAATATGTTAAAAGCTTTTGTCAAACGAAAGTGGAGGAAAGTTCACGGTTATTATATGATCGGTTGTTATTGCGTTGAATTGGTGAATCAAAACGCAAATTATGCACATTTTATTGGCAGCTGAGAGCATTTGAGACAACATCATCATAGAAATATTGAATCGTTTTTCGTTATCGTTCATTGATATATATATTTTTTTAATGTATATATTTCAATAACAAAAAAATATGTAACTAGATTTTCGGCACATTTTTTATCATACAAAATAAATTGGTTTTATTACAAAGAAGAAATAAAAAAAAACGAAGTTATTTATTCCTCCATCAAAGTAGACCTGTTGGCTTATCATAAGTTTCCAATAACATATGGGCAAAATTTCTCAATCCATTTTTGAAATTTTTCCAATCCGGTTGAGAGTTTCTTTGGATGAATTATCAACCCGGAAATATTTTGTATGGTGCAATAAATATTTGAAGAGATTTTGAATAAAAAATGTGTGTTATTGTATTGCATTGTATCTTATTGTATTGCATTGTATTGTATTGTATTTTATTGCAATAAAGCGAAACGATATTTTGGCGAGCTTGAAATTGACTTCAACTCGTTGATATCGCATCGACGCATAGAGGTCGACATCAAAACTTAACAAACTATACCAAAAAACGAGAAATTTGTGCACGCTCAGTTCAAGTCTAGAGCAACTATACAAGAAGGGAGTAATATGACATAAAAATTTGTTATTTTTGGTTTTTAAAAATAGCTGGTTTTTCACCTTTTTGACGTGACAACGTTACGATTTACAGCGCAGGTTTCCAAAAAAGTTGAAAAAGGCATTTTTCGAGAACGCATCGGTGATAAAAGTAATGACACGATAGTAAAAGTCAATTCTTTGACTTTAACTATGGCAAAAATATACATAAAAAAAATAAAGACGTCAAAGGGACGCGGACGGAGCTGTTTGAGCAACGATACTTCAAATTTGTTACATGGAATTATAACGCTCTATCTGTAAGTGTTACGTCGAAAAATATTGCACGCAAGTAAAGACTACTTCTTAGTTATCATGTCAAAAAAAGGCAAACAATTCTTTCTTCTTGTAGCATATAACTACAATATTGAAAATGAATAAATCATGCAACGGCGTTGCATGGAATTATTATTCGGTAAGCATATGCGGCACGGCAAATGTTATGAAACAAAAATGAGGGATTTATAATTATCATAACAAAAAAAATAATAAAATAAATGCAATATTGTTGCATAGAATCCTGATACAATTATACAAGGTAGGAGTGGCAACTGGCTTTTTCTTACAAGTACAAGTACACAAGTACCAACTGTTATTTGCCTGTATATTTTATTTTTTTTTTTTTATTTATTTATTTAAGAAAAATGTTTAAAATAAGTCTTTGTCGATTTATCGTAAAAGTCTATTCTTTGACTCTAACTATGACAAAAATATACATTAGAGATTACACTTCTTGTCACTTTACCAATTGAATTTTCACCATGGACAAATAGGACCGTAAGTGGAAGGCACAAAAAATATCAAGGTGTTAGTTATAATGTTGTATACAACCCTTTCCCGAAGTTCTTGGTTGGGGTTTGACATTTAATTCGAAAAACTACAATTATTACAAATTACAGAAATATTTGGGTCTATGTTCTGGATGGAGACTTAGGCCCCTATTAGGTACGACAACTCAACTTAAGTTGACGTGACTTAAGACACCTCAACTGAACTTTTTTGCCATATTACGCATAACCATAGAAATAAAATATAAGTAAGTGGTGTTCTACTCACACATACTATGCGTGTGTTGAAGAACTTTTCAAGCGAGATAGAGCATGATTTTTTGACATAAGCTCTTGCACATCAAAACAAAGAAAATGAGTGGTGAAAAAACATTAAAATATTAAATAATTAGCGATTGTCATCGCTATAAATTGTATTAAAATGAACATAAATAAAATAAATAATTAAATAAGCATGCGTTGTGCCGTGAAAAGTTGTGAAAGTTCACAAAAAACACATAATAAGTAGGTTTCATTTCACAGGTAACCTTGCTTTATAGTTTGTTGGTTTCCCGCCATTTGTGTGCATGAGTCATGTGCAAGAGCTTCTGTCAAAACACAAGTTCAGCTTCATGAGCGCATTCATTCTTTAGGGTGGCAAGCGATAGGGCCCTAATTTTTTTTGGATTGAAGATAAGTTTTAATCAGGGACCGTAACTGTTATAAATTTTTTCAAATAAGTCGATAAATAATGGTTATTTTTACCGATTTTTTTGTTATTATTTACTTTTATTTATTCGGTCACAAATACCAGTTAAAATGTTTATTTTTCTGTTCAAAATAGAAGTTAAAATATCACTTATTTTTTCGGTCAAAAATAAATGTTAAAATATGACTTCTTTTTCCGGTCAAAAATGTATATATGACAGTGATATCCTATATTCAATACTAGCTTACCCAGTACACGCTTTTTGCACCCGAAAATATGCTAATGAGCCGAATGGGAAAAAATTTGTCCCGTATTTTTGACATTTTTGTAAAATATCTATGATTTCAAATACGCATTCACATGAACTGAGACAGTAAAAAAGGAGTTTAAACCGAAAAAATAAAAGTCTAATTTTAATTGTTATTTTTGACTGAAAAATATATAATTTTATATTTTAATATTGTATACCTCATAAGTGGTGTGTAAGTCCAATAAAAATTAAATAACAAAAATACGTCTGAACACCAAAATGTTTTCGCCTTACTTTACGATAACCCCTAATGCGGTCCTGTTTGAATGTTTATGTGTTTAAATTAACTTCATTGTATTTGTAAAATAGTTCATTTCTGGTCAACTTCACCGCTTCCTTATCTCTTAGTTCTTTGCGCATAACATACATTTTCAGTCAGAGATAAAGAGATTGGAAACTTCGGCAAAAAGGAGATAGCTGTATGCCAAAATGCAGTCAATACTAATGCAAATGTTATAAATGTGTTAGTAAAATTTCATGACAAACTCACCCCTCGCGATGGATTCTCGATGAATTCACCCCTCAGGATGGACATGAACGCTGGTGAATATCTCACTTTCGACAGCTAAGCCACCACTGTACACATACGGAAAAGCTAGCTTACAATGTTTGTTCAAACAAATTCATGCATTTAAAAATTAGAACAGAGTTTTTTAAACAAAGATATAGCTGTTCTTGAAAGAAATTGAATTATGTTTTTCTGTTAACAACACCACTTGTAAATAGAACAATTTTTTTCATTTTAAATTCAATTTTTTTCTATTAAAAATATTTTTGTCTGTTATCAAAGTAACTCCACAAATCAGATTGACAAAACTAACATTTCTATGTTAACAAAAGTTCTTTATCGACTATTATTAACAATATTCTTGCTCAGCTAAAAACAATTTTCTTTTAAATATGGAAGACTTTTTTGGGTGTAGGACCTATTTTTGACAAATGTGAGGTGAACTCACATACACAATATGTGATTGCATAAAAAATTGGAGAAGAAGCATTTTTAGCTGTCAAAATCAACAGAATTCACAATAGAAAAGAAGTTTCCTATCTCATTATCTCTGTTTTCAGTTGAGCTGTGGTGTAAACTTGCTGTTTTTATTGGAGCATGATTACACCGAAATTTTGACACTTTCGTTGAAATGAATCAGCTGTTCGCATTAATTTCAATTTTTGTGTATATGTATTTTGTTCACAAGTAATAAAGCAAGGAAATAATAGTATAGAGCAGGAGTGCCCAAAACTTTCTTATGGAAGTGCAAACACTAATACATATAAAATCCTGCAACCTTTCGTAAACGAAAGCATACTATGTTAGACAACAACAAAATCTACGTAGAAGATCACTGTCACCAAAATGTACCAACAAAGCATACGAAAGTGTTGTTGCTTGCACTTCGGTATAAGCAACGAAAAAAGATCAAAAACAAAAAAGACAAATTTGTTTGTGTATTTTGTATTGCTTAGTGCGGAGTGCTGTGTGTGTATATTAGAATACACAGCCTATGCCTAAGTGCTTCTACAAAAACAAATGTGCACCAAGTGCATAGGGCTTGGGCACCTCTAAAGACGCTATACAACTAGCTCAAAGCAGATGTAAGTTTTTGACAGTTTTTACACTCGAGACATAGTTGCATTGTTAAACCTAATACCACAAAAAATACATACATATCTCTGAGATACATACTTGTCAGTCGATAGACACATATGTACCTCAAATGTGTAATAGACAATACAAATTTACAAATTACACACTCAACTTAAGTTGAGTTGTCGTACCTAATAGGGGCCTTAGATTTAGAATAATGGTCTAACGAAGTTTATTATTTGTTTATATTCGAACATATTGGTTCTATTCAATTTAAAACACTCCCCTTTTGTCTGTGCAGTCACTCCTTTTTAAATAGATTTATAATTTAATATGAAATATTTTAATTCGAAAAGTTCTAAACATTTTAATTATGGCTTACAACCAGCTCTACACTGTCCCCGTTTTATGCACACGAAAATCAAAAAGTTCTAAAAAAACGAAGAAAATCCCTCCATCTGGCTCTAGCTTTTATTCCATGTTGCAAAGACCCCTTTTACATTGATCAATACTTGAAATTAATTTTTTTGACATTCTCTTTTAGACTGAACGAAAACTTTTATGGCATTATTTACTCTCTGAGGTTTGCCATTGCCTGCTGAGAGGTGACGGCCGAACAGAAAAATTAATTCGATTAAAAAAACTCTCTGTGTCTGGTGGAATTTGAACCAGGCGTTCTCTGGCGTATGGTTCACACACTCTACCCACTGCGCCACGGTCGCCGACAAAAAAGAAAATAGAAAGTAAAATATACAGGCAAATGCCTGTCGGTGCAAGACATTCGTGAGAAAATAGCCTGTTGTCACTCTTTCCTTGTAAAATTCAATCATGGTACAGCGCAAGAAAAGAGTGGGGATGTTAAAAAATTATGCCTTCACCTTGACACGATGACAATCCATCTAGTCATCTGAAAAAAAACATATACAGTAGTTTTGACTATGTCGTAACACAAGACGTAGAATTATTCAATTCGCTTTTGATGACATCTTTTTTAAAAAATATTTAGCAAAATATTTATTCCATACACCGCTCAGGTGTATGACCTTTAAAAGAGTGTCGGAAAGGGTTAATATGTATGACCGACCCCCATTACTTTTGCAAAAGGAACATTTTTGCCTTTGACACCTATTCCCTTCGACCACTCCTTAGGGGGGCTCCCATACAAATTTTATGGTTTTTGTATATTAATTCCATACACCTAAGCATATGACCTTTAAAAGAGGGCCGGAAAGGGTTAATATGTATCACCGACCCCCATTATTTTTGCAAAAGAAAAATTTTTGCCTTTGACACCTATTCCTATTCCTATTCCTCAAAATTACTCAGAATTACTGGGATACGCGATTCTGTTAAAAACAACATGCACCCAAAAGTATGCTTTTTTTTAATTATAAGATTTATGTCTTCACACTAGATGGCGCTGTCTTCACCGTCGAAAAAACCGGAAACCGTAGATAAATAGGTAGCAAACTTAAGCAAACAAAAACATCAAATGTTGGCTTTATATTTCATGTAATTGTGTAAAATGTATATAAGTTAGAGAGTTCAAACATGTATTTTTCTCCCAGTGAGGATCAAGCAGACCAACAGGTGATAACATCAACATTGTACGATCAGTACTTTAGGCACACCAAAGGCTGAAATTGTGACCTAAATACCGACACCTGATCACTATCACCTGATTTTCAAATTTGTAGACTACAATACCCCCTTAAAGCAATGGCATAGCGATGGGCTTTGTGAGCTGCCCGTGTAGCACACGATCCAACACACGTATCTCCCTTGAATATTTCTCATGGTAGTAACCATACAGAAGGCTTTATACGTAGACTAACATTGCTTCGAATAGAGTGCATTCAAGAGAGTTGAGGGAAGATGAAATATTTTCATCTCCTATCAGATATATCGCACTTCGTTGAGTTTGGTCCAGAAACTCCAAATAAAATTTTGAAGCCCCCCGCCAAAATGTGTGACCTGTACTACATTTTCCGTCTATATATGAGGTAAAGCTAATGCTAAGGTCAGTAGAAATTAAGTATTTCTTGTTCAAAATTTCTTAATCCAAAAAACATATGCACTTGGCCGCTTCTTTTTACATATCGAAAATATGATCATTCCAACGATGATCGGATTGGATCGATATGTCCAGACCGTCAAGAGCATCTGACTACACAAGATCTACACCGTTCATATTGAGGGGAGCTAAGGGGCAACACACTCCCTTATGAGTAAACAGACAACATTGGGTCTTGCTAGCATGAAACCACATTAAACTCTACTTTATTAGCAAGCCCCCACTCGGAGACTTTTTACACCAAACCAACGGGCCCTACGGAGCAATATTAATGGTCGCTAAGCAATTCACAGCACTCTAGATAATTCATAAAATGGAAGTATACTATTTATTAGCAATAGGGCCGCGGTCGACCGCGATCAGCTCCGATCCAAATTTCTCACACCTATGCCAGCTGTAACGCCTCTATTTTTTTCCTCATTTCGCATGTCATTCAACATACTAAAGACTACGTAAAACTATTTTAATAAGTATGGATCGCTTACAATGCAAGCACTTAATATTAGCGAAAATAAATAATAAATATTCACCAAGTTGTAACTTTTGATGAGAGGGCATCGACTTTTTTTTTTAACTAAACATTATTTAACACTTTAATTTTGTAATTTTTGTGCATAAATTTCAGGGTCGAGGTATTTATGTTATAAAATTAATGCTGTGATAATTGTGAGATTAAAATAACTCTCGCATTGTTAATTTGTATGAATGAATTTATCTAACGAGTATTTTTTTTTTTTTATTATTTCATTCATTAGATTATGCACATAATAGATACTCGTAGTTCTGTCAATGTAAGTTCAATAGTTGTAAGTCACTCTAAACTTTTATGAGGCAAACATTTAGAAGAAATGTGAATATATCAAACAACACATGTAAATTTACTTTGAATACATACCTTAGACCAGGTTCCTAGCTTAATCATTTGTCATAACAGCATGATTATTATAAGATAATGAAATAATTTTTAGATATTTGAACGTTTTCTTAACTCACAACGAGTCTATAATTATTCCGTTATGGCAACATGGTTAAGATGAAAAGTACGGTTAAAGTTTTAAAGACACGGATAATGTAAAATACCCTTTATGTGAAAAAGTCAAGCTGATAGTGAAAATGTAATTTTATTTTCGGCAATAACTTGTTTGATTTCGTGGGAAATAGTAAAATATTCTTCCATAAGTAATAAAACTATAACTTTTGTTATGATAGAGTAAGCAATTATTTAAACAAGTGAAAATTTAATTTAACTATATCTTTTGTCAATTGTATTTTAGCCCCTGTTAGACTTAAAAGAAACCCCTGCTACAAAAACGTTTTAAAATTTCATTGCGTTCATTCATGATATGAACGATTTGTCATTATTAAATAGCAATATAATGTAGTTTTTTCCATCTGTCTTCGACAAATACTCAGAGTACACTGGTGATGTGGAGGGAACACTCTATGCTTCTCAATGGCGACACTGACGAAAATTCCGCCAATAGAAATGACATCCCGGAAACTCCAATTACGGACGACAGCATTGAAGTTCCGCTGCCCGACTATGGCGAAGTCTTCAAAGTTATAGCTCGTCTTAAAAACAACAAAGTCGCCGGGGCCGATGGCCTACTTACTGAGCTGTTCGAGAATGGAGGCGAAGCTCTATTTAAATGCATTCATGAGGTTATATGCAAAAGATTGTCACAAGAAAGGAGTACCCATAATTAACGCCAACTACCGTGGGATAAGTCTACTTAATATCGCATATAAAGTCCTGTCGAAGGTATTATGTAAAAGACTGAAACCTTTCGTTAAAGGGAGCGTAAGGTTTGTTTCGTCTAAAAAATACCTTTTTTCATGAATTTTTTTATAAAGAATTATTATAGTAATTTTTTTTAAAAAATAGAGAGAAATAACGGATTTATTGTAGATCCCCGCAGGCGTCTCGAAAAAAAGTTTTTGTGCGGTGACCACGCTAGAGCACCACTGGATCATCTGAAACCAAAAAATCAAAATGTTTTCTTTAGTTTATTACTTTATCTCTCCAGTCACGTCGAGCTTCTTTTAATTTTTAAATTTTTGGCACCATTTTGAAGCCAAAATGACGATTTTTGACGAAAAAAATCTACCTATTTGTTATTGTAAAATTGTTAGTAATTAAAAAACGTCTCTAGAGAGCTACTTGTATGTAGAATATGTGTACAAAATTTCAAAACGATCGGTTCAGTAGGTACGGTCATTCAACCTACTGTAACTTCGTTAGTTTTGCTCCGAATGACCTAAAAATTTAATACAATATTCTTCAGATGTTGTACTTTTAGAAACAAAAATAAAAAAAAATTAAAAAAAAGTTGTCAAACCTTTCCCCCCCCTCCCCCCCTTAAAAGAATTGTGTATTGGCTATCCAAACAACAAAAGTAGCAAAAAGAAAACCATTAAATTATCAAATTTACGAAAAAGCTTCGCTTCGTTCGTGTTTCCAACGACGCACCTGTGACTTCAAAGCTTTTATGTTCATAAAGCAATTAATATATTGATGATAATAAAACAAAATGGCCCGAAAAAAAAAATCCGCCGAAAAAAAACAAAATGGCGGCCATTTGAAAAAAATTGATTTTCGAGGTTATAAAATCTGTCGCCATTTTGTTTTTTTCGGCGGATAAAAATTATCCTAGTTCAGGCGGTGGCCACTTAAAAAAGAATTAATTTGTTTTTTTTTATTTTTTCCTCAGATGTTCCAGACTGGTGATATCCTGCACACCGTCAATTTTTTGACTTTTTTTTAAAAAAATCAAAAAACGTCAAAAACCGCTTCAAAAATTCTGAAAAAAATTTTTTGTATTCTTTAAATGTTCATAAATATATGTGCAAAATTTGAAAACGATATCTTTTTCCTTCTATGAAAAAAAAATTCCCAAAAAAAATTTTTTTTTTAAAAATTTGTAACCTATATGTCCTTAACCCTTCGTTACATGATTTTTTTCTCCCTGTGTATAAAAATATTTTATGTCTTTATTTGTGATTGGGGAGGTTTAGAGAATGTATAAACGAAATTTGGATGCTCTGCAATGAATAGGAGCGAAGTTACGCAACATTGCATATGTGCAATTTCATGCAGGCAAGCAATAAAAATTAGTATATGATGGTTCATATGTTAATTTTTATTAATTTGTATTTTATATTTTTGAAAGGGAATTATATGCTTTTAATAACTTAAACTAAGATATATTTCCCAGTTGTCAATTTAAATTGACAATTTTAAACAAAGGAAAATATAAAACACTGATTTGCAATGTCACAAGGAACAAGAAACAAAACCTTAATTTGAAGCTCATTGTATTAGAATTCATTACATAAGTACATAAAACATTATTCATTACGAAATTGTTCAATAGCAATGCATTTACTAATATTATCGTATAGCGTATGTTTATCTTACAGCTTCCAATAAATGGGTGGAACAAATTGACTTCCCCCATAAATGAATTGTATTGTGAATCAATTCGGACACTCAATGGATATTTTTTTCACACAACTTCTTATCGAATCGTTCAGCTAAGGTCTCAGGACTTTAACTACAATGGTTTGACATCAAATTAACAACTTTATTATCTCTCCATGAAATCAAATGTACGTTAACATCATCATGGTAAGCTACATATTCCACAGACTCTCCTCGACTCTCCTCGAACACTCGGTAGTTTTGAGTTCGGAATTCTGTTCCGACGGATTGTACCCAATAAATACCCCTTTTGGCTAGTTCAATAGTTAGTTGTAGTGTTCATACAATGATTATGATAAAAAAAACTTTATAATTCATATTAGAAGTACTTCCCGTAAAACTCTTTTATAACAATATTTACACAAGCCGAAGATCATTTTCTTCGTGGTGACGAAGATAGGGGCTGTTTTCTTGACCCAAATTATTTATTTAAAAAATTAATTTATTTTTAAATTTAGCTTTAAATGTAGTTAAGTGCATAGAATTGCACATCTGCAATATAACCTCATATCTGCAATGTAACTTCAAAATGTCTCAAATGCATGATATTGCATATTTGCAATTAAGCCATTTATTTTATTAAATTAAAGTTATAATGCACAAAAAAATTAGTAAGCTTAAAGAAAATTAACTTATATTTTGGAACATAACTTACATTTTAACGTTTTTTTGATATTTCTTGTATAATTATTAAAAATATTCACTTATTTTTTCTACATATCAGACAGACCTTGTTCAAATCAATATTTTGGACAAATTAAATCCCCAATTTGACAAAAGAAGGCAACAATTAATAAAAAAATGTCTAAATTTATTTTTAAATAAAATTCCGTTAGGTATATTCACAGGGTGTGTATACTATATCTCTTAGAAGTCAACATTGCATATGTGCAATACCATGCAACGAAGGGTTAAATTTATTTTTTACTTTGTAGTGATTTTGAAGTCGGTTTTTTTTTTGTTGATAAGTTTTTTGGTCGACATAATCGTCCATCCGAGTGTCTACTTGTATTAACCATGGATTGTTTTCGCGCCAAGCATACTCTTTATGATAAAACGCATAAGCAAAGACATTGTACAGTGCGCACCATTTCGTCTTACTCATTGGGTACCCAAATGATTTAGACTTCCAGAATGCGTAATCTAAATGCATATATTCCCTTGTATGTAAGCAACACACTGTAACTTAGCTAAGGTGTCTGTCATTTATTTGTGGGCTTCTGGTAAGGTCAAGCTATTGCTTACCTAATACATTACCAACAGAAGCGACTAGTTTTAACAGCAAAAAGAACAAAATAATTGATATCATCTACCAAAAATAGTTCAATCGATTATTACTCAACCTTTAAAGCTGTCATGGTTACACAACGTATGCGTTATGTTTGCGCCTTTGTTGGTAGCTTAAACCGCTTTGCATTAAAACCTTTTACATGAGGAATTAAGAGCACAACCACCACCCAAGAAAGAACACCATAGAACTGCAAGCACCTTCACCACCATATAACAGTCAAATTTTTGATTTGACTTTTTGTTTTTTTTCTTATATATTACCATCAACAACAACCGTGAAAAGCAAATCGCTGATATAAATAAGTAGAATATCACCAGCCGCTAAGCTAATTGTTAAGAGCCTCTTACAAACAACACTCTTGCTAGCTAGTCAGCTGCGAAGTCTCTTCGCTCTTAAGAATTTTAAATAAAATCAGTTTGAGTTTTGAAGTCAAACGTTTTAGAACAACAATCGTAACGTGTCTCTGTTCAAGCCAACGTTAGTCAAGTGCTAGCTGACTGATTAAAAACGAAACCTAACCAACACCGCGCTAATTTTCTATACTTAATATTGATGTTTATTTAACTCATACTTAATCGCGCCGTGAATTTCTATTTTTTAAAATTTGAGTGCTAAGCGGGTGGCGAAATAACATTCATTCATATCAGGAAGATAAAGTCTAGTTGTGGCTAGTGTTTTTTTTTTGCTATAAATAAAAACAAAACCAAAAACGTTGCATTCGGCGGCTTCTTAAATATTAATATTTATTTAAATACAAGATAATATCAAACAGCTGTGAAAATGAGCGTTCAAAATATTCCACGACGACAAGCAATTCCCATACTTTACACCAAAGGAACACACTACGATGTCGGCTTCGATATGGTACGTTGAAATTAGAAATATTTATCTATTTACTAAGATATTTAATAGATAAATTATCATTTATTATTTAAGTTATCATTTATTATTTAAGTGATACTTGTATAGATGAAGGCAAAAGTTAAGTAAAGATAAACAATAACAATTTTAAGTGTTCGAATATTAGTTATCTTGAATGTTGAAATATATGGGAAAAAAAAAATTATATTTTGGTAAAAAACAGACAAAATTAAAATTTCGAAGAGAACACTTTTTATTTCAACGATACACAAATTTTTAACTTAAAATTCAACTTTTTCTAAATCAAATTAAACATTTTACTCTTTAAATTCAACCTCTTACACTTCCAATTCAACTTGATATTTTGGTTTGTCCATTTTCGACTCTTTCTTATCCTAAAAATATATATTTTTTTAAAGAAATCCAAAATATCCAAGTACCCTTCATTACTTGCGTTTAAGATCTAAAAAAATAAAAAATAAAAAAATTAAGATCTAGTCTATCTAAAATCTGTAAAATATTTTTAAAATTCATAACAACTTTAACCTCTCTATTGAGTTCCATTTCAATCAAGACCTCAACAAAATTGATTTAAGTCTATTAAAAAAGTAATTTCCTTTAATTTTCCATTCAACCATCAAATATTTTGAAACCCTTCTTTTGTGTCTTTACCAGTTTTCAGTCAAAACCGATTTCCAAACCAATAAAATTTCGCATACACCGAGAAGAAAAGCAATAGTAAAATCACCTAAGCCGGCTTGGGTAAAGAAAATTGTATGGAAATTAGAAACTTGTGGTTATTCGCCAAAGTAATATATTGTTTAAACATTGCGTTGAAAGCATATACTTCGATACCCTGCCACTAAAAAAATGTTTGATTCACCCAAGCCAAGTATATATATAACATTTTAACCAATAGTGTAGGTAAACCACCGAAAACTTTGACACTTTGTCAAAATGGTATGAGCACAATTTATCGCTGAATACTCCCGGTTTGTTATAGTTCTCGTTTAGTTTTTGAGATGAAAATCATATAGCCTACACTCAGAAAAAAACCTATATTTTTGTGATAAAAAAATTTTTATTTTGATAATAACAATTTTATCTTTTTCAAATAAAATTCCCTTCAATTAGAATAAATTTGCACATATTCAAAAAAATATTTCTTCAATTGTCGGAAATGAAAATATATTTCAAGTCTTTAATAATGATAAGTATTTTTCTCGCACTAAAAAATTCTCATTTATAGATAAAAATTTCTAGAAAATGCAAAGTTTTCTCTATTGTAGATAAACAATTCAACATGCGAAATATTTTCTTCGATAAAAACAAATACTTTCTCAAAAAAAAAAGTCTTTTTCTCTAAGAACGATATATTTTTCTTATATTTCTCTTTTGCATGGAAGCCTTTTTACAATTTTTAGGGAATTTTTGGAATCACATTTAGAGAAAAGCATTTTCTGGAGTAAGCTCTATACCATTTTCTCTAAATATGATGCCTTTTTATCATATTCCGAGAGACTTTTTTCTGAGTGTAGATATTTAACCAAAGTGCAATGCTTCGTGAGTGCATTTTTTGGCATTAAATTAGATATATCTAAATGCATAACTTTTTTTACTTTGTAAATCTGTGTTGTAAACTTTTTAAGTTTATGTCTATTTACATTAAATAAAACAGGTTTTCCTTCATAAAAATTTAAATTTTTGGTTCATTTTATTAAGAAGTTTCATCTAAGTGCTTGGGTAATTTTGCACAACGGCAATATACAAAATTTTACCTAAGTGTTTTGTTGTTTTAGTGTAAGTTTTACCTATATGTTCATTTCATTCTTGTGTATGGAAATTTTTTACCAAAACAATATACAGTAATTTAGCTATTTAACTTTGATAGTTCAACAAAGTTTTTTGTTGAAAACTTGAACACTATGTTCGGCAGAATAAGCAAGCACGCTCATATAAATTGTCGAAGCTAGTGTGTAAATTACAAAATACTTTGCTAATTTATCATCCAAATCAACTCGAAATCGGTAAGTTAACAAGTAAAACTTAGGTGTTTTGACCAAAAACTTAGGAGGCTGAAATTGCCAAAGCCATCGTATAAATTATACTAGGTTTTTTATAAATTTTGCATAAGTTTTTTTTCGGTGTAGTAATTATTTTAAGGGAAATAAAAAATGTTAACTCAAAAATGCAGAATTCAAAAATTGCGAGGTTTTTAATGTGAAAAATCAGGCATTCCACTAAAACTTAAAGACAAAATGTGATAGCGGGCCATTTCCAAACACCAAGCTACATATCTTTACATTATATCTGTATCCACAAGCAATAATCGCTTAAGTCGACTTAAGTCAGAACTGAGTTATTTATATTCAATATTCCTTGAATATATCTACACATACACACAAAATCTGTAACTTCTAGCGTTAACCAAAGTTATAACACAAAAACCAAATAAGTTTTCATAGAACCTATATGACGATTAAAAACTTTGAAATAAGATTTCTCACAACATTGAAATCCGACTTGAGCTATTATTGTTTATTGACACAGATATAACACATTAGATACTCCCTGCGTTACTAGGAACTATTAATTTATTAATTAAGTAATTAATTTATTTTAAATTATTTTTGCAACGTTATGAATGAAGGAATGAATGAATAAATGATTGAATGAATGTATATTTCCCTACGCTTGAACAAATAACTCCGAAGGGATCAATTCAACGATATATTGCATTGAAATATAGAGAAACAGTTAGTAAAACGAAATCGTCTGAAATATAACTAGCATTATAATGAATTTGTGGGCCGTAAAAAATGGGGTGTGGCAACATTTTCTTTTTCTAAACCATCTCTTCAAAATTTCAGTCCAATCGAGCCAGTAGTTTTAAGGTCTTTAGCCATCAGACGTTGCTTTGCTTTTTATATATATAGATGGGCGGCAACAGTGGGCATTGCAACATTCATATATCTGTTGCCACCGCCACTTGGACCCATAGCCCATAACGAGCCCAGGCGAGTGGATTAGGAGCGATCAATATATGATCCAAATGGATCAGTAAAGAAGCTTTTGAAATATATTTTTTAACAAAAATAGTGAGAGCATTTTTCTAAAATGCGCGTCCCACACTTGGTTTTCTTAGTTTTGCATTCATTGCTCGCCTATTGCTCCAATAAAACAGTGAGGAACCTCTAGCGCAAAGTGCTCGCTTTTCGCTCCCATGAAACAGCAAGAGAGCGCTCCCTTGTTGCTCCTCATGGGAGCGATCCTATATTTTTTTACTGGGAATATTCAGCCTATGCCTAAGTGTTTTTACAAAAACAAATGTGCACAAAGTGAATGGGGCTTGGGCACCTCTGATAAAGACGTATGATGTGAATTTGAGCCAAATCAGTCCATAATAAAGAATTTTCAAAAAAGCGATCCCTGCGACACCTAGAGGGAGGGGTCTTCAACAAATAAAACAATCCAGAGCACCACCTGAAGGTGAATAATTTCAATGACTCAACCGTGATGGTCAGACAAACAAACGCACCACCGTTTTTAAATATTAAGAAGAAGAAGAAGAAGGAGAAGAAGAAGATATAAATAAATTTTCATTTACAAATTTTGAATTTGAGAATTTTGGTTATTGAAAAAAAAAGTTGATAAGCAATTTTTTAAATTTCAATTTTTTTTTCATCTGTGAGGGTTACCTTTTCGTCTTGCGCCTTACAATAAAAAAGCAGTGGCTAATCAGTGAATACTTTTAAAGGTATTCTCCAAGATGATCAATAAATACACTTTTGCATTCGTTTGAACCAATTTTCGAAATAGTTTCGAAAAAATGTTCAACTTTTTGCGAAAGAGGGAACGAGAAGAAGGTGTTGGGTGCCAAGTCGGGTGTTTATTTCATTTACTATTGTGGTTTTATTTCATCGCATTGGGGCTTTATTTTGTGGTTTAGTTTATTTCTTAAAAAAATCAAGACGCTTTGTTGGGGCCTTATTTCGTTTTAGCTTTAGGACCTTATTTCATGGGGCAATATTTCATAAAGACAAAATTTTTGCTCGTTATATTTTGTTTTCTTGTCTAAACGGTGACAAATGATTGTCTAAATAGTTTTTTTAATTTTAAAAATTATTTTTCAAGCAATCGGGAATTTTATATAAAAAAAAGTTTTTAAAAAACACTTTTGTATTGAATTTTTAAAAGAAAATGTTTTGCAAAACATTGGTTGAGGAAAAAAAAGTGTGGCCCACAATTTTATCAAGATGTCAGTCGATACCCATACTATACGTCAATGCAAAGACGCATTATGATTTCGGTTTTCATATGGTATGTACGAGCATGACAAAATAACAATTGTGAAATTTTACAACAACAACAGTTATAAAAAACTCAAAATCAACAGTTGATTCTGACATCTTGTTGAGGCTACCTTGTTCTTGCATGTGTACGAGTTATTATATAATCTTTTTTAATAAGAGGGACAGAGAGAGACCTTCCACCTACGACACCTACGAGAGACCTAATTCTACGATGCCCCTTGGCAAGAAGTCAAGGTTCTAAGAATTTATGCCCAACAGATCTATTAACGTCATCCAGGCGTAAATACCATGCAATTTATTAGAGGCGTCCATCCAACTATCTCTTGGGCGTCACTTCCATGACTATTATACTTGTTTCATAACCGGATACACACCATACTTTGTTGTATATTTAATTTAATAAATATACTGTATGGATAGTTACCAGTATTGGAACGCAATAGTAAGTACCAATTTATGTATGGCTAAAGTTGATAACCATCCACATTAATTGATCGAAATCGTGATCCATCTAAAATCTCCGACAGTATTTGGGCATTGCAACCCCCTGGTTGTACCATTGCGCAACTCCACGCCGATCAACGCTGATCTGATCGCGACGTTGAACTAGCACAGTCAGCACGTTACTACTCGAAGGACCAGCCCTGTGATAGTCTCCCGAGCAAAAGAGTTTTACCTTGGCACAGCACTTCAACACCACTGACACCTAACTTTATCACACATGACTGTAGAGTCATTTAATTCACCACTAATTACACCAAGATCAATTCTGAGCCACCAATCAACATCCAACAGACACCCCATTTTACACCACTATGCTGTCAGTACCCCAATAAAAAGAGTAGACTGTATCTCTCCAACATTACGAAATTACTATAAAATTAACTATTTCTTCTCTTCGCTTCCTCTCGGAAACTCAGAAAGTACTTAGCAAGCTATTTCGTTTCATCGTAACCTCTCATACTCCGAAAGTCTCATCGCATTCTCTTGAGACTCTAAATTACTTTAGCAAACTATTTTGTTCCATCGTGTTGTGTTCTCAACACTCCGAAAGTACTATAGCAAACTATTTCGTTTCATCGCATCACATGTTACTAGACCGTCACACATCGTCAGTATCTCTTCAGTCAGGAGCTCTTTAGTCAGTAGCTCATTTAATACACTCAAGCAGCGCTTCATTTTTGAAGTTATACTGCCTTCCTTTTTTAAATACACCCAAACGACATGCTAATGTACCAGTGGTATTGTGTTCGCGTTAGCAAATGTAAAAACTATCCCCGTACTAACAAATTTATTTCACATAAGGCTACCGTTGTATGTCAACGATCCCACCTGCTTCCTAGATTGGTCAACCAAGTCCAGGATCTGGGTAGTTCCAATATATTTATTCAAGATAGGGCGAACCCGTTCCCTGAGACCATCCTCTTTTTTCCTGACTTTGAACAGGCTGGCAAAGTGCACACCAGGCGGAGTTAAAAAGAGAGATTGAAATTTTTTTATTGAAACGTGAACACCTGCCGTATAGCCTTAATTTCACTTTGCCCCATGGCAATGGGGTCAAAGTTCATGGAATTGATGCCCATCAGATAAATCTTCAGGACGTTAGTACCATACTAATACAAATACAACGTCCATCCGACCTCTCCTGAGCGTCACTTCCATAACTCCAGGCTCCACCAACGCCCCATAATAGTAGTTTCAACACCAGTTACTCACCATACTTAAGTGTATATTTAAATTAATAAATATATTGTTTGGATTGCAACCAATGCTGGAACGCAACAGTACCAATTATGGATGATTAGTTGGGTCACCAGCCACATTTATTGGTGGAAATCGAGACCCATCTAGCATCTCTGACCATTTGAGGGCATTGCCACCTGGTTGTTTAGCGCAACTCCACGCCAATCACAAACCTGTTCGCGACATTGAACTACCACAGCCAGCACGATACTCCCCGAAGGGCCAGCCCTGCGATAGTCTCCCCGGGCAAAAAGGATTTACCTCGACACGCACCAACACACACTGACACATCTGCATTCATCATTCATGACTGTGAAGGAAAAATCCACCACTATTGGACCTGCTACAGAGTAGACCACATCGCTTCTGACTGTGTGTGACACATGGTCACCCTACTTTGCACCTTTGCAAACTGGTACTCCGAGGCTACTAAGATATACTTTTCACCTCGGAGTACCCAATTCTGACACCTCTTGTTCTCCAAATTATGCACCATATTTTGCACCGTATTAACTTTGTCTTTTTTAAGACTAATTCCAATGTGCCGGTGAAAATTGTGACAGTACGTCTGTCGAGCGTAATGACTATAACCGTGCTAAAAAATTTTAAGGATCATTGCTCTTCCAACGTAACGGCATACGCTACCGTTGATCTAGACAAACGGTCTACCTACTCCCAAGATTGGGCGACCAACTCCAAAATCTGGGTAGTCCCTCTACATTTACACAGGATATGGCGAATCCGTTGCCTGCGACTATCCTCCTTTATCCTGGCTTTGGACAGGCTGCTCTTGAGAACAGACGGAGTTGGTAAAGAGAGAGAGTAAAACATTGTCAAAATGTCAAAATCAATGAAAAGCAACAACAACTTCATCGGCTTTACATGTTATCAATTTTCGCTTTCAGATTTTGTATGAGCTGTCAACTTCGATTTGACATCTCACCCATGCGACAACCTTATTTATTCAACCATGTTATAGTGTCAATGCCGAAAATGCTGCTTTGTTGTAAAAACGCATGGTAGAATGGTGGCTGAGAGACATGAGTCAGAATTGTCAAAAAAACACTGAACAACGAACAACAGTTAAAAGAAGATAAAACTCATGATACAAAAAATAGAGGTAGATGCAGACCTGACTGTGCTCTCTTTTAATACTGCCATAACTGTCAAAATCCATATAAAAAAGTTGTTTGCTTAGATTTAATTTCTATGAACTTTTTCATAGCTTTGAGATTTTATATGCGTTGTCAACTTCGTGTTGACATTCGCTGCAGTACGCTACCATCTAGCGAATATAACTGTATATATTGTATCATGAGAAAACTTATCTATATTGATTTTGACATTTTTTACTCAGAGCGAGAGAGGATTTTCAGCCCCACACTACCTTCTTTATTTTACCATTTTAAAACGCATGTTAAATTGATATAATGTGGAAAAAGTTTCAAATGTGACACACATCTTTACAAACAACGTCATTAACATTTTTCACTTTTACTCGTATGCTTAGTTCGCGCATTGATTGAATGGCTTACCGTTGACCTAATATTGCTCCATTTATAACACAATAATTGCTTAAACTCTCTCACGTATAGTTTTATTAAATTAACATATGCATGTATGAATAAATATTGCATGCAACATGCAATTTTAAAATATATATTTTTAAAGGTTATGTCAATAGTTTTTTTTTTCTTTTTAGAATAAATTTTTTTATATTATTTTGTTTTAAATGCAAAAGTTCTTCTAATCAAAGAAACATTCAAGAGTGTTAATTTGTTAATTTTATGAAATCACTTCTTTAGCTCAATACTTCCGTGTTCAGTTTTTTCATGTCTAGAACATGCGTTTTATTTCATCATAGCCAGCTGAGATAACAATTAAATTAATTTTGGTGGATGCCCCTCTTCAAGGTTTTTCATTGCTTTAGAAGTGAATATTACTTAATTACTCGAAATAAATATGCAGCACTTTAAGTGCTAATAAAATTTTAACATTGAACTTATCTCTTTGGTAAACAGATCAGCCCAAAGTTAATAACGGCAAATTAACTCATTAGAACAACACTCACTCCTATATTAATTGCATATGAGTGAGTTGATCGTAACATGACCTCTGAATATTTTGAAAATAATTATAAAAATTGGCGTTAACAAGTAGTTCCCCATTTTTTACGTCATGTTTATTAAACACAACAAGCACAGTTGTTTTTTTTTTTTGTGTAATTTCATTCAACACTAAAATTGTGATCAAATTTTACTTTGTGAGTTCGTTAACACGGTAGGTTTGAACATGATCGAAACTAGTTTGAAACAACTCTAGTATTCACTTAATTAATGCGAAACAGTTCCATACCATTTACAACAATTTGATTAATACTTTAGATATGCTAATTTATTCAAATAAAAATTTTGTTTTTGGTTTGTTTTTTTTTTTTTTTGTAAAAATTGTTTTTTTTTTTTAAATGTGTTTACTGCCAAGAAGATTTATAAAATAAGCGTTAGCAGCAATAGATGATTTAAATTATTCTCAGTTTGGAAATTTATTGATTTTATACCAAATAAACTGATAACTCACAAAATTCCTAGAATACGTACGTTATGCAAGTAAATAACGTAAATAATAGTAAATAACGGTCTTATATAGAAGTTTGAGTATCAGAGTTAGTGCGACAGTTAAATATTCGAAATTTTTTCATCATCTTGATTTGTCCAAACAGAAAAACAAGTATGGAATCTTTTCAGCTTTGTGTGAAAGCACAATTTTCAACCTGGATTGACAAGAAAAGAATGCATCGATCAACTTAGTTCGACTTTTGGTGAAGAAGCACCACACCCAGTGACTATAAAACGCTGGTCCAATAAGTTAGAGCGTGTTAGTCGTTAGTCGTCTACAAAACGAATTTCGTGAAGGTCGTTCAGGAACGGCTGTAGTGGCAGAAAACAATTTTCAACGTGGAAAGACAAGAAAAGAATACATCGATAAACTTAGTTCGACTTTTGGTGATGAAGCATCACACCCAGCGACTGTATACCACTGGTTCAATGTGTTCGAGCATGGTAGTCGTTCTCTCCAAGAAGAATTTCGTGAAGATCCTCCAAGAACGTCTGTTATTACAAAAATATCGATGTTGTGCGTGAATTGATGGGAATAAACCGGTATGTGACATACCGTGAGATGGTGTCATCCTTGGGCATACGTGGCACTAGCAAACATTCGATATTGCATGAAAATTTAGGCGTCAGGAAGATTTGTTACCGGTGGATACCCCATAATTTGACGATTGCGCAAAAAAGGTTCGTGTCAATTGGTGCAAGGAAATTCTGAAAAAAGACATATTTTACGCACGTCTACACATCACTTCAGGTGACGAATCATGGAACTTCGCTTATGACCCCGACTGTTCGGGTCTTTCAAAGTGAACAAAACCTGACAAAAGTTGTCCGCTGGCGGAGCATATGGCCAGCATATACATACATCCAAGCATGAGGTTGCCTTTTTTCAGAAAAACCGGTCATTTCGCATCTGTACAACTTGAGCGACGGATGTCCGTTTATGCTGAATGGTACACAACCATTTGTTTGCCGGAAGCCGCCGTGAATTGAGGAAAATCAACCACCGAAAGAAAATTATACTTCATTTCAGCAATGCGGTTTCCCGAACATCAGCTAAAACAAGAGAATTTTTCGGCATTCATAACGTGGAATTAATGGGTCACCCGCCTTACATATCCCACTTGGTACCCAATGACATCTTCTCGTTCCCTCACATTAAGAAAAAAATTAGTGGCAAGCGTTATTCTACGCCCGAACGTCCTTTCGAATACAATACAAAACGAATGCAAAAATTTATTGATCATCTTGGAGAATACTTTGGAAAACATTAAAATCATTTTCACTGATTAACCACAGTTTTTTCATTGTTAGGCGCAAGTCTTAAAAGGCAACCCTCGTATAACGATAATATCAACAAGAAGTGTAGGGTTTTTTTTTTGAGGAAACGAACAATTGTTAGGATGACTCTTAAATTTTTATTGAATTATAAAGAAAGATTATGTATGTCTTCCATGTATTCCGTACGAAGATTATATATGGGAAAAATACCTGTCAAATGATCACTTCGGCTTACCTTTTCCGAAATTTTCAATACATCTTTTTTCATAATTGTGGCTATAACAGCGATGGCGATATTAATGTACGCTTTTGAGAGTTGGAAAAATACAGAAAAAACATCTATTTCACGTGATTTTAGGCTACTTTTGCAGTAAAGTGCATGTTCAAATATATATGTATATGCCAAATGCCATAAACTTTACTCCCCCAATTTTGTAGAGTGAACCTTTTAAAGAAATTTTGACAAATTCAAATTAAAAATTTTTGACCGGTTAACTGTCTACCATCCTCTGTTAGTGGGTTAATATATTAAGCATATTTTTAACTTACAAGAATTTTTGAACTGTCAGCTGATGGGATAAAAATGGGAGCATCACCAAATAAATTGCATTTTTCCGTCAGAAAGTTAGAAAAAATAACAATAGCTGCATTCCCGTGGTCGTTGGTCTAGAGCGCGGCTCTATTTTATTCACAAAGCAAAAACAAAAATTAGAACCAGCTCTTTTCCTGGCTCTATTTCTGATCTGAAAATGCTGCCCGGTTTAAAGCATTTTTTGTTAAAAACGAACATAGTTGGCAAATCTAAACTGTGCTGTTTTGTATTGTTTTTGTTGTTCAAACAGCTATTTCAAGACAGTGGTGCCAAATTGTTATAAAGTTGAACTAAAGTTGTTCCACTGAAATTTGATCTGATCCAGTGCCACGGGAATGCAGCTAATGAATATCAAAAATATTTCCTATTTCTCCGGGAAGAAGCTTAGATGCCCCAGATATAAAATTTTGCATAAAAAAAGGACTTGGAAGAATTGTTGAGTTCGTAGAATGTTGAAAATTTTTTTATTTTTGTATTCCAATGAACATCACTCCGTTTATATAGCTTTCAACATTTAGTTTTCTTTGAAGAATGTCTCTGTAAATACCTTTGCTAGAGCGGCGCCCATACTCTTACTTACTTATTTGGCGCTTACAACCGTTGGTCGGTTTTGGCCTCATATACGAAATTGCGCCTGCCTTTTCTGTTTTACGCTTGCTGGCGCCAGTTGGAAACGCCAAGCTTAGTCAGGTTATCCAACACTTGATCCTTCCAACAGCGAAGATGTGGGCGTCCTCTTCTGCGTTGACCATCACCGGGCACCGTTATCAAATATTTTTTCCGCTGGAGCGTCGTTTTCCATTCGCTTAACATGACGCCCACACTCAATAATGCAAAATCTGAATGAAATCTGAACAGCATAAATATTCACTTTTTTTTTTGCTGTTGCCTTTCATTGATGGTGCTTTCTTAACACATCATTGCCTATCTAGCTTCTTTATTAGTTTATGTTTTCGAAAACTTCCAACTAACACCCTTAATAATTGCTTTTGTTTGAAGTTTAGTTTCTTAATTAGCTTTGAAATAATTTTAGACACTACCTCAAAATAACGTTTTTAGCGATAACAAAGTCATCGATCAATGTAACATGTTCATTAATATGACAAACATGCATTAAAAGCTTGATGTTGACTGATGATAGATCAAACAAGAGAATGTTTGAATTCTATTCATTGTTTTATTATTCAGAGAAGTATTTTAAAGATTAATCTTATGTAGGAACAATCGAATTTATTGTTGGCAATTAATCGAAAGTTGAACTTTTAATTTCTAAAAGATGGTTGCATATATTTTTTTTTTTTTTATTAAATTAATGATGTTCTGACGATTATTTCTTATCAACATTAATAGCTTCATAAGAATGTAGCATTCAAAATTTAAAATAAAGGCCACATTAAAATTTACCCACAAAAATTTTCATTTTCATTTTGTATAACGGAAATGAGCACCAAAACTCAGTGAAATCCTCTAGAGACTCACCTTAAGAGGCTCCCTTACATCAAAAAAAAAGTAATTGTCTGGTGTGGTTTGCATGGTCCATACTTTTTTAAAACTGAAGATGGAGCCAACGTTAACGTCAATGATGAGCGTTACAGGCAAATGATTCGCGACTTTTTGGTTCCTCACTTCAATATCAATCGTTTAAAATCTAAATTGTTCCAGCACGACGTTGCAACAAACCATACATCACTTTATTCCGAAGAACTTTTGGGAACAGAATCATATCAAGAAATGGGCCCGTCAATTTCCCCTTCGATTGGCCGAATTGTGTATCTTAGTTTATACTCGTTTGTACTAAAAAGACCAATTAACAATAGGGGTATTCTCTATGCCTAGCATATGCCGCTGCACGGTGCAAGATTAGAAAATGTGCGATCCGTACAAAGGCGTAAAAACAATTGTGGATTGTACGGCATATGCTAGTCATAGAGAATACCCCTATATCTATATCTATATCTATATCTATCTATATCTATATCTATATCTATACTATTATATAAAAGGGTTCTCTCGGATTTTTATCGTTCAATCACGGGATAACCGCTGAACCGATTTTAATAATTCTTTCACTATCCAATTGCTATAAGAACCGACCCTGTTACTGGGTACTACGTTTTTGGTAAAACTTTTTATTTAATTATTTAAGAATTTATGCATTTTAATCCATGCTGTCATCGTATGTATAAGCAGCACAAAATAACAGCAAACAATAGCTTAAGCTCTTTGTTGAGAGAGAGAGGTGAGATTCTTCAACGTCATGGAACTGATAATGAAATGGAAGGTCATTAATTCTTTTATAATTGCTTTTATCCGCTAATATTTTATTTGAGCTGAATCTAGCTAAATTATCAAAATTGAAATTTTTGACAATGTCTTCTTGTATTATTTTTGAAACAAGTCTTTGAATAAGTGTTGTGATTTCAAGTAAGCTTGAAAAAAGTCGAATTTTTCTCGTTGAAAATATAAATTAAGTGAGTTGATGTTTTGAAGAAACGGTCTCAAAAAAATAAGTATTTCGATATAAATAAATTATCGATAAGGCTTGTGAGCTGTGTTCAGTCGCATTGTTAACAATGTGTTCCAAACACTTTTAAAACAATTGTTATTTTCTTTAATTAAAATTTTAAACGCATTAGATGAAATTATGAAAGAGCGTGGTTTTTACAAAAATCGCCCAAAAAATCGCCAGGCGATTTCCTAAAAATTAAAGCGCAAAAACAAGAAAAAAAGCGCCCAATTGACGATAAATCGCCCAATCTGGCAACGGTGGCTACAGTGTAGCCATAAGCCCAATATATCGTATTTATTTGCGTGCCACTCTTTTTATGTCAATATCTACTGAGTTAAATAATCCAATAAATAGATTGAGATAAATTTTACAGAATTTTAGAATAAAACTGAACACAAAAAATGAGATCGCCAATAAAAGCCTTTAATTTTTATACCCCCACGTTTAAAAAACGTAAATGGGGGTATATTAATTTTGTCACTCCGTTTGTAACGCCCATAAGGAGGCGTGGTAGGTATAGAAAAGTATATATATTATTGATCAGCATCACCACCCGAGTTGATTTAGCCATGTCCGTCTGTCTGTCCGTCTGTCCGTCTGTCCGTCTGTCCGTCTGTCCGTCTGTCCGTCTGTCCGTCTGTCGTCACGATTACAGCCGTAATTTTCAAGCTATCATCACGAAATTCAATATTTAAGCTTTTATCTAAAAAACTAAGGTCAAGTTCGAAAATGAGCCAAATCGGATGAAAACCACGCCTACCTCTCATACAAAGTGCCTTTATCAAAACGGTAAAATCTCTTAGAATTCCACAAAAATTAATATATGGACTTGAAATTTTGCATATGAGCTCCGATATTTAAAGTGCACTCTAAGTATGAAATTCAACCAAATCGGATAAAAACCACGCCTACCTCCCATACAAAGTGACTTCATAAAAAAGGTAAAATCTGTTTAAATTCCACAAAAAATAATATATGGACTTGAAATTTTGCTTATTAACTTTGATATATAACATGCACTTTGTGTATAAAATTCCACCAAATCGAGTGAAAACTACACCCACCCCCCATACAAAGTGATTTTATAAAAAATTAAAGCGAATATTTTCTGTTAAAACTATGAAGGTATAACAAAAATGTTTTATACAAATAAACATTTTATTGACGGCTTAAGACTTTGAATATACTTCGGTTCGGACGTGGGGGTATTTTAACTTCGGCCCAGTCGAAGATCATTTCTTACTAGTTATTAATTCATTTCGTTATGCACTGTTAAAACATTTTCTATAGAATTTTTTACAGCGCATGTTCGCCAGCTGATAATAAATAACAAGAGCGTCTAAAAGTAAATGTGAAAAGAAATATTTCTTTTAACGCACGTTTGTCACCTGTAAATTTAAGAAAGCTTTCTATATCAGAGAAATGTTTCTCAAAAATTTATGCTCAAAAGTTTTTCCCTTTATCACTTTTACATCGGTCAAAAATGTAAAGCAATTTCTACAGTTCTTGACCAAAGAGCGACGAAGGGAGAAAAATTGGCGATACACTTGATTCGTACTGCCAAGTTCTTAAAACTCGACAATTGCTTTCTTTCAATTTCAAATAATGAGAGAACTACTAAAAATATTTTATATCAAGAAGTATTCTCAAATTAAATAAAATTAACTAAACATACTTCAGTCTTGAGTCTTCATTTAAAATATCTTTTCATATCATATTTATTTTTTTTTTTTTTTAGACTAAACCAACGCTCAGGGGATGCCCCCTATGAATGCGAAAGCATTGTGTTGATTCGGAAGACGGGTGATAGTTAGTTGGAGGGTGGAAAGATAGAGTAGTGTCGGTGAAGATTTGTTTTAAATTTACATAGCTCAAAACTGCCGGGAAACACGCTCGCAGGAAGATTGTTCCACAATTTTGCTGTACGACTAAAGAACGAATTATCCCGGTAATGCGAGGATCTATTGGGCATCAAGGCAATGGTAAAGGGATGGGCTTGATGAGCTGCCCGAGTGGACCGAGAAAACACACGAGTTGATGGTGTCAAGTCATATGTCTCCCTTGAACACTTCCCATGGTAGTACCTGTACATAAGGCTTAGGCAACCAACATTGCGTCGATGCCCAATAGAACCTCGCATTACCGGGATAATTAATAACAAAAGCAGCGATTTTGCTTTTGAACAGCACAAGTGAGTGTGAAATGGGCCTCGTCGGTCATCAAATTTGTTTCCAAAAATCAGGTTCAATGTCAACCTTTCGAGCGACTGTTTCGCCGTATACCAAGTGAAGTTGAAGATCTGTCAGAAATATTTTTTGCATCAATTGCACTTTATACGGAAATAAATGCAAATCATCCTTCAAAATGTGCCGCAAAGTGGTTCCACTTACGCCAAAATGCCGACCGCGGCAACTTTACGAAACATAGGGGTTATCGGCAAGACTCTCTCTTACCGCTTTTACCAGTCCTTTGGCATTAATGAACAGCATGTGAACGATCTCCCATTGTCCCTAGCTCAGCAAAATTCGACACCAAATGACAAATAGTATTATCAGACTGTGCTTGTTTGCCACGATATGCACGTTGAGTTAATACAACTGGACGACTATTTTCACTAACACATTGTTTCATGCTTAAAATTGTACCGAATTGACATTTCTAAAAAACTGTATATTTAAGGCAATCAGCTGATAAATATCAAAGTTATTCAATGTTTACATGCCGACATAAAATAGGGCGCACCCAGTATGTAAAAACTCTCGTTAACAGCTTTTTTGGCACAACAAAATTTCAACTTTCCTAAAATTTCACACTGAAGAAAATTGGCTAATATGGATTTTTTTATGAAATCTCTACGTATTTTTGTAAAATTTATCGGCAAACTCACAGCTCTAAGTGAAAGAGTAAATCAGATCCGGTTAGTTTCTCGCTACTCTAATAGTCTCGTTTTAAATTTATGAATACCCACTAGGACTCAATGGCGCCAATGTCATATTTGAAGTCTTGAACTTAATTGTCTTAAAAAAAAAGTTTGCATGTAGCAACCACATAGTATAAGTTAACCATTAATACTTCACGATTGTCGGATATAAAATCGTGTTCAATAGATTTTTCAATCTTATCTCCATGCCAAGTGAATGGTATAAATAATGGTATAAATAAATATCTTAAGTAAAGAATATGTAAAATATTTTTTTTATCCTACTCCAACCCAAGCATGTTAATTAAAAGTATTATATTTTTCGCTTGCAAATTGTTAAAAGACAATCTGTAGAAAAAAGTCAAACGCCAGACAAAACTTGGCTACACACCGAATTCGTGATTGATTTGCATGCAAGAAATAATAAAGTAATAAATTTGAAATGCTGAAACTAGGCGTTGCATTTCAAAATGGCTTTAAGGCAGGGACAAGAAATAGTTATATAAATATATATATTATTATAATATACAATTATATGTTATAAATAGATCATAACGTTGTTGTATTTGCCTTTATTTTCTTTATAGGGACGTACTTTTGGTGCAATAATTAAGGAATTTCTGGTACTCTCGGCGCCGCTCAATTATGACTATTTGCCATTATACAATACCAGCGAAGGAAGTATGTATTGTATATAACTCTTAAAATTCGATTTTTCTATGATAATGTGAATTATTCTCATCTCTTTACATAACAGAAAAAGTCTACGATGCAACATTGGCAAGTGTAACGGAATCTTTTCCACAGTACATTCGAGAATTGGAAGGTATTGCCGATGGCGCAAAAGTCGAATTTCACAAGGTAAGTCAGATAGTTTTAATATATATTAAGTTACATGTCATAATCATAAGACACATTAAGGGGGGAGATAGGTTTAGGACTATATTTTTGAGTGATTTTCATAATTCTTATTTTTTTTTTTTTTTTTTTTTTGACGTGGCAAAAAACGTTTGACGTGGTTACGTTTTAACGCACAGGTTTTAAAAAAAGTTTAAAAATTAATTTTTTCAAAATGCATGAATTGTTACTCACTGAGTATAGGTGATAAAAACAATAAAGGTTAGTTTTTTGACTTAATGACAAAAACAAAAACAAAATTAAAGACGAAACGCGAAAGGAGCTGCTTAAGCAACGCAATTGAAAACTCGTTACATGCAATTATAACACGTTATATATGGGTGCTAAGGTCACAATTATTATATTATTATATAGTCAATAAAGGCTGCTTCCTAGCCCTTGCAACAAAAACTGACGAAAAATTTATGACGTCATAAGGCCACTCCAAGATTGAAAATGCAGCTATCATGCAACAGCGTTGCATGGAATTATTACCAGTATTATAAGCGAGTATATTTGCTACAAGTAAATTTTATAAAACGCAAATGAAGAACTTTACTTACGATCAAAATAAAAATTATGACTTCAAGAGGTTGCGGAGAAGCTTATTTAACAAAAGTATATTTAAAGTGCTACGAAAAATTTATTTTCCGACAGCTAAAAATGGTTCTTTGACTTCATAACTAAAATAATAAAAAAAAATTCGAGCCACGACACCACGTTGGCAATGCAGTAAAAATCCAACAACAATTAAGAAACGTTGCATGGAATTATAACTCATTGAATGTAGGCGCTGTGGCGTCCGTGGCGTAGTTGGTTAAAGTGCGTGCCCGCTATGTCAAAGAACCTGGAGACCCATTTGAATTAAAATAATTTTTCTGTACGGCCGCCACCTCTCTGCAGACAATGGCAAACCTCAGAGAGTAATCAAAATACCATGTAAAGCTTCTTGAGAACGAGAACATTCTGTTCATCACCGTTCGGAGTCGGCGTTAAACATTTAGGTCCGGTTCTCGGTCAATTGTGTACAAACTTAATAACACGCACAACACAATTGATCATAAAAAGCTAGGTCAAAGTCCTTTCAAGGGCTGAAATGGCCAGTTATTTATTCTTTTTTTTTTTAATGTAGGCGCTAAGGATTGGAATAAGGAATACAACAAGGATTTGGAAGTGCTAAGGACAAGATTTAGTACAAAGATTGGAAAAATATATGGGACAAGGATAAGGAAAGGGATTCGGACAAACAACAACTTGGATAATGATAAGAACAATTATTAGGACAAATTAAGAACAAGAATGAGTATGATGACAAGTTTGGGAACAAAAAAATTCAGTTTTTATAACTTTTATAACAAAAAAAAAATACTGCAATGATATTATTCAGAGATAAGGTTCATATAGAACGTAAAATATTTTAATTGTAACCGTAAATAATATCTTTTGGGCAAACATGTACTGTCCAACAATTGGGGTATTCACAATCCGGAGCATTTTGAAGAACACTTGTGCAAAAGAGTAAAAGTGCAACAAAAAAGAGCTCTCTAATAGCAAAATACTACTTTGCTGCCAAAATTATTATTCACAATATTAAAAAAAAATGAAGTGTTACGATTATGAAGCGCACCTTATAATAGGTTAATGCAAGTTCAATTGATCAGGTTTGATCAAACTTGTTTTATATATAAAAAAAATAGTTTAAGGTCGTACAACGTAAGCAAATGTATTTTTTTTTATGTGAACAGTCTAAATATAAATGAGCCTCTCTAAACTTTTGGAGAGCTCTTTATGACACATCAATAAAACCGCAACACCCACAAATCTTAACCCTTAGTTGGTTGATCTTTCAATTATTTAACTTGATCTTGACTAAAAACTGTTCTTTTGTGTGAAAAGACAGTTCAAATTAAAACAGACATTAATTAACACCTAATAAACGTTAACCAATAAAAATTAAAATCGCACTCAAACAACAATAAAAACAACAGCAACAAATCGTTTAACAGAATTATTTTTTAACGACAACATTAGCTACAAATCATTTAACAGCAATTCAACAGAGCGGGGTAACAAGAAAAACAAACAATTATTAACAAAAAAGCACATATTAACAACGTTTTATGCATGCTTCACAAGACTTGCGCCAGCTGGAAAAAAATTCAAAGTATGTCTTGTTTCTTTTTTTTTTTTTTGTTGTTGCAGTTAATTGAGCTTAATACTAATGAACTGTTCCGAAGCAAGTTAGTAAATTAACAATTCTTTTGCAGTCACAGCGCACACGCCATCGAAGCTATTGTCATTCAAATAGCGTACAACATCTGGGGGCACATATTGTCTTGATTTCTACAACAACAACAACAACAGTAATAGTGACAATATTGTTGATCGTGATAAACAGTCGTAACATGCTCTAGTTGTAAAAAGCGGATATGTTATTTATGTTAAGGATAAGACAACAATTTTTATTAACTTAAAGTTGTGGAAAAACTAGGTGGTGAGGCAAAGTAGTAAGAGATTGGTCAAGTTTAACAACCCCTATCACAGTCAGAACAAATGAAGTCGGACTGAAGATCACTGAACACGGACCCAAACAATCGAATATGTCGTACACATGTCGGACGGACCGAGCAAAATGTCAAAAATTTGTGTTTTCGTCGTACATGTCCATCCAACTTGATTTTAAGCACACGAACGATACTAGATGTGTGATAACATGGCAGGTCCATCTAGGCTTGCCACTTTTAAGGAAGCCCAAAACCGGAGATTACAAAAAAAGAAGATTTTTCAATTGGCTTGGCCTTTTGTTCAGGACATATTTTTTAAAATAAGGTTAAAAAACTTACATATAAAAATCACATTGTTTAGTTTAAAAACATAAAATAAAATAAATATTATTTAAAATATTATTTAAAAAAAAAAAACTTATTTTCTAAAATTATTTTTGAATTAAATGGTGACTACAGATGAAACATGGATCCACCACTAGAATGGAAAGAATCTGTAAAAGAGTGGGTAGGTCCCAGTGGAAGTGCACCAAAGCGAGCAAAGACCCAACGAACTGCCCGAAAGGTGTTGGCGTCTGTTTTTTGAGATTCAAGTGACATTTTTTCATCAACTATTTATTAAAGGAAAAACAATCAACAGCGATTATTACTATTAATTATTGGACCGAGTGAAGAACGATACCGCAAACAAACGGCCCCATTTATCGAAGGAAAAATCATATTTTTGCAAGACAATACTCCAGCTCACAAATCGATCATTGTCAAATTGCACAAGTTACACTTCGAGCTGCTTCCTCATCCCCCATATTCTCCAGATTTGGCCCCCAGCGACTAAAATCTGTTCCCTAACTTACAAAGTTGGCTTCAGGGAAGGAGATGTGCGACGAATGAACAGGTCGAATTGGAAAGTGTGGTATATTTCGGGGATCTTGAGAAATCTTACTATTCAAAGGGCATCGCAATGTTATAAATTCCTTGGAATAAGTGCATCATGCTGAAATGGGACTATGTCGAAGAATAAACAATAATTTTTGCAAAATCGTGTGTTTTCTTTGTTAGGTCGCACAGTGCATTGAACCCATACAAAATTGGAACATAAATAGAAGGAGTGCTCCTATGATAATGAAATTTTGTGTGCTGGATTAATTTAAGCTAATTAAGAAAAACTGCAAAAATGCTTGAAATTGTTTAGTTCCTAGGGGTACCTTCCTTAGACCTATATTAATTTTTGACATTATTTTGTATGGGAGGTACATCTGTTGCTCATAAATATTCCCATTTGTATTAATTAAAAAAATAATTTTTAGGCAAATTTTATTTTATTTACAATAGAAAAATTAAATTGTTAACTTATTTTTAACAAAATTATTGTTAACAAAATGTGAAATAAAAAAGTACAAAATTAATGTGTACATATGTACAAAAAACCAAGAACTCATCTCGCTATTGACTTTCATCGCTATTGACTTCTTCGTTAGAATCACTACAAATAATAGAAGGGTCATTAACTAATTGAATAAACTTCTCAACTTTTTGATCAATAATTACATTTGATTTTGATTTAATAGTTCTTTTGGATGCTAAGAGAGGCTCAGATGTCAGCAACAATATTTTCATTAAATCTGTATTAGACTTAATCCTCGAGCATCTACGGGTATGGTTAAGTCGATTTTTTTCTAAATTCTTTGTGCCTTGCTTCCAATGCCTTTTCAGACAGTGTTCCAATTGGTAAGGAATTTGCTGAAATGACTTCACATCCATGTATGAGAACTTTATGAACACTGCTCGGTATATAATACCAGCCATATAAATTTATATACAACTGCCTAGATTCTTCTAATAACAATCAATTATCCAGTTATCTGCAAGCTTAGTTCAGCGTTATAGAAAAAGCGCCTAGCTGTGTTTTCATCGTAAGTAGACCCATATCCTGGCTTTGGTTTGTCGACTAAGAGACCCAATAAAATTACAAAAAAGTTTCGTCAAAATCAAAAAAATTCTCTTTTTGCAATTCCCTTTTGAATTTTACTAAATTTTGAATAATTTTCCATACAAAATTGAGCATTTTTCGCAAAAAGTCACTTTTTTAAATCTGCATAACTTTCTTGTTTGTAAAAATGGGCAGATAATATTTTGGAAATCAAAAGTAAATACTTCAGATAAAATTACAAAAAAGTTTCGCTAAAATCAAAGAATCCTTTTTTTGTTATAGCTTACGAAAATTATTGAGTTTTTAGGTGTTTTTTTTTTTTAAGGTAAAGAACATTTTTTTACAAAAAATGTATACTAATCAAAATTACTTTCAGAAGCAGAATACATTTTAAAATAATCCTCTTTACTGCTTTTTAGAAAAAACCTGCTGTATTTTTTAAAACATTAACTCAATTTTGAATTACTTGATTTTCTTAAAATAACAAGGTGTTGTATAAAGTGATCGCATTTGTGTATTATTAAAGATATTTTAAAAAATCGTTTAAATTTTATAAAACTAAATAATATAGATCTAAATTGCATACTTTATTTTAAAAAAAACAAACGATTTTTTTTTGTCGATGCAATTGTGGGCCGGCAGCATCTTGAACGCCCTAGTAAATTCCACTCTAATTTACCGTTTTAAGCTTGGTTTTTACTGTGCCATTTTCAGTAATCAATGGTCTGTCTTAACCCGATAATGTCCAACCCTTTTTTTTCCTCAGATTTTGTTATAAAGACGTATACTTATCTATTTCGACCACCTAAGCACAAAAACTAAGTCCATTTTCCGATACATTAGGACACTTTTCCGGAAAATGCGACAAACCAGCGTTACCATATGGAAACCATGGGTCGTCTAGGGTGCAGGTTTATTATGAAAGAAAATATTATTTTTTAAGTTCTTTTTTAAAAATATGTCACAACAAATAACTGTTTAACGCATTTTTATTAAAATAATAAGTAAGAAAAAGAAAAATTTATGAAAATAAAAAAAAGAGGGATACAATTTAAGCTGAAATCAATCATGGTTTGGTATGGTAGTTGGCAAAACACTTAACGCAAAGTCCAAAGCCGCATTTTCCGCGTGCTGTTCGTCCATTAACTTTGCAACGATCACCCGCACAATGCCTACGATTGGATGGTACTACATAATGCCCAGTCTGATCATAGTGAAGAGTGTGTTTAACTCGACCTGGTTGCTGGGCATATCTGTGGGAGGGCATTGGACCAAGGGATTTTGCTGTCGTACCATGATGTTAGCAGTAGTATACAGCCAGTTGTCATCGAAATTCGAATTGAGTCATTTTCGGTTGCACTTCTCTATCAAGCTGCCAGCCATTTTGAACATAAGCATCTACCAGCCAGGTTAAAATGCTAGACCACCACTTTTTTCCTCTATATGCGATGCGGTATTGCGCTAAATTTTGGTCGAATCGGTCTCCTCCGCATATATATTTGTTGTATTCCGTGATCGTACAAGGACAGGGTATATTTATTTTGGCTCCACTTTCCTTCGAGTAACGCTGTGCCATTCTGGGATGCCCCCAGATTCGCCTTCAGCATCATTTTCGCCAGATATGTTGCCATCCATAGGAGGCTCGATGTGAGCTGATTTTGATCTTCTGCTTCATCGAGCTCTTGAATGTAATCAAGAATTTGTTGCAGCGATAAACCTCTAAAAACGGTAAAATATATAAAGTGACAGCAAAATATAGATATATTTGTTAAAAAATAGCTTAAAAAACACATAATACGCGACTCTAAATGCAAAACAGCCCAGAAAATCACTTGAAACGCAAAAAATAAAAATGTACCCTAGGCGACCCACGATTACCATATGGTAACGCCTTAGATAAAATGTAAATAATAGTAAAAAAAAACAATTTTTTTATAAAACTTTCTTTGCATTTCTTAGTTTATTTCATTAGCTAACACTTTGCTAATGAAAATAAACTCGGCTCGAGACATAGAGGTTGTAGGTCTGGTTAAACATAAGATAACTGCGTACTTAGTTTTTTGAATATACCCTCAAAATCGGGATTTGTGGTCAAAAACCCGATTTTAGGTAGGTGCATGTATAGTTTGTTATGTAACTCCGTTATATCTAGCTCAATTTTAAAAATTTTAATTGATAAAAAGAAGAAAAATATACCTTTAATATAATATACAGACCGTTTTTTTACAAAAAGAATTGACAAAGTTACAGGTAAAATCATTTGGAAATTTCTCATTTTTTTTTTAATTTTTTCAACTTCAACAACGTTTTGTTAACAAATTTTGTTTTGTGGCACTATTAGTTTTAGCAGGATTCTGAAAGCCTGTTAAATTTTGCGATCAACAAGCTATCATTTACTTAGAAACGAAATTTAGAATTTAGAGGATTTAATTTAGAAACGAAATCAGTGTCCAAGAAAATTTTCCGAATTTGTGGGCACACAAATAAGCCTTTCAATAACCGAAATGAATAAATAACTTTTAGTGGGAAGGAAAGGGCAATCAAGAGAAACACGTGTAGGATGTTCTTAGCGTGGTGGAAAGCCAAAGAAACATATGAATTTGAATCAGACGCAAGTGTTATGCCTTTACCTCAGTCAATTCAAGTTATAAGTCAATCTCATCCACAAACTTCTCTACCATCAACTACAACTTCATGTCGTAAATATTGATGAATTTTTAATTTCAGTGAATTAGAAATGAGGACAGAAAATTAAGAAAGGTTAAAAGCGAAGGACCATGGCCTGGCCGGGAATCGAACCCGGGACCCAGTGATGTGATTCTGATTTAGTAAAAAATCCCGATAACATCCCGATTTAGACCTGTTTATCCCACCAAAATGACACGAAAAACCCACAAAAAATCCCACCCAAATATTTATACAAATAACGTCTTTTTATGCAATTTTTGAAAAGAAATAAGGATGCCCACCTGCTGAACAGGCCCACCTACTGCTGAAAACTGTGAGTTCTGACGTCTGTATGATGCGCCAATGTGTAAAGTGTTGCAGTAACATCTTATTGAATGTTCACTTTTGATAAATCACTGAGATGAATGCGCATGCTGCTTTAGCTCCACGGCCGTTGAGAAATAAAATATTCGAATAAAACGAAACTGAGCAAAAATAGTTCATCTCTATTTAGTGAATTTCAGAATGTTTCTTATCGATAAAAAAAGGTGAATATGAGTAGAATTCTATATTTAATGTTTATTTTTCACAATTCAAATAACTGGAAAAAAATATTTCACGTCATATCATGATGGCGTGCCTGGCCACCTACTGAACAAAACGTTGGTCCACCTTCCGAACAAATTTTCAGAAATCGTGTAAGTAAAAAATTGGCATTTATATGATTGAAAATAGTGTTTGAAATAAGTTAAAATTGTTTTCGTGATTGTCGTCCACGTTCAGATAAAATTTTAGAATGGCGTCGCCTAAAAAAAAATTGAAAAGAAGAACGAATATAAATTCTGATGCGATGGCTGCAGCCATCAAAGAAATTCAAATCTCTATTGTTTAAAGTTCAAAGAGTCGTTATGAACTATTGATAGAATAAACTTTTTATAAACTCTCAAAAACTATTGTTTTTACTTCATTTTCTAATTTTTTTCAACGATTTGTTTTAGGTTCTCAGTAGCTGGGCCGATTTTTTCACCGATCGATTTCGAGACTTTTGCTAGATCGACTGCCTAAATTATAATTTTTGGAAATTTTAAAATTTGATTAAAATTCCTGTTAGTTATTGAACTTAGCTTCCAAATCAAACCAAGAGCTCTGAAAAATTATGTTTTAAACCAAAGGTATAGCTTCCAAGCAAAACGTGTTTGGTAGGCGCGCATCCTCCCCTACATTTTTTTAACATTATAATAATTTTATAGTTTAATAATGTAAATAATGAAGTTTTTCAATAAATATAACAAATTTTCCACAAAAAAAAAAAAATACGAAAAGTTAAACACTGCGTTTTTTATAAAAACTCTCTCAAGTGTATGAAGTAATCGTAAATTTCTTTCGTTGCATCAAAGTGAAACTGAGCTTATATTTTGGTTTTTAAATGAGGATCTTATTTTCATTAATTTTAAGTCTCTTGAATATACATATCCCTTTCTTACATATTTAGAATGAATGAAACAGCAATTAAACAAAAAGTTTTAAAATTACAAAAAAGTGATGCCAACCAGTTTTGCTAATTTACACTTTAAGAAATTATGATTCAGTAGAAAATCCCACCTAAGCATCCGAAATCCCACACGTTCTCAAATAGGCCAAATATCCCGAAATGAGCCCGAAATCCCACCAAATCACATCACTGCCGGGACCTCTGGGGTGGCAGTCGAGCACGCTACCAACTCGACTATCGAGGCCGTGGTAGGATTACATTTTCAGGTCGCAGCAGTGGAGTATTCAAAACATTTTTTTGCCAACTTGAAATGAAGCACGCAGTGGCTACTCCTTTTGCTTATAAAGAGTGATTTTTTAAGTGCCTGATAACTTTTTTTTTAAAAAAAACGCATAAAATTTGCAAAATCTCATCGGTTCTTTATTTGAAACGTTAGATTGGTCCATGACATTTACTTTTTGAAGATAATTTCATTTAAATGTTGACCGCGGCTGCGTCTTAGGTGGTCCATTCGGAAAGTCCAATTTTGGGCAACTTTTTCGAGCATTTCGGCCGGAATAGCCCGAATTTCTTCGGAAATGTTGTCTTCCAAAGCTGGAATAGTTGCTGGCTTATTTCTGTAGACTTTAGACTTGACGTAGCCCCACAAAAAATAGTCTAAAGGCGTCAAATCGCATGATCTTGGTGGCCAACTTACCGGTCCATTTCTTGAGATTAATTGTTCTCCGAAGTTTTCCCTCAAAATGGCCATAGAATCGCGAGATGTGTGGCATGTAGCGCCATCTTGTTGAAACCACATGTCAACCAAGTTCAGTTCTTCCATTTTTGGCAACAAAAAGTTTGTTAGCATCGAACGATAGCGATCACCATTCACCGTAACGTTGCGTCCAACAGCATCTTTGAAAAAATACGGTCCAATGATTCCACCAGCGTACAAACCACACCAAACAGTGCATTTTTCGGGATGCATGGCCAGTTCTTGAACGGCTTCTGGTTGCTCTTCACTCCAAATGCGGCAATTTTGCTTATTTACGTAGCCATTCAACCAGAAATGAGCCTCATCGCTGAACAAAATTTGTCGATAAAAAAGCGGATTTTCGAACACTGATTTTGGTAATAAAATTCAATGATTTGCAAGCGTTGCTCGTTAGTAAGTCTATTCATGATGAAATGTCAAAGCATACTGAGCATCTTTCTCTTTGACACCATGTCTGAAATCCCACGTGATCTGTCAAATACTAATGCATGAAAATCATAACCTCAAAAAAATCACCCTTTATTTATTAGTCGCATGACTATCCCATTCGCAAATAATTCAAGGATACTTGGTATATCCACCTTGCATTCCAAACAGTATTGTTAGAGCCTTTAAGTCGGCGACTATTTGCTATTTAAACGTGTTGTAATTTATAAAACGCAGTATTTTTTCCATTGTCTAATATGTTTCTTTCATGTTCGTTGCATAATCGTGGGTTATTTCTGGTTCAGATAATGCCACCACGATCGAAATTGACGTAATGAAAAACACCATTAAATTGCAGGGAAAGTCTTGTACGTCACAAAATCATCTAAATTCTCATTAATATACAAAGAAAAAGGAAAAACAACACACACTCACTTACATATTAACAAAACTTAACTTTGGCAATGGCTTCGCCTTGTTAAAAGCATTCTACCAATGTTATTGCTTATTTGTCGATATCATGGCCAAAGTCGATTTGTTAACCCTGAACATAACGCTGCTATTATTGCATTTGTTGAAGGTCGTCATTTGGGGCACATTACCAAAGCTGTCATCACCAGCACATGTGCGTGCAGCGCCATTAGGCTAATTGGCCAAAAAACATTGCCCAGCTTAAATGAACAAATCAAAAGGCTGAATAAATACGAAAAACCACGGTCTATAATGTTAAATAGTTTTTAAATGAAATTTAACGCTTGACTAAGCAGCTGACTGAACGAATGAATTGAATTTTTAGAGCTATTCTGCATTCAACAAGGTACAATAATAAAAACTTATTGTAGGTATGTTTTAAAAAAGCCAAAAGCAATAGTCAGCTTATAGCAAAAACAACAGCAAACCACCCCAAGAAAAACGCTGACGATTGGTGCCAATGGATTAAAATCGATAATAACATTAAAATTACATAAAAAGATAAAGAAGCCACGCAAAAAACGATCTCAAGATATAACGTTGAAAACGACAAGCCACACGTATTCTAGTTATGTCAGGTTAGCATGCCACCAATTTGCCAATTAAACCTTAAAAGTGCCTCCATAAAATTACTTCAATTAAAGACTTAGCCGATGGTTGAATGTATTAATCCGAATTACATATTTAATTCTTGTTTGTGGTTTATTGCATTCTTTTTTTTCAAATTTAAGGATCGTGAGTCAAAACGCATTAATGGATTTTTTAATCAATCAACTTCATTTTTCAGGGTTTCGTGTTATTTAATACAATTTTATAATAAGTACTCATTACAGTTGGATTATTGCAATTGAATGTGATGTTTTTAATAAAATAAAATCGAAGCCAATGTCAGCGATCATATAAACAGCAATAGTATTTATTAAAAAACAATAAAATTATTTTATATATCGACCAATTACTTTATTAATCTCGTGGTATTTCAAGTGCATAAAATCATTTCTGCAATTTTAGTTTTTTTTATAAAAACAAATACTCGTATATGAGCTGCAATGTGGCCAATATGTGCTATCGTGTTTGAAAATTATTCTAAGAATATGAGCTTTATAAGTTTTAAGTAAGTTCTTCAGTTTTGAAGTGGCAACGTTACGTTTTACCGCGCAGGTTTCCAAATAAGTTGAAAAAACCATTTTTCCAAAATGCATCGGCGTTTCAAGGAGTTGTTACTCAATAAATATAGATTTATGATATAAGTAAAGGTTAATTCTTTAACTTTATGTCAAAAATTAAAGACGCCATCGGGATGCGGGGGAGCTAAATATTACACACCAGTAGAGGCTACTTCTTAGTCCTATAACAAAAATAGACAACAAATTCATTACGTTATCAGCCCACGGAGAAAGCCGCTATAAGATCAAAAATGATATTTGTTCGCTTAAGGGGGGCTATATACCCAGAACTTTTTTTTTCAAAACTTCACGTTAAATTTTCATAAAATCACGTTGCATGCAATTATAACGCCGTGGCTATAGACGCTACGGAAAATTTTATGGAATAAAGCTGAGGACTTCCTCCACATGATAAAAATAAGGAAAAAAAACGTAAATAACATCAGGAGGTATCTCAGGAAATCCCTTAAAGTTAAATTAAATTTATTTGGACAACGTAAATTTACCAAATTTAAAAAAGGACAAGTATCAGGACAAGGATTTTAATAAAAATTAGGACAAAGATTCGAAAAAAATTGGACAAAAGGTTTTGGTCAAAGATTAGGACCAGGAATGAGTATAGGAGTAGGACAAAAATTTGGAAAAAGATTAAAACATGAAATTGGACAAGCATTACAACAAGAATTCAGGCAGTGATTGGGAAAAGAACTGCGACAAAGATTGGGACAAAGATTTAGACACACCTCAAAAAGAATAAGTACAATACACACTTAGAACAAGAACTAGGACAAAGCTTAGGAAAAAGTGGGACAAGCATTAGGAAAGGGATTCGAAAAAGGATAAGATAAGGAATTTGAACATGGATTAAAACAAGAGTTTTGATAAGAAGTAGGACAATAATTAGGACAAATACAAGAACCAGGATAAGAATGAAGAAAAGTTTGGAAACAAATTAAAGGATAGCGACAAAAATAAGGGCAAGGATAAAGATATGCTGTCATGTCAAAACCTACGAGAGTGTTCACGATACCGCCAACCTTTTTTAGTAAGTGATTTTTTAATGCATAAGTTAGCCAGCTTTCAATTTTATAAAGAAAATAATACAGTTATGTACTCGAGAGAACATCTCTTCATTAACGAGAGAACTTTAAAAATGATTTAAACCTTCTGTAAACCGTCGATAAACCAATTTTAAAATTTTTTTTGTTGTGTGCAAAATTAATTCTTTTGAAATTGTAAGCGATTTCACTGCTTACATTTAGTCACTTTATACGAGATGCAGACGTTTGGTCCGATTTGGTTCATATTATAATTTAATTATTAGGTTAAAGAAAGAATTCAAATCGTGAACACACAACTACTGATGGAGAAACGGTGGGATATAGCAAACTCGCATAATTGGTTATGTTGAACAGAAATATAGACTTTTTATTACCAGTAACACCTTCGTTCATAACAGTCAAAACTGCAAAAATTTGTGTTATGTTCAGAGACTCCCGATAACTTCTATACAGCACACGAAAATACTGTTTAATTTTTGCTTCAGAATTTTATTTAAATTTTAATTTCAATTTTATTTAATTTTCATAATTTTCACTTATACTAAATGTAATTCCAAGAAAAGTGCTCATTTGAACACTGAAAAATAAATAAGGATAGAATTAAAAAGATTTTTTTACAAAAAACTTTTGGATCTTCTTCTTTAAATTCTATTTTTTAAGAGTTATAATTCATGGTTATTATTTAGACCCTTTATTTACTGAACAAATCTAACTACTTTAGTTTTTGGAGGAAATGTTGTTTAAAGCTTCATAAATTGGCTGAGGTTTTTATAGAAATCTTAGAAACTACTTTTAAGCCTGCATTAAGTAAAAATTATTGCTAACAAATGGTCCAATAAGTCCCGAGACTAACTACTAGGTGGCACCTCTAACGAAATATCGATATAATATTTCGATAGTTCCAACCTTCAAACAATATGTGTAAGAATTTCATGACAATCTCACGTTTAGTTTAGAAGTTGCAGTGATTTAAGTGACGCTACTGTTGATATTTTCAAAATAATGGATTCAAAGCAATTCCGTGTGTTGACTTATCACTGTTTTTTTTTATGGGAAAAAATACCGTCCAAGCTGAGCAATGGCTTCAAAAGTGTTATCCGGACTCACTTGCTCCGTCAAAAGCAACCATTTGCCGATGGTATGCTGAGTTTAAACTTGGCCGTACAGACACAAATGATGCTGAACTTTCAGGACGCCCAAATGAGGCAGTTGTTCCACAAAACATAAAAATAGTACACAAAAAGGTATTGGCCGACCGTAAAGTGAAGGTGTGCGAGCTAGCTGAGGCTCTGAAGATATCGAACAATATTACAGGATAACAATATTACAGTGGGAACAATATTACAGGAACATTTGTCGATGAGAAAGCTGCGGAACAAAAACAACAATGTGTCGATGATTCGGAGAGCTGTTTGGTACTGTTTACAAAGAATAAACATAAATTTTTGCGTCGGAGGAAACATGGATCCACCATTACCCACCGGAATCAAAACGGTCGTCATCTGAGTGGAGAGCAACCGATGAAAGCAGGCCAAAGCGACCAAAAACACAACAGTCGGCTGGAAAGGTTATGGCATCTGTATTTTGGGATGCGCATGGAATTTTTTTCATTGACTATCTCGAAAAGGGAAAACAATCAACAGCGATTATTATATAGAGTTGTAGGAGCGTTTGAAGAATGAAATCGCGAGAAATCGGCCCCATTTGAAGAACAAAAAATTGTTTTTTACCAAGACAATGCACCGTGTCACAAACCGATGAAAACGATGGCGAAAATCCACGAATTGGGTTTCGAATTGCTTTCTCATCCACCGTATTCGCCAGATTTGGCCCCCAGCGACTACTGGCTCTTTGCTGAGCTCAAAAAAATGCTTGCCGGCAAAAGATTTGACTCCAATGAAGAGGTGATGGCTGAAACTGAAGCGTATTTTGATGCGAAGCACAAATCGTTCTACAAAACCGGTATTTAAAAGTTAAAAAAGAGGTGGAATGAATGTATTGCTCTTGAAGGAACCTATTTTGATGAATAAAGAAGAATATTTGCAAAAAAATGTTTTTTTATTACTTAGTCTTGGGACTTATTGGACCTTGTGTTACTATTTCGTATAAATCGATCTAAATTTTAAGAGGTCTAAGCGTTAAGGTCTAATTAAACTATTGGCTCTACATTTCTTAACCTTTGCTAAAGCAACAAGAATTATTTTTCATTCATTTTTTAACAAGTTTATTTCCAATTATATTTTCAGCTTTTTCTACTGCATATGGACGAAATTCTACCAAAGAGCTTAGCAAGGACTAACACAATTAATGGCAAACAACCCATTGGCTGCTCGACAATAATACTAAATACAGAAAACGACGTAAGTGACAATCCACCAGCATCCGACCAAGTAATATTTTTAAGGCCAATGTTCGATTAAAAATTTAATGTTGATGATTAAATTAAATTTTTGAATACTCCTTTTTTATAAACTATATAAAAATCCAAGCCTGAAAATTTTTTTATCAAATCTGTTGACACTATCAAATTTCTCATCAAACAACACATGTAACAATTTGACAAACGGAATTATGTATGGAATCATGATACAATAAATACAGGTAGACTCGCTAGATGACAGCGTACTGCCGCGAAGTTGACAACACATATAAAATCTCAAAGCTATGAAAAAGTTCATAGAAATTTAATGTAAACAAACAACGTTTTTTATATGGATTTTGACAGTTACGGCAGTATTAAAAGAGAGCAGAGTCAGGTCTGCATCTACCTCTATTTTTTGTATCATGTATGGAATCCCAATTTAACGTTGTACTCTCTCTTCAAACTATTGGACTATTGGATCAAATGAAAATCAAAATTTTCTCCTTTCTCTTGTTTTATAATTTTGTGATCTGTTTAACTATTTGATAAAAAAAGAACCTTCATTGTTTAAAGAACGATATTCGCATTAATATAGATAAGCACAAGAGTATTTTTGGACTTATTAGCTTCTTCTTCTTTAATAACAATTCCACAACAATAAGGTACTTCAATAACAAATGCTAGCCATCACAATTTTTTCATTTCGTTGTATAAGCAACAATGAAATTTGGTAATGCGAACACTTGTGATATTAAACTTTTTCAGGACTTGCTTGATAAAATATTTGAGGGTGTGAACAGCCCTATTGACATGTCAAAATATTTGACGTTGTGAACAGCCCTATTTGGAAAAAAATAGCACTAATAAAATTTTTAAAATTTTTAGAAGACAAGACTGTTATTTATTTGAAGACACTCAGTCAACATTTATCAAAGCACAAGTTTAGCACAAATTCAAAAATTTTACAATTTTAATTGTGCACATTTGTGTTCGAATTGGGTCTATCGATTTTAACGATGAATTGCAATTCGTAAAGCACAGATTTTTTAGAAGTTGAATTATATTTTTTTAGCGTGTTTTGGGACACACCGAAGATGCATTGACGGAGACTCTAAACCACTATTATATCGTCGTTGCTCACATCATCAACGATTCACCACAAGGCAAGCATCAAGTGCAGGAAGAACGTTTTACCTCCCTATGCTATGCAGGACATCTGCCAGGATATACCATGGGTTACAACCATCATGGTTTTATATTCTCAATCAACACTCTGAGTGCGGCCCACTTACGAGGTGGACACACACGTAAGTTTTCCAAATTTCTTCGATTTAATTATAGTAGTTTTGCGTAGAAAACATATTTAGCTAGTATATAAATATAATTTTCTTGTATATATCTAATTTTTCAGCACGGCATTTTATTGCCAGAGCTCTACTTGCTGCTGAGAATTTTTACCAGGCCTTAACTGTACTTAAGGATAAAGGTGTTGGTGCAGGCGATGGCTGTTCCATAAATTTGGCTTTCCTAAAGTAGGTCTACAAGCCTTATTTCACCTTAAAAAACTTAATGTTAATGTTAAGACCCTAAAATTATCAAACACTTTAATACAATCAACAATTTTTCAGCTCCGATAATAAAACATGCTACAACATTGAAATGGGTCCAGTCGTGGCTGATGAAACCGAATCACGTTTGGATATTAAAGAGATTCCTTTGGGTGCGAGTAACTATCATGCTAACAAGTAATTATAAAATACGAAAACACTCAAATTTATTATTTTTCTGATTCTGAAATGTAACCTCCTTTCAAAATTTAGATACGAACACATGGACATCGATCAAGAAGGTGAACATATGCTTGCCTCGAGCGTATCCCGCATGAATACCTTTGAAAGCTACAAGATGCCAACATGTAAAAAGGATGTCGGGGATATGTTAAGTGATTGTACTGGTGGTGAACATTGCGTCTTTCGTGACAACGGTCTAACTCATGAATTAGTTAAAACGATTGCAGTGGGTCTATTTGACTTAAATGCCAAGACATATGAAATTTATTCGGATATGCCAAAAACCAATAAGCCTCTCGTTACGCTGCCGCTTATTCTGAAGGAGTGATTTTTCTTCTTTCTAAATATTCTAATATTGTATTGTAATGTTAGTTATAAATTATATGGAATATAAATTGTGTGCGTTCTATCACTTCTTCTCTAGAAGTGAACTTCCTTATTTGTAAGCTCTTGAATGTTTTAATATGATACGTATTATAAATAAATTATGTGGACTATCAATTGTGTGCATATTAAATGAATCTTAAGAAATACCTGATTATGTTTTTAATTTTTTTTAAATTCGGAAAATTAATTTTTGTCTATATACATATATCCGGTACACTAAGGGAAAAAATATTAAATTTATCCAAAAACTTTTTTAATTTATCCAAAAAGCGAGTCATTTTTGCACCAATAACGCATTTGAATAAATCGACTACGTAAATATTTAAAATTTATTTGAATACTTTTTTAATTAAATTAAATATTTAAATATTTAAACAGAATTAATAAAAAATATATTAAAATTATGCACGAATTTTTTTAAAATATCTTTCAAAAATTTACTATTTGAAAATAAACTATCGCATTTAAAGAAAATTTATATAAAAATATTGAATTTAAAAAAAAACATATTTAAATTGAATATGTTATTAATGGTTTTATGGTATTATTTTCTTCATATTGCGTTCATCAAATGCCATTGCCTGTATAATTTATTCTCGCTTCACTTATTTCGTTCTCTATATTATACTATGTTTGACAGTTGGTGCAATATTAGGGCAAAAAGTAACGTACAAGACATATGTAGGTAGAAGCAAATTTTCCTACATGGTCCAAGATGTTTTTGAGAAAATACACAGTTGTCACTCCACCCTACATTATTTCATTTCTTTGCCAAACATGCATACTATATTACTCTTGCAACAATAACTAAATGAGAACTATATGAACTGCAAATGCAAGAAATAAACTGCAGGAACAGAGTGCGATACTGTTGCTGCTTGTCGAATATGTGTGTACGTGTGTGGTATAAATAAAATTCAAATACGGAAAAAAACGAGTTGTAAGGAAAACATTTGATTTATCCACGTAAATATTTAAATAAAATTTATACTCAGGCGTGGATAATGCTATTGTGCGTTATTTGCCTTAGTGTAGGGATACAATCTCAGCCCGAGCTACCAAATCGGTGGCTTTGAGTGATCTGATTAACAAAGAACTAAATTTAATTTAAAATGATTCTAAAATCAATGCACATAAGTTATTGATTACACTTTTTTATGTAGTGAAAAACAAAGATTATGCAACCATTTTTTTTTTACCAATAAGATTTCTATAAAAGAAGCAAATTAATCGCTTCAGTATGCATGAATCCCCACTGGCTACCAAAAACGGTCTAGATAAACCAAACAAATTTTAATTTTTAGGTAATAATAAAGGCAAATTATCAATAACTTATGTTAACCTAATTATTGGCTTATTGGTCGCCTCGGTAGTCGAGTTGTTAGAGTGCTCGACTGCCACCCCAGAGGTCCCGGGTTCGATTCCCGGCCAGGCCATGGTCCTTCGCTTTAAAACCTTCCTAAATTTTCACTCCTCATTTCTAATCAACTGAAATTTAAAATTCATCAATATTTACGACTTGAAGTTGTAGTTGATGGTAGAGAAGTTTGTGGATGAGATTGCCTTATAACTTGAATTGACAGAGGTAAAGGCATAACACTTACCTCTGATTCAAATTCACATGTTTCTTTGGCTTTCCACCACGCTTAGAACATTCTACACATGTTTCACTTGATTGCCCTTTCCTTCCCACTAACAAAAAAAAAAAACTATCACCCCATTTCGAACCAAGGCAGACTTGACTGAATAGGTATTCCACCTGAAATCCTTGGTTCAAAGCTAAAAAAAAAAAAATGACAAATAAGCAATCAGGCATGTTCTGAACTCCACCTCGGAAATGGATCGGAATTTATTTCACAACACACATTTAAAAAGGTGTTCTATATTCCGATCGGAAAGCAATCAATGCAATCAGATTCAGACATGTATTCGGATATGTTGCTTTCCGATGCTGCATCAACTAAAGGTCTGTTCCCGTACTCTAAAGTTTTAGTCCAATTTACCATTTTTACAGGTTTTAGTCCGAGAAGCGTTCCCGTACTCGAAAAAATGGTAAAAGAGAGTGCAATCGAAAAAGTAAAAAATTTCCCCTCCCTGTCAAAAGCTGCAAGTCCGAGAAATTTCTTCTGGCAAAACTGTCAAACTGCTTAAAATCATATGTTTACATGTTAGCAAAGAAATTGCAAAACAATAAAAGTTCTTTGAAATAAATAAAAAACTTTTGGAATGGAAACCAAAAACATGGTAAATTGTGTAAAAGCTAATTTTAAATGTTTATTTGAGAATTAATTTTTATATTGTTCAAAATCTTTAGCATGTCGTCTGCACTGTCGATGCTACACACCAAACAAACAATTTTATTTGACAGTTTACACAATTTTAGTCCAAAAAGCGTTCCCGTACTTTTTTGTGTTTTTCAATATTTTTGAGAGATTTTTTCTTACTCTCGCGTTTTTGACAGTTTTACCATTTTTAGCCCAAAAAGTACGGGAACAGACCTTAAATGACAGCAGATCTGACGTTTTGATAACATTGTCAGGAAAAATGAAATATTAACAAGTGCCTTTTAAAATTAAAATAAATTATTAAAAATGACTATTGTAGTTATCGCTACACTTTTGCTAGAGACGGAAAAAGGTAAGGAGGAAAAGCTCAGAAGAGAGGCCTGCGCGATCGCAGTAATCCCCTGAAAATTTCATTAAAACAAAAATAATCCTCCAACAAAAATTTCAACGGATTTAAATTCACTTCAATTCCGATAAATCGGATTACAGAACACTTTCAATCCGCCAAAAAAAAATAAATATTGGATTCGAAGATCGGAATCGGATTGCAGAACACCTTTTAATCAAATGTCATCGGAAGTAAATCCAGTTCCGACCAGAATCGGATTTCAGAACATACCTATTACAGATTCATACAAGTAACTTGTATAATTTTTTTCGCATAAAGATTGATAAGAAACCATTTAAAAGCGCTAATTCAAATGGTTTCTTATTAATTTTGATGCGAAAAAATTATACAAGTTACTTGTATGAATCTGTAAGATATCATTTACTTATTTATCATTTACATAAGATGCAAATGTTGGTTTATAATTGTTCAAGTGTTTGAGGTTTATTCACGTAAGCATGAACTTTTGCGTTCGATTTGGAAGTACTTTATACAAAAATTTTTTTAATATGGACATATTTTATTTTACAATTTAAACACGTACTTTTTTTCTCTAAGTTTTCATTTTAAAACTTGTTCAACTGGCAGAAAAAATTTTGTTATTACACAAAAGATCTTTGTAGGCTATTTTTCTTTAGGTGCGTTACCCATATTGCAAAAATCTTCTTTTGAATTTAGTTGTAGGCAATTCCCATTCCAGGACAAAGATTTTTCTTTAATCTAAAAGATTTCAAATAATAATAAAAAAAACGGGAACTTTAGCAATAAACTACATAATACTGGGGATATTGACGCTATGACAATGGGCATAGTTCTAATGACCAACAAGGTCGATAGATGATTCCACTGGAACCTATTCACGGACCAAAGAACCATCGGTTGTTGTTCGAGAATCCCATTTATCCCAGTTACCTTAAAATGAAGCTATGTTAGCTCTGGGAGCTTAAATTTCCTCTACTCTGCAATTACAAGTGTTTTTATATTATTATTTTTACCTGGGCGACCGAGCTCAACTCGCTAGAACCCATGTGATAAATTTTTTATTTTTTACTTTCTTTAAAACTACTCTAATCAGTAAATTTCCGAAATCAAACAAAAAATAAATGTAAATAAAAGTTAAATCGAAATCGAGCATACCTATTGACAATTAATAATCATATTGCAGAGTAAAATTTCTAGGTTTGTGCATAAAAATAACCAGAACAATTCCATTTGTTCAGTGGAATGTTAAAATATTAGTTGTTCTCGTTGGATCGTGTCTAGTTTTAGTACAAAAGTGCTTAAACAGATGGCGCGTTTGTTAAGTGGGTTCTGTGTTGATGCACATGCACACCATAAACGCCATATTGTAAATTTGTGATTTTTTTATTACTGCAGGTACAAATAAAAAACATGGGGAAAACGATTATATAAATTACTTGAATATCATTCGTCATATGTAACTGTTTATAAGCGCTTAAACTAAAAGATGTTCTATTAGTCTTCATATCAGCGCCATCTGTTTGTGAAAAGGAAGGAAACTATAAGCTGTTCTCGTTGGATCGTGTCTAGTTTTAGTACATTAGTGCTTAATTTTAGTACAAAAGTGCTTAAACAGATGGCGCGTTTGTTAAGTTAACGCACATGCAAACACACATTTCGAATTGGAGATTTTGTTATTGCAAATACAAGTAAAAAACACAGAGAAAACGAATTTGCTCATAACTGAGACCTAGCTAGACCGATTTTTCTTCAGCGATGACGCCCGTTTTACGTGAATAACCACAATTGCCGTATATGGGGCTCTGAAAATTCCTAAGTGATTGTGGAGAAACTATTGCATCCGTAAAAAGTGACTGTCTGGTGTTTCATTGGTCAGTCATTTTTTTGGCAACCATCAAGGAGCAACTATTAGTCAATTCTGAGCGCTATGGCCGTATATTAACCGGTTTTTTTTCTGCCTGAAATAAATGATATGGGTCTAGACGCTATGTGGTTTCAACAAGATGGGGCCACAAGCCACACAAGATTCGTCAAGTCATGGCCGTGCTAGTACCCAAAATCATAGAAAATAGTTGTGCACAAAAATCATAGAAAATTACCATAAAAGGAGATCAAATTGAGTTCTTCAAAAACTCCCGTGGAGGGCATTTGAATGATATAATGGCAAAGTCCAAAAATTATAACGAAATAAAAATTTTATCGAAATCTGCCATTTAAGCGTGTTATAAAAACTTTACTTTCATACTTTAAAATGGATAAGGTGACAACTATGCCTAAATGATGGTAAAGAAATGAAATATAAGTAGCGATATTTTTATAACTAAAGAAGTATAAAATAAGAACAAAAGAAAATTTATAACAAAGGTTAGCACTTTCAGGTAGGTGTTAGTTTATGGAAATAAATTTTTATAAGTTTTACAGTACATATTGAATACATGCTCCAAGGTATTGTCAACAAATGCCTCCATTCGCGAACTAAAGTAATTCGCGTTTTTTAGATTCATTTGATAGTGAAAATTCAATTCAAAGTTTGACATCAATACAGCAGGCTATATGATCCGTCTCGGAATACTGAACAATAATTGTCTACGTTCGCAAGCAGATGTTAATGTTGAAGATTAAGAAGGATAACATTTCATAACTGTCCGTTGCTTTTTTTCAGTGCAAAGTGCTTCAACTATGTATAAACTGATTTTGCTGAAATGAAAAGAGCATAGTTCCATGTCAAGAGCAAGGATTTATTCGCCACATCAATTGTTGTAAGAAAGAGTAGTTTTTCAATTTATTGCTTTTTTACGCAAAACTTTATAACCAACAAACAAAAAACTTCTAATTTCTACAGCACTTTTTATTTTCTGTATTAAATTTTGCTTAGAAATAAAACTAAAATAATTTTAATTTCAAAATAAATTTATACAAAAAAAAAATAAACACAAATGGCTTCCAAAGATTTTCATAACAATATAATTTTAATATTCAAAATAATTGAATAAGCAATAATTTTAAATAGAAATAATAAACTGTTGCAATTTTAGTGAACTAAATATAAAACATTAATTGTTTCGACTTAATTTACTTATATTCTAATTGAGTTTCTTAAGAAATATACGACTTTCAGCAGTAAATTTCTTAACTACTTTCGTTAATGATTTATAGCTAAAATACGATAGCTAATTCTTACGAATAAAACGAATTCGCACATAAAACGATTGTTCAATGATCAATATTTTAGAATATATTCAATCTTAATTAAATAGAAATTGTTTTTAAAGCTAAACAAAACAAATCTTTTATATACAACAGCAAAAGTACAAAACAAAAATAGACGAAAATCTATAGAAAAATATATTTTAATGTTTATTATATAATTATTTATATATATATATATATAAAGGTTTTAACAAATTCCATTACTTGAAGAATTAAATTTCTTTTAAATTGGAAAGACTTTTGATTAGATTCAATGCTAGTGTTTTTCCATAATTTTGTAGTAATTATAAAGCATTTTTATTATTTATAAAATGATAACCTTATATTACATATTTTATTTGTTTAGAAATTTCTCCTTTGAATACAAACAAATTAAACGATTAATGCGGTATTTGAGGATATTTTTTGTTATATTATTTTCTTGATTTTCTTTTCTTTGTTTTGGTGTCTTTTGACTGAAGTTATTATAAGAACATTTTTTGTTGAAAAGTTGTGTTATATTACATAAAGCGTTGCCGTTTATTACTATAGTGACATGCATCCATATTATCATCCAAGGGGCTTGCTGGGCGTTTACAGTGACGTGCAATTTCATTGGCAACAAATGCAAATAATTCTGGACCGCTGGAAAATAAAAGATAAAATCATAGAGAATAATAGAATAATGGGGAATTTCTTTAAAATAAATACAAAACGTATTCTATACAAACAAAAAAGTTTACGGTTCTGGAGGGTTGAGAACAAAAAACAAGATTCATTAATTAAAGAAGTTCTTTAAAAACAAAAAAAATGCATACAAATTGCGCATAACGACCAGGGACTTTGTTATAAATCTAATAGACCTATAGAAGAAATAATATTACATAAAATTAAATTTCTTAAGTTTATTTCATCGAACTTAAATTCATCACAAAAATTAACCTCTATATTTGAATACAGGCATCCATTTGCATTAAATATATTCCACAACTCAGAATATAATGTTTATGTGTCACAATAAAGCAAAAATCATTGAAAACTGTTTAACGTGTTTTTTATTAGCAGTTTCATAGGTATAATTTTTTACTCTTAGTCTATGGTTCTTACTCCGAACGGCGATGAACGGAATGTTCTTGTTCTCATTTTGATTACTCTCTGAAGTTTGCCATTGTCTGCAGAGAGGTGGCGGCCGTACAGAAAAATAATTTTAATTCAAATAATTTTCTGTCGCTGCTGTGATTCGAAACCGGGTCTCAAGGTTCGTTGAGCCACGCACTTTAACCAACTACGCCACGGACGCCACAGCTTGACTAGCTGACTAGCTTGCTTGTGTGAAAATAGGGGAATGGAAGTAGCGTTGAACACACAATTGTCGAAATTATCTCGAAAATACATGAAATCGTTGTAGAAGACCCCAGAGATTATTAGTATGCCAACTATACGCGTTCTCAATATTTTACATCAACATTTGTGCATGGAGAAGAGTGCTGAGTGCGTGCCGCTTTTTCTAGCGCTTGATCAAATATTGCGCCGGAAGATTGTTAATCCGAAATCCTTGCAAATTTTTGAGTCGATTCATAATTGTTGACAAAACTTTCTGCTTAAAAACATAGCAATGCACAAGAGCAGGTGAACAAATTAAAAAAAAAAGGAAAACTAGTAAGAAATGATCTTCGACTGGGCCGAAGTTAAAATACCCCCACGGCCGAACCAAAGTATATTCAAAGTCTTAAGCAATCAATAAAATGTTCTTTAAACAGAAAATATTCGCTTTTGATTTCTGATAAAGTCGCTTTGTATGGGAGGTGGGCGTGGTTTTCACTCAATTTGGTTGAATTCCATACACATTATATATCAAAGTTCATATGCAAAATTTCAAGTCCATATATTAATTTTTGTGGATTTTAGAGAAATTTTACCTTTTTGATAAAGTCACTTTGTATGGGAGGTAGGCGTGGTTTTCATCCGATTTGGCTCATTTACGAACTTGACCTTAATTTTTTAGATAAAAGCTTAAATATTGAATTTCGTGATGATAGCTTCAAAATTACGGCTGTAATCGTGATCACAGACAGACGGACAGACATACGGACATGGCTAAATCAACTCGGGTGGTGATGCTGATCAACAATATATACACTTTTCTATACCTACCACGCCTCCTTATGGGCGTTACAAACGGAGTGCCAAAATTAGTATACCCCCATTTACATACGTTTTTTAAACGTGGGGGTATAAAAATGTATTATCTTAATAAAGTTAATTAATTAAGTTAATTAAGTTAAATACTGTTCTTTAGAATTCGAAAGGAATTTTTTCAGCCCTTGAAAGGGCTTTGACCGAATTTTTTCATAATCAAATTATTCTGTGAGTTTTATTAAATGTTCCTACTAATGTCCTACTAATGGACCTACTAGAAAGAACTGAAAATTTCATAATTTTGATTGACAAAATGTTGTTTATACTTTCAAAATAGAATTTTGTAGCACAAAATCTATCACCTCCATAAGCTCCTTTTTTTCAAAACTATATTGTATATAAACTTGATATTGACTTAAACATAAATAATATAATTGTTCAAAGGGGGTAACATAATTTTATGGAAGTTAATAGAAAATGTTTTTACTGCGCAATATTAACATTTGCCAACTATTTCGGTGCAATACCATAATTAAGACTTAAAATAACTTGTCATTCGATTCGATACTTACCGTGGTCTCAGCACTAACGCTTCTTTGAATGTATGCAAATCCGTGCATGTTTCATTTGTTGCAGGCAGCAACTGCTGGTGAGTTGCTGACGCATGCGTTCCAACCGACGGAAAAATAGAACTCGGATTTGTATGTAAATTCGAATGTTCGGGCTTTGGTGAACTAAAATAAGAAACATTATATGAATTTGAGCAAGGCAAAAATTTTATATAAGTACATGTACATATATATATATTTGTATATATAAAGCCACTATGCAAAATATTTAAAAAGGCTTCCACAAATTACAATGGCTACAAAAAACATTGATTCCAATATAAAGTTAAAACTAGGAAATGTGACTTTTTCTACGCAAAATCGATTATTTTTAAATTATTCTGTAATATTACTTTTTATCTTTTTTTTTTTTTTTTTTTTTGTCAAAATAGGTCAATAGAGTAAGTTTGAATTGAGTTTATGGAATAAAGGCACAACAAGTTCTACGTAAGCATAACACATAACTTCTTGTAACTTTTTTCTATTCCTACGACTCAATTTACCACTTCCTGAATTAATTTTGGTGAGCTTAAAGCGATTCCAATATCAGTCTATTAAAAGTGCTTTCAAGATTGGAGTCAGCGTTGGAATATGTTTATTGCTTGCAATGGAGATTACTTTGAAGGAAATAAAATTAATTTCGTAAAAAATTTAATCGTTTTTGTTTTATTAAATAGTTTCGGGTATTTTTTATCAGAAGGTACCACAGAGATTTGAATTTATGAATTGAATTTATAAATAAATGCAAGTAATTTTACTTTTTATTAAATTTTGAATTTTGAACTTTGACGTCTTAAGCCTACGCTAAATGCCTAGCTAATAAGTCAATCGGTTGCAATATTTTCGACTTGTCCTGGTCACAGAAAATGTGATTAAACGAGTTTAAAGTTAAAGGCAACCACGTTCAACAGTATTAAATCCCCTCTTAAAACCGCATAACTCCTTTTCATCGCATCAAACTAAAAATTTGTCATCTTGTAGTTATAATTAAATTATAAAAAAAAAAAAATAGTTTACAAGAGTATAAAACTTCAAAACTTTCTTAATGCTTCAAAACATTGAATGCCTTTATAAATACTTCGGACAGCGTATAGAAGGAAATTGTTCGTCACATTGTGACGACTCACCGACGATTTGAGTGCTGCGATGCAGACAACGGTTTGCCAGCTAAATAAGCCAATAAATCCTCACGACGTATCATGCGTCGTTTTTTACAACGCGCCCAATCGGCTAGTTCGCGAGTACGTCTTTGGTAGCCATAGTGTAAGGCTGCTTCGCTTGTGCGTTTAATGCCATCACAAGAATCTAAATGAAAAATATAGATATTAAATATTATAAATTACAGATATCTAAACAAGCTAAAAATATAATAAATACCTTTATAGAGTGTTGTCACTGTGCCGGCTGCAGTCTGAAAAGGAAGCCAAAGAGCACCAGTATCTGGATAGGCATTGGAAGTACGCTCTAAAATAAAAAAATATGATAAATAAATTCATTATTTTTAGAAATTATAAATAATATTAAAAATCTAGCATGTATAGATAATAAGTGAATATTTAACTATAAATCTAGTCACTGTACTGGAAATTACAACCTAATTCTACCTGCGTCATTCAAGACTCTGGCAGGCTAATTTCATGCAATAACAACGCATGAGTAGCAGAATTTTAAAAACATTTTTCCATGAATTGAACTGGATAGGATGGATTGTATGCACCTTATAATTTTACGAATCCATACATAAACATTTGTAAACATGTGTTGACAAGGAACTAACGTTCGACGACCCTTCAGCGAACAGCTGTTTTTCGTATTTCGACTACCACTATTTCTTTATTTATGTATATTTGAGGGGGTACCCGTTGCACAATTTGTTGCGCTGAACATGGTGATTAATGATAAAACAATTTTGAAATAGCATCAGCAACAACAAAACCAAAACTAAGAATACAAAACAAAAGCAAAGCGATGTATATAACTCTGTATGTTCAGACATAAATACATGTGTGATGAATGCGCAGCAGAAAAAAAAACAATATGTAATGAAATATGTATATGTATAAGCATGGAAGTACATATGAGAAAATCAATTATACGAGACTCATTTCAACGGACTCTATGACATCTTTTCTCTTAAAAATTTTGAAAATAATAAAAGCTAGTCTTAAATAAACTATATCAAATATAAATTAAACTTTATCTTGTGTAAATAAAGTAACTATTCTTTACTATTATTATTCTGATTTCTTATATTCTAAAGTGAAACAAACACATGTTTTGAAGTATTGATTTTTACATACAAACATCTGATGCAATGGAAACAAATTTAGAATATGTTAAAATTTATGATGAAATTATGAATTCACAAATGTGATTCACAAATTCACAATTGAGGAATTCATTTTGTTGTGTGTAATTTATAGAACCAAAATTTTAGCTAGTAAAGCAATAGTTCTGTGTAAAAAATATAAATTTAACTAACTGGTCTTTAGCAGTTTAATTTCCTTTCTGGATTTTACGTCCTTTCTTGAAGAAATTTTATTACAAACAATTTCAACAATGCTCGAACTTCTGTTTAAATAGTTATTCAAATGAAATCATGTGGCATGGATTTAAAGAAGCATTTTTGAGATATACATATTTGATAGTTTCAAAAATTTTTAGTTAAATTTTGAGTCAGCCCTGATATGAACATTTTCATTATGATGACGAGTTTTCAATGTTATGATTTTTACTGCCAAAAACTGAAACCTCAAAAATGCATGGAAAATTTTACCATAGCCGTCGCATTACCTCTGTAGAGATGTGCCACTGCCGTTGCCGAATCCTGAAAAGCTCCCCACACGTTGGTCATGGAACTGTCCCGATGACGAATATATTCTCGTTCATAGTCTTCGTGTTGGGCGTTTATCTCACGATGACACTGTTCTTCCAACCAGCTTTCGTCGCTGGATTCTTGTTGCATTTTTTTTTTCTTTGTTGCTGCTTTTTAGAAACACGTTGAAGTATCCTTGCAATTTTGTTCTGCCTGTTTGGTTTTTTTTTTTTTTTTTTTTTGCTTATTTTAACGTATGCTAGTAAACTCCTGTTTTTTTATCTTTCGTCGTTTGTATAAAGAATGATTCGCTAGCTGCAAGATAAAAATTCATTTTTACAGGGTCAGTCCGTGTTCTACCTTACTTTTATAGACGGACGATGATTACGAATGATTTCTGCTGCATTTGCACAGGGTGGTTCTATCGGTAAGATAGAACATGTAGTCTCGCCAAAGTCGTCCGTCTGTCGGACTGACTTCTTTGTGTCTGCTTTGTTGTTCACTTCCACTTTTCTTCACTATTTAAGTTTTCTATGTTCACACTCGTTCTTTTGCAAAGATTTAATTGATAATTGTTTTACGTGTTAGCTTTCCCTGCTCTTTTTTTTAATTATTAGATTTATTTTAATGAAAAACAATAGTTAAATCGCGATTCATACGGATATTTTGGGACATTACTCTCCGAAATATTAATTAAAAGAATTTTATGTTTTTCGCTGCAAAGCTAGATAGTGATGGATAAAAACCGATAACACTACCCACAATCATAAATCAGTCCATCAATCCATAGATTTACACTACTCAATAAAATCCGCTGTACATTGTCCTACAGTGTGTTACGGCATGTCAAAATTTTCATGTATGATAGAATGTAGAATGGTATAAACAACGAAAAGCAAAGTGTGTTCGAACCTGTTTTGATTTTTTTGACATGTCGTTCTACATTTTAATTTTTAGGTTTGTTTCTAATTTCATCACACATTCTATTTGACCAGAGATGAGTTTTATAAGATTTTTTCGAATTTAATTTATTGGAATTCACCAAGCTGCAAGTTACATTTCATCAAATGTTTAAAAGCAAGCAAAATAATGGCTGATTCTATTTTTAATGTACAATTGGCCCTTATAATGCTTACAATAGCTGCTATGTCCCGATTCATTTTAAGAATTTTCAATTTTTAAATTTTTATTAAATGAAGGCCCCTATTAGGTACGACAACTCAACTTAAGTTGAGTGTGTAATTTGTAAATTTGTATTGTCTATTACACATTTGAGGTACATATGTGTCTATCGACTGACAAGTATGTATCTCAGAGATGTGTATGTATTTTTTGTGGTATTAGGTTTAACAATGCAACTATGTGTCGAGTGTAAAAACTGTCAAAAACTTACATCTGCTTTGAGCTAGTTGTATAGCGTCTTTTTCATACAAACTTTTTATTTGTTTATTATTTTTTGTTAATTGAGTGAAAATGGATAAAAATACGTAAGTAAAATAAAGTATTAATACATATATTATGTATATGCATATATTATTATCCATATCATGTATATATTATTTTAGTAGAAATAGCGCATTTTATGCGCTTACTTTGAGAATGCGCTTTTCAGAGTTCAGAGTTGTGGAGCTCATATTTTTATACACATTTTGTTATGCGCTTCTTAAATGCAACTAAAAAATCGTTTAAGAAGCACTTCAACAAAAAGTTAAAAAAGCTCTTTTATGTGTTAGTCCAAGGAGCGCTGTGTTAAAAAAAAAAAAAAAAATAGATAAAAGCAAAGCGAGAAAATTTTATTCTTTGTCACATGCGAGGATTGAACTCAGACTGCTGGCATTACAGCAAAATGTCTTGCCACTCTATTACTCTATACTATTATTTCCTTGCTTTATTACTTGTGAACAAAATACATATACACAAAAATTGAAATTAATGCGAACAGCTGATTCATTTCAACGAAAGTGTCAAAATTTCGGTGTAATCATGCTCCAATAGAAACAGAAATTTTACACCACAGCTCAACTGAAAATGTATGTTATACGTAATATGGCAAAAAAGTTCAGTTGAGGTGTCTTAAGTCATGTCAACTAAAGTTGAGTTGTCGTACCTAATAGGGGCCGAAAGTGCAATGTGGCTCTGTGAGATAGTCTAAAAGAGAAAACTTAATTTCTTTATACAAAAATTAAAAATGAAAGTGTGATGAAATTCAGTTATACTTTCTATCTTTTTCTATCTTTCGGCCTTTAAAGCCGCTTTACATTGTCCTACTGTGTGTTACGACATGTGAGATAGAAAGTATAACCGAATCTTATCACACTGTCATTTTTTTATTTTTGTATAAAGAAATTCATTTTTCTCTTTTATCTCACAAAGTCACATTGCACTTTTATTCAATAAAAATATAAAAATTGAAAATACTTAAAATGAATCGGGACATAGCAGCTATTGTAAGCATTATAAGGGCCAATTGTGCATTAAAAATAAAAGCAGTCATTATTTTGCTTGCTTTTAAGCATTTGATGAAATGTAACTTGCAGATTGGTGATTTTCAACAAATTAAATTCGAAGAAATCTTATAAAACTCATCTCTGGTCGGATAGAATGTGTGATGAAATTAGAAACAAACCAAAAAATTAAAATGTAGAACGACATGTCAAAAAAATCAAAACAGGTTCGAACACACTTTGCTTTTCGTTGTTTACACCATTGTACATTCTATCATACATGAAAATTTTGACATGTCGTAACACACAGTAGGATAATGTAAAGCGGCCTTAATTGGTAACCATGGTTGAATCATGGTATTATAATACAAGGTAGGGGAGATTACGATTTCCGTGGCCCTTCGATTTGAGTATGCAGTTTTGAAGTACTCTTTGAGGAAATAAGATTCGCCAAAGGATTTATCGATATATCGATTAGTTATCGAAATATCGATATTTCAAAAAATGTTTACTCAACGGAACCAATATATAAATTTGGTTATATCTTTGCTAATATTTGTTCGATCTGAATGATTTAGGTGTCATTCGAAAGATATTTAAAATGTTTTTAATATGAAACGAAAAAAAATATTTTTTCGTTAATCGGCCACGCTACAGACTGTCTTTCTGCATAAAATGTCTTATTTTTGCATAAAACAAGATTAAAGAAAGATTGAAAGAAAGATTTTCATAAAATTTTCGATGTATTTTGAGTTATTGAATAATTTTTTTTTAGTGATTCTGCCTTTTACATAATGTGTTTTTCCTGTAAAAGGAGCCATATAGACTTTAATCAAAGGTTGTTGTATTCTGAAGTACATATTGATATTTTTCCTAACTTTTTTTTTTGAGTTATTGAATAATTTTTTTTAGTGGTTCTGCCTTTTACAAAATGTACTTTTTCTGTAAAAGCAGCCAGATAAACTATTATCAGAGGTTGTTTGTTGTATTCTTAAGTACATATTGATATTTTTACTAATTTTTATAAAAAAAAGTGGCTCTGCCTTTTACAAATTGCACAATTATTCTGTTTTTTGTTTTTTTTTTTTTTTGTTTGTGAAATAAAAGGAGAATCCGTATATCTTATTTAAAAAGAACACGATGCGAATCATAATTAATAGGATTTGAATGTTCTTTTTTATTTTACATAGGTGTGCGATGTGCTTGCGATTCTTCTGTGCTTCGTGATGAAGATGAAAGTTGTTGATGTTTATCAACAGTACATCAAAATTGTACGTTTAAAAAGCACAATGAAAACCGTGTGATTGTTTTGTTTAATCTAGTAACAATTTAAAAATGATAATTATGGTAGAAATAGAGGAAACAAGTATAACATATTATACACCAAACGAAAGGTTAATGTTTCAGCTATTACCATATGCTAAGCCGCGTTTCCATGCTATCACTTACGATCTTCCACAATCACACTTTTTGTTAGAAAGAAAAAGTATGTGACCCCCAACATATGGGATTGGCGAATGTGAGTGTGAAACAGCCATTCATTTTTTGTTTTTGTAGCATGTGATATCCCCTGTGATTTCATGAGATACTAGAAGATAGAAAAAGTTCAGCTTTTTTAACTTTTGCTATAAAAGTTTATCACATAAAAATAAAATATTTTGATAAAATAATTTTGAATATTAGTTATTTGAAAATACATAAAAATAAATCAAAACAATTTTTTTAGTTTAATTTTTTAGTTCAATTGCATTCGGGAGAAATAACGCAGTGTTTGAAAACTCCACGGCACGGTTCGGGACAATTCAGTCACAATTATATAATAATAAAATAAGTCTACCTCGTGTGTTCTTCGATATGACCTCTGATGGACGTTGATGGATGTACCAAAGAATATGAAAAATTCTGTGCCTTGTGTATCGACGAGAAAGGCTTTGGCCTCATGGGTTCTTATTTTCATCGTGTCATTCTCAAAGGGTGGTGTTTTCACAACGACATTGGTGGCAAACCTATCTTCGGCAACCAGGATGAGAACTTCACCTTGAAGCATACTGATCCTGGTATCCTATCTATTGCCAATACTGGTCCGAATATCAACGGATCGCAATTCTTCATTTGTACCGAGTGGACTTCATTGTGTGATGGAAAGCGCGTTATGTTTTGACAAATTGTTGAGGCATGGATGTTGTCAAATTTACTGAAAACTACCGCTCGCAATCAGGCAAGACCAGCAAGAAGATTATCTTTGCCATCATTTTTTAGAACGTTAACATGTTAAAGGAACAATATAGAAGATGCCTAAAAAAGCAGCTGCGGTTCGGTTTTAGCGCAATAATGCAATAAACACAGAGATGCTTGTGGGTCAGTAAGCTCGAACTTGGCAAAACTTTCGAGTCTTCCGCTAAATGGACTGCGTGAAGTCCTGAGAAATGAACAAGCAGTTTTATTGTGTGCTATTTATTTAGCTTCGTGCGTCTTTCATTTGTTTTTATTTGCATATTTTACAATTTGTGCTCATAAATGTATGCAACTAAATTTCTTTCAATTTTTAATAAAAATACGTTTTTTTTGCAATTCATTCCATCAGTCATTCAAAATTTAACTACAGAAAATTTATCCACTTTTTCAAAATAAAAAACCATTTTATAATAAATATTTTGTTTTTTATTCAGTACAACAAAAGTTGATAAATTTAAACCCTATAACTATTTCACCAAGAACAGCGGCGCAGATTCTTCCTTATCTGCATTCAAATCTAATATCTTCTCCTACTTGCTCAAATATGGCTGATTGCTTATGAACTCAAAAGAATATTCATAGCTGTGTCCATGGCTAAGTGTGATATCATAAAATTCCTACATTCCAACGATGGCCGCAGCATTGGTTCAATTTAAATAATTTAGATCGTTTGATTTTGTGAAATTATCCCTTTGGAGAACTTGTGGAATCCAACAATTCAAATGTGCTTTGGCTTAGATTTTGAAAAACAAATTATTTTATTTGTCTACTAATATGACATGTCAAACTTTTATAGCTAGAATGATATACATCCATCTCTCTCTTTATGGCAAGTTTTTGGTGATATGGGATCAAGAATGATAGAAAAATAGATTGCGCAGATCGTAAAATTAATTTCAACGATCTGCGCATCTACGTCACGATAGACTTACGATATGCGCTTACGATATGGCTTCTGTCAAGTCGTGTTCAGAATGTGAACAAATATAAAACAAAAGCAAAAGATTCAAGAGACAAACTTGGTCTAGCGTGACGTCATGATCGTAAAAAATGTTTGTTCGTAACTAGAAATGTCAAAATGAAAAGTAAACAACATAACGGAGCTGCGCAATGCGTAATCTATTTTTCTATCATTCTTGATATGGGATAGGAGAAGATCATAGAAGATCAAGAATGATAGAAAAATAGATTGCGCAGATCGTAAAATTAATTTTCAACGATCTGCGCATCTACGTCACGATAGACTTACGATATGAGCTTACGATATGGCTTCTGTCAAGTCGTGTTCAGAATGTGAACAAATATAAAACAAAAGCAAAAGATTCAAGAAACAAACTTGGTCTAGCGTGACGTCATGATCGTAAAAAATGTTTGTTCGTAACTAGAAATGTCAAAATGAAAAGTAAACAACATAACGGAGCTGCGTAATGCGTAATCTATTTTTCTATCATTCTTGATAGAAGATAGCATGGAAACGCGGCTTTATGTTCGACTTACTTTTATTACGTACTTTTGAAGAAAATAACGGTTTTATGAAAAAAAAAATATATATCATGCCGAAAAATCATCTGTAGTGTAATTAGATAAAGTACCAAATTTTTATTTTATAAATTATTTTGAAGATATTTAAGTCTGTTGTCGAATGATACCCAAATTATCCTGATCGGTCAAATATTAGCATAGATATAGTCGAATTTACATTAAGACTTCTATTAGTAAACATTTTTTTAAATCGATAACTCAATAACTTATCGATATACCGATAAATCCTTCGGTGAATCTTATTTTCTCAATGAGCTCTTCAAAACTGCATATTCAGATCTTGGGCCCACGGAAATCGTAATCGTGCCATATTTTTTGACAGGAGATGTTTTCCCAACCAACTGTCAATGCTACCTTGTATTATTATACCATGGGTTCAATTAATCAGGTTGTCGCATGGGTGAGAGCGAGTTCTCATAAATGTCAAATCAAATTTGACAGCTCATACAAAATTTTAAAGCGAAATTTGATAACATTTAAAGCCATGTAAAAGATTTTGACAATGTGGGTACTGAGAAGAGAGTATGATCAGCCACGAGACAACCTTATAAATTCAACCATGATTGGTAACAACTTAACTTGGGTGCTACACGTTTAAGATTTTGATATCAAGTTGATCCCATATACTACTTGTCGAAATTAATTTGAATTGGCAGCTGTGACGTAGGCTGTACGAAATTTGATAAAAATAAAAAAAAATAAATAACTGCCCATTTCAGCCCTTGAAAGGACTTTGACCTAGCTTCTTATGATCAATTGTGTTATGCGTGTTATTAAGTTTGTACACAATTGACCGAGAAATGGACCTACATGCCGACTCCGAACGGCGATGAACGGAATGTTCTCGTTCTCCGGAAGCTTTACATGGCATTTTATTACTCTCTGAGGTTTGCCATTGTCTGCAGAGAAGTGGTGGCCGTACAGAAAAATTATTTTAATTCAAATAATTTTCTGTCGCTGCTGGGGTTCGATCCTGGGTCTCCAGGTTCTTTGACATAGGCCACGCACTTTAACCAACTACGCCATGGACGCCACAAACAAAATTTGATAGTTAATTTTATTTTAGAGATGTTGTCATCAAAGAAAAGCCTTAAAACACTTAATGAAAATTATTATTATTGTAATTATATTATAATAATTATTTAATCATTATTTATATTAGCTGTGTTTTACGTTGTACTTACGACTGCTAAGTCACTTAAGAATGTTTTTTCAAGCTTGGAAACATTGTCTGATGTGTCAAAAACGTAAAGCCTATGTGCACACGTCAGTCAAATGATTAAATCAGTCAAAATTTGTTGTTGCTTTCCTATGTAAAAAAAAATAACTTTATCTCAGAGTGAAAATGAACTACAAAATCTTCTCTCGTCCATGGTATAATAATACAAGGTAGCATTGACAGTTGCTTGGGAAATCATATACTGTCAAAAAATATACTCAAAAAGAGAGCGCTCACAATCCGCCATTGAAAACACAAGCAATGTTGAAAACGTTGAAGTGAAAAAAAACAACAACCACAGCAGCTGCTGATGTATTTCCACAAAAAGCTGTTTTTGACAATTTATGTTTTCCTGTTGAAGAGAAAATAAGCAGTTGTCAATGCTACCATGTATTATTATACCATGCTCTCGTCAGTCAAAATTTTGATTGAGCCCTAGACCTGCATCAATCAGTCAAATGGTTGCATTATTTAAATTGTTTTTTGTTTAGTAGGAAATTATGTCAAGAAAAGTAGTTAATTAGTAGTAAAAGTAGTTATGTACATTTTGTTAGTGTAAAGATTTCAATTGACAATTCGTCACAATTGCCACCATCATTGAAAAAGTACACAATAATTGAGACATGACTTGGAAACACTTTTTTTCGTTTGCTCGCTAAACTTTCAAGCCACTAACAGTTTCCTGTGTTATTTAAGCGAGTATTCATATGATAAGCGAGGGTTTTTTACAGCTCGCTTGGTAAAAAACACAGCTATTATTAATTAATCATTATTCTTTAACATTTTTGTACAATAACTTAGATCAGCTGCTTAACCATCTACTGCATGACAATGCCTTTAGGCACTCTTACGTTTGTATTGAAATCTAGAACTGAAAAACTTTTTTCCAAACTCAGAAGTCAAATCATAGATTATATATCAGTTCTATGCACTTTGGGTAACATTTTTTGTAACGAACATTTTTTCTAGCTTGGCACATTTTGTAATTATTGTCAGTTGTAATTGCAAAAATTAGCTTTTCGCACGCAAAAATCATGCATTAGAAGGTTGATTTGGGCGAAAAATTACTACATGCCTGAAAGGAATAATTTAAATCGAGCTGGTAGTCAAGTTTGATAGGGTGAGTGTACTGCAACTTGAAAAGCAAAACTTAATCGTGTAACCCTCGTGTTACTTTGGCTTTACACGTTAAATTTCTACTTTTGTAATTGCAATGCACTCACACTATTTTACTAACAGAGTCACACTTTTTGAAAGTGACCATTAAATTGAGTTAAATGTTTCCTTTCAAGTCGTGTGGTAATTGACTGACAAGGAAACAGCAAATCATAATTCTTATAAATAAATTTTCGTGTTAAATTTTACAAAGATCTAAATTTCTACCGCCTTAAAACGATGGATAGAAGTAATAAAAATAATGTTGTGTTGCAATTCACAGAACTATTAATAGAAGCCATGAAGTTCTATAAAATATAAATTTTTCGTCATGTCGACGGAATGATTTCAAAATAAAGGTTCAGCGAAATAACGCACAATGAAATAAAGCCCACAATAAAAAATTAAATCAATCCCTTCATACTTTAGACGAAAAAAAATAAAATAACGTCCAAAATCAAAAATGATATATAGACCAAAAATAATAAAATAACGCTTAATTAGAAAATTAAATAACACCCAAGCTTTTAAAAAGAAACCGATGGTGGGGTGCTATAAGGCTGAAGGTAATAAGGCCAAATTGACAAAATTGACATAAGTTCCATTTGGAAAGGAAATAAAGCCAATTTAGCCTTACGATATTATTCTTTAGAAGGAACAAGTATTAAAACGCAATCAATTCAATTCTTAAGACTAATTTTACTAAAAAATTTCGCAATATCTAGACTTTTTACCGCTTTTGCCTTCATTTTATCCCGACGCAATTATCGATGAAGTTTTCGGATACACAATAATTGTGTACCTAACAATTATATTACAAAAAAAAAAAAGAAAGAACAACATAACTCATGGAATTATATAGCAGATGACACTTTAAGTGCAGTACAAAGCTCTGATAGCTTCAAGCAATTGTTAATAATACATAATGCTCTCACAGAATACCTACACTTATAATAACCCCGCCTGAAATTGCTAAGAAATTCTTTTTCAAGTGGATACAAAGCTTCCAAAAAATGAAGGATATGGCAATAAAGCCAAAAACTACTTTCTGCAAATTAGTTTCTGCGCTCGAACCATTTGTTATAACATATATTCCATTTCGGTTGAGACATCTACAAAACATAGTTTTTACGCATCAATGGCTTCTTCAGGCCTCGAAAATCGTTGTCCACGCAGTTTGTCCTTGATGTGCGGGAACAAAGAGAAGCCATTGGTTGCCAAATCAGGACTGGATGACGGATGAACTATTAATACGATGTTTTGAGTGCTCAAAAAGTCTTTATTTAATATGAGCTTGGTTGTTATCCTTTTCATAACAACACTTCTGACAAACAAATGGTTGTATTCCATTCCGAATTGACTGTTGTACATGTCTTAAGTTGTAGTTTTTTTGAAGAAACAGACGACCATTTGCTTCGCAGTCCTTCGAGCTCGAACAACTTTTTTTAAATTTAGTTCATCTTGAAAGAACCATACAGTCAACTGCTGTTTACTTTCTGGCTCATACCCATAGATCCATTTTTCTTTTGAAACACTTTTCTTTCTTTAGCGTTTCTTTGCATGGATATGAGTCTTTTATGAGCAATTGTAAAATTATGTGGAATCGTGGAACAAATCTTTTCCACAACTATGTGTTAATGTAAAATTGTATTCTGGTGCATAATATAATAACAAGTTAGGCTCATTTTGTAATGGCTGCTCAAATGTGAAATTTTCTAACAACAAATCTGTAAGACCCACAAATGACATAACAACAACAACATTTAGCAAAACTCAAAACCAACAGCTGATTTTGACATCTAGTTCACTTATTTTCTCCAATATGAGCCTACTTTGCAGTTGTGAATGTACAAAAAAGGTACCATATAACTTTTAAAAAATTACAACCCTGTGAAACTTTCCAATTGCTTCCATAATTTCAATAAAATTTTTTTATCCACTTTTCATAATATTGTTATTTTTGTAAACAAAAGAAATATTTTGGTTTGATTACATCGTGATAAAATGTATAGCACATTTTGGGTAATTTCTCATCCACTATTTCTCAAGAGCGACTGCAAGCAAAAAGTGGAACATCTGCTAACCAAATGGAAGGAAGAAAATCGTTGATACAAAATCAGCAAGATACAATGCTGAAAGGCGGCAGATGTAATGGAAGTGCCCAATTAGTAGCGGAAAGCGACCAGGAAAATTTTGTAAAATATGGTACATTAGTTAAACGTACCTATCTCCGGAGAGCTGAAAACTATGGCTTCTTTTAATGCGATAAAATCTTTTGCACAAAACAAATCCTGGATCAATACCACATCTTTCATACAGAGCCTCCTCACTACAACTGCCACGTTTGCGGCAGATCTACCATAAAACTGCTATTATTGTGAAAGTGCTTGCTTATACACAGAAGAGCCACTTGAGTAGAGATATGGTTAACAATTTGGATAGTCGATACAAATGTTTGCTTTGCGCCACATCATACACTGAAACGTGCACGCTCATCATTTATATTGTGCAGGACCACAAGCTATCCCACAGGAGATCAATGCACCGAATGCAACAAGAAGTTTAGCAAAAATAAAAGGTGAGTGCTATCTGCATAAACTTTAAAATATTTAAAGTTGACCTTATTCCTATATCTTTTATATAAGTATATTAAAATATCTACTAAACAAATAAAATAAATTTCAAACCGCTTGATATGAAATTCAACAAATATGAATGTACTGGAAAAGTAAACTTAATAATTAATTAGAAAAATATTGTTCAATATTGATAAGTAATCACGGGTTGATTAAGTTATACTGAATACTAAAAATTAAAAAAAGAAAAAATAATAAAAAAGAAAAATAACATTAAGTGAATGCCCCCTGTGAGGTTTGAACTCACGACCCCTGGTTTACGAGACCAGTGCTCTACCACTGAGCTAAAGGGGCAGATATCTCAGTGTTGACAGAGTACATACATCTTACTTCCAGCCAAAGTCAGCTACAAAACTTTTAAACACTGCCACCACTTATCATCCAGATTTGTGGAGAAAAGCTTTGAAAGTTCAACGGCATTGCCATTTGCAAAAATTTAATTTACATGTTTACGTATTGTACACATTGAAAAATTAACATATTAAAGTGCCTCCGCACCAGTGCTACCAAACAAAGGTAAATTTTCCTTTTTGATGAATACATGATTTTTTTTAAATTATCAGCTGAAATAATGCCTTAATATACCTTTTCGACTTAAGCGAACTTGCGAAAAAAATTTCTGTAGGTAATTGCCTTGAATATTATTTTTCTTTATCATATGGCATCATGGAACATTTAAAAATTGTTTAATATCGTTACTGTGCTTCCGGGAGGTTAACAGTTCATATTAGTAACAACTTCATTATTCTTAGTTGATAATAAATTTAATTCAATTTAAAGTTTTAAAGAATTTGTCCGCTTAATCAAACTTTTATTGTTTAATCTTTACAAGTAACAAGATTAAAGTTATTTGGTGAAAGCAAGTATGCCACAAAGTTCTATCGTATAATATCCTCTTAAATAAATATTTTTGGTAAACAACATATCATTGCATTAGATTAAAAAAGCACTTCAATGTTATGTTGCCAGAAAAGCACGATAAATAGTACTTATGGTATTTGTCAACGATTGTGGGATGTGGTAATTCCCATGGTATTTTGTGGTAAAAATCTCTCGCGTGGGAAAAAAATACCACCTGTGAGATATTTACCACGCCTGGGAAAAGAATTACCACAAAATACCACAATACCTAAAAATACCTCAAAAGAAAATTTGAGAGATTTTGTGGTAATTGAGGTATTGTGGTATTTTATGGTAATTTGAGGTATTTTGAGGTATTTTAGCGAGTGTGGTTATTTGTGGGAATTAAGTGTGAGAAAAAGAGAATTTTTATGGTAATTTCATCTGGTGACACTGCTCCAATATTGAAATTAGTAGTAACACATAGATTTAAAAGATATTTTAGAACTGTCGAAAAAGTTTTCCTTTTCATCATGTTGATATTTTAATACGTAGCTTACAACACTTTTCTTTTATTAATGTCAAATTTATATAAACTTTTTTTCAGACAATTCCCAGCTAGAACAGTAACTGTTAGCTAAATCGTTCCCAGCTAGTACAGTAACTGTTAGCTAACTTGTTATTTAACGCGAGTCATAACAGAAAATCTGTTAGGCCCATATAAAATTCTCCATACAAAACTCGTTATATTTGTTCAGGCGGTGGGAAAAATCTAACAAGTATTGTCCTATACGTGTGATCTTGCATTTCGTTCTGGCACCCATGTTTTGTTCATTTAAAAAGACTAAAGCTGCACTCCACACACCAATAGGATATTACATAAGAAAAATCATAACAAATGTAGGCTTTTTATTTAAAACACAGTTAGCGGCCGCCCGCCGCTTGCCCACAGTAGCGTAATGGTTAGAGCTCAGACCTTTAATGCCAACTTACTCTGTCCGAATCGCGAGTTCAAACCCTGGCTCAAACAAAAACACAAACTTTTTTTATTACTATTTTTTATTATTTTATTTCGATATTTTCCTAATAAATGTTAGAAAATACATATTTAAATATAATTTTACAATTTTTTCAATATTAAAGTAAAAATAATGCATGAACAAATTAAAATATATTCGACACATAACATATTAATTTTAACTAAAAAAAGGAAACTAATTAAACTCAAAACAATAAAACAACAACAGCACAGCTTTTTCACACCACTTATTTGCTATATTATTTCATTTATATTTTGTTATTTTACACAAATTTATTTTATTTTTTCGGAAACTTTTTTGCACCGCTCACTTTATTTTGACTGTTTTAAAATTTTTCGATTATATTTTGATGGTAAAAGAGCAAGATATACAATATATGGAATGACTAAACGATAGATTTTTGGTACTTAGGCTGTGTGCGAATTGGGCTATAATTTAGGAAATGGCTTTTCTTTTCATTGGAAATTTCGAGTACTGCAATAATTTCGAGAAAACAGCTCATTTACGTCTGCGAAACAACATTTGACAACAAAATTTTAGAATTTATTGTAGCTCCTTTTATATTTTTTTTTTTTCACTTTCGCAAGCTTACAATAATAATAGCCTGTTTCCGTACTCGCTTCAAGTACTAAAGTTTAAAAAGAGTACAGAAACGACATCAAGTAAGTTTCAAGCCTAAAATGAATTACCTGGATGATTATTTAAAAAAGCAAAATTCAAAAAAGTTGCAACACAATTTTTTTTGTCCAGGAACTTTTAGGTTCCATTTGCGTTCATTTCGCTTATGTTAACTTTATTTTTAAAATTTGCTAACCAATTTCATAATTTTTTTCCCAACACAAAACAACAATTTAATTTTTTAACTTTGACAATCTTGACTTTGACGTTTGAAGCTCAAGATTCGTGCTCGAAAAAATTTTTCAAGTAAAGTTCGAGTAATAGAGAGTGACAGTTTGCTTGATTTTCTTCTCTCTCGTGCTGGAAAAATGTGTACGGAAACGTTTTCAAGTAACTTCAAGTTACTTGAAACGAGTACGGAAATAGACCTATAAAAGCTCAAACTGCCAGATTATCGTGCGAGCAACGCAAGCATTTTTGCTGGAGTTAAGAGCTTATATTTTCATAAAACAATTTAAATCTACAAAAGAACATATTTTCAATCACACTTTATTTAACACTTATTTGACTAACTCATTCTAAAAATTTATTTAAAAATGTTGATGCTTTTTTCACATTTACCCTCTTTAATACTTCAACTTTATTACCCACAAAGATCTGCCACGACGACAACTTTCAGCTTAATCACTCAAAAATTTACTAAATTGCATGGTTGAATATACAATGTAATCTCGAGTCGAAACTGACAAAATCAATACTTGCTTCTTTTTTCTGTTCGTTGATCGCTGTTTTTTGAAAATTCCGAATCTTGGCTCTCAGCCACGAATCTACCTTGTTTATTCTACTATGCTTAATTGTAGGTAAGCACTACATTATTCACAAACTTCTAATAATTCAGATCCGTTTCTCAGTTAAGATCAATTTGCACACAGCTGTAACCCTGATTTTGAAAACGAGATTTAAAATTCCAATATACTATATATTTACTATACAACTATAGGGTGTTTTTTTACTTTATAAGAAAGATACTTTGATGCCATCAATATTTAAATATGATTTCGGGCATGTGGCCGCTGCGGTTGCTTTTGGCTGAGGCGCATTCTGGAAATATAATTTTCGACGTAAAAATTTTGGTAAAATTTGAGTCATTCTCAATACTACGCTCTACGATCCATGGTTAATCCAATTAGTCGCTTGGATTGATGATTATTTCAACCGTTAAATGGACGTTGCGCACGGTAACATTCCCGAACTGAACCAAGGTTTTAAAAACAAATTTGCACAATTTGCAAGCGTTGGTCTGACGCTAGACTATAAAATCGCAAACGAAACTGAGCACAAATGGCTACGTTCAGCAATCACAATATGTTGTAAACATGTTGTGTCTTTGATCAAGTGTCGGTTTCCGCTACTTGTGTGCATGCTGAACGCGTTTTAAATAAATTATAAACAATAAAACCAAAAAATTTTTGGTTTTATTGTCTCGAATTTTACGCTATTTTCATTAGTTTCCTATTACACACTTTTAAAGGCCGCTAGATTTCTAACTGTCAAATTTTTTAACTGTAGACGCTGTTAAGTAAATGTATCAGAAAAATAATATGATACCAAAGACGGACTATTTTCACAACATGTTGAGCTGATCAGAAACTGATACTTGTGCGTTCAGCAGGCATTCACTCAACAGTTGCGCAACAGTTGTGATTGCTGAACGTAGCCAATGATAAAGAATTGCGATATGTGACCGACGTATGACAGTTTAATACTTATCGAAAAATGGAATCTTTAAAAAATATCCTATATATGTTAATATATTCATATTGATTTAAATGTTTCCCTGTGTAGTGAATTAAATAAAATACTAAGATATGATGTTGAAGTTTTAAAGTCATGTTTAAAGTAACACTCCCCTAAAACTCATAATTTGCTTCTATTAAAAATGTAAAACGGCAGCCCTGATCGACAAGGGTGGTAAATCAAGAATTATATATAAAAAATTATGCAATACAGAGATCATCCATTTTCTTGTGACGTCACGTGTGAATTGAAACACAATTTTTAATGATGGTTAGATAAAATTTAAAAACTACTTTTAAAAAAGTAAAATCTTGCTCACATATATGCTCATATATGTATTCAAAGAATTAATTTAAAGTAACAGACCTATTCCGGTGAGTTGACAAAGTTCAACATATTTACAATAGTAAATATACTGACAATTGTCAATATTTCCTATTCTCGTTCAATTCTAAAAGCTCTTTTCTTGACACAGTTGTCAATAGCAAAAAAGGTATTGACAGTGAATTTTGTATTTCAGCTGCTGCTGGTTTGTTTGCTCATATTTTGCTCGCCAAATCAAATAAATGATTATAATTGTATAATAATATTTAATACATATAAATAAAACAATAAGAACTAAAGATAGAAAATAAAAATAAAGAAGAATAAAAATAAAAATTATTTCGTCCATTTTCTTGAAATAGTTTAAACACTGTCAAAACAAAGTGTTGCCTCCTATAAACAGTATTGATCAGATATATTGTGGGGGATAATTGAAATTTTTATATATTTGTTTCTTTAAATGTTTTCAAGTGATTAAAAAACATTAAAGCATTTAAAAAGATTGTGAAAAGAAAAAGTGTAGTTTTCTTTTGATTTAGAAAATATAGTGGTTAAAAGTTCCATCTTAAAAGTGTGCTATCTCTGAAAGTTTTTAACATATTTCATCGCAGCTTGTATCATTGAAAAGGTAGTTTGATAACCTTTATTATACTTGCTAAAATTTTTACTAAATTTCTTGATAATTTTAAAAATATAACGATTTTAGTTTTTTCTAAGTTTTTTTTCAATAAACTTATTATAAAGAAAAATCCAAATTTAATATATTTGGTTCGGATGGAAGGTCCTACGTGTGGCGAAAGCCCAATACACAGCTTCAGCTTAAGAATTTGCGTGCAACAGTAAAACACGGTGGTGGAGGTGTCATGGTATGGGCTTGCATGGCAGCAACTGGTGTAGGAAATTTGGTGTTTATAGAAGGAAATATGGACAAAACTATGTACCTTAATGTCCTGAAAGAAAATTTGCTGCAAAGTGCAGAAAAACTGAACCTAAGGCGCAACTTCCGGTTTTATCAGGACAATGACCCCAAGCACAAGTCTGGTGTGGTTCAGACCTGGCTCATATGGAACTGCCCGTATGTGATGGAACCACCGGCGCAGTCACCCGACTTGAATGTCATCGAAAATTTATGGGCACTGTTGGAAACCAACATTAGAAAACACAACATTTGTAGTAACAGGCCGGTTACACAGGCCAGTGACAGTGAAAGTGCGAAAGAATACATGTACTGTTCGAATAATTCGAAAAATTTCGAACTTTCATGCTAGTAGCAAGACGTGCTACACATGCAAGTGAAAGTTCATTAAAAAAATTTCATCGTATGCGAATGTTCTCGCTGCTTTTGCAGCTTGCGTGTACGAGCGATAAAGTTCAATTAATTTAATGCTTTGTTTGTGCGTTAATTTTCTTTCCATTATTTAAATTGTAAATTTTTAACTTTTATCTGAAACTTTTCAGTCTTAATTCATATTTTTCATTTGCCTTTAATTGTAAACAAGCTATCAGTGTTGCTTCCTGTACGAAATCGAGGGAAACCCCGAAATAAATCCACCAAAAGTAATTAAAAACAACACTGATATCCCTCTTTTTGACATACACTGGCCGCTGCTGTCAAAATCCACTGGCTCTGAAATTTCCTTGCCAGTAGCAATGAAAGTGGCGTGAAAGTGAATCCAGTGTGAGTGTATTTGTAAAAAAGTGTGAATGTATTGAGTTTTTCGAACTACAGAGCCAGTGTACTGGCCTGTGTAGCATGCCTGTAAAGAAGGTCTCAAGAAAGCTTTAATGGATGAGTGCAACAAAATAACGCCAGAAACCACACTAAAACTTGTTGAATCGATGCCAAAAAGATTGTCGGATGTTGTGGCTCAAAAGGGTTACCACACCAAATATTAAAATCTTACAAATAATTAGCTATTTTGTTATCTTTTAAATGTTTTTTATACTGCATCAAATAAGCTGCTCAATTTGAAAATACTACTTTTTTGTTTTCTTTTTTGTTTTCCTTATAATTATAAAATTAATTAAAATTTTAATTACATAATTTACAAACACATATTCTGAAATAAAAAAATGGCTTTTAACTTTTGTAAATATCTCATTTAGTTTAGCAGATAATTGAAGTATTAACTTTTTTTTCACTTGCATCAAATAAGCTGACAACCACTGTATATTAATATTTTGTATAAAAATAATTATTCGTATATATAAAGGTTTCATATAACTCATTCATATTATCTATTAAGATTCTTTACATTATTCATTCATATTACTTGTATTAATTGATTAATTAATAGAAGAAATAATGAACAATACCGATGACTAAAAATAAAAACATAAAGTAAAAAATAAAAACTTACAAATCTATATAATTGGGACAAATATTTCGCTCAGTGTGCGCAATTCGAGAGAGCACCAATACTAACAAGACATAATAATATGTGACTGTGTTAGAATGCCCAGCCCTGCTTTAAACCAATGTAAGTTCTAAAACAGTGATGCTCAAACGCACACAACTAAACTTGATTGGATGTGTGTGTAACACTTAAAGCTTCTCACTGAAAGAAATCTAATGTTAAAGCAATTTGAAAGCTTTCCGAAAGCTTTATGTTCATAAATAGAATTAAATCGACGCAAATCGAAAAACTATGAAATAATTTGTAATAGATTATTTGCTTATAATATATTTCATATTATATTGTTTTTGGATTTTTTATTATTATATATGAATATATATCGTATGGGTATATTTTGAATACTTTGAATATGTGCAGTGCCCTTGTTTGCTTCTTATAATGTTAATATTTCTGGAAAAAATATTAAAATTAAGACGGGGTCAAATAACATGAAAACGATATGAAAAAAACCGATTTCAAACTGATTTTGAAAAGTTTTTTCCTGAAATTTTCTGACATACTTTTGACATGATAACAAATCAACCAATTGTTGTTGATTTTTTATATCCACGGCCGCCAAATATGTTTATTAGTGTTGTTATTGTTATTGTTTTTGGTATTATTATTTTTATTATTAAAATCTTTGATTATTTCGTCAAAATCTACATCGTCATTGGAAATTTTTATGCGCATCAAATCTTGCAGATGATTGTCCGATAAGCGATTTCGGTGTTTGTTTTTTATTATTTTCATCAATGAAAAAGAGCTTTCGCAAATATATGTTGTTCCAAACATCGAATAAAGTTTATATATAGCATTTTTTATTGTTGGATAAAGGGACTCATCAACATTTTTCCAAAATTCACATCCGTCTGCAATAGATAACATTAAATCTTCTTGCAAAATTTTTAACTCGCTTTGGATCGATGGGCTTTGTTTTTCTATATTGCATTTTAGAGGATTGTTATGTAGCTCAATTAAATCAGATATTTTTTGAAAATCTTGAAATCTTTTAGAACAGTTGGTTTCTAATGTATCAAAGACTTCAAAAAAACGGTTCATGCTGACTTCATTACAACACGCAGTGTAAGCCTCTGCAGTTCTTGTTAAATTTTCTAGGTTGCCGTTTTTAAATTTAGTAGATAAAATAGTAAGCTGTCGTTGGAATTCTACAACGGCTGAAACCAAATCAAAGATCATTTTTTGCTTCCCTTGTAATACTAGATTTAATTTATTGATAAATTCAGATATGTCCGTTAAAAATGCCAAGTCCAAGTTAAAAATAGGATCTTTTAAAGAGTTAACTAATAAATCCGAGCCAGGAGAGGGCTTAAGCTCAAAAAATGACAACACTTCAAAACGCAGATGAAATAATCTTTTGAGGCTATTTCCTCGACTCAACCATCGTACTTCAGTAAAAAGTAGCAAATCACCATAATCGGCCTCCAGTTCTTCCAAAAATGTTTTGAATTTTCTATGATTTAAAGAGTTGTGACCACCTCGAATTTTATTGATAATTTTAATGGATATTTTCATTGTTTCCAATAAATTTAATGATTTGGCAAACAAAGCTTGTTGATGTATTATACAGTGAAATACGGGTACATCAATTTGGTTCTTTAATAAATAACCTATAAGCCCTTCTTTTTTCCCCGTCATAACGTGAGCTCCATCGGTACAAACCGAAGATAATTTATTTATGTCTGCAAATGAAAAGATTTTACTATTTAAAACATCATAAATTGTTTTGCCCTTCACGTTTCCATGCATAGACTCAACTATTAGCATTTCTTCTGAGCAATGAAAATTTTCATTCACAGTTTTTACACAAATTAATAGTTGACAACAATCATTAACGTCAGTGCTCTCGTCTAAGCAAATAGAAAAGTACTTGCAATCACGCATTCTTTTTTGAGTTTTTGAAAATAAGTATTCGCTCAAAGTTTCAGTCCGACGAGTGATTGTTGACCTCGATAAAGCTAGGCTTTCAAAAATGTCTTTAAACTCTCTACCTTTTTCACCAAAACACTCAAAAACTTCTTTGGCTAAGTCTTTAAAGAATATTCCATCTTCGAATGGCCTGCACCTCTTCCCTAAAGCAAGACTTATAACATAAGAAGCTTTTAATTGGACAAAATTTATATCGGTTACCGACTGACTTATTACTGCGTTTTTCTTCTTATTGGTGTTAAATTCATTGAATTTTTCAAAAAACATACGTTTTAAGTCAATAAGTATTTCCTGTCTCTCCCCTCCCACTACATTATGGAATTCAGCATGTTGTGTAATGTAATGCCTCTTGATATTGGATATTTTCACCTGAGCCAACACCTTAAAGCATACTAAGCACTGAGCTTCGCTTAAACTATTTTTTATAAAAAAATAATCTTTTACCCACCTTTCTAAAAACATTTTTTCACAGTTCTAAAATCAATTTTTTTAAAATAATCTTAATGCGGAGCAAAGTAAACGAAAATCAACTGGTCTGAATGAAATCTAAAATCACAGTGAAGATTTGTTAGATAGACATGATTTATATATGAAGATATCATCACCCAAAATCCAAAAAGCCGCAGCAACATTTTTTTATATTTTCTTAGGAAAAGACGAAAACTTTATAAAAAGACACATATTTCAGATTGAACAACCACTCCTTCTTATGCATTTTGTTGATTAACAAGCTAATCAATAAATATTAGTATAGAATTCAGTAAGACAGGTTTCTTTAATTAAATTTATTTTGAAAAGTCAATAATTCGATTTTTTTTGTAGTTATGACTTTTTCAATTATAGGCGACAATATGATTCAGTTTATCAGAATTTGAATTGACTAATTATAGGTCTACAAATGCTGAAACAAGTATGTTGGTGAAGAGGCGATCTTATTCTTCGAATTGAAAAAATATTCAATTTTATTTTCAAGTCCTTTGCGGCAAGCAAGTAAACACTTTCATCTAAAAGAAAATTTGGAAAGAGTAAAAACCTTGTATTTAGGCAAACATTAAATTTATGAATTGCACTAACCTTATTTTTCATCCCAATTTTTTTTATTTTGCATTTACAAGTTCTTTTTTGCTGACAGCTATTTCTTAATTGAAAACAGCAAAAGTGTGCTGAATTATTTACATATATTAAATATACATACG